>CM052889.1:30326584-30471499 GCA_028534135.1 Potos flavus
AGGGTGGCTGGGTTATGGACATTGAGGAGGGTATGTGCTATGGTAAGTGCTGTGAAATGTGTAAGCCTGAGGATCCACAGACATGTACCCTGGGGCAAATAATACATTATGTGTTAATTAAAAAATAATAAAAAATTAAAAATTAAAAAAAATAAAAATGCTACACGTTTGCAATATGGTAGGGTATAAAAAATGAAAGACAACTAATTTAATTTTTAGCAAATGATATTATAAACAAAAGGATATGGACCTGAGGAGTCCATAAAAGCAGTCAAACTGAAGCAATGAACTTGGATTTTTTAAAAATGGGTGGGATATGAGATCTATTTTGAAGGAGGACCAGAAATTTGATAATGAAAAAGGGTAAGGCATTCCAAAGACAAAAAGGTAGTACGAATGAGCATTCTCCATTACTTTATCTTATGCGTGATGCCTTTCATTCTCACATAGAGACCTACTGTCAGTAAATTGTATGGGAGAGATATTTCTCCTTATGGAAAACAGCAGATATAGAGAGTCACTCCTACACGTTATAAACTAAGTGGATAATGTGGTATTATACGTAGAAACAAGACTCAAGCTTGTATGAACTGGTCACTATAGGCAAATCAAGTTTAATCTGTCCTTCTTTTGTTGTTGTGCCATTGTGAATAATCACTGTAATTTAATCCTTAATCATTTCCACATAAATTCCAAATGTCTTTTATACTTATCTGAAGAGTTATTTATATATATCCATTATTTTATACTGAACGGTATGTTTTTACATGGTTTTTTTTTTTTTACATGATTGTTATTTCTAGTTGAAAGATAGTAAAACAGGTTTGATGAAATGACTTGACCAGCGTGACCAAAAAAAAAAAAAAAGAGTCAAGAGTGAAACCCTACTCTTTTGACAGTTTTTCCCATGCCCATTTCAAAGTTTATGCTGAAAAACCCTGAAGCACTCCCAGAATTCTATGTCTCTTATTTTTTGCTATGTCAAGATTCAGGATTAGGTGTCTGTGCTTTCTAAAATCTCCAGCTACCACGAAAGAGAGAGAAAGAGAAAAGGAGAGAGAGATCGAGAAAGGAGTATTTTAATAAAAATGATTGCTTCATTACACATTTACTGGGGAGTATGATAAGCTCTATAATTAGCATGGATGCACAACACACTTAAGGAGACTCTAACGGTTTTGACAGACTATCTCTTAAAACATTCTTGTCATACATGCAGAAAATAAGGAATATGAAAATTTGATGGTTTTCTATTTCATGCTTTTTGTATTACTCCTGAAAACGTAGGCTTATCCTATAAATTGCATATGACTAAAAGATGACTGAAGACTTACATGCAGTGGTCTAAGGAAGTAAACACTTGGAGAAGCAAGTCTAGGAGAGTTTAATTCAGCCTTGGTCAAATAGTCTTAATCAAAGTGGCTCTGAATTAATCTTCCCTTCCTTACTTTTTTCCCCATCACTAAAATGAGGATTTTGTACAACCACCAGCCACTCTGCGTTTATCTTTGTCATTTGTTTTGTACTGTAACTTTAAAAAGCCTTGACTGACTTTGGCCCTTAATAAGATCTCCTGAGTAACGAGATGGTTCTTGAGTCGTACTACACAGGCAGTTGTAGGAAGGGAAACTGTAAACCCATCTCTCTGGCCACTTGACTGAAAAAGGTGATCCCAGGATGAGAAAGTATCTGGAGGACTGGAGAGAATAGAGATTTCAATACTGTAACTCCTCAAAGTGCTTTAATGACCTGGGCTCCCTTCTGAGTGGTGCACATAAAGATTTACCTCTAAACATACACAAGGCCATCAGGATTAAGCTACAGATTATTAAAAAAAAAAAGTTTTTTTATTGCTATAGACCACTATCCCCCATGAGTATACATATACAAATTCTCAAAAAAATATTGGTAAATTATACCCAGTGATATATAAAATAATAATACTCTTCAATCAATTGGGTTTTACCTTATGAATATGAGTCTGAGTCAGCATTCAAAAAATCAGTAGGTGAAATCCAACACAATAAAGGATTAAAGAAGAAAAACTAGATGATTATATTAACTGAAGCAATTTATAAAATTCAACATCAAACCATGATAAAAATTCCCAGCTAGGATGGAAGGGAACTTCTTAACTTAACAAATGATATCACCTACAAAAATCTATACCTAACATTACATTATACTTAGAGGTAAAAAACTGAGGTCAAAGTAAGGATGTCAACTTGTACCATTCCTATTCTAATTTCCATGGAAAGCCTATCCGGGGCAAGAAGTCAAGAAAAAGAAATAAAAAAGATGACAGATTAGATAGGGAGACATAAAAACATCCTTCTTCACAGATGACATGATCATCATTACAGAAAAACTCATGGAATATATTCAAACATACACACATATACACTCACACACACATGTGCGCGCGCGCACACACACACACACAAGAATGCTTAGACTTTGGAAGGATCTCAAAGGCATTATATTGAATGAAGGAAACCAGTATTAATGAGTTGCATGCTATATAATTTCATCGACTCACATTCTGGGGGAAAATTGATGAGAACAGATCAGGGTAGCCAGGGACCGGGGTTAGGGAGAGTGTTTACCTACAAAGGAGCAGCACAAAGGAATTCTGTGACATCACGGCATCCAGTACCTAGATACTGATTGTGGTGGTTATTAAAGTGATCTATACATATGTCCCAGCTCATACTATTGTGCAGTAAAATTAATTTTTTAAATGAAGATTTGATAAAAAGTATTCAAGTGAATACTCTCTAATACTGAGAAAGAAGACTGAGCACATACAGTTGATCCTTGAATAACATGGGTTCAAACTGTGTGGGTCCACTTATAAGCAGATTTTTTTCGATACAGTACAATGTTGTAACTGTACTTTCTCTTATGATTTTCTTGGTAACAGGTTGTTTTCTTTAACCTAACTTACAGTAAGGGTAAAACACGTAACATGTAAAACATTAAAAATACATGTTGAACAACTGTTTACGTTATCAGCAAGGCTCTAGTCAACAGTAGATGGTAAGTAAAGTTTTTGAGGAGTCAAAGGTTATACTTGGATTTTCAACTGTATGGAGGACTCCTAACCTCACATTGTTCAAGATTCAACCATAATAGGAAACACTAGTTGAGAAAATATAATAAAGGGAACAAAATACTAATATCTATGTGTATATAGATATATATTTGAAATCACATATTGAAAGAGTGTATCATGTATCTGATTATATCAACCTAGAACACCAAAACATATTCTAGTAAAAGTACTATATTTCAAGTTAAATAAATGAATAAATAAGTGGGGGGCATCTAGAAAAAAAAGAACATGTAATTTATAAGGAAAATAAATAGATTATTATTTGCATATTTTGCAATAATTATTTATTCCACAAGAAAATAAACTGACATATTTAAGTCATGGGAAAATAAAGCATGAGCCAAAGATTTTATACCTAGAGAAACTGACTCTCAAAAATAAAAGGCAGCATTATCAGCATACAGAAACAAAAGATATATTGTCCCCATGAAGATATTCTAAAGAATCTACAGAAGAATGAGTTTTAAACAACCAAAATAACTAGAGAGACTGTGACACAGGTTTGTGGTGAGCAAAAAATATATGCTATTTGTAGAACTAAGAGTAATTATTGTCTAAGAGGCAGAGAGCACAGGTCTAATGACTATAAATTCTGATAGGATAAAGTGCAACTATTAGAAAAAAATGAGAATGAAGAGTGCATATTCAAAAATAATTGTAACGGCTCCTGTAATAATATTAGTGGTATTAGTACTATTATTCTGAGACTTTTGTGTCTGGAATATGTCACACAAAAAAATAGTAAATCTGATACAGATTAATTCTAATTCCTCTGTCGCTGAGAAGCAGAATTCCTTGTGAGGAAGAATCCTTTCTTCCCTGAGTGGAAAATGAAGACAGATATTATATAATGAGTTCTGTAATCTGAAATTTTAATTGTAAACATTGATATGAATCCATAATGCAGTTTATTTTATATTTTGTGTGTGTGTGTGTGTGTGTGTGTGTATCAGTCCATTAGAAATGAACACCCATAGTGTCCATATTGTGGTCTTAACATTTCTCACTAAAAGAAATTATCAGCGACTGCTAAAATGGCTGATCCCCAGTCTGGGGTAGCAAATGTATCAGATGAGTTTTATATACCCTGTAATACTAAATGTTAAGTAAACTATCAAACATTACAAAGGTCGTATCAAAAGGACCCAGATACCACCTGAAGAGGCTGAACTGGCCAAATAGAGTACAACGTATATTCCAATAATTACAACACCCTCAGTGGGATAAAATCTTTCAAATATTTTTAAATCCATGATTTCATAATTATATTTTAAAAATTGGTCAACTTTATATGATAAGAAAGCAATCGTTGTCTTAGAAACTGGTAAACAACAGGAAATAATCAACCTGCTCCTCTGTATTTCCTTTATAATCTTGCAACACTGGGTAACCAATTAATAAGGGACTTGCCTCTTTATAAAAGCATCACAACTTATAAACAAAAACATATATGATAAAGTTATATTACCATTTTTGCAACTCTTATTTAATAACTAATTATAAGCATTAATCATCAATGGTTGATAAGATCACAAAAACAGACAACCAAACATCATGTACTTCATATAGTCTTGCCAAGCACTGCCTATAGTTTTGCTAAAGGGATTGAATTATTGTCTGACATAGTATCTGAATCTAGCTGCCAATGTATAGCAACTATAGAGAACTCACTGAACTTGTTTGAACTGCACCATTTGTGTGCAATTGGCAATATTTTAACTGGGGAAACTACCGGGCCATGGTCCTGGTTATTCAGAAAATGAAAAATATAGTGGGGAAATTAATATAAAACCAGAAACTTTATTTAAAAAAACCTACTAAAATTTTTAAAAATATGGAAGATAAACTAGTGTCTACTAATGCACATTTGGGTTGTAAAACTATGAACAATGTAAGAAAAATATTACTATAAATGTTAAGCCAATAGTTACTCATGAAGGAGTGAGGGCACTGAAGTTGGAAACAAACACATGGCAGGTATTTCTGGGGTAACAGGCAAGACTGTAATTCTTAACCAGAGAAGTGTTTACTTTATAATAGTACACTAAGTGACACTTTGAGGATTTGTTATATTTTGTTTTGTATCTGTTTTATCTTATAATAAAAAAGTTTTTTGGTGGTTTTTGTTTGTTTTAGTTTGGGTTTTTTTTGCTTTGTTTTTTTGTTGTTGTTATTGTTTTTTTATTTTTTTGTTTTAGATTTTTGACATTTTAATTTCTTTAGAATATGTCACTTTTTGCAAGGTAGGAAATAGAATCGAACAAAGGCAGTCTGGTTCTCTAGGGATCTGGGCTGAGTTTTGTAATGTTCAGCAAGATGACATCATAGATGCCAACATGAGGGTTATAAACTCTAAGTAATAACCACTTAAGTACATTTCTCCTTAGAAAGCAGCCAAATGTTCAGTTATTAAGACATGATATACAGAACATCTTGATCTACAAAAGACCGAATAACCCAAATTAAATACTGGGCATCTACTGGTCAACCAGAGCAGAGCTGGTCAAGGACTGATGAACAAAGAAAGTGTTTACATTTTGAAAACTTCCTCTGAGGTTTTAAAATTTCCTGGTTGCTGTTAATAACACAAATAAGTATTACAAATGTGCCCACACTGATATTTGATTGCAAGGTCTTCCACTAGAACACAGAGTTAGGAGTGTAGGGGGCAAAATACTTAGATATTTTAAAAATAAATTACTTAGTAATATAAATCTGACATACTGCATTCTTCCATCTGCCACAAGAACAAATCGGCAATGACTAAAAGAAACACATGATTCTAAAAAGACAGCAACATTTTCCTCACAGAATAATCTCCCACTTTCCCATACAATTAACATTGCTACTCTTCGGTGATACATTGCCATGTAGAAAAACATGGGGAGCTTTAGCCAGGGTCAGAAGATGAAAAAAAGAGCATTCCCTAATTAGTTCATTTATAAGCTCAGTTAACATCTCTAGTATGGACCCATAAAATCTGGCCATTGTTCTATCAAACAGATGCAAACTGCAGAATTCCTTAGCCCTTACCTATAGTCTCTGCTCCTTGTCTTAAAGCCGGTTTCTGGCATCTGTGACTCCTTTCCCGGGAGTTGAAGCGGGAGCTAAGCATCTAGGTCTGTAAGAGTGTAAGAGTGTCCTCAGTAGCCGCTGTATGCATATTAGGCAATGCATACAGGGTAAAATCCCCGCAAAAACGCCAGGATGCCAAGGACCTCGACTAAAACAGCCCAGCCTGGAGGCCCACCTTCGCTGCTACAGCCGCTAGCGGGGAGGAGCCTAAGAAAATGAGAAAGGCGCCAATCCAAAACAGCACTCCAGGAGGCACAAAGGCCTTACTGATATAATAGATCTATTAACAGACTTGCACAACTACACTAAGAGCGAGGGCTGACAGGACAGCTCGCTCCAGGTTGGCAGGAGAGACGCCCGAGGCCGCACAAGCCTCACCCACCGCCTTCCTGCCTGACTAGCTGGGCGCCGGAAATGGCACGCCTGAAATGGTACGCTGGCAGGCGGCGCAGCGTAAGTGACGTCACCGAGAGTTTTGGTTTTTGTTTTTTGTGGATTTTGTTTTTGTTTTGTTTTGTTTTTGTTTTGGTTTGGTTTTTTAATGATTTCAAAGTATTCATCTTCAGAGGGAAAAATGAAAATTTCTCATTATGTGCAATGAAAAAAAAAGCGAACGACCATTTTAAACTGGGTATCTTGAATCCTGAGAAATTTTATAAATATGTAAATTTGTGAGCACTTACTATGTGTCAGGCACTGTAACACGCTCTTTTCATGTATTATGTTTACTTCATATTCTCAGGACCATTAGATTCTGCATTTTACACATACAGATACAGAAACTGGGTGTAGAAAGGCCAGATGACTAAACCCTGATTACATGAGTTAACTGACAGAGCCAAGACTTACCTATTTGTTGAATTGCAAACCCTAAGTTGTGATCCACTTCACTTTACAAACCTTTCTTTGGGAGCACAGGAAGCCTATACTTATATAGGGTATAGATTTAGGTTAAAAATACCAGAAGTGTTCATTTAACACACTTGAATAGACACTATGCATAAGCAGCGTTGCCTCTCATTTACATCTTTTCACAACTCCAGTTGTCTATCTTTAGGGAACCCTAAAAACTCAATTATACAAACTGATTGAATTTTAAGTTACAAAACACAGGTAATACCTGTGGATTATTTTGCTCAGAGAATTAATGATTTTTTTCAAGTCCATGTTTCAAGAAATTGTTACAGTTGTGTTTCATTTGACATAACTGTAGATTTTTCACCTGCCTTATCATGAAGTCTGGACAGGAGGAAAAAAACCCAAACATTTTATCAAAGTGACAAGACAATGATCCACCATGTATCTTGGCTGCAAAAAATATGTTATTAGATTCAATTTATCATGAAAAATTGCTGGATTGTGAGAAGGCTGAAATAGCAGCATGGCAAGAGTGCAGCTCTTTGGTACTAATTATCTTAAGAGTTGACCTTCCAGGTCACCCCAAACCCTGTATTAATTCAGGAGGAGAGCTTAGATAGCCAACTCAGAGACATCATAAAATTCCAACAGAAAAGTGTTCAGCTTAACTCTTGCAAGGCCTCAGGAGCAGACACACATTACAATGATATCTAAAGTCCTAACAGTCTTATCCCAAGCTATCTTTCCAACCTTGCTTGTCACTCTTCTCTGCACAATCCCCTTGTGTTAAAAATATACTCACAATTCCTGGAAGAAGCCATTCTTTCTTTCTTTCGGTCTCTTGCCTTCACTGATGCTGTTCCAGACCTCTCAAAAGCCCTCTCCTTCTTAGCCACTTGCTGAGTTAATAATCATTCTTCTAGGTCAACCTCATTCTAGGATCTCTATAAGATACCCCTAATAAATTATCTATAAATTCAGTTGAACAAAATTATTTCCTCCCCTAAAATTCTACAGCATTTATTGTCCATGTCACATATTGGACACTTAATATAATCTTGAGTGTGCCAGCTGAACTTACCCATCTTCTCCATGTAATCAACTAATTAATAGCTTGATTTACCCCTCTGCCTAGAGTAGCAATTTTTATATGGAAAGAAGTATGGGTGAAATTGTTGCTGATTCTTTCATTGATTGTTAACTGAATGCTTTTTTGTTTTCCCTTCTTTGCGGCCTATTATCCACATCCCTTCCAACCTAAGTCATAGAGTGGGCCATACACCAAAAGAAGACATCGCTAAAACTGGGTGTTATGAGCTGAATTGTTTTCTCCTAGAATTTACATGTTGAAGCCCTAACCCCAGTATTACAGAATGTGACTGTATTTAGACATATGGCCTTTGAAGAGGTGACTAAATTAAAATGAGACTGTTAGGGTGACCTCTGATCCAATGTAACTGGTGTCTTTATAAAGACAAGGAAATTTGGACATAAAAACAGACATCAGGGATATGTGTGCACAAAGGAAAGACCGTGTGAGGACACAGAGAGAAGGTGACCATTTAGAAATTGAGGAGAGAGGCTTCAGGGGAAAAAAAAAAAAAAAAAAGATCTTGCTTAAATGTTGATCTTGGACTTCCAACCTTTAGAACTGTGAGAAAATTAATTTCTGTTATTTATGCCACTCAGTCTGGTATTTTGTTATGGTGATATTTGTTATTATGTCTAGCAAACTAAGACATTGAGGAATCTATTTATAAGCTAAAGATATAATATTTGGCTTTGATACTAAGGTGGCACATAAGATATCCAGGGACAACACTTTTTCATCTATTTGGTTTGTTTTGTTTTAATTGAAGTGAATCAAGAGGCAGATGAAAGAAAGTTTGCAGAAAGAGAGAAAGAGAAATGAAGGAGGCATTTAGAGAGAAGCAGAAATGGGTGATGATGAGGCATGGGGAAAGAAGCTCCTGTTCCAAACCTTAGTGAATTCTGGTTGAATTCTGGGTTCAATGATAGACTGGTTGACTCAGAAAATCTCCTTTCCATGGGAGGTAATCTAAGTATTTTTTTTTTCTCTACTTACAACAAATAATCTGGGCTAAAAATCCCATGGAGGGAAGAGTTAGAAAAGAAGGTAATGCTGATATGTGCCATGAACCTTCAATAACTGATTAATCTGTAATCTATCATATGGTTTAACCCTAAATTCTAATTGTTACAAGAAGGAATAGTGCTCTACTGATATCTGGATTATCCTCAAGGAACAGAAATCTCTATTCACAGTGGCCCATACAATGTTTATTTGTTTATCTCACACTATAGAAAATTGAGAGGGAGGTGGTTGTTGGTACTAGTTTGGTTACTCATGGTCAGTTGGTTTTACCTTGACACTTCTCTTATATTCACTATTGATTACTGTGACATTATTGTCTTTGGTGTCCAGGCATCATGTTTGTATTGACAGAAGAAAGACAGTAAAAAGAAAGTCCATACAAGCTCCATCTGTCCCTTTTTATCAGAAAAATGCTTTCCAGATGCCTCTTGTTCTAACAGGTATCTGTTTATGCCTTATGGACCAGAACTGGGTCACAGAGCCATTGCCATCTTCAAGAAAGTCTGTGAAAGCATTCTAACATCTATAGTGGAAGGAAAAAAAGGGAGACCGATATTGGGAATAGGGTTTAGGTAATCAATGGAATTTTCTTAATATAAATTTAGTACACTGTGGATATCTATATAGCATTTAATTATTTAAATATGTATAGGCATATGTGTTTTTCCAACTTTTGCAAAACTTTCAATTACCCCCAATTTTTGAAACTACATAAGATTACAAAGAATGAAATCACTGGCATGAATTATGTCTTCCCCTCCTTTCCCTACACTACGGTCCCTACTGTTCTCTGGAATCACCATTTATCCATAGCAGACTTTTTTTCCCGGATTTCCAGTTTGAGTCCTTCCCTCAGGAGCACTATCGATTCTCTCTGTCAGACTTAGAATACCAGTTACTGTACCATGTAACTACATCATGTGTGATTCCCTACCCACCCCTTCACTAGAGTTGAAAGCAGTAAAATCAACACATCTAAAATCTGTACCCTCCCCAGATATAAATAGAAGATAGTCTCCATTTCAGATTGTGTTAAAATGAGTCATGTAGTTGAAGTGGCCATGTTCTTCTTTGCACAAAAATCAATGTAGGTTTGAATCTTATATCATAGTGTTATTTGTAATCATGTATTTTGTGTATTACAGGTGTAATTTCTTAAAATTACTATTATCCTTAAACTCCAAATACTCATGGGAGAGCAACTTCCATATACCAAATACCACTAAACCATCCTGGTGCTAGTAAGGATCATATAGTAGGCCCCATATTGTTTGTTGCTGCCCTTAGGTTCCATACTCTATTCATCTTTCCTTCTTTGTACATACTTTTTTCTACCAAAGGAATATTCTTCCTGTCATCCTTGTGTGGGCTGTTCAGTAATTACCTCCAAGCTTTAAAGACTTGTCTCATCACCAATGGTGTGATGAAATCAACCCATACTGACTCATGATAGCCAATTGTTACATCTTTAGAAATCTGTAAGCCTATGATGTCACTGTTAAGCACAATCATTATTAAAATTTAACTTAAATCAACTACATTTTAAATCATGGTAGTAAATACACAAACTCATAATTTTCTAAATATTTTACTACACTTCACCATTATCTATGATTTCGAGATTATTGATATCTATTATATGTGTTTGTTATAAATACATCATAACAATTTGCTAAGGTGCATCTCTTCCCAACTCTGCATTCAGGGATGTCATGTCAGAAGCTTGAAATTGGTCAAGGTGAAAGATGTTGGCAAATACTAAAAATCAGGGCTTTATTTTGTGATTGCATGCAGTAAAAACTATTTTGAGAAAATGTTAAGAGTGCAGAATAAATTTCAAAGTGTAGTGTGCCATGTCTGTAAATAGCACCCAAAACTGAAAAGAAAGGCTTCCATTGTTATTCTGTTATTCAATTTGTCAAAGAAGTTACTGACACCATTAATGAATAAGTGAAATTTGAACATATAATTTTTTTTGTTTCACTTTCATCTTACTCATTAACATACGTGAAAATACCAACAACATTCATGTCCTAACTACACTAGTTTATCAATTGTTTCTATACATATATTAAGGGTACAAGAGGTAACAAAAATCAATAGCAGGATTCTCTGAGAATTGTAGGGGAAGAAAAATAATTTTCATTCTACATTTCTAGGTTCTTGGCTAAGACCTCCTCTTACCTCCATATTAAAAAAGACTGATTACCAAGAGAATAACAAACTGAAGTTCAATAACATGTATATCCCCTTTACATGGGAGATACCCAAGAAAACTGAGTAACTCTTTGGTATGTCCAAGCCACACCTTAAATACCCTCTTAAGCTAAAAACAAAAGAAAGATGTTGGTCGGACAGAGGAGGCCAGTTATGGGAAGTTACCAGGAAAAGCACAGTAAACAAGGGTAAGGTTGTTATGCAGAGTTGTCATTGCCTTCTTCACTGATAAGACTTTCTACAGATTTAGTCATTGTTCTCTTTCTGGTACATAAAATACTCTTACAAGTGGACATTTCCATTATAAATGTAAATATCCCACAGAAAAGGGTAACTTCTACTCAGTTGTTTTCAAAGCTTCTCTTATGTTTGCTGTTTCTTAATAGCCAGCTCAAGATAACCCTTACAAAGAGGCATATTTTGGGGTGATACATTCTGCTACCCTTCAGAATCAATGGGCTGTATGGAATTTTTAAGTACTGTGTATTTTATTATTTTTTTAAAACTTTTTCAAAATTGATTGACTACTGATGTTATCTTCAGAAAGTCCATAGCTATCAGTCTTGTGATCAGGATGTGTGTTCTCCTATCAACTTCTTGAGCAATTGCTTAAAATAATTGCCATTTTGCCCAGTACAAAGATTTTGACCCAGTTCAAACAAAGGCAAGTAAGGCACTTTCTCTGCATTAGCCACTACAGCTTTATTTTTAAATGGTTCCAGTCATATCAATTTTTCACATTTCCCTATAGCATGATGGAGAATGAATACCATTTAGTAATCCTGAAGACACAGAGCCAGTAACTTGACTTTGTGGTTGATTCTTGAAACAGAATCTGAAGCAAAAAGAAGGGAGGATCTTTGAGGCTCAGTTTTATTTTATTTCTTTACTTTTGTTATTTTTTAAAAAGATTTTTTATTTATTTATTTGAGAGACAGAGAATGAGAGAGAGAGGACAAGAGGGGGGAGGGTCAGAGGGAGGTGCAGACTCCCTGCTGAGCAGAGAGCCTGATGCAGGACTGGATCCTGGGAGTCCAGGATCATGACCCGAGCCAAAGGTAGTGGCTTAACCAACTGAACCACCAGGCACCCCTTACTTTTATTATTATTATTTGCTTCTTTGTCCCCTCCTTCCCCCCTTCTTATGAAAAGTCTGGGGCACCTGGGTGGCTCAGTCGGTTAACCATCTGACTCTTGGTTTTAGCTCAGGTCATGATCTCCTGGGTCATGGAATCGAGCCCCGTTCTAGCTCAGTGCTCAATAGGGAGTCTGCTTGTGATTCTCTCCCTCTTCCCCTCCCCTCATTCATGCACGTGTGCCCTCTAAATAAATAAATAAATAAATAAATAAATAAATAAATCTTAAAGGAAAAAAAAAAAAGAGTAGTCGGCAGCCCATTCAGCTACCAAGAGACATTTTGATGAACAACATATTCAAGGAAGAAACTTCAGGTAAAACGAAGGTGGGATGAGCTGCACATTTTCCTTCTTTGATAATCAAATCATTATTTTTGCTTTGTACCTTTTTTTTTTTTTTTTGAGATTTTATTTATCTGAAAGAGAGCATGTACCAGCATGGAAGGTGGGGCAGAGGGAGGGAGAAACATACTCCCTGCTGAGCAGGAGTATACTCCCTGCTGAGCATACTCCCTGCTGAGCTCCTCCTATGTCTGGCAGGAGCAGGGAGCCAGACATAGGACCCTGAGATCTTGACCTGAGCCAAAGGCAGACACTTAACCAACTAAGCCACCCAGGTGCCCCGCCCCTTTTTTTTGTACTGTTTAGAACTATCTGCTTAAAAAAAAAAAAACAAAAAAACTATCTGCTTATGGTGGAATTCTCAACATACAGTTTAGTTTTCTGTTCTTATTTGGTCTTTCCCTTCACTCAACTAGCTTCCATTTCCAGCTCTATTTGAAATTCCCTCATAATTCAAATAGCAGCAGCCTGTTTTCAAAGACTGATGATACTGATAACTCAGAAGGAAGAGAGGTTTTGGTTTTCTAAAATGTCCTTTCACCCCTCACTACCACCACCCCACCTCCTGCCCCCACTTCCAGTCTGGAACTGCCCCAGTTCCAGGCACTTTTCCTGGATCTTAATTCTGAAGGAATTGGTTTATTTCATGTACATCACCCGACAGCTGAACTCTCTGTTGCCCTCCTCTAATTAATTACTATTTGTAAAGAGCTCGGAAGATGAATAGTGCTATGTAAGTGCTAAGTATCATGATTTCATTGTCCTATTTCAGTTCTTATTGGAATGAAGTATCATTATAATAATCAGCTTGTTGCATTTATAACTCAGGAGGGGGAGAGCCAAAGCAGCAATACCTTTACTAGTTCCATTTCTAAATCTCTGGAACAGCCACCAAATTTCACAGTGACCTCTTGGGATCATTCTCAGGCTTCATACAGTAACGGTCTCATAGAAAACCAACTACTTGAACATAAATCAGGTATAATAGGAGAGATTTCATTGGTAGATTAAAATGTGTATGGAGGGGCGCCTGGGTGGCTCAATTGATTAAGCAGCTGCCTTCAGCTCGGGTCATGATCCCAGGGTCCTGTGATCGAGCCCCACGTCGGGCTCCCTGCTCAGCAGAGAGCCAGCTTCTCCCTCTTCTTCTGCCCACTGCTCTGCCTGCTTGTGTTCTCTCTCTGTCTCTCTGTCAAATGAATAAATAAAAAATCTTAAAAAAAAAACAAAACTGATATACAGTTTCTCAAAAAACAAAAAAATAAAATGTGTATGGAATTTTTATTCAAGTGATTTAGGTTTCAGTTTTAATTCAATAATTGTATGAACTGAGATGATCATTTAACTCTACTAAGTCAGAATTTTCACCTATAAAATGGGAATAAAGGCACCATCTAGTTCACAGGGTCATGATGAGGATCAGATTAGATAACATACTTAAAAGCATTTGAAGCCCCCCAAAAAACTGTATAAATACTTTTATCTTACTTCTGCAAGTTAAAGGACTAGATTAAGTATTTAGAAGAACATGTAGTGGGGACCCTAAGAAATATAAAATATGCTACCTGGGATTTATTTTTTCCAGAGATGAGATCATAAAAATGATTCTGGCATGTAATTGTTGACATGAAGAACAGATCATCTCTGATGTTAAGGAGAAAGAATTGCTAATAAGTCTTGAGATAAATAAAGAAGACGGTGAAAAAGAGGAAAAAGTAAACGAATACACAAAGCCCAACATGAAGGGAAACAGAGAAGAAAAACGTCACAGGCAGAAATAGTGAAGGTGAGAGAATGTCAATTTTGTAGAAAAGAGGATAAACGCAGTGTTAACATCTTAGAAACAGTGATGACAGTGGTCATCCTTTACTTCATCAGTCGGCTTAATATTTGGTTGACTCTGGCTGAAGTAAAGGCATAATAGCACTGTGGTTGAAAGTGTATGCTTTGAACTCAAATCTCCTCTGTTCAAATCTTAATTTTTCAGATGTGAAAGTTATGTTCTGTCAGTGCCTCATTCTCCTTTTTTCTGACTTCTATTGTAATAATAAGTCACTTGTCATTTTTGCTCCTTTGAAGGTGTAGGTATCAAGGGTGGGCCACCCTAAGGTGGACCATTTTGGCAAAAAGATTTTTTAGAGCTGAAGGCAATAGAAACCCTTTGGGATTAAGAGAAACCAAAGAAGATTCTAAATTGGGGATCTTTCCCAGAATAAGTGTTATTGGCAGAGAAAATTATCTCTGAGTGACCCATCTACATGGCAGGGCAAAAATCTAATTACCAAACATCTGTTCTTCTTCTTATTACTTGTGAATTGCATTTTATCCCTCTGAAGTCCCAGGCCCATACCCCCATCTCCTTAGTTTAGGATGACATATATACTTCATTTTGCCTGACTTATATACTTCACTTGCCTTTGGAATTTCCATGTCTGTGTGGATTCCTCATATATACAAAGTTAAATTTGATTTTTTCCTATTAATCTGCCTCATCTCAGTTTGATTCTTGGTCCAGCTAGAAGGACCCTGAAGGGAACAGAAATTCTCACTCATCTACAAAGGTAATCATTCTCTATCTCTCTCAAATCTTCTCCTTTGTCTTTGTGCTCTGTAGTTTTTTAAGACATTGTCTAGCAGGGGATTTCTCATTATAGAAGGTGCTTGATATTCTTCTGGTTTCTTGAATTTGGGGCTGCTTATCTCTCATGACTTGAAAGACTTCCTTACTTTCTTGTCAGCTCCTAAATGCATTAAAGATATAGATAGGTAGGTAGCCTGATGGATAGATGGATAGGTACGTAGGTAAAAAGAGGTGGATTGATTCCAAAAGTTTTAATTGTTTTTGACTAGTGGCCTTATTACTATAAACTCTGATGCTATCCTGTTCTATGTCCAAGCTTTTTCATTATCACCCCTGCTATTCCATGTCATAACCAGGAACTCCTAGTAGACAGAGAAACCCAGATAGCTGTGATGATTGTCTTTATGACTTTTTTTATATTTTCATCTTTTTCTTATATCTCTCTGACAGGCGCCAATTCAGAAGACTTTGGAGAAATCAAAAATTTTTTTTTCTTTAAGAGAAAAATTAAGCTTATCCAACTATTCAAGAAATGAGGATGAGTTTTACTACCTGAAGAAAGAGCTCCTTCAACCACGTTGAGAAGACCACCACCAAAATTTTGTGTGATTCTCAATAGATAATCTCTCCTCCCTGGATTTAAGTTTCCTATCTATAATATAGGGAGCGAGGACTAAATATTGTTAAGGTTTCGCCACATGTTTTAATTATACAAATCCTAATTATTAAGATAAAACCTTAGAGAAATATCACACACTCAAACCCATTTAGGAGATACTTCATGGCTGAGAAGGCAATGTGAAGAAACTTAAGTTTAGTGGGAACCTTCAGAGCAGCCAATGTGAAAGGGTAACGCCGATGTTTGTACACTAGCTACTGTTCTAACTTTGGGATCCCAGGAAAAGTGTTCCAGGCTCTGCCTATGGGTCAGTGTTGCATCCAGTGTTATCCAGTAGAAACAAGTTAGGGTACAGAAGGCACTGAAAGCATGGTATGCTAAATGTCCAGGTGAAAAGCCTTACCCCATGTATTACGACAATGGATGTTTTAAATGGAATTCCGGACTCAACATTTTATTTGAGAATATGCATTCTGCAGCCAGATTTTTCCTATCTCAGCAGCATACACTTAAAGAAAAAGTCAGTAAGCAACAGTTTCAAATGACTTATAATATAATGCTAAGTTCATCTTGGAAATGATTATGAGGAGCTGATAGAGTGATAGCTGGTACCAAGTAGAGGTGAGACTCCATATAGATCATAAATAAGTTCTCAAACCCAGACAGTTATCTCTTCTAATAATGAAAATGCAAACCATATGGAAACTTTCATGCTACTTCCAGACCTATTTTCCTCTCTGCAAACTTTTGTTCCTATCACCTTGCTTCCTAGACTGCTTTGACGATTGAATATGTCAAATTTTATTATTGCACTCTGGCTTCTCCAATGTGTTACCATTTGGAATTTTGTTGTTGCAGTTTGTGAAGAAGCACATAAAATCCATAAAGTACCATCTGACAACCCGTGCCCCACCATCCCCAGAGCAAGTGAGTGAGAAGCAGGCAAGATACCACTGCAGTCTCTTCTAAGAAAATAGACACTATTTTGTAATAGTGTATGGTACCATCTGTATGGTACCATCCAGACCCTATTAGTTCAAGGCTCACCTAGGGAGCTGACTAGAATTTCTTCACTTTCCAGAATTCCAAGAAAAAGCAAACTCAGTGTTTGCATATCTGACTTTCAGACTCATAATGGATAGAGGGAGGCATGAGATGGGAGTGGATGCCTATAGTCTGTATCCTTAAGCTTTGGCTAGAAACTAAATCTCCCGGATTCCATGTGATCATATTTTTTTGCGTTTGTCCAGTGTTCAGTATACTTTCTACATGTATTTATCATGCCAGGATTATGTTGGGCACTGGGAACATACCATAATCTGATAAATGTGCCCTGATCTTGTGCAGCCTACCATTGAATGGGGACTATGAACCCCATAGTTACATCAGTAACACGTGTTAATATGGGAGAAATACCAAATAATGTAGGGGCATACTGAAGGGGATTCTGAGTTAAGACTGAGGATTTGGAGAAAGGTTTTCTGAAGGAATGGTATCTAAACTGAGATACAATGTGTGAATGTTAATACGAGAAAAGAAATAAGAGAAAACATAAGTGCTTTGAAAAGCATGGCTAAGCAAAGAGTATGGCTAGTCTGAGGGTCTTTGACTGCAACTCCCTCAGCCACATACCAGGTCTGCTATGGGAAGGGCAGCTTTCCTCCATAAGGCTTGTGAGGAAAGCCTTTACAATTATGGACAGGATTGGAAAAATCACACACAACTTTTTTGGTCAGGAGTTGGACTCTTCAAGTAGTAGACCTAAATTGTGGTAGCAGTGGTGAGGATAGAGAGAAGTGATAGAGTTGGGAGACAACTAGCAGATGATTGCAGTAAGACTCTATAATTGATTAGATATGAAGGCACTAGTAAGAAAGGATTAAGAATAAGACAAAAGTTAATGAGTAGGGCACATAGAAGGATGACACTCCATTCATAAAGATAAGAAATATGATTTTTAGGGAAATTATCAATTCATTTTTGCATATGTCAAATGTGAGTTTCCCAGAGAACATCCAAGTTATTCTCAGTAGTCTATAAACTGCATGGGTCTGAATCTTGGGAGGGATATCTAAACTAGAAATAGACAGCACATCTACTCAATATATAGAGGGTAACTGAAGACATGGTGGTCAGTGAAACCTGGTAACCTGGTAGAACAGGAAGAGAAGAGAATCTAGAACAGAACTGTAAGGTGAAGAAGTGAAGTCTCCAAAGACCCTGAAGATGGACAGCTAGAGAGGTGGAGGAGAGGAGCTAAGAGAGCCCAGTGACTCTGAAGCCAAGTGAAAAGAGGGTTGTAAAGAACGAGAACCAAATACTAACTAAAATAAAAGTTGAGGAATGATCCTAGGATTGACCAGCAAGTTTGTCGCTGGTTATCTTGGGAAAAGTGGGGATTTTTTAAAACTATTTTTTGTGTATAGTTGACACACAATGCTACATTAGTCTTGTGTGCAACACAGTGATTCAATATATCTACACATTATGCTGTGCTCACCACAAGTGTAGCTACCATCTGTCACCATACAAAACTATTACAATATCATTGACTATATTATGGGTAAAGGGGAGTGGAAGGAAAAAGCAGTTTTAATCCATTTGGGGAAAAATAGCTGAAGCCACTCAGAATTACATAGGAGACCCTACTCTTGAGATGAACTCATAGCCACGGCCAATATGGTACAGTGGAACATGAGAGCAAGGAGTCAAACCCAGAATGGGAAGCATAAAACCTACTTCTAGACTAGCCTATGCCATTAACTCACAATGCAACCTTGAGCAAGTCACTAACACTCACTGGGCCTTTGAATTCTCAGCAGTCATTGTGGGCAAGGCTTTGCCTGGACTACCAAATAGCTACATGGCCAATAATGAATGTACTATATTTATGTGAGTGAGCAATGCATTTTGGGAAAGATGCTGGGGCATAGGAAGAGTGTGGAGGTAAAACTAATGAGGATGGAACAGAATAGAACTTATATGAGAGGGTGTCATACGAGCATATGCCAAGAAGAAATAATGGAGAAAGAAACACATGCACACACGCATGCGCGCGCGCGCGCGCGCACACACACACACACACACACACACACACACACTAATACTATAAAATCAGCCACAGCAGGAGCAAAATGCTGGAGAGTGAAGACATATTACACATGGAAGGGGGTCCTGACTTATGTTTGTGTCTCTACTTGGCTATTTTGTAGGAATATTAGCAATGTGAAGGCTTGGCTAAGGTTAAGGACAAGGATCGAGAGTCAGATAATAGAAGTAAGTTCTGAAAATAATTACAAATATTCAGTCTCTCCTCTGCAATTTACTATCTATGTGACTATAGTCAACCTTCTTAATCTCACCAAATCTCAGTTTTTCATTTTAAAAAAGGGTAAAATAACATACCTCAGTGGGCAGTTGTAAGATATATACGTATGAGATATGTATGAGAATGAAATGAGATATATATATTCACACAGATTCTATAGCACCTCGTTTACCAAAAGTGTAAGTAAATGGTATTAGCTATCATTAATACCAATTATCATCATATGTGATCTGGAGCCACTCACTTAAAAACAAAATCTCAGTTTTCTCATTTTAAAAATTCATTTAGCTGTTATGAGTATTAAAATACACAGACACATGTATGTATACGAACACACAAAGGCATACCAGGTAGAGTACCTGACTTATAGGTGTTTAACCAACAGCAGCAACAACATAAATAATTATCATTACATAGCAAAGCTATTGATAATAGTGGAGGAAAAAAACAAGCAGAAGGAAACAAATAACTGGGATAAGAGAGAAAAGTGGACAGGGAATAGAAAGAAGGAAAAAATGGCAGTGTGGAAAGAGAGAAAACAGGCTTTGTGAGCATTCCTATTGAAGAGGAAGAAGGATCAACATATGTGTACATCTCTAGCAGTGAGAGGAATCACTTCATGGGAAGATTTGTGGGTAACAGTGACCCCAGAGATGAGAGCAGAGGCCTGGCAAGAGCTCACATCATGGGGACCCTGATTATTAATTCTATTGGATATACTAAGGGACATATTTGCTGTAATTCAAAATCCAGGACACAAGAAATTTGATATGAGCATTAGATGAGAAGATAAATTGAATTTATTATAGAGACAGTGTCAGAAGTAAAAAGGACCAATACCGTTCTGAGAACTTTGTGATGATTCCACTGAACAGGCCAAGGCTAAAGACCCTGTTCACTCACTTGAGGATGAAGCAGTGCCTATGGGCACTTTTCGTTTAAGAACTAAGATGAGTTATAGCTGCACAGAGGACATCTAAAGATCAGCTACTGATGAAGCTCAGGAAATCATTTAAGTAAAAGGTACAATCACGTAAAAGGTTTTAGGTCCAGAGAATAAGTACCATTTGTAAAGGGAACTCTGGATAGCTTCTGGGGACAAAAAGGACACATCTATCCAAACTGCACAAGAAAATGAAATCATAAAAGGGGACCAAGGACGACAGACAGACTCCAGGACTCCTGATGGGAGAAAAAAAGAGCCATGGAGTTGGTAGCATTTGCTCAAATTAATGCAGGAAAATTTCTCGAAGTCTCGTTAACATATTCACTTAAGTGTTCCTTTCTTTAATGGGCATTTTTGAGCTCCTAGCAGGTGTTGGGTTCTGTGATAGCCTCTAGGGAGGCAAAACTCTTTCCCCTAAAAAACAAAAAAGTAAGTACATAAGATAGTCCCTGCATTTCAGGACCTCACCATTCAGTAATAACATGCTACCAAAAACAGCTGATGAGCGTTTCAGAAAAGAGGAGGGAAGGTAATGAGGATAAATTTGAGAAGTAAAAGAAGAGAGAAAGCAGAGTAGTTAGAGACAAACAAATGTAAAAACCTGGAGAGAGCTGGCGATGGGGAAAGAGTTCCCTTCTTTACTCTCAGAGAGGTAGTTGGTCTGAACTTTAAGGATGAAGAAATAAGGGAAAACATTCATAGAAATGAATACATAGCAGGGACAAGGAGAGTAAAAACAACTGTCCTCAACTAGGTGAAACCAGGAACCAGAAAGAGGAAGAGGAGAGAAGCCAGTGAGTAGCAGACAGCAGACATGACAGGAAGAGGTAGGAATACAGGGTTTAACATGGCTCACTTATGCAATCTACATTAGGGGGATAGGATTACCAATTAATTAATTAATTAATTAAGGTGAGTGGGCCAGGACAGTTTATATCTGCAATAGACTGAAGAATGACGGCGTTAAGGAGCTTTCACAAAAAAGTAGGAGAATGTTAGGCGGCAGTGTCTTATACAGCTCAGGCACAATGATCTCACGTACCATGAGGTCTGGAGCAGGTGACCTCTGGGTTGATGGGAAAGTCTAACTTAATGGTAAGAATATAAACGATGGAGGCATCCTGTCAGCACTCCAATTCTAGCTGTGCCACTGATGAGTTGTGTGACCATGGGCAAGCCACTTACCCCCTTTGTTCTTTCCTTTCTTCAGAGGTAAAAGAGGAAATAGCTCTTAACACTTAGGGTTGTGTAGACAATTTGATGATACATGTAAAGAGCATAAAACACTTGGCATTCAGTAAATCCTCCAACAATGTCTGCCATTATTATTAGCATCATAGCTCTCATCATACATTACTGGTTCTCAGGCATAACAATGCTGCTAAGGGCTGAGTTTTCACACCAATTTATTCTGCTGGTCTCGAGTATGGACAAAATCTTCCTGTGGCCAAGGAAGCATTAGTCCCAAGCTTCATTTCTTCACAAGATGATGTCCAGAATCAGAGAGTGACAATGAGAAGGATTTCCTCACAATCTCCCTCTTGTTAGAGAAGATGATCTTTCCCAAAAACTTCTCAAATGACTCCCTCAGCTCTCTCTTGGGCTAGAAATGACTTATGAAGCAGCCATAGCTTCGAGGGAGATTGAAACAGCAAGCATTTGGCATCTTCAGTACCATTCTAGAGACAGACACTGCCATTAAGGAGGAAAAAAGACAGGAATGATTTTTGAATTGAAAATCAACAACATCTGTATTTTATAATAGAAAATGAAGCCTTGGTATTTTATAATATCTATTGTTACTTTTTAAGAATTTGAAAAGATGCTTAAATAAGTTTATGTTGAATTTGAAAGAAACATGCAAAGGTGAGGGATTAAAACAGGTTTTACTGAATAAAGTAAATATTCCAAGCTTTGGAATTATTACATGGAGAACATAGATAAAACCTAGGTGGCTTGGGGGGAATAGGAAAAAAAATGAGGAAATTTGTGTAGATAGGGTCAAGATTTTTTTAAAAAGAAAGGAAAGAAAGACAAAGCAAAGCCACTATCTGAAAAGCTTAAAAAATGCAACCATGATAAAACAAAGGATTTTTGGATTTGAGGTAAGAAATTTCCAGGTTAAAATACTGCTGAAACTATTTATTTATAGTAGGAAGAAAGGCTATATGGAAAAGGATAAAATTATGGACTCATACTGAAAACCTACCTGAGAAATTTAAAAAACACGCTCAAAAATCAAATATTATGTTGTTGATGAAGGGGAAGTGTTGCTGATTTAATGGCATCGTAAAAATTTTTGAAAGAACATAGAGAAAGATTTTGAAGTCTCTTATAGCTGCATGTGGGGAAAAAAATGGAATAACCAGGACATCAAAATAAATAGATTAACAATTATATTTTATAGTGAAGGGAATGTTAGAATTTGGAGACAACAAATACTGATAATAATTCTGGAAATGCTGAGAAGGCCCAGTGGTAAGTCAAAAAGAGGTGGAAAATTTCAATCGGGTCTCAAGATAAATCATGGAAGACAATAAAAGAGAGAAGTGATGTGGATATTTATATGGAAAAGACAAACTTTTATTTGGATAGATAATTTTCTCATTAAACCTTCTAAATATATGGTTTGTCAGGTGTAAAATGTTTCATACTATAATTAGTATTCGGTTAGGAAAGAGATTAGGTCAAAAGAAGAATGAGCCAGAGGTGACCATGGTATGTTAATTAAAAACATATTTACTCAGAATTATTGTTGTAACTGAGGGTTGCTGGAGCAGAGGGGGGTGGGGGGGATGGAATGGCTGGGTAATGGACATTGGGGAGGGTATGTGCTATGGTGAGTGCTGTGAATTGTGCGACTGATGAATCACAGATCTGGACCCCTGAAACAAATGATACATTATATGTTAATAAAAAAAAATTTTAAATTTTAAAAAAGAATTATTGTTATAAAGTCCTATGCTGGGCACAGAGCTAGTGGATCAAAAGATAAATGAGATCTCAAAGCATTGAGATCAAAGCATTCTTACTGTTGGAGAGACAGACAGGTTTATCCCCAAATAATACCAGCATGTGAGCTCTCACAATTCAGGGGGCAAGGGGAGTGCATCAGGGGTAAGCATAAAATTTCTAAACTTTTCCATTTTACTTGGCACATTTATTTTATGGTGTGGCAGGCCCTCCTTTGTATCCCGTACCGGCAAGTGGTCTGATCCCTGTTAGAAAATGGTACACCTGGATAGGTTTGGAAGAGCAGACACAATATGTAAAAATAAAATCTTTATGCCAACCTGAACATTTCATGGGAACTTTTACTTTATGTGTAGTCAGGAGTAGACTCTCTCAGCACAGAGGTTCTACTACATTTCAGAAAATTACACCGAGATGTTTAAAAAAGAACAGCGTGGTATCAGCCAGAACCAGCAGTGGTTCATATGTAAGGCATTAGAACAGCAGTGGGAATAAAGTTGCATTTCTCAATCTTGGCACTACTGACATTTTGAACCAGGTAATTCTTCATTGTGGGGGCTTCCTGGTCTTTATGCATGAGACTCCAGTAGCACTCCCTACTCCTAGCTGTGACAACCATGAATATCTTGACATTGCCAAATGCCATTTGGGGGCAAAACTGCTTCCAGTTGAGAATTACTGGGGTAGAGGAAAAGACATTGCCATGTAATAATGATGGAGTGACGAATAAAGTAAAAAGCAGGGGTGAATGGGCAGAATTCCATATGCAAAAATTAAATAGAAAAGAGGGGGGCATGGAAAGGAGAAAGAAAAAGAATAGGAAGAATAAAGGAGAAAAGAGAGGTGAGGAGAGAATACAGTAGCCTTTCAGAGGAAATGTAGGACTTCAGGTAATATATTATATGTGTGGTAAATGAGAACTTCTGGGATACATTTTCAAATATAAAGTTGTAAAGAAAAATTGAGAAATGAAACTTAAAGAATAAAGCATAAGAAGAAAACCATATAGGGATATTATATAATATCACTGTGTGTGGTAAGAATGGAATTTAGCTTTTTTAAAAAATGCATATTATGATTTCCACCATTAGGTTTAGTACAGGTCATAAAGGGAACATTTCATAGGTATGGAACACTAGGATAAATTTAGAAAACATTGTATGAACCACCTATAGGAGAAAAAGGATAAAGCATAAAATTCAGTTATTTAATAGTTAATATTTTTGTTTTTAACCTGAAGATGTAAAAGGATAATATCTAGGATTTCCTCTGATTCTGATAGAATGGACATGCTCATTCCCCACACCCAGGAGAAAAAATATTGAAAAATATAAAGTTCTTTAAGGGTTGAAGAAAGCAGAAGAAATCGAAGAGAGCAGAATTACCATATCTAGCCAAGGGAAGTTCTGTGTCAGAAAAAATTGTGCCTGTCCACTGGAAGATAAATCCATACTTAGTCTCTGAGTGGTCCTTTTCTTTTTTTAAGCTTAAAATCAGCTAGCAAAACATTACTTAAAAAAATTAAAAAGTGGTCAGGTTACTAGCAGGAAGAAAAGCTTTATATTTCTCACTAAAAGAGAAGAGGAAGAAGCTCCACCTTTGGGACAGATTATCTGAGAATCACTGATACAGATACTTGAGAAGAGTCGGAGGAAGGAACCAGAATGGTGAGCTATTATTGCAAAACAAGAGGGGAGAAAGGTGAGGGCAAGCAATGATTTTGACAGTATTGGGTTATAAGAAATTGGTATGCAATGCCTGTGGAAGTTTTGTTGGTTTCATTTGATGAAAGAAGAATTGTAAATATGAATAATATGTAAATATACTTTATGACAAAAATAAACTTATGAGCATCAAACGAGAGAAAGAGTGTGGAAGTGTGCTGAATAAGTTAAATGCATGATTCATAAAGGGGATGCACTGTGATCTGAAATCCTAAACTCTCTTGTGAACTATCAAAACACTCTTTTTCACACCCGTGAGACATACACGACACAGATATGTGGCCCAAGTGGCAGTTAGGAACCAGAAGAACAAGGCCTTGAGATGACAGTGACCATCTCTCCACAAGGCCACAAAAATAGTCACAAAAGAAGTTAAATATGTGAAAATGTCTGCTCATCCATAAATTCTTGCACACATATAAAGAAGCATTGGTATTATTAATGGTAGAACTAACAAGTAGTATTAATCTCATGATCCTCCACAAAGCAGGGTGACTACCTTTTGGAAATCACAGGTTGGTTTCTTTCTTTTCTTTCTTTTCTTTCTTCCTTTCTTCCTTTCTTCCTTTCTTTTCTTCCTTTCTTCCTTTCTTCCTTTCTTCCTTCCTTCCTTCCTTCCTTCCTTCCTTCCTTCCTTCCTTCCTTCCTTCCTTTCAAGATTTTATCCATCTATTTGAGACAGAGAGAGAGAGCAAGAGCAGGGGGAACTGTAGGTAGAGGAAAAGAGAGAAGCAGATTCCCCACAGAGCAGGGAGTCAGCCGTGGGGCTCGATCCCAGGACCTTGAGATCATGACCTGAGCCAAAGGCAGATACTGAACCCACTGAGCCACCCCGGCGCCCCCACAAGTTGGTTTCTTGATATTGCTTGCCTGACTTGTGTATCTGAGGACAGTTCTCCAAGAAAACACTAATAGAGACAAAGTTTTCCAGGGTAACTACACTGTGCGCTTCCAGTGAATAGAAAACATAAAATTTATTTCAGCATCACTGATGCAGTCTTCCACTACACTAAGCATTTAGCAGTATTGAATAAAAAAGATTGAACTGAAATGAATGAAATTAAACAGAAACAAATACACAAAATGAAAGTTGCTACTGCGTGTTGAGCCATAAGAATTATAAGTTTGCAGTGGCAATGTGTTAAAAACAATTAAGCATAAATTCTCGTTACTCTCACCAATGCAGAGGAAGGTAAACAGAGAATAAGTACAGGGAAATAGCTCCACTAACCTCCTTTCCCTGTCATTCAAGGTTCCCTACAGTGAGGTTCCAAATTTTCCCCTCATTATGATTTTTTTCACAACTGCAGTAGACCTCTTTACCAAAGTTCACTCTTTCCTTCAAACATATTTTTGCCTGAGTTTTTATTCATAAAAACTCTTTCTCATAATGGCTTTCTGAGTACCTGTGTGCAGATCTACTTGGCTTTCTAGGGCAGTCACTAACACCATTGTCTTTACCTAGGTTGTTTTTGTCCTTGTTTTTAACCTCCTCTGGTTCATAGAAGTTTATAGCATATATAGACAGGTATTCTTCAAGTATTATTATGTTATCAAAAAAATGGGATGTCTGGATGGCTCAGTCGGTTAAGTGTCCTACTCTTGATTTCGGCTCAGGTCATGATCTCAGGATCTCAGATCATGATATCATGAGCCCCACGTGGAGCCTGCTTAAGATTCTCTCTCTCCCTCCCCCTCCGCCCTCCCCTCTGCTCTCTCACTCTCTCTCTCTCTCTCTAAAACAAACAAAAAACAAATATTGTGTTATCCCCTAGATTTTACTGTTTTAGTATGCCTTCCCTGCTCAATTATAAGGTCTTTGAGGATAACATACTTTTACTATAGCACAAGTGTCCTAACTGCTTAAAAAAAATCTACTGGTCAATTGATGACTAGGTCCAGATGATAATTTTTAGAAGTACAATTAATCATGGAACCTTATTCAGATTAAATCTACCTTCAGTTATCCAGGTAATTTAACCTCAGGATGCATATTTGTGGAAATTTTGACTCCTATATTTTGGTCTTGACTATTTTAGAAAGATTCTAGTCCCTTAACATAAGAAAAAAAAAATAGAAGAAAGGATGGGCAATCAAACTGTTTTGAGTCAACCTGCACTGGAAACAGTTGGCTGGCAATACTCAGAAATCTAGAGTCTGAGTATGATACGACTCTAATCTAAAGCCCACCCAAAGGGCTCTTATGCTAAAATAGAGAGCAAATGTTTTAAAAAATAATAAAAATAAATAAATTACAAAAACACTGTGCTTCCATAGTCTTCTATGAGCTCTTAGTGTAGCTTGCTACAGGAGTTGATTAGGTATTGTCAATAGTCAGTACTAGAATGTGCCAGGGGGCTTGAAACAGGGAACCAAATCCCATGAGTCTAGTAGAATTGGATTTGAAACCACTAGTCTTGGTGAACATAGCTTAGGCATCCTCATGGTTTATATAAAACCAATTTTATTTGTCTATCCATCCATCCATCCACCCACCCATCCTTCATCTATCTATAAACGTATCTTATTTTGGAAGTGGTATGTTAAAATAATGGGGTAAGGACAACTCAGATTTAAACATGAACATGTAATTCCAGTCCTGCCAAGAACATGGCATTGAAGGGACTCAACTACAATACTGTATTAATGGGATAAGTCAAAGAAGGAAGTGTTAGTTCTGTTTTTCCTGTCTTCTGTCCCAATTTACTAGCTCATCACTAGTTTTCTTTATATTACTGCTGACTCTGTTGTAAAACCCAATGCTGGCCTTAGTATTCTATCTGTCCCTCCTTTCCAGGCAAAGGTAAAGAAATATTTGCTTCTGGATTAGGTATAGCTTCTTGTCATATTGTTACTTCGGCCTTACCCCAGACTCTGAATATTGTGCTCCCAAGTGGCATAGAAAAAACTTTCCAACTCACTGCTCTCTGCTTGCAGGGGACGGTGCATACTGTTCATGACCAAACTGAAGTTTTATTTGTTGCATTATTGGTAGTTTTGAAGTATGCTTTGGACAGAGCAAAGCATCCCTGGCTGTCTTCAACACACCAGGTAATCACACCATTGCTCAGTAGGCTAAATTATTTTAAACCTTTCAAAAAATAGCTTCTCTCCTTTCTGCAGGTTTTCCTAGGAACAATCTCCATGAAAACGACTCCTAATTTAAAGAAAACTAAGGCATCCCTCACCACTGACAAGGAAAATGGCTCTTTTTGGCCAAATCATAGAAATGAGCTTCCTTAAGTACATTGCACCTTTAAAAGCTGACATTATTGCCGCAAAGCCTGAATGGTACCTTGTCAGCATGGAATAACCAGACTGGGCCAAGTTGTCATTTCTGACAGGTCAGTGTAATGAGCAAAAGAACGCTGAGTTTGTCTAAAAGTTTTCCCTCAAATCAGCAGGGTAGAGCTGTGTGGGGCGATAACAGCTCTATGTATGTGACTCATTAAATGTGTCACATTATCAAACATTGTGACCCACACTATCGCAGCCACCACATTTATGCTTTGTTTCCTCCCCCAAGTACCCCCCAAAATCTTTATATTTCTAATTTGAAGAGAGTACAGATTGCAGAGCTTTGAGGCACTGGATGTTAGCTGCATGTGATTAGATGAATGCCAAATGTTTCTTTGCTCCTTTCAAAACACTATACAGAGATAAACACTAATCTAACTCAATGTGAACTTCTCCCTGGGCATTGCCTTCCCCATGTCTTAGGATTTGTCTGGTAACATCTTTGCCATCATGAAAACAGAGATATAGAATAAATAAGGGAAACGAAGAAGAATTGGGTAAAATTGACATCCGATGGAACCTTCTGAACTACTAGATGACATTCAATGTCCAGAATCTTCCCTTACGTGTGTGGAGGAACCTGCCCACAGATTTGCCATTTGGATACAAAACACAAATGTAGTGATGTGACATCACCTGGATACAGATTTCTTAGTCCATAGATAGTAAAGCTTAGAGGTTCTGCCCCTTCTCACTCACCAGCCAGCTGTGGTGCCCTCGCTTTAATCAGATGCACCAAACAACAGAAAACATTTTTTCCCTGCTTCAGAAAAATTCACTTAATGTTCGTGACTAATTAAATTCTCACCCTAGTCATGATTAATGTAACAAATAATTACAGCTTAGATCTAATATAGATACAACTAATTGTTCTGCCCACAGTGCATTGTGACTAACAATTAAATACTGCTTTTAAAGCAAAAGTAAGATCTGAGGAGTGACCTTCACCTGGCTTTGCTCTTGCCATTGTAGGAAATGCCTGTAGCTTCTGTTTTCCTCTTCACTTCTTGGGATGGTGACAAAAGGTTTTATTTGTTTACATTTCTCTTTCATTAGGTGTTCAATAAGCTGACACCTTTACACTTCTTGTTCTTCCAATTTGCTGGATGTTGGAGGTCTTGAGCAAAGCACCAGGAGAGAGAAATAGAGAGAGGTTGTGCCAACTGAATTTTCCTCAAGGCTCAAGGGCAAAACTGCCCTCTATGTCCTCAAAGTGAAAGAGAAAGGGGGACTGACAACACTTCTGATCTGATGCAAGGGAACAGGCCTGGCCCATGTGTCTCTCTGCTCTGGTACCTCTAAACCCCAGGCCAGGAGAAGAGGGGCTTTTCTTCTATGATCCTGAAGCAGAATGGACCGCTGCCGCATTGAGAGAGGCACAATAGAGTGGTCTCTGGAAATACATACCCAACCAGTGCAAATATTCACGAAGCCTCCTGGGGAGTCTCAGAGCTGTGAATGAAAAATGTTCCTAGATTTTTTTTTGTTTTTTTTTAAATACCTGATGAAATAGAGAATTGAACACTTACCCATACGCCTCGTCTGCCTTGGCAAAGAGGAGACACACTGAACTCTCTACTGAAGAATGTGCTTATACAATTAGGACACTGAGTCATATCTCTATCAATTACTTTATCTTCTCTCATAGTAACCAAAAATTCCCTTTTCATCAGGGTATAGTTAAGCGTAAACTACCTATATAAACTGAAATGCAAAAAATTTGAATGTCCAAGAAATGGGACTTCTGGTTAATTACATTCAAATGTAACTATGCGTCAAACCAGAAAATTTGTCTTTGCTCTTTCAAATATTTCTAAAATAATCAAAGCCATTTTCCCGACTTACTAGAATTTGATGGTCAAACAATGGTATTTTATTGTTTAAGGAGTTCAGAGCACTTTGATTGGATCTGGGGGCCAGAACTGGAAAACTCTGTTTGTACACCTTACATAATTAATCTGATATAATTCTTCTAAATACATTCACAACTATGTGAGGATAACATATTAATTTAACATCTACCATGTGACCAGGTTTGGGGTAGTGATAATGAGTCGGCCTTTCCTACTTTTTTCTATCTTTGCTGGATAAAGTACTTGCAGTTTTAGAGAACATTTAGTTAAACTAAATTCCAACTCAGGCCATGCAGGGTAAAGTTACTCAGCCACAGCACAAAGCTAACATTGCAAAGCCCTCTCCTCTGTCTACCACATCAAACTTTGCAATGACCTGTTTTTTGTTTAGCCAATAGTTTTAGGACTCATCCATCCCAGGTTCTAGAAAAATACAGTCCCCAATAAGAAACAGTTTTGGAGCAACAAATCACAAGTCAAAATCTAAGCAGTTCCAGAGATACTGCTAGTTAGATACAGATAAGATGTGTGAGTTCTAGGATGTGGAAATTCTTGGTTCATTCTTTCTGATGGATCCCACCTTATTGACTCTATGTAGGAGTTTCACTCCAATTGGTTTTCTAGTACCCCATTTCCTTTATATTCAAATCCTGTTCTGCTCTAGTTAATCTTACCACCCTTAAGCTCTAGTAATTCCTGTCAACAAGACTTGAAGAGTGTGATGTGTAAACTAAATAAGCAAAATCAGGCTTCCAGAAGGCTGTGGAACTCAAGGAGAGCCAACGTGTCTTGCAATCTTTGTACCCTCTGAGGGCATAGTAGAATGCCTTTGATGGAGGACTGGTTAAAAAGTATGCATAAGGAATGAGTGGATGGGGAAATGAGTGAGCACTGAAGGAGGGAGTTTTGTGGCATATATTTCCTGTGGTTCTCATGGTGTCCATGAGTATCTTCTATGGTATATTTCCCATGATTCCATTATTCTGTGACTAGCACATAATTTCTCAGGAGCATTCATTATTAGAAAATTCAGTAGGTAGGTTCTCAGATTTGAAGGGATCATTGAGTTGCCATTCAGCAGTCTCCTCATTTCCAAAAATGATCAAATTTAAAAAGAGTCAGTATTTCGTTTTTGTAAATTTAACCATTTACATATAAAAGTTTTCAAAGAAATATGCATAGTTATAATCACTATCCAAACGTTTTAAATACCAAAGACACCTCTCCTTATCTTATTTCCATATGACCCCATATATCTGAGATGTCATCAGCAACTAAACCAGATCTTCTATCTAACTTAAAAATACAAATTGTAATCACAATTTGTCATTTTATTGTTGAGGCGATTGGCTTTAGATATATGGGTTTATTTCTGAACTCTCAAATGCATTTATTTAGACAATGAAACGATAAAATCTCAGCCTAAAGTAAAAATAACTAAAATATGTTAATTCTGTGTAGCTCCATCATGAGTATGGTATCTGTTAAACTTTTTTGAAAGTAGTCCATGAGTAAGATCTTCCCCCTATCCATTATGATAGAAATATCTTAAAGGATCCGGAGTCTCTCACTTAGAGAGAGAATCTATAAGTGCACTCAACAACATATGAACTTTTTTTTTTTTTTTAAGTTGGCTCCACACCCAGCGCAGAGGCCAATGTGGGGGTCAAATTCACAACAGTGAGGTCAAGGGTTAGACGCTCAACCGACTGAGCCACCCAGGCACCCCAAGAGTGATTTTTTAATGCCAAATCATATGTTCTTTCATTTTCATTCTGTGGAAGCTCCTTAGATTACTAAAATCCATGACACAGAAAAAAATGGAATTAATCTAATTTTAGGAATTACTGAAAAAATTCTGTAAACTTCACATAATTTTAAGGCAAAAAATAATGTTTATATCTTAACATACTTATCAGTTGTACACTCCTTTCAAGCTTGTTTTCTGGGCAGTTTAATTTAGAGCTCCTATTTTTTTGTTTTTCTTTTTAGATCTCAAAATGCATGTCATGCCTATGAAAAGCACCATATAGGAAACCAAAGTCCTGTGTTTATTCCAAGTTCCTAAATCACCACAGGACTGGAGGAAAGTCATCTACAGGTTCCTGGCTCTGTCAAAAACATTGCAAGAAAATGGATATCAGAGGTTCCAACGGCAGAAGAGTTGTTCTACAAGCATTTCATAGTACAGGCCTTTGAAGACAGTTGTATTATGGTTGTGTCCTCAAAATGCGGTTTAAAAAAATACCTCCCCTATTTACCTTTTAAAACCTGTGTTTCTTCCCAATGCTATTGCTCTCCTTTGGTCAGACCCACTGATTTTATCCTTCAAAGGAACCTTGTATGCTGCCAGATCTGTTCCTTTGTTCAAAAGGCTTTGTTCAGATTCTCTATTCTTTTTTCCTGTTCTTTGTGATTTCCTAGACTTTGAAGGTTAGCTCAGTGTTCCTGGGCTTTAGGACACCTTCCTCAACCATGTCCATTTCACATTCCTGAGAGTGTCCTGGCCTTTACCAGGAGTCTCTACCCAAGACTGCATATGCAAATTGCCTGACAAATGTGTAGAAAATAACCATGCTTAGGCCCAACCCAGACCAAATACTTTTGTCTGGAATAACAGTTTCAATGTGCCACAACTGAGCATAATGACGGAGGCTGAAACCCACTGGTCCATAAGTTTTTGTACCCACCTATAAGTTGAGATAATTGTAATGTATGTGTATATATTTAAAATGCACACATATATGTACATTCATACTCATGGATATATTTAAACTTCCTTTTTCTCCTTGACAAGAAACCCATTCTTTACCCAGATTTCAGCAAGGATGCCCTCCATAACCTAGGGAAAAGGAGATCTTATCTAGGTAAATGAGTGTAAACAATCTAGGGTCTCACTGTCTGGCCTCCTTTCCTTTCCTTTTTTCTTTTTCTCCTCTGCCTCCTTTCCTCTTTTCCAACACAGCTGATGCACAGACAATATCCTCTACCCCTACCTAAACGTACCACAGAATAAAGTTTTAAACCCAATAATCTACAACATGCTTTTCAATTTTGAAAGCCTGTGATTTAATTACATACCTGAACTGTGATTACCATATATGAAAAGCTTACCAATCAATAAAAAAATAAAGCACTGCCTGAAAGCTGACCCTTCTTCCAGGTTCAAGGAAGGCCAGGTGATCTGGTGCATTTCAGTGCATTTGCAATTATCTGTGTGTGTGTATACACACACACACATATACATACATATGTATGCATATACATATATATATACATACACACTGGAATATTATTTATGTATACATAATTTTTATATTTATATAAAATATAAAATATATATTTAAAATAAAATATAATGTATATGCATAAATAAATAAATAAATATCACAGTTTATTACCCATTCATCCATTCATGGATATTTGGGCTACTTCCACCTTTTAGCTATTATGAATAGTGCTATTATAAACATGCATACAAATGAATTTGTTTGAATATCTGTTTTTAATTCTTTCATGCACATGCCTAGGAGTAGAATTATGGGCTCATATGGTAATTCTATATTTAACTTTTTGAGGAACTGCCAAATTGTTTTCCACAGTAGCTGAACCATCTTTTGTTCCCATCAGCAAAGTACAACAGTTCTCATTTCTCTACATACTTTCCAATATTTGGGATTTATTAAAAAATATAGTCTTCTCAGTAGGTGTGAAGGGGTACTTCACTGTGGTTTTGTTTTGCATTACCCAAATGACTAATGATGTTGGCATTTTTTTCATGTGCTTGTTGGCCCTTTGTATATCTTTTTTGGATAAAAGAAGTCCTTTACCTCTTCAAGTTCTTTGCCTGTTTTTAGTTGGGTTGTTTATCATTTTGTTGTTGAGCTGTTGGAGCAATTGGCCATAGATATATGGGTTTATTTCTGAACTCTCATTTCTACTCCACTGGTCTGGTCTGCATATCTATCCTACTGCTAGCACCACACTGTTCTGATTACTACGGCCTCTGGTAAGTTTTGAAACAGGGAAGTGTGATTTGGTTCTTCTTTTTCAATAATGTGTTGGCAATTCAGGGCCACTTGCAATTGTTATGAATTTGAGGACTAGATTTTCCAATTCTGAAGAAAAAAAAGGCTATTGGAATTTTGGTAGGGATTATTTCAAATCTATAGATCACTTTGAGTAGTTTTGACATCTTAGTATTAAGTCTTCCAATCCATGAATACAGGATCTCTTTCCGTTGATTTAGGTCTTCTTTATTTTCTGTCAGCAGTTTTCATTGCACAAGTCTTTCACCCTCCTGGTTAAATTTATCCTTAGGTATTTTATTCTTTTGAATGCTATTATAAATGAAATTATTTTCTTAAATTTCATTCAGATTGTTAATATGTATAGAAACATTACTGGTTTGAGTATGTTGGTCTTGTATCCTGAAACTGCTGAATATGTAGCTTTTTGTGTATATATTCTTTGGGATTTTCTATATATAGAATCATGGCATCTATTTCCAGTTTGGATACCCTCTATTTCTTTAAGTTGCCCAATTTTTCCGGCTAGAACTTTCAGTACAATGTTGAATAGCAGTGGTGAAATGAGCATCACTGTCTTGCTCTTAGTGGAAAATCTTTCCCTCTTTCACCATTGAGCATGATGTTAGCTATGAGTTTTTCATAAATGGACTTTATCATGTTGAGAAAGTGCCCTTGCTTTCTACATTTTAAAATGTCTGAAAAAAATAAAAAGGAAAATAATGTTTTATGCCACATGAACATTATATGAAATTAAACTCAATGTTCATAAGTACCTTTTTATTGGAACCCAGCCATGATCATTCCTCCCCACATTGTTTAAGACTGCTTTTGTACTACAAGGGCAGAGTTGAGTAGTTGTGGCAGAAACCATATGGTCTACAAAGCCAAAAATATTTATCCTGCCTTTTATAGAAGATATTTGCCAATTCCTGGCCAAGTCCTGCCCATAAGCTTTATGATGGCTATAGCTTTTTCTTTTTTCTTTTTTTTTTTTTTTCCATCACTGAATCTCTAGCACTTCCCATATTAACTGCCTAGTAAATGGTATATACTGAATAAATATTTGTTGAAGTGATTAAATAATTCTAAAATCAACCAATCCAGGAAACTTTTAATCCTTTGTTTACCTACTAACTCAAGTGGTTACCTAAAAAAACAACAAACAAGTAAAAACATCTAATTATCTGTTTATGGTGAATCAGTACAAAATTTTAAGGTGTAAAGATGACTAGTGCTACATATATCAAATGAAATAGCATGTGCACATGTGTCTTTGTGTATAAACTGATATACTCACATACGTAGCACTTTCTATACAATAAGGGTTTGACTTCATCAGTTCTTTTTCCTTCTCAGAGTTAGAATTAAGTGAAAATCCTAACACATGTACTACATCATATCTACTGGTCTTATCTTTTTTGATTCTTGGTTTCCTCATGTGTAAATGGTCATAACCATATCTCTCATGGGACTTTTGTGGTGATTATTTGAATATTACATGTACAGCACCTAGAAAAAGGCCGGGACAAAGTAGCTGGAGGCAGTTTGCAAGACTATTACAGTGAAAGAATACAATGGTAGCTCAACATTAGAACAGAAGCGGCGGCCTATTTATAAATTAGCATAAGCATATGAGATAATCTAGGATGGTAGACAGTATAAATTCACAAACAATTACAAAAAAATCTGGCAAATCACTGCAAGATCACTGCAAAATATCGTGAGGCTGGTCTTGTATATTCTTAAGTAACACGTTTTAAGCCCACAGGAGATAAGAAATGAAATTTACCACATCCACTGTGGCCAGACTGAATGGTGGAGTCAAGCTTGGAAGAACTATTGCCCAACTAGTGTATAAAGAACCTCTATATCTGTGTATATATATGTGTGTGTGTGTGTATGCAAGTGCATACTTGTGAGGGGTAGGGAAAGAAAGAGAGAGCTACTTGGCTCTTAAATAAAAGGGAACAATGAAACAGTGCTCTTGGCAGTACATATTCAATGTAAAAATAATATACATTTTGTCTCCATTTGGACTGTACTTCCAGGTAGAGGTTGTGTTCAATGAGAATCAAGTTGAAAATGTTTCTCTGGTCCCATTTAAAAGGTTATACATAATGAGATTTCTGCCGTGGTGGGAAAGTTAAGAATTCTGGGTGACTTGCCAAATCTTTTGATCGCAAAGAGTGCTTTTAATACACATTGCAAAGCATTTGTCTTTGCAAGGTGTAAAATGCCAGAGCTCAGCTTCCTTTTTCAGGGTCTGTTACTCTCCATAGCATAATTTATCTTAAATTCTCCAGCAGTATTAACTCTTTACATTCAGTAGCATGGGAACTGTGTATTAACGTGTATCACTGTGTATTCCCTGAGAGTCTCCCTGTGCATTTTCATCCGTCTTCGGGATTCTAGGATTCTGACAAACACTGAAATAATCTATCTTTTCAATTAATCAATAAACCATATGTGTGTTCAGGCTGTATTTAAGGAATATGGCAGGGGCGCCTGGGTGGCTCAGTGGGTCAAACCAACTGCTTTCGGCTCAGGTCATGATCTCAGGGTCCTGGGATTGAGCCCGGTATCGGGATCTCTGCTCAGCGGGAAGCCTGTGTCCCCCCTCCCCCGCCCCTGCCTTCCTCTCTGCCTACTTGTGATCCCTCGCTCTGTCAAATAAATAAATAAAATCTTCAAAAAAGAAAAAAGGAATATGACATATGATTGGTGCTCTCAAGAGAGGTTGTAAAGCTTATGATATTCACAGAACTTCTCCGGAAAGATACGTAAGAAACTGGTAATAGTAGATACTTCTGAGAAGGTAAAGAGGAAGAAGGAAAGGATTACCTTTCACTATTTACCTTTTGATACCATTTGAACTTGTACATATGATTGATTTACCTATTTTACTTGTTTTTTATTTTTTAATTTTTTTGGATTTTATTTGTTTGAGAGAGAGGGGAGGAGCAGAGGAGGAAGGAAAAAGAGGAGGAAAGAATCTCAAGCAGACTTTGCACTGAGCGTGGAGCCCCACATGGGGCTCGATCTAACAATCCTGAGATCATGACCTGAGCCGAACCCAAGGGTCAGACACTTAACCGACTGAGCCACCCAGGCACCCCTGACTTAACTATTTTAAAACAAAACTAAAAATCACAACTTAAAAGTTGGTTTAAGGGTAAAGTTTCATTTGCAGGAAACAGCTGGGAGGGATCTCAGAGCATGTCAAATATCACTGGTGATACAGATTCTATGCACTAGTCAAGAGAAGGAAGAATGAGGACTGAAATAATTGGAAACAATTTATTCAGTACTCTTGCACTGCCAATGGATTACGAATAGATACATGGCTCACCATTGTCAAAATGTTCCCCAGTCATTTTGGGGGGTCCCCAGGGATGATTCAAATATAGTCTCAAGCTTCCCTCTCAAATCTCTTCCCTTGCATCTTATGCATGCATGTGCTTGCCCCCCCCCCCCCCAGTTGGGGGTAAAGACCCAGCAGGGCTGCCTTTGCCTACTTTTCCTGCCTGGGGCACATCTTTGCCCCCAACAGTGTGGCAGTTCGCTTACTATTCATTCTGTAGTCATCATACCACAGACCTGGGGGCAGCATAGCCTTCTAGAACAGCAACTTTATGCTACACTTTGTCACCTGGAGTCCCTCTGGTTTCACATGGCTCATGAAAACAATTATTTTACCTGCTACTTATAGTTAATTATAGCTGGCCTGTTTTCTGCAAAAGGCTGGTCATAGACTGGATACTAGGCCGCCCTCACCACTGTTCAAATCTTCCTGGCTCTCCTCTCAGAGCCCACAGATAACTTAGTGTCATGTATATCGTCTCATGTAAACAGATGACTGGATAGAAAATGCCATGATATATACATAATACATTTAATTCATATATAGGCTACATATATATGATATTTACAGAAGATATGCATATATTCTCATTCCCAATACTGCCACATGCAATGTCAGGTGCTTATTGAGTTCCCAATGGTTACATTTGATTTTAAAACTTTTATAGTAGGTAAGGCTCTGGAGGATCAGATTCTGGAGAAAGGATATATTGCATGAAGTTTATCAAATGAACTTAATTCTCTCCAATTTATAAGGGCATAAAAATTAACCTCAAGGAGAATGGATAGCAAGTCTTAGTATACATACTCCAATTACTAGGGTGTCCTTTGCTTTGAACCTTCTGATCGAAAAGAACCCTTGAGTCTGGCATCTTACACTTGTTTAACGGAAGAACATTTATTTTCTGGCTTTGCAGGAATTCCTAGGTGGATCTGAGTCCTAAACAGCTTTGTAAATTATATAGTTAATGCTCTTTGCTCAAGTCCCATGCAAGGACTGAGTCAGGAAGTGTTGGGTATGAATGGGCAGAAGTTGCCATGAGAGATGTAAGCTGAAGATTTACAGAGAGAATGAAAATTTACATCCTTAGCGGGTGTTTTGTTGATGGCTTGTAATAGTCTCCTAGGAGGTTTACCTTGCATGTCTGGTATCTACAGAACAAATAGCCTCAGCTTGCACTGACCTTGGTATCATTATGAATTATTTTAACAGGAAGAAACTTGGGAAAACATCTCTAATGTATTAGATACCACCCTGCTAAATGCAGCATCTGGAATAAAGGTCTTCTCTATCTGTCTGTTTACTGTGTGCTGGAGATATGCCAGGCTATCAAAGCCAGCATGAATATGTAGATCATTTTGCTTTTGAAAAAGTTGGTACCCAAGTTTGGAATTCTTTTCCATTAATATTTGCAATAACCTGTAAATTTTAGAAGGATAAGAAGCAGAAAGTTATTCAAATACTTGAGGTAATGTTACATATGGAATCATTAAAGGCAACTGCTTAAGAAAAACATACTCCAAAAGAAAATGACACCCAGTAATTTACAGAGCCCAGCACTTTATCCACTAGTTTTCATCCTGATGTGGTTATTTGATTAGTAGGTGACCTTAAAATAACCACTTAATATGTCTGTTCTCCTGGTTTGCAAAAGAAGGACACTGAACCAAATGGTCTAGAGGTTCCTTTCAGCTTTAAAATTCTATGAGTTAATGAATGCAAATGAAAGTAAGACCTATGTAACACTAAAAGTACAAAAATCAAAAATCATGATTCATTAAAAAAAAAGTCAATCAGCAATGTATGAGTAGCACTTTATGCTAAAGGAATGCAGAGTGGACACCTATGAAAGAGGTTCCAAGAGAGAACAAGGCAAGGATTAATTGATAGGGTAAAATAAATCTGTAACTTTATAAATAACTCTTTTAAAGACTTGCCGAAAAATAATAAACTTGTTTTCCTCTCTACATATAAAGATTGCGCACATGCCATTGCATGAAGTTAACAGCTTCTCTGCTGGCTCACCTAGATTATGTTTGATCTGTAGTTTCCCTTCTATTACATTCGTAACAGGAGAGACCCATGGGCTGCTGGATGAGGTGGGAACTAAGGGGCAAAGAGGATTAACCCCTTAACCAAAATGATTCAGTCTGAACTCTATCCTTATATGAATGCACTGAAGACCTTCCACAATGCACTGCATGTGTTATTGCAATAACAAATCAGTATTGTTTGCAAGAATATATTTATCATACTAGTTAGCTAGGGGTCCAAAAGGGCTGAGACACAGGGTAAGGACATAATGATTCATGAAAAGGGGATAAAAATCTCTAACAAACACAAATCACAGTGATTAAACCAAAGCAGACTGAGATACTTAGTGGAAGATGCCCATTTAGATTAGTAAACAACAAACTCACCAGAGATGCCAAGAGTATCAGGTACAGTAGGAACACTCTGGTAGTAGGGATTAGGCTGATGTGGGGCAAAAAGTATCAAAAAGAAAGGGGAAAACAAATACTAGATGACAAAAACTTCATCCCTAAATGCACCACTACTCTTTGGGGAGAGGCCCATATATCTCCCCCTTAAGCCTCAGAATCCTCTTAGAGGTCTTAGATATACTCTTACTTAAAAAGCCCAATTTTCTTGTTTCCACCCAGCCTGTGTACGTGAAAAGATGATGCTAGAGAAAGATACAATAACATCTCCAAGAAGTGGCTACTAGTAGATATATGGAAAGGAAAAAAAAAAAAAAAAAAAGAAAGACAACGAAACTGCTAAAACCAGGTATGAACATTTGGGAAGTCAGTGGTATGGGCCACTTGTGGGGCTAAAGCAACATGAGCCCCCTAAAGGATGTGCCAAGCACTTTTTTCCCCATGTAAATAATATGCTGGAAACCAGGGCTATGAACCTTCACTTGTCTGTCTTCACTACACATCTGTGGCTGCTGTAGATGATCCAAAGCTTTCCCTCTGCCCACTACCCCTTGAGATTAGAGGATGGTGAGGCCATCTGAAAGGATGGCCTGTCTGATGAAGAGGAATCTGCATAGAGCTAGCTCTAACCTTACAATTCCTGCTTACCTGTGAGAATCCAAAAGTTTTGAGAGAACATAATGAACAGTAGCCAATTAAAGCTTTGGTATGACCAAACCTTGACAACATCCAAAAAATCCCATCAGTAGAAAAGATCTATGACATTGTGTAATTGTTTTTTACTTCACTGACAGAAATTCATCTGTCATTTTGGTTCTAGGTAGACAAGCAAGAAATTATTTACTGAGTACCTACCTATTGCATTCACATAAAAGTGTTTGGGGAATCTAAGAAATTCTAACATATTCTATGCTAAAGTTCCTATGAAAAGAGCATTGCCTGCTAGATAAGCCGTACACTTAAATGTCATGCGAGGAATGAACAAACAAGTATGATTGGATTTTTAGGGAGGTGACAGTCCTCTCCAGGTAAGGCAAATAGGAAATGCTTCCTGGATATGCTGACATTTGAACTTGACCTTGAACAATTGGTAGTTAGGGGGATGAGGATATACCATACTTTTTAATTTCTGTATTGGGTTTTCAACATTTAACATTGACCAAATCACATGCACATGACTAATAAAAGTGTATATTTAACTCAGTAAATATATTTCTATCTCCCATTAGCCTCAAAAAAGCTATATTTAAATTTATTCAGCATTTAAACATCAATGATGTTTTTAAAACTGAGGAAACCTGGTATGTTCACAGGCTGGCAGGGCAGAGACATTCTGGGGTCAAGACAGGAGCAGTAAAAATGTAAAAGCAGAAAGAGAGATTTGTTGGAAAGATGATGACACACAGATGATTATTTATTTATTTATTTATTTATTTTTATTTTCTTGCTGTGTGACTTGAGCTCAATCATCAAACCTCTCTGTGCTTTGGGTTAATTACCCATGAGACAATGTTGGAAAGAAGAAAAAAGCAGGACTGCAAATAGTTTGGTTGATACAAAATCCCATATAAATGAGTAACAAGTATAAGGAGATATGTTTAATTAGATATTGATTAAGTTAGAGAGCCTTTATCTGACCTTCTAGAAGCCATGTATTTCTATTTGCAGTTAACTCCAATTTGCCTTGTGAACATGCACATAGTTGTATCAGTAAATGAAAGTAAGAGGTCTTACCATGAAGGTGAAGAATGGATTAGTTGGAACGCCAAGGTAAAAGGCATGAAAGCTCAGCCAAATGACAAAGTAAAGAATAACAGCTTCAACTTTCCTTGAAATGAAGATAGTTACACAATGAATATGATGGCTATTTCATCCGAGAGCCAGGCAGGAATTGGCAGGGCCATACTGTGACAAAATGTCTGTGGCTACCACTTGATAATGAGTCTATCCTGGGCCCTTTGAGGTAGGAGAAAGAGAAGAGCTGGCTGAAATGAATGGGCATGCTGTTGCCTCCAGCTATGTATAGCCATGAATGCATGTGCGAGTCAAAAAAAGGGAATGGCGCTGTAGCATCAGGAAAAGTATGAACCAAGACGGATCATGGTCTGAAATTCCTTCTTATACAGAAGACAGATCCATTAACTATTACATTTACCATGATTTTTGCTCTACCACCCGCCAATCTAGAGTTACATGTGCATTTCTTCTATCAGCCGAATCCATCCATGCTTCTAGGTAAATGGTACAGAATCCATGCTGGCTTGTCTCACACTGCACACTTCTCTTTATTACCCCAACCTAATAGTACATATTTTCTACATACTTAGTGTGTCCTGTATTACCTTCTGACATTTTTATGTTGATTTTCTTGTATTGTTATTTAAATCATTAACACACAGGAGGAGCTTATAGTCATAGGGGAGGTAAAAAAAAGCCCTAGAGGGAACAGCATATATTGTATCTGCTTTTATACTCTCCACTGGACACAAGAGAAAGGAGGTTGTCATAAGTATTTCTTCAAAGACTGAAAGACTGAATGAGGAAATGGAAATATTTCATTCTTCACTATGGAGCAGGATGGTAAACTTCTATGTGCATTCAACTCCTGAGATGAGCTACCTGGAAAGTGAGGGAGGGGCTCACTCCTCAACTTTGTCAGAGCCCATGTTTTGGACACGAAGAACTTCATGTTGCAACTAGTTATATCTTCACAAAGAAGTTAGAAACATTGAAGCAATGTGTATATCAAGTCCTTTGAAATCCACCTGTGAAACTGGTGATTGAGCTTGACAATGCTCAAAATGTGTCCCCAAACAAACGAGTCTGCTTTGGTTTAATGACTGATTATTTGGTTGACTTATTCTCATACTGACTGTTTTAAAGTAGCTCATATTCTATACTTTTCTAGTCTAAAATTTTATTTATAAAATATATATATATACACACATATATACATATATACACATACAAATAATATACATCTACCCCCACCACACACAAACACACACACACACACACACACACACACACACACACAGACAACGTTGCATTTTACCTGAGCTCTGTGATCCAGGAAAACAGCAAAGGTCAAGAAATACCCTCATCCTTTCGTATTTCAGAAAAATGGCTTACAAAGTGTCACCCTTCCTTACATGACTTGGTAAGACATGTGTCTTACCAAGACATGGATGGGCCCACTTGCTTACCTATGACTAGGACAGATACAGATCTTCTAAATTCACATTCTTTGCCTCATAAAAGATTTAGCTGAACTGCTTGTACTCACTGATCATTTTGAATACACTGCCTGTTCTGCAAACTTTGGTTAAGATTTTCTCCTTCCCCCAGTCTCTTGAATTCTAACCATTGCCTCACCCTGAGCAGTACATGCAGCATCTCTTGAGATAAGCTGTTCTCAAGGTAAAACATTCTCTGATCCACTGCCCAATCAAGCCACTGGCTCACATCCAGTTCTTTCTGCCCTGTTTATGCTTCTTTAAAAAAGAAAACCTATTTTGGCCTAACCCTTGAGACATTATCAGGTCTCAGAATCAGAGCTCTCCACATTGCAATAGTCTCCACTCCTCATTGGTCCCCCTCTCCCCATCAGTAATCATTTTGAATAAAGTCTCTCCTTACTAAGTCCAGTTTTTGTTTTTTGTTTTTTTAACTATAGACAACATACAATGTTATGTTAGTTTCAGGTGTACAACATAGTGATTTGACAATTCTATACATTACTCCATGCTGATCATGATAAGCATAGTCACCATCTGTTACCATACAATGATACTATGATATTATTGACTATATTCCTAGGCAAATTTGTTTTTTATTTAACAATACACATACACACACATGTCATGCATTCATATACATATAAATATATACATACTGTAAATGTCAAATAATACAAAAATGTGAAATTAAAAGAAATAACAGCAACTGTCCTAAAAGTAACCACCTAATATATACAGTGATGGAGGGAGGAAGGCAGGGAGACAGTGAGGGAGGGAGGAGGCAAGAGAGACAGAGACAGAGAATGGATGAGACAGTACTGGCTTCATTAATCTGGGTCCTCATTAATACCTACAATTTAAAAAAAGAATTAAAGATTTTATTTATTTGAGAGAGAGAGAGAAAGAGAGAGCATGTGTGCTTGCACAGTAGTTGGGGGCAGGGTCAGAAGGAGAGGGAGAAGCAAACTCCCTAATGAACAAGGAGCCCCACACAGGGCTCAAACCCAGGACCCTGAGATCATGATCTGAGCTGAAGGCAGATGCTTAACCTATTGAGCCACCCAGGTGCCCCAATACCTACAATTTTTTCAGTGAAAAGGATTAAATCTTATTTTTCATGAACTTAGCAGAAGTAAAAAATGTACAATTGAACTGCAAGCATAGCTGGATTTTTTTTTAAATCTTTGATGAAAAGATACTATTTTTCTAAAAGATGCCATTAAGGTTAAGAAAAACAGATATTTTCAAATTCCATGTTTCAGTTTATGGTAGTAGCGACTTGCTCCACGCCAACAAAGAAAAGGGCGCTAACATTCTCATTTATCACACCTCCCTTCACCTCCTTTCCATGTTTATGTAATATTTTAATTTTGATTATCTTATATTTATTAAAATTTAGAGTAATTACCTTCTGTTTTTGAAAAAAAAATTAATTCAAAAAACTCCTAGTATTATTTCCGTATTTAAGTAGCTTTAATGAAACCAAGATACTTTTTAAAAATCATAGGTACTATAGATACTGAAATATTTGTCTTGATGTATCTCTTGTTGGGATTAATATTGAGGACATTTTGTTGTTGCTGTCATTGTTTTCATTTTCAAGAAGGCCTCTCATGAGCTTTAAGCTCCCTGAATTCCTTCATGTTCGAAAAGCTGCCTGTTGCTTTCTTACTGAAACCAGATCCTGGCATCTAATATTACTTTCTTTCCTTCACAAGTTGGAAGTGCTGTTTCACGGCCTTCTCGTCTCAAATGTGTGACTGTGGAGCTGTGTCAGACCAGCCCAACACTGCCTTCCTAGCCTGCAATTTGCTTCTCCTCTCTGAATAGCTCAAATATTTTTACCTTTATCCTTGAATTTCAAAATTTATTAACTCAAGGTAGTTTTCAGTGTTGAATACTCCATTTTAACTCTTCCCACAACTCAATGAATATTTTGATTTAAAGATTTCTTTATTTCTTATGCTGAGGACCTGATTTGCTATTATCTGAGTGTCCTTTGTCGTTTTCGTTGAGTCCCCTACTTCAAGGATACACAATATCCTCACCTTTCTCACCTGTGTATCAAGTACTTCCTCTCGCTCTGCTTTAATCTCCTTGTGTTTTGTTTTTCTTATTTGCCATCACTGGGAGTTTCTCAATCTTTCCTTCCACGTCTGTAATTTGAGCTTTTAAAATGCATGTGCATCTCCTTACTGTATTATTTCTTAATTCCCCAGGCTCCCTTTTCTTCTGCCTCTGTTCTTTTATAATCTCTTACTTGGGCAGCATGTCTAGGGTTTGTTTTTTTTTTTTCCTCTCATGTAGTATGTGTACGCATGTGCCTGTGTGTGTGTGTATGTGTGTGTGTGTGAAAGAGAGAGAGAGAGAGAGAGAGAGAGAGAGAGAGAGAGGGACTTCTTACTGCCTCCCATAAGATCTGAAACCCGGTTGCTTTCCTCTCTGAGCTATAATTTGAAATTTGGGTATTTATTTCCTTACCTATCTTTTATATACATTGAGGACATTACTGGGGTTAGGCATGAGCTCTGATAAAATGGTGGTCAGGATGTTCTTCAGGGCACCAATACCTGGTTCCTACAGGTGGGAAAAAATGTTAAGAATTAGCAGGAGTAAACTAGCTAAAAGTCTTTACTGAGATTTTATTCTACCTTGGCCCCATGCCAGGTAGCTGCATTCAGTAAGTTTACCACCATTCCTGATCCAATTCCTCCTCTGCCTTTGAGATGCTAATATTTCTGACTGGCCTTACCTGTCCTATAGGAAGATTCACTTCACCTAGTTAGAAGGAGCTCACCATTTTCATAGACTGAGTTGTTACTCCCATTGAATGTTTGGAGACAAAGCATTCATTTCCATCAGAGACACAGCTCTATCATTCATGCTCCCTAATTTCCCCAGTAGCTGTTGCTACAACATGTCAGTTAAAAGAGGGAAAAGCTTTGTATATAGTCAGTGTGCTCCATAATTAAGGACATTCATGAGAGTTCTCAGAGTTACTACTTCTACTTTATTCCAGAATCTTCCATTTCTTTCCTGGCCTCAGTTTAGGAGTTATATGGTATTTGGCTGTGTTCCTTTTTTGGGGTTGCTGTGAGGGAATTTCTTTGCTGATTTTGACAATGTTTTTGGCCAATGTCTTTTACCACCATTACCTTCAAGTCTCCCCAGTTGTCCCCAGATCCCCAGGTGTGTCACACATGTCCACATGGAAAGTTCTTTCATGATTTCATTTCAGGTGGGCTCCATGCTGGGTGTGGAGCCTACTTAAAAAAATAAACCAATTTGATGGATTAAAAATTAATATAGTTTATTTAGTATTTCTTTGTTCACTAATGAGGTCAAGTATTGTTACATATGCTTATTGGATAGTTGGATATCTGAACTTGCCCTTTGTCAATTTATTTTATTTGTATACTTTTCTTACTGATTTGTGTTTAAAAATATCTATCTGTCATCTATCATCATCATCTATCTACTTATATCTATCAATCTTTTGCTTATGATATTTTTTAGAAAAAATGAAAGTGCATATTAGAATGACTTTTAAAATGTAGTCTAGTCTTTGTATTCCCTTTTACATCATGCCTTTCCCAATGGCCTCAGTCCTCTGTTTTTGTCTTGATTTCCACTCTTAAATCTGTGACTCATCACTTTGAAACTTTGCTTTGACTCTTGCCTGATACATTCCTGATACATCTGCTCCTTCTTCCATGTACTGGTCAGAAGTCTTCACATTTATTTTAATATCTCTGTTTCTAAATGACAGGTTTTGTTTTTCTCTTGGTTGTTTTTCTCTGGGACGATAACCTCTCTATTCTGTATCTTCTACCTATGTAATTTCATCCAATATTAAACCCCATCCCACAGTACATTTCTTCTTTTCATTCTCTTATTTTCTAGACAGAATCTGACATATAACATTTATGTAAGCAAGTGAATTGCTTTAACGTATTGTATTCTTTTCCTATATATGTGAAGATTACAGAAACAATGAGATTGCATTCTTTAAGCAATTTCAGGAATTATAGAACTATGAATGTTTGTGAGACAATGCTTGTAGACCTACATTATGGCAATTTTTAAGAAATGAATTACAAGTTCTCTGTGATAAATTGATATTATCTCTGGCAATGGTCACTCCTGACCATTTGAGTATGCTATGAAGCCAAGAGTCACCCCTTGAAAAATATTAGTCTTAAGAGACAAATTGTCTTCCATTGCATGTAATTACAAAGAATTATTTTATATAATAACATTGAAAAATGATAAAAATATTGTATGGCCCCTGACCCTGGTGAACTGCCCTATCCACATCCATATTGCCTTATAATAAAATGGCAAATGGCTTATTTGCTTTTTGGTTTGTGTAGGTGCTGGCTGAGTTGACACACTCTTGAATTTCATCTATTTTCAATCAAATGCTCTACATAAACTTGGCTTCTCTCAGCTGCCTGAGCCCATTACTAAGTTATATATTCCCTTTTCATTGCTCCATCACAGTGCTGTAGATTTCAATGACACAAGTCATCTGTGGTTTCGCTTATGAAAGGCTCTATAGCAACTTAAGATATTGTTTTCAGCTTGGGCTGCATTGTGCAACTCATATCCTAGCTCTGCCTTGACTCCCAACAGGACTCCTTAGGTAGATAATAATATTTTTGAATAGGAAACAGCGAATCCAAAATATTTGCACACACAGTAATTGAATGACTGCAAGTAGAAGATAATTTTCTTATTATTAATCCTGAACAGTTTAGTTCTACAGAATACCTGTACATTTCCAATATGCATTCACTTTCATTGAATTTTTTTTCCTCCCTGACATCTGGTTATTTAATCTTCTGCCAACATTGTGTCTGTGAAGCATATTTTTTCCAGCTATGCCCACTCAGCTTTTATACTATTGATGTTTTCATAGAGAACGGTGCATGTGTGTCAAATTATAGCTATTGATCTATGTTTGTTTGTTAATACATATAGTTGTTTAGATAGTGCTATGGTTTGTCTGATTGTGGATATATAAATAAAAGGAGGAAAAGAGAAAAAATGCACTTCTTTTTTATATGAATTTCATTGTTGAATGAAGACTGTTTATTTGAATTGAAAATGCACTTGAATCAATGTTTCTTTAGATATGAGTTATCTTTTTCCATTTTTCAGTATCAAATGGAAGTAATAGGATGTACAGCTATAATATAGAGAGAATTCTATTTTTTAACAAAATAAATCTTTTTAAACTATATAGTGTCAAATTTCCTTTGTCTTTAAAAAATGTCTTTTCTATATTCTCCAACATATTCTCCCTATTAAATGAATACTGTCAAAACAAGACTTAATTTTTTCCAGTCCCCACCTATTAGAGATTCTTTGTTAAAAGTTTTCAAATAAAACATCTTGCCTCACTAATTTTGTTTCTTGCCATTTTCTAATATTGATTGTCTCCACTTATACTGTGTAATGTTTAGGATGGATATGTAATTTAAATGACTTTAATAATATTAAATCAGTCTTTATTTTCACCCAAACTGTCAAGAAGTAATATACATGAACATAACATTATCTTCATGCGATTTCGGTGTGTGGCAGGCTGGGAAGCAGATGTAGAGAGAGGTAAAGTATGAATCACTTCGAAGAATGTAAGCATGAAGTCCACATTTAGGAAAATCCATCTCCAAATATACAGAAGTTGCAATGAAAACCTAGCACCTCATATCTGTGTGCTTTGGATGCTTCACAAAACTTCTGCAGCCATTACCTGAAGGAGCATGCCACTGACAAGATACGGGTGTCTGTGCCAGAGAAATGTGGCTGTCAGATCTGGGAAGGAGACTTATGAAAGGGAAACAGTAATTAGCTGATGATCATATAGCTGGCTGATCAGATTAGAACAAGGCCTGAAGTCTCCCACCCTTACACCACTTTGGTAAAGGCTCATTACTCAAGAATCCAGTGTGTCCCAGCACAGTGTAGGAAAAACTTGAGGTTCCTAAAGGTCTGGCTTTGAATGTGGCCCCTCCATTTACAAAAGGTATGATCTGTAAGTCACTGATTCTCTCTGAGCCTCGTGCTCTTCATATGTTAAAGGGAAAAAAAGCCTCCTTTCTTAAGATTGCTTTGAAGATTAAATAAGAAACTGTTAAGAACAGAAGTGCTTTGCTAAGGACCGAGAATATATCAATGAATAAGATATGATTCCTCCCTTCCAGAAGATCACATTTTTGGGGAAGAGGAAGAAAAATATACTGACATCAAGTGAGTTTGTTCGTCTATGAAAGAGAACAACACGTCTGTTAAGAGAGCGTAAGGCACCTGCCATCATCAGGGATGAGGGAGAGAGGAGGCTTCCTGGGGAGATGGCATTTGCCTCGGTCTTGACAGATACACATATGCCAGTTAGGAAGGGAAGAGGTAGGTTCTAGGCCAAGAAACCAGCAAGTGCAAGACAAGAAAGCAGAGAAACTGTGGTGATCTTCAGCCACTGCAAGTGATTCCATTGAAAAGAAAACCTATGTCCTGGGACATTTTATTTTATTTTAATATTGATAACCCCTTCTTCCTGCCACTCTTCATTTTCTCTCTCCTTTCTTTCTGCATTCTCATTGAATACTGGGAGGGCCTTCTGCTTTGAATCTTAATTATCTTATATTTTCTTCCTTATTTTCTCTCTCTTTATAGTTTTTTTCAAGTGTCTAGGAGATTTTCTTTTTTTTTTTTTTATTTATTAACATATAATGTATTATTTGTCCCAGGGCTACAGGTCTGTGAATCATCAGGCTTACACATTTCACAGCACTCACCATAGCACATACCCTCCCCAATGTCCATAACCCAGCCACCCTGTCCCTATAAGAGATTTTCGTAACTTCAATTCCAACTCTTCTATTCACTTTTAATTTTGTTATGCATTTCAAAATGCATTTTTAAAATTGATTGTTTTCTAAATACTTCTGTCTATAATATTATCTTCTGTTTTGGTGGGTAAAATATTTTCTCTCATCCACCAAATAAAAGGTCCAAAAAGGCAAAGGGCTGTTCATCCACATATCCCAAGTACCGGCAACAGTGACCGGCAGAGATGCTTTACGCTCCTGCTTCATGAATATTTACTGAACGAATGAATGAATGGACAAATGAATAAATGGCACTCCCTAAAGCACTCAGTTGTAGTTTTATTAAAATTTTCTTCTGACTCCAACTTTGTCTCTATTTTATTTAGTTTGTCATGTTGTTTGTTTTCTGTGTCCTTGCCTTTCATGTAAAAACTTAAAAACAAAATAAAACAAGGAAGTGGTGAACCTTGGATATTTCAAGGGTGAGGCCCAAATAAACTGACCAGAAACTCTCTGTGGCATGGGTAGGGACTGCTGAATGGTGCACTTTGTCATAATATGGTATGATGGGAAGCTAGCTATCTCCTTCTCTTTGTCTTTGTCAATATCCTTAGACCCTTTCTCTTGGGCTTGGAGGTTTCCTTTGTAGAATAGTATCCCAATCTTTTCTCTAGGGGCTATAATCCTGGCTTTCATAATTTGGGAAGCTTGTTAGGGGAAGAGAGCTGTGGAAGTGGGAAACTCCACTCTGCTGTCTCTGAGTCAAGTGTATTATTACGCATCGTCTCTCAAGAGGATGGAGGAGGGGAATTTTATTGACAGCATGGACTTTGAAATTGAAACTTGGCTTCTAACTGTTCATTTTATGAATTTCAAAAAATCCACTCAATTTTCAAACCTAACCTGAAAGCTCAGCTTCAAAAGTATCTGGTACCCTCAGTTTCTAACTGGGCTTTGCAGAGTGAATCTTATTTCTTTCTATGTTTCCTCTCTATACATGGAAGCAGGTTTTATCATTCTTCAATCTATTGAGTCCGTTATTAACCGTCTGTTTATTGAGAAATTTTGTTAACAGCTCTAGTCTGATGTTTTCTCCTGTTTAATTTTCTTCATTTTTTTGTAAGCTTATTTTTTTTTTATTCCTGAGTTGTTATTTCAAAGGAGTTTTAAGAAAGAGAAGAGATAAATGTTTTCTAGCTACTAAGTATACACAGAAATTCTTATGAACAGGAAGGGAAAGAAAAAGAGAGTCTGAAATGCCACAAATTCTTAGTACACTGCTATTGCAAACAATAAGCATACCTGTGAATAATTTTTTTGTAGGAGAGTCAGTTACTATCATAGCCTATTTCAGGTTACATCTTCAGTACTACCAATGGGGCCCTAGTGAGTTGAAAGAGTGACTGTGGCATGCAAAGGAAATTATTTCCTTTCTGTGAACCTTTGCATGTGCTATGTCCACTTGAAAATTTCTGCTGCTTTTTTTCTTGTTTTAACTTGAGAAACTGTCTTACATGCTTTAAATATATTAAAGACATCATTATATTACACAAATGGGCCACCGATGAAGTTGTTTTAGGTAGCACAGAATGATTAAATTTAACTTTTGCAAAAGTCTTTAAGGCATTCTGTCCACTCCAGTTCACTTTTCCAGACCCTAACCCGCTAATTCCCCAACTCACATTTTTGTGCATCTCAGGAATTATTTAACTCTGCTTTATGGATGTATTATTTATGAAGGTTGAGTAATGGAAAGAGACTGAGATCAGATGGATTAATATTTGAATTTAGCCTTACCTACCAGCCATATGATTTTGAACTAGTAACCTGACCTCCCTGAGCTTCAATTCTATCATGGGAGTAAAACAGCACCTATTTTATTAGGCAACCATGTACCATATTTGATAAATGAATGCAGTACCCAATTTCCTATGCATTAATTTGCAAGCATGGATGAATGGATGGATAGACAGACAGACAGACTGTCAAAAGATAGAAAAGAGATCTATCTTTTGATTAACCTTTAGGATTCAATGATATTTTTTTAATGCATGTAATCAATACATCTGACTTTGAAATCCCTAAGGAGAAAGATAATTACCAGAGAAACGGAATGAAAAGTGTCTGAACTTTTTAGCTTGGATTGGGGAAGTCATTTAACAAATATCCCCTATTGACTTGTGTCTTTTGTTTTATTTTATTTTATTATTATTATTTTTTGTATAGATCACAAATATCTCCCAATCTGAATCTGACTGCTTTTCCCCATCACACCCTGCTCCCTAAGAGATGCATCCAAAAATATCAACAATACTTTTGTCAATCTCTATTGAGCACCTTAATATGCCATATACCCCTTAGGAGCGCAGAAGAAAAACATATTTGTAAGTAATATGGAGTAAAATCATGCAGCCCCTAGAGCTTGACAACTTGGTTCTAAAGCATTGTTCTGAGGTTCAAAGGAAGAGGGAAACACAGAAAGGCAAAGATGGGGAGCTTGCATGTAGGTGGTGGCCTGAGTCAGGCCTAGAAACAAACCCAGGTTTTGATAGACTGCGGGGGCTGTGGGAAGCATTAGAGAAGGAGAACAGTTCAAGCGAAGAGCCAGAAAGAGACATGAGCATGGAAATGCAGGAGACTGACAGGTTGTTAGATTGGAGGAACCTACCCACCATGGTGAACTACTAGAGTGGGCACAATAACGTCCAAAGGATTTGAGGATACAAAAGAAGTTCAGGAAAGTAAAATGACGTGTTCAAGGCCACAGAGTCAGTTAGTAGTAAAGTCTAAATACATCTTTTAGTCTAGGCCTATTTGCAATTCTTTATGCTACTAACAACTCCAGGGTCCCTACAGGGTCATTTCAGGTATCAGTGCAAACACAAAAAAAAAACAACCAAACTTAATCAATAGGAATAGGAAATTCAGAAACCCATGCATGGTTAATATTGATAATTATTACCTCGCCTTGATATAACAGCCAGGGTTATTTCTGCAGCCTGAATAAAATCCTGCTTCAGATCTGGCGTTTTCTATTCCTATAGCTTAGACATCTCACCTCGAACAGGCGCCCATGCGACATGCAGAGGACTTGCTCATGAAATGCTGTAGATTGGTTACGACACTTCTTGCTCAGGCCCTGCTCCTCAGCATTATACTGGGCATCTCTTAGGCACACAACAAATCTCTTGGATGTTTCTCTCCTTGTTCTAATCTATTCCCTGTCCTTTTTTGCTCTTAATAGGGTGAAATACCCAAGCACATTTTCTCATTTATTAATTCCTGTTTCTAGATTCCACATGTCTTGCTTATAATCCCCATTAAGATAAAGACTAGAAGAGGGAACATCCCCAAGGAGTGGGGTAGAGGCTTGATATCAGGGTCTGTGTTCCATACCTCAAATTAGGCACAAAGCACTGACTACCTTCTCCTTTTAGTTTTCCTAAAATGAGTACATCATTTTCCCACCTCCCATGTAAGTTCCCTGTGTGCAGGGACCGTGGTTTGTGTCTTATCCCCACCCCAGGTAAACACAGATTGCCCAGACTAGAATTTGGGCCATGCAGGGTCTGATAACTTTGATTGATGGATGGATCAATTGAAAGCAAAATGGATATAACTGGCCAAGTAATTTCACTGACAGATGAAGGGAAAGATAATAAAACTCATTAATACAAGTATTATCGTAGACTTCTCTGGAGCAATTTCTCCATCTTGCATACCCCAACCTGCTGCGGACGGGTCTTGCTTGGTTATCCAAGGGAAAGCTCGCTATACCCTTCTCACCCTTATGTACACTCTCACCCCTCTTCTTTCCACTGGTGTCTCCTGTGTCTTCTCAGGGTTTGAATTCTTAGAAGAGAGCATGTAAACATTCTCCCGCAGCCTGCTGCCTGCCAGAGCCAAAGGCGTTGTCAGCGACGAGCCAGCAGCGGCAGTGCAGTGCTGGGCTGTGTTTTTGCAAGTACAAGACAGAAAATCCATGTAATTACCTCTGAAGCCCGAGAAGCTGTGCCGCCTGACAGAACAGCATGTGTAGGAAGCACTTTGTCAGGCCTCCGCTGACTAATTCCCCACTCCACCTGGGGTTGTGTGTGCATGTGTGTGTAGGTGTGAGAGTGTGTATGAGCACTCCTGTGTCTGTAAGTCCTGCCAGTGGGTTTACCAATATTTAAAGACAAGACTCCAACTCCACCCTGATTCACTGGCAATCTTAGTTCTGCTTCACCCCAATTCAGAGGAAGTCTGGGCTTTGGAAGGCACTCAGACTAGCTTTACAGCGTGGCGGGATATAGTCTTTCCTTTCTCTGGCATGGTAGTCATTCAGTCAGACAACGCTGCTGCTCAAAAGTAAAGGAAAATACAGTCCCTGCCACAAATGGACCATAAAGAAGTTCAAGCCTGGGGCATCCATTCAGGTGGGGACACTGTACCCTCCCAAAGCAGAGTCTCTGCATTATTCCAAGAAACCGTAGGACTTCGAACATCTCAACACCTGTGTTTTGACCTTTCAGCCCCCTTCATTTGAGTGTTGCAAGTTAGCCTGAACATCCAGAACATCTCCAAAGGAACTCAAACTGAAAGACCTACAGAGTTAGAGAAAGCAGATACATACAGTTTTTCCTCATACTGCCTTAGTATAATTATGAATCTTGAGCATTTCTAATAAACTTCTTTATCCTTCAGTGATTGATAACCATATATAACGAGGGGGATGTGGGTTACAGAACTGGGTTTAAAGCAAAGTCACTGACTATAATTGGTGGCTTCCCCCATGATATGTAAACTCCTTAAGGTAGAGGATTCTCTCTCTATCTCTCTCCCTCCGTTTTGCCACCAGTGTATTTATAGCACACACAATAGTGCCTATGTAGTAAGAGAACAATAAATATTTGTCAAATGAATGAATGAATCAATCAAGACAGGCTTTCTTGAGTCTCTGCTTCTTCTGATGGGTTTCAGAATATGCTACCCCAAAATATGGTACATTGGCATATTGAAGAAACAGCTGTTTGAGAAAACAGCAGAAGCAGGAAGGTCACTTTCACTTCCCCACTGTCCCTTACCCCCCACCCCGGTTGCCTTTCTTCCCTGAAACATAAAACCTTCATGTGAGAGTTGTCCTCCCTATACACCGAGGAAGGGGGCATCCTTAGTTCTGAAAACAGTGGGACATCAAGAAGACTCCTAAAAAACAAGCTTTGCTAACTTGCCCCCAGTTCACTACACTTACCTCATACTCTTTACCCTACCATACTGCTCCATGACTGCCCACTCTTCATCAAACCCAGCACAATGCTCAGGTTTAACTGTTCCTTTGAGTCTTCATTTCCTTATGATGGTTTTCATGTCATGTAAAACCTCTCTCCTGTTAATCTGTTTTTTTCACCTTAATATTCAGATTCAGCCAGGGACCATAAGAAGGTCAGGAAAGCTGTTTCCTCTCCTACACCTCATACATAAAAAGAGTTCAATAATTTTAATTTACAAGGTTTTGTGTAGCTGAATGGGATAAAACAGACATGAAGCTTTATAAGTAGGCACTACCTTCTTTCCCTGTCTTCCAAAATAAAAGGCCTGAGAAACGTTTTTTCCCTCAATTAATAGTTTCGTGGAAATGGTTCTTCTGAGACTTTTGGCATGTACTGATGGTAGAGAAAGACATAACCATAAGGCGAAGCTTACAAATTGTGGAGAAACTTGCTTCTCCCTGTAGCCTAACAGATCAGTCTCAAAATCTATAGGAATCCCAGTGGGACTCGAGGGGACAGACACACAGAGTAGCAAGCGGCCGGCATCAGACCTGCTGCCAGGCCAGCAATTCTGGATCCCTTGGTTGCCAACTTCTCTCCCCTAAGCAGAAAGGCTGTGTTCTCAATCCATTTCCTTTCCAGTTGGCTTGGAGAGAATAATCTGATGAGCAGGCTTATCATAAGGGGCCAGGGGCTGGGATATAAACTCTTACTTAGATATTTGCATTTTTATGAGTTTAGCCCAAAATTCAAAAAATGGGTCAGTATCAGGGACATTTAGGATATCATTACGAGAGATGATTTTATACCATATAACTCTGACTGCCTGAGAGGTCATAAGAATGACCTATTATACTGTTATACATTAGCCACCCATATCACTGTGCCCACCACGCTATAGGCTATGGATAAACAGTGGGTGTTATTGGTAGTCGAGAAGCTGGCCCTGCTCAGATACCACATTCTTTGAGTGAGAACACTCATTGGCTCCAAGCTATTGCTTTGATACACTATAGTTTTTTGGAAACTTTGTGTTTGAAAATTGCAAACAAAGTACGTGTACACAAAATCACTGGAAGTACAACTGGAGGCAACTATAATCAGCCAAACCAGGCCCCAGTAATTCCCCATAGTATGCCTGCTAATGTTTTGTCAGCTGAGTTTTATATGACTTAAGCAAAAAGAGCCACATGAGCAGCATGGCTGGAATCATGGGAGCTAATAATGATAATGATGAATAATTCATAAATGATAAATCTGTGTTGTTTCCTTCATAGAGCTTTCTCTAAAGGACTTGAGCTAAGAGACGTGAGCATGGAAGCACAGTTCCTAAGTGTGCAAGGGTTAATGAAGGAGCAGGAAGATTGACAGGAACTATTCCCTCTGCTGGCTTAGGATTTAATGCTGAGAGGAAGGGGCTTTGCTAGTCCCTCTGGGCCCTTGCCCCAAGTTGATCACCTTGATTAGTAAACCAGTGCTTTTCACTTGTTTGTGTTATTGTTCATGGTATCAATGACTCACTTGAAAACATAACTTAGACAAAAATTTCTTCAGTAAGCAAGCCAAGAAAAACCCTGCGCGGCCAACAATTTCCAGTTTTGTTTTTTTTCTCACATTAACATCTACAAACAATTTTTATTTTACTTGTTACAGTTAGAATTGGCTAATATATAAGTTCCTTTTTTCTCTCTTTTTAATAGATATCAGTTTAGCCTTATTCCAGGAAATTGTTTTGTCTCTCCCTAGTTTTTGAGTTTTCTTTATTTTTTTAACTTTTTTTGTTTGTTTTTAAGAGAGAGAGACAAATCAAGAAACAGACTCTTAACTATAGATAGAGAACAGACTAATGGTTACCAGAGGGGAGGGGGAAGGGGATGGGTGAAACAGGTGAAGGGGTTTAAAGAGTACACTTACGATGAGCACTGAGTAATGTATAGAATTGATGAATCACTACGTTGTACAACTAAAACTAATATAACACTGTATGTTAACTATACTGGGATTAAAGTAAAAAACTTAATAATTTTTAAATTTTTAAAAAATGAAATATGAGATAAAAATTAACCCATAACTGAAAATATTAATTATTTTGTATGAAAAGTAAGAAAGAATCAGCTTGGGAATTCATGAGGTGAGAATGAGGCAAGGGAAAGGTCAAGGCTATGAAATATCTGGATAGAAACTGGAAAAATCAGTGTCCACATCAACAAAAATTATTTGCCTACCCACTAAAAGTAAAAAGATAATAATAATAATGCACTGGGGTCCACTGGAACATTTTACAATAGCATATCCACTGTTCCTATCTTCAAGGAATATAAAACCAAATTGATGATGTAGGACATCAAAATAAAAGAAAAAAGAAAAAAACAAGAAAAAGGAGTTGCACAACCATAGAAGAGGCACTATGAAAGATGTTGGGGGAAACAGACAATGAATTGTTAAATAAGAAGCAGGGATAAGTGCTATAAGTTTAAAGACCTAGAAAGGCCTCAGGAAACTCAAATCAGATGTCATTACTGTTAATAATACTCGGCATCATGCAAATACAGTGAAAATGTGCAAGAGCAATCAAGACAAAACTTGTGAAAGTTAGGTAGCATAGGTAATTCAGAGTTCATTTTCTGTAGCTAGTCAATCTCCCCAAACTGTACAAGAACATGAAAGTGAGAAATCACCAGTACTACCAGCTCACGGAACTGGTATTAGCATGGAACTGGTGCACTTCAGTTCTAAACAGGACTAGAAATTTAGGGAGATACAATGGAGATGAGGATGTGAGTATTTCTGTCACTTGCAAGCTGTGATAGCATTTAGAATAACCAAAGGTTCATGGAATAATTAGATGACACAGTATGTATAAAAGTACTTTTCAATAATTAAGCACAATGGAACATTAAAGTATTAACAGCTTTTTTAAATTAACAAAATGCGGCACCTAGGTGGCTCACTTGTTAAGCATCTGCCTTAGGCTCAGGTCATGATCCCAGCGTCCTGGGATTGAGACCTGCATCGGGCTCCCTGCTCAGCTGGAAGTCTGCTTCTCCCTCTCCCTCTCCCTCTCCCCCTGCTTGTGCTCTCGCTCTCTTTCTTACAAAATTAAATTTAAAAAATCTTTAAATTAATGGAAAATAAACTTTCCATGTTTAAAGAGCACAATTTGATTAATTTTGACATACACACCCCTGAAACCATCAACCCAATCAAAGCAGTGAACATAATTATCATTTTCAAAGATTTCCTTGTGCTCCTTTGCAATTCCTTCTTCCTGTCTTTCCCTTCACACATCTTCACAGGTAACCACTAATCTGCTTTCTGTTAGTGTAGATTAGTTTGCATTTTCTAGAGTTATCTATAAATGTAATTACATAGCATGTACTCTTATTTTTTGTCTGGCTTATTTCACTCAGTATAATTATTTCAAGATTCTTTCATGTTGTGTGCTCATTTATTTTTATTGCTGAGTGGTATTCTATGTACTTTAAAAATTGTTTAGCCAGGTATCTATTGAAGAATATTTGGGTAGTTTCCAGGTTTTAGCTATTTTAAATGAAACTGTTATGAATATTTGTGTACAAATGTGGTATACAAGTTCGAGTGTAAGCTTTTCCTTTTCTTACATAAATACTTATAAGTAGAAAAACAGAGTCATATAATCAATATATGCTTAACTTTTTAAGAATCTGCCAAACTATTTTCTAATATGGTTGTGCCATTTTACATTCCCACTATTAGTATTAGAGAATTTTCCTTCCTTCAAATCTTTACTAAAACTAGATATGTTCAGTCTTTTTAATTCTAGTCAATCCATAAGTGTATAGTGTTACCACATTGTAGCTTCAGTTTGCATTTCTCTCGTGATGAATGATGTCGAGCCCCTTTTCATGTGTTTATCTGCCATCACTCTGTTGAACTCTGTTCAAACCTTTTGAGCATTTTTAATTGAGTTTTTTAATTATTATTGAATTTTGAGATTTCTGAATACAATTGCTTTCTTAGAAATAGGATTTGCAAATATTTATTCCTTATCTGTGGCTTGTCTTTTTATTCCTTTAACAGTGTCTTTTGAAGAATAGGTCCTAATTTTAATCAAGTCCAATTTGTCAGTTTGTTCTTTTATGGATCATGCTTTGGTGTCCTATCTAAGAAATTTACCTAGCCCTAAGTCACAAAGACTTCCTCTCTTTTTTTAAACTAGAAGTTTAACAATCCTAGCCTTTATATTTATTTATTTATTTATTTATTAAAGACTTTATTTATTTATTTGACAGAGAGAGAGAGATCACAAGTAGGCAGAGAGGCAGGCAGAGAAAAAGGGGGAAGCAGGCTCCCCGCTGAGCAGAGAGCCCGATGCGGGGCTTGATCCCAGGACCCCGAGATCATGACCTGAGCCAAAGGCAGAGGCTTAACCCACTGAGCCACCCAGGTGCCCCAAGGCTTTATATTTAAATCTATAATATATTTTGAATTAATTTTTGCATATGGTGTGAGGTGTGAATTTAAGTCATTGTTTAGCAAATGGATTTCCAGTTGTTCTAGCAACATTTGTTGAAAAGACTATACTTTCTCCACTGAACTGCCTTTGCACCTTTGTAAAAAGATACATGCATGTAATGTTGCCATATATATCTACGTCTATACATAGATACAGATACAGACATATACATATATACACACATACACATCATCTTATCTTTTTATTTCATACATAACATGTCTTCTTTCTCTGGGTAAAGATTTTTTTTTTTTAAAGATTTCATTTATTTGACAGAGTGAGTGAGAGAGAGAGGCAGAGAGCAAGCAAAAGCACGGGGAATGGCAGGCAGGGGAGAAGCAGGATCCCTGATGAGCAAGGAGACTGATGTGGAGCTTGATGCCAGGACCCTGGGATCGTGACCTGAGCGGAAGGCAGCCGCTTAATCTACTGAGCCACCCAGGCATTCTCTGGGTAAAGATTTTATCTTCATCTCTGATTTTGAGCAATTTGGTTATGATATGCTTTGGTGTTGTTTTCTTCAGTTTCTTTTGCTTGATATTTGTTAAGCTTGTTAAGATCTGTGGGCTTGTAATTTCTATCAGCTCTGGAAATTTTCACTATTATTTTTTTTTTATTTTATTTTTTTAAGATTTTATTTATTTATTTGACAGAGAGAGAGAGAGAGATCACAAGTAGTCAGAGAGGCAGGCAGAGAGAGAGGAGGAAGCAGGGTCCCTGCCGAGCAGAGAGCCCGATACGGGGCTCGATCCCAGGACCCTGAGATCATGACCTGAGCCGAAGGCAGAGGCTTTAACCCACTGAGCCACCCAGGTGCCCCCACTATTATTTTTTAAAACCTTTTTTTCCCCTGTTCCCTCTATGTCTCCTCTCCTTTGAGGACTTCTATTAGACCTATAATAAGCTTCTACATTTTTAAAAAAATTTTTTAGGGGTTCCTGTGTGGCTCAGATGATTAAGTGTTTGCCTTCGGAATAGGTCATGATCTCCGAGTCCTGGGACTGAGCCCTATGTCAGGCTTCCAGCTCAGCAGGGAGTCTGCTTCTCCCTCTCCCTCTGCCTCTCCCCCTACTTGTGCTCTGTTTCTCTCTCTCTCTCAAATGAATAAATAAAATCTTTAAAAAATTTAAAAATAAAATTATTTTTTTATGACTCATTTTGGATAGTTTCCCTTGCTATGTCTTCAAGTTAACTAATTGTTTCTTCTGTAATGTGTAGGACCCATCCAAAGCATTTTTCATTCCAGATATGAAGTTTTCATTTCTAGAAGTTTAATTTGGGACATTTTGTAATATCATCCATGTCTTTAACCTTTGAACATAACTCTCTTAATGTCCTTGTTTCCTAGTTATTACATTTGTGTCAGTCTGGGCTGATTTCAGTTGATTGATCATTCTCATCCTGTAATCTATATTCTTGCTTATTTGCATGCCTTGGTATTTTTGTTTGGATGCCTGACATTGTGAATTTTACCTTGCTAAATTCTGGACATACATGTATTCCTAAAAATATACTTAAACTTTTTATTTGAGATGCAACTATGTCACCCAAAAATAGTTTGATTCTTTCAGGTCTTGCTTCCGTAGTTTGTTCAGTGGGTCTAGAGCAGTGTTCCATATAGAGTTAATTATTTCTTACTACTAAGACATGGTCTTTATGAGTATTTTCCTTAATGACCCATGAATTATAAATTTTTCCAGTCTAACTAGTGGAAATAGACTATTCCTTGCCATGTGTTAGTGCTAGCCTCACTGATTCTTATGGATGATTTTTTTTCCCCTTGTCTCAGGTAGTTTCTCCACATGCATTTACTGATCAGTACTTACCTGAATACTTGAGGCCAATTCTTTGCAGATCTCCAGGATTCTCTCTCTGCCCATCTGTGTCCTTTTAAGTACTCTGTTTTATGAAGTTTAACTACCGTGGCTTCCTTAGATTCTCAACTCGGTCTGCACAATTCTGTGATCTGCCTCATTTCCCTTCCCCTGGTATTGCGATCTGAAAACTCTCTCAAAGCATTTAGGGAGGACAATTATAGGGGATTTGTTTCCAGTCTACCAGGGATCACCATTCTTCATTGCCAAATGTCCAATACCTTGAAAATTGTTGTTGCATGTATTTTGGTTTGGGTTTGTTTCATGCATTAGGCTAAATCCAGTGTGTTACTTCATCTACATAAAAGGATAAGTTCCCAAGGTTAAGTATTATTATTAGAAAATTATCATTGTTTAAAAATAAGACCTTTAAAAACATGACAGTATAAAGATGGATGGATATATAGAACGATAGACAGACATATAAATGAATGTAAATGTATCATTTTTAAAAATCCTAATGCAGGTGCACCTGGGTGGCTGAGTCCTTAAACATCTGCCTTTGGCTCAGCAGGAAGCCTGCTTCTCCCTCTCACACTCCCCCTGCCTGTGTTCCTTCTCTGTGTCTCTCTCTGTCAAATAAATAAATAAAATCTTAAAAAAAAAAAATCCTAACGCATCTAAAACAACCATGAGACAGGGAAAATGAGGATTGGTGGGAAAGGGTCTTGCGTTTTTAGTGCTCCAGCCTAAGCCCTGTATGTTTCCTATTATCTCTTTTATTCACTAAAACTCATCAAATAATTGTTTTGATAAAAGAAAGAGAGAAAATTCCACTACCTGAAATGGTTTGAAAACAACTGGCTTTTTTAGTGTGATATTAACTGTCTTTAATTATCTGTCTCTACTGGATTTTGTAAGTTTGAGCATATCACAGAGTTCAACCATCCTGCCCATTTACAGTCTTCCCAATACATTTGTGTTTCAGGCTTCTTTGCCTCTGCCCAGGATACACTTTTGTGTGAGATGTGTTTTGCAGTCTTTTTCTCCTATCTGCCTCCTTTCTGTTGAAACTCTACCCATTTGACCACCTTAAAGTTTCTATGACCAATACTGTCATCAACCTCCTGTAAGCCATAATAATCTGTATTACCTCTTTATACTTGCTCTGTACCCTCCTACCTACTACTTTCATAGATCTTAAACAATGCATTGTAGTTATAGCCTCTTTACTACACAGCGACTCTGTCAGATTCATTTTTATATTCCAAGTATCTCTGGCACATTATCTGATGCATAGTAAATATCAATAAAATTCTCTTGAATGAATGATAGCACATATGCATGAGTAAAGAGTAGCAAGTATAGGAGAGTTTGTATGCACAACGATCTGACAGATACAAAGCTGTGCTCTATCTTCTTTCCAACAGGGGTTCTATTTTCACCAATAACTATGATCAAAACCTACAAAATAATAGTGATAATTTGATGGTCTATTCCATGGTTTCTGGGTTTTTTTTGTTTTGTTTTGTTGTTTTTTGTTTTTTTAATTTGTCTGTTTATTGTTTGTTTTCCAGGATGTGTTGGTTCACACTCTAGGACTCAGGGTTTCAATTGTACTCTGACTTACCTCTTGCTCTTTGAGTTTTTATTTTCTCTTTCTCTGTTAGTGCACAGTTCAATAAAGCATTAGTTTATTTTGATAAGTGGTAGAATTGGGTGGGTGAGTCAAGGAGAAAGACTATGCCCTCAGATGGAGGAATAGAGGCAATGCCACCTTCCAATATCCCTGCATATTTTTGCCTCAGGGTTTGTTAAATCTCAGGCTGCCAGGCAGTCGCAAGTGGTCTCAATTAATCGAGATTTCTGAAGCTAAAAATCAATTTCTTTTTTTTTTAAATTCACATTAAGGACCAAGATTATTTTATTATTACACAGAATGAATTCAGCAAATAGAACCCTGTTCACTCACCCAGCACAAGGAGGACTTGAAGTACGAACAAGGAAAAACGAATGGAGATATGATTTAACTATGGCAGTGCCATCAGTAAGAAGTAGGTGGTACAGATTTACTTAGGCTTTCCCGCCAGCTTCACTTGCCTTTCCTTCCCTCCTTGTGTAAATAATTCCAATCATCTTTCCTAAACTTTCTCCTCCAGGAAGACTTTCATTTTTGTTGTCTTACCCCTTCTAAATTACCTTAGCACTTTAAATCTGAAACGCTCATCCTAGTTCTAAATATCTTCTCTTGGGAAAGGGTTTTGTATTTTTTTTCAGGGATTTACACAGTGACTGGCAAATAGTGGAGCAAACAACAGGTGTGTCAGTGGAGACTCATTAATAACTGATGTTTTGTGGCTTTGTTGATTGGACATGGACATCTCTTCCTCTAAACTTGCTCTAAATGGGCATGCATGTAGAAGTTAGAGAAGGGGACTTTGAAAACATTTTTTCCCCTAATTTTGAGGAATAGGCCAATAATTACCCAGGGAGAGTACAAAGTGTGTACCTTCACTCTCTTCCCACTAACAGATTCCATATTGAGCCCCCGAGTATGCCCTTAGCCAGTCTCTCAAAACAAGTCTCTCAAGCTTACTGTTTGTTAAGTTAGTACAAGAGTTTTTGTCTTAATGTAAACCACTAGGCAATCAAATATAATTTGAGAAAATACCACAGTTAATCACCTCTGATGCCCTTTTTATGTTCCTGAATTTTATTGAGTAGTTTATAAGAAAAAGGGGAAAAAAAAATCTATCAGAACTGCTGAAGAACGGTTCTGTCCACAAGCAAGCTATTTATCCAGAATATTGAAGTAACAACAAAAATATGTAGGAAGCAATAGGTCAACTAATTGGGGGGAAGAAGTGAGTAAGCAATTCATACCAGGAAATAATTACAGTCAAACATTGTGTTGTAAACGAAAATCATCGTCATTAATAACAGCAATCTAGTTCCAAGGGAAACTGTTCATTAAAGATGGAGAAGTTTGTAGCTAACATCCTCTCTCTCTTAGTCATTCTCAGGAGGATTTGGGCATGGGCAGCACTCCACATGTAGAGTCAGAAAAAATGTATATGAAACATGCTTTGATGGAGAAATATGTTTATTTTTATTGTTTTTCCTGTCTCTGGTAACTTAAGTCATTTTTTTCTAAAGCTGTGTCTGTGCTAACCCTTTATGCAAATGGGCCACACAAGCAAAATTTTGTTTTGTAGTCAGCCTACTCTGATAACTGGTTGACATTTCATGTCAGACTTTTCTGCCCAGGTCAGAGACCTCTATTCTAACAATGAGTCCCACAGCTCTGGCTCTCTCAGCACTGAAGGTCATATGCTCATCCCTGTATGATTGCTACCATTACCCCCATTATCACAAATTACAACACACCACCATGGGAAACACAGCAAATGTCCACAGAGGAATGTGAGGGGTAGGCACCATTACTAGATCCCACATACACCTCTAGACATAGAGACTCACGGTACCATGCTCTTTATATCTAAAGATGAAGCAGCCATTCCACAATCATATGAGCTTTTTACATATCTACCCACATTCCTATGTGAAGTAATCGTCACAGCTTTCCCACCAAGAACTAGAATTAGAAAATGGGGTATGAACCTCAGGTTGATACACTTTATGAAGTGCTACCAGAGTTATTTCTTCAAATGGGGGGAAAATAATACCTATGCTCTCACTCTATTAACTGAAAGGTTGTCTTGGAGTCACATTTGGAACCTTACCCCATTAGGGTAGTTGCCACCGCATTTGGCTTCATAAAGTACACAGGGGGGTCTGATTTTGTGGACTCGTAGCTCTGAGAGGGAAGACAGGTTATCGAATAACTTCTGATAGATATGCCAATAAACTAAGTTTGATAAGGCGTGATTAAGGGAAATGTTCTGTGTTCCTTATACACAGTGTGCTGTTGGATTCAGAAGACTGGCTGGGAACAGAATGTCTCATTCCTGTCTCAGTGAGTTGGATCTGGGGAATGAGCTTCTCACCTCTAACTCGTCAGGTTCTGCTTCATTCCAATCCCCTTGAGGTAGGCAACCAGGCTGGAGACAAATTAATGAAGAGACTTCCTCCATATCAAGGTGTTAAAGAAAATTTTAAGGACAGGATTGCCAATCTTAAATTGCAATTTTATTTTCCTTTTATTCACTAATCCTCTTGCTCATTCTTCTTTCCTTAAATTGTATTTGGTTTCCTATTGTGTCCTCTCATTTTCTAATTTCCAGTCAGTGCTACATGAGGGCAGAAGATGTAGCCACTCCATATGATGTGATTTCATAGTACCATACAACCCCTCTTCCAAATACCATGTCCTAAAAACTTGTCTCCAATCCTTAAACCTATTTGCTGCATTAGAAATTCATTTGAAATTAATTTCATTCAGAATGAAGACATCACATAGCAAAGACATGGATTTATATTTCTGGATTTAAAAGATCTATAAGAAGTTAGGGAGGCAAATTTTTGTTAAATAAATGCAAGATTTATCTATATGTACAGCTGAACACAAATGGAATAGCAAGAGGTCTAATACAGTCCTTTTAACATAGATTTAATCAAGTCCTGAGATACTTCATAGGCTACTGGACTGTTGGGGGACCTAGTGAGGTTCCTGACTCATTTTTCTACCTCAACTAAACCAATCATGCATGCATTTGTTTACCTTAAAAACTTGGCTTTCACTTACATTTTCTCCTGTTGAAATGGTTCCACTGCTAAATAATACTTAGAAAAAACTGGTTTATTCTTAGCCCTTTTGATAGTGCTATGTCCTTATGAAGGAGAATGTTTACGTGGTTATTAGTATCCTATTTGATACTAAGGCAAAGTCAATGTGTTGGTTTTTTTTCTTTTAAAGATTTTATTTATTTATTTGAGAGACAGAGAGAGAGAGCACAAGCAGGGGAGCAGGATGAGGGGTGGGCAGAGGGAGAGGGAGAAACAGACTCCTCACTGAGCAGGGAGCCTTACCAAATTCATATTATAGAATAAACTCTTTGCTTGTCCAAGCATCTTGGCAAGAAGAGTGAGATAGAATTTCATTGCTTTATTTTTTTTTTATTTTTTTTTTTAAAGATTTTTTTTATTTATTTATTTGACAGAGAGAGAGAGATCACAAGTAGGCAGAGAGAGGGGGGAAGCAGGCTCCCTGCTGAGCAGAGAGCCCGATGTGGGGCTCGATCCCAGGACCCTGAGATCATGACCTGAGCCGAAGGCAGAGGCTTTAACCCACTGAGCCACCCAGGCGCCCGAATTTCATTGTTTTAAAGATGTATGTTTATAGTGTTTGTTCATGCTCAATTCTAACAGAATATTATTTGACTGACAGTAATAAAAGATCTAGGAGAAAGCAAAACACTTGAATAGTTTTTACAAGAGCACATTATCACAGAAATTTTACCCATGGATTCCACCAGTTTGGGTTTCTAAATGTCCTATTCACCCTGGAGAACCCAATACTGGGCATGCTACCAGACTTTCACTGTATGCATGTTGGTTGAATGGACGATTACTGCAGCCAAGTCACTAATTGCCAGTCCTGATGAGGTACTGTGGATGCATAGAGGATCAGCAATGTGACTGTTTCTCATTGGGACCTCTATTCCGATTAACGACCTCTTTGTGAAAGATGGTTTAGAAACAACTTTCCCTTAATAAAAGCCAGAGTATAAGGAATACAATCAATGATATTGTAATAGTGTTGTATGGTGACAGATGGTAGTTACACTTGTGGTGAGCATAACATAATGTACAAATTTGTCGAATCACTACGTTGTACACCTGAAATTAATGTAGCATTGTGTATCAACTACACTCAAATAAATAACTTAAAAATCGTCTCTAAGAAATAGCATTGTGTTAAAGCACATCAGTACTGGCCACATGAATGTTCATTATGTTATCTTTTTTTACACATACACATATCATTACGTAAATATTTTTGTAACAATGACATCTTTCATAACACAAATACACACACAAACACAGAGATTCTATATGTCCTAAAGTAGAAATGAGTTGGCATATAGTAGTCAGCCTACGTCCAGTTTGTGTTAGATGGAGTCAAGGATTCTGGCTCAAGTAAGATGACCAAGAGTATCCTCATATCACAACTGGTATTTTTTTTTTGTTTTTATTGGACTTCTGTGCCAGTCACTGGTGTGAAGTGATTAGAAAAGCAATGGGGGGGGTGGCGCCTGGGTGATTCAGTGGGTTAAAGCCTCTGCCTTCAGCTCAGGTCATGATCTCAGGGTCCTGGGATCGAGCCCCACATCGAGCTCTCTGCTCAGCAGGGAGCCTGCTTCCCCCTCTCTCTCTGTCTGCCTCTCTGCCTACTTGTGATCTCTCTCTCTGTCAAATAAATAAATAAAATCTTTAAAAAAGAAAAAAAAAAGAAAGAAAAGCAATGGGGCCCCTGACTTGAATACTCTGCTAAAAGGGTTTTCTGCTCTCCCATTTGTGATAACCTATTGGAAGAGCCTGTTCAAGGAGAAATATCTACCCTAAGTACAGTTTTTCAATCCCATTTTCTGCTCTTATACCTCCTATCATTTTGCTCTAGCAATAGGAACCACCTCTTTCACAAGATCATGACATTTTCCCTCTTGCTTTTCTGCAAATGACATTTTTTCCTTTGGGGACCCTTTCCTAAACTTGTCCACATGGCAAAACCCTGTTATTGGTCCAAGTGTCACTTCTGTGAACCCTCCCTTGACTTCCCATGTAGCTTAGATCTGCGTATTCCTGGCCGCCACTGTAGGTCTTATCTCTGGTGTTGTCATACAGATGTCATGCGTCACCTCTACCTCTCCACTAGACTGCCTTCTCCTCAAAGGTGAAGCTCAGACTCTTCCCATTTTGCTGCCACAGTGTCCAGTCCCTCATAGCACCTTGCTCTAAGAGAGTGAATATATGTTTGCAGAAGAGAGGGAAAAAAGAAAGATAAAGGAAGGAAATTCTTTCCAAATTCATATTATAAGGAAGAAAAACAGGAAGGGGGGGGTGAAGGAAGAAAAAAAAAAGAAAGGAGGGAGAAAGAAATCTTACGCAGAAAAATTCATTTAGCTGTTGTTGTCGTGCTGTGAATGAGTCATATCAATGCACATTTCTGAATATGCCAGAAAGCGGTGGGGCTTTTTCAGATGTACAAGAACGGAAAGAGAAAGATCTAAAATGTAACACGTTGTCTGAAAGCATGACCTTGAATAATTAGAGACAACTTGATGGGCAGTAGAGGTGTGACAGGTTTATAAATATCAAAAATGGCCACGAGGGGGAAGGGCGTTAGGAACTAAGGCTGTGGTATAGTGGATAATGGTCCTCCCTCCACAGTGCTTCTCAGGGCTTTCCGAAGTTGTGGATGGGATTCTCTCTCCCCATATCCTTTCAGCTCTCTTCGATTTCTTCATCAAACCTGAAGTGGGATGAGAATTATCTAACTTCAGCAGTAGCATGTGGAATGGGAGAGAGAAGTATCTCCAATTGGTGAACACCCCATTTTTTTGATGGACACAACTACATCAAGGATTTTAAGAACAATGTGATTACTAGCTGACTTTTTCCTTTTTTTTTTTTTTTTTCAGATTTGGGATAGTCACAGGAAACCAGAACCGTTAGTATAACTACACTCACATCAGAGGTATCCTATGAGCATATAAGCATGGAGTATTATCAGGGGTCCCAAAAGAAGAACCCCACCTCAAAGCATAGAAAGACACCTTTGTACAAGTGCCCCTGCCATCTTTCTTATACCTAGAGTTCCTATAAAATGATATCTGTATTTTTCTTTCTTATTATACTCAGAGGGTAAAAAGGCAGAGTACACAGTGAAAAGGAATATGGTGTCTGAGATTCAACTCAGGTGGAATGACTGAATGTCACATACTTCCCTTAATCCAGGCTAGGGACATCAAAGTTGAGCACCACCAACTCAGCAATGCTGCTGGTCATTCATCATCATATCAATCCACAGAACTGGATTAAGATCGCAGTTATGGCTGGGTACAAGTTGTAAAGAGTTTGGGACCCAAAGCCCTCTTCACACAGTTAGGGAATTTGAAGCTGAAAGAAGAAACATGGACTGTTTTGCCTTAGCCATATTTGATTGACCTAAAACTAACCCTAAAACTAGTTTCTTGTGTTATGACTCCTAGTCCATTGCTCTTTGCTTTAATCATGATTGCTTCCTTAAAGTATCTGTGATCTAGAATTGAACCTTGGATGATGAAAATAAAAGTTCTGACAATTCTAACCTTTATTATTGCTTTCCTCATTTAAAAATTATGGTAAAAAAAAAAACCAAAGTATACCTCATAAGATTATATATGCAATATAAATAATGAATTATCCTTTTTATTTACAACTTTTAACTCATGTCCCATAGAGAGAAGGAAAAAATGTCAGAGAAAAATCTCACAAGATTAAGAACTAAAGAGAAGTTTCTACTTATCTCTTCTGGTGTTTTATTGTTTCTGGGTCAGGTTGCCTGATTTGGGAATCTCCCTGCCTTGCTAGGACAGGACATTCAGGCTGATATAAGCTGATCATTTAAAGCCTTATATTTTTTTTTCTTAGAAAGGGTGAATGAATAGGGGTGGGAATAGGGGGCTTAGATGCATGGCCTGTTCCTAAAAGACCTGCAAAGAATATCAGATTATTTCCATTCAACAAACTATACAGGTCTGAAAGACATACATTTGCACGTGGTAAATCCAACTGAAAAACCTAATCAGAAATCAATTCAACAAACAGGAAGAGACATTTCTTTCTGTCTGGCTCAATTACTTGGGATGGAAAAGACAAAAGTATGGGAGTGGGATTTATAGGCTAATATATATATATATATACACACACACACACACACACACACACACACATACACACACACGTATAGTGAATATATATTATATATATAATATAATTTATAGTGGGATTAATAGGCTAATACCTGTGTCCTATTTGGATCACATGATGTCCCTCTTCTTGAGTCCACAGATGTAAAAACAATAAAGTGTAAACTTGAAAAAGTTCTTATAAACAATGTAAAGCAGGCCTTTCTGTAACAGAAGTCAGAAGCCTAGTCAAGTGAACTATAACCAACTGGTAAAAAATCATACATCCAGTGGTGCATAGAGATAGTTGTCTAAATGAGCCAATCTGTACTCAAAGTCCTGAAAAAAAGGCAACCTAAGGCCACTGTTAGGATCTGCTGTAGAGCAAATGAAGTTTGATCACCATGTCATAATTACAGGTTCCACTTTGAACACAAAGAAAATCTGTTGCTAGTAAATGTCTCCAGCTATGTTGAAGTTTGGTATCTATGACTTAGCCACAAAATTTATTTCTCAACCTTTTATACTAATCAATCAATTCTACTGACATTCATTACTTTAGTAAGGATTATTGTGATTTTGCAGTAGCCAGTACTATTTAAACTGTTTCCCAGATCAGAAGGGCCCAAGAGTTAGAGGCAGTATTTTCAAATAGAACCATGATGTGTTATATCTAAAGAGGACTCTAAGTATCATCGCTGGCACTAGTCAATGGGAGGGAAAAGCTGGCAGTAAAAAAATGCTGGGTGAGATGAGGAAATCTTGGCCATAAAGAAAAGAAGAGTCATTGGCTGAAACTAACTGATGCTTTCTAGGTTCCAGATGGAATGGTAAATGGAGTATATTTGAAATATGAGGAATTTTTCTAGTAACAATGATACTCCTGTGCCCTTACTTTGGTTTCTTATTGACTGCTGAGCAATGGAAAATAAGAGAGATCTTTTCTGATTTCTGCCAAACTAAATCACATGAAAAAGGATTAAAGAAGTATTTTGCAAAAAGCTAAATTTTTAATCAAATTATTACTACTTCATGCTCTATAAGAAAGTAAATCAATGTACCCAAAAGAGATTTAGATTTGGTGTTAAGGAAATCTTGAGGTGCCGAATCTCACATTCTCCAGCCACCAGGGCCTGTGGAAAGACCACCTGAGATTATGTATCTTCACTGGGAGATTCCTCAAAACTGAGAACTGTTGTTGAATGTCTAACACCATTAGTTGTGTAAAAATTACTGCAGTATTTGCTGTATATTATTAATTAGTTTGTAGAACATAAATACATAACTTGTTAATATAAATAATTCAAAATAGAGGAAGGTATCTTTTGTTCACATACGCGCATTAATCACCTCTCCCTGAAAACCGAAAATATCTGTCTCTGATCATTTAATGAGAATAGAGCACTCATGAGCTATACCATTGTTTAATAAGCCCTATGGAAACAAACAAGTAAACCATATATTGAAAGATCACTATGATCTCAGCACTGTGAAAGTTGTCATGGGAGAGGAAAACAAGAAAAATCTCAGTCTGCTCCAAGGAGCTTATAGTCTATGCCGTAGTGCAGATTATGATAAAGTGAAATAACACCAATACCATTTCTAACACAGTTCACAGGAAGGAGAGACCACCAGGCATTGATATGACAAGAAGTTCATCTGAAACATAAAATATAGCATATAAGTCGGTCCTTGAAGTATGGACATGCAGTTCTTATGAGCTAGAGGAGGAGTCACAGAAAGATGTTTGAAGCAGAGGAATATTGTGAACAAAGCAAGAAGGATGAGAAGAGGAGGAGCTGAAAGTATTTGTATGAGAGTGAGTTAAGAAGTTTGCTAGAAGGGCACCTGGGTAGCTCAGTTGGCTGGACTTCTGCCTTCAGCTCAGGCCATAATCCCAGGGTCCTGGGATTGAGCCCTGCTTTGGGCTCTCTGCTCAGCGAGGAGTCTGCTTCTCCCTCTCTCTGCTGTTCCCCCTGCTTGTACTCTCTCTATCAAATAAATAAATAAAATCTTAAAAAAAAAAAAAAAAAGAGGTTTGCTAGAGCAGAAAGTAGATATAATGAAACCAATTCATAAAAGACTTGGAATGCCACATGGCATATCACATGTCTCTCAGGCTCTCTGGGAAACAGACGCTGAGAGGAAAACTTTCACGCACACAGTGCATGGAGTTCTCTTGAGAACACCTATGAGAGAATGAAGGAAGCTGGACAAGTGAGAGCTGGACGATGTCTTCTTCGTTAACCATTCAAACTTTAAGAGTGTTTATTGGCACACAGGGTTCTATATTTGTTTTTGATAACCCCCTCAAATGAATCCATGTTGTATCACACAAACACAATGATACCTAAATAAAAACAAACAAGCTACAAAGTTTTATCAGGAGAAGTAATTTCTGTTTCCTTAATAAGTTAGGAAAAAATACTTTGTCCTTATTAAAAATATCTCAAATTCTAGCTTTCTTTAAATGTTCATGCAGGGATAAAAAAAAACAAAAAAACATAATGCATTTTCAAACAGCCCAACTTAAAAAAAAATTTTTAAAACATCCTTCACTGCACCAAGTCATAACGAGGCATACCCAGCAAATGCTGCACAGTTAATGTTGCTCATGGACCCCCATGGAGCAGAAGGATTGTACTAGAACTGTATGAAGTGCCTTGAAATTAATTTTCCTATAATAGAAACTACTTAAAAGAATTATCTTGCTGTGCAGCAAATCAATTCATGTGGCAGATTTATGCTTTCATCTGGAATTTTCTTAAAGGGGGCAAAGGCAACAAAGAGATGGTTTGGATGAACTTAAAATCAGAGTCTGTCCAAGCCCTGAGCTTTGTTCTTGGGTTAAAAAGACTTCAGAAAATGTTAAGACCTGAATAAATGCAAGATTGTTTTTGGATAAGCATCAAGCAATATCCCAAAGAAATTTCAAGGCAAAGGAACATCTAACCCCACCATTATCTTACAGATGAAGATAATGAAACGGTAGGAAGAGGTCAAAGAGTTGGTTGGTGGCATGTAAGCACACACAAACATGGGCATAAACACAGATCTATTTATCTATACATAAACACATCTCACGTTTAGGAGTACTTCCCAGTTCCCAACCATATAGTTTAAGATCCATATTAGTGAGGTAGGGCTAGGCTTTTCTGTGGTAAGAAACCAGCACAAACTTAACACAATCAAAGCTTATTTCTCATTTACTTCACAGGTAGATGCAGGTTTGGAGGCCCTTCCAAACCTGGGTGGTTTCTCCCCCAGATACTGACTCTAAAAAGCACCACGAGATGCTGTCATCTCAGGGTCCCATGCTTCTTCTATACTAACAGGGGAGAGAGATTCTACTAAACTGCCCTTGTTTTTTAAAAATATTTTCAGAATATTACTTGGCGTGGTGAATGGAGAAAGAATTAAACTCTCAACAGAAAATTCTAAGAATGTTTTTAGACTAGTATTCTCAGGCTCCCTGAGTGGCAGACACCATTGTCTCCTTTTTTAGAGCCCAGATGAGTTCTAGGATGATTCACTTGGGGAACAATTATTTGTTAGGTACCTGCAATGAACCACACTCTTCATTCCCCACTGGATTAAAGTCATAATTCTCTTAGGGAGTTTGGGGAGAGTCTTTAAAAAATCACGGGAACTAAATCCATGAACTGATTGCATCCATCCATGGAATATGGGAATTTAGAAAAGAGAAACGTTGAGAGAATAAGTAGAAACAGTGAATAAATCAATACCGGGGGAAAAATACAAGAAAAAGACATAGATTAAGGAAGAATTGTCTTTGAGGTAAAAAGTAAAAGGGATGGAAAACCAAGTCCTTCAACCTTTCAGACTATGGTTTAGAGGATATATAAATAATCAAAATGAGGGCTTGTAAGCAAACATCCCTGGAACCCATGGAATGCCAAGGAGAGTCAGGGATTAGCAGAGATTTTCCGTGTCCCAACACATCATGAAGGAAATTAGGTGATTATAATTCAGTTATGAGGTGTGATTTTCAGGCCCTGAGAAAGCACCATATCTGAAAAGGAAGTGGACTAACAGCTTGTTTCTTTGTATTTTTTGATTCTTTTATTTTTCTTTTTGAGAATTTTAAAATCAAAGTCTTAGACAAGTGTCCTTGGTCAAAATGCAGTTGAGCTGAAATTTCGTAACAGGTGAAATCTGTTGCACTTCTGCTAACAACCTCAAAAGAACAGGCAACAGCAAAGACACAAGAAGAGAAGCAGTTCTCAGAGTTAAGCTCAGTCATATCCATAACCCCTATTTATCATCCAGCATCATCCCCTCAACTCTTTCTTCTTTGAGAAAGAAATTTTGCTTTCTAGGTTATTCCTTCCTCTATAATGAACCAGCTCCAGGAAAGATTTGAGAAATCATTTAAGAATTAAAATACACAATGACGTTTCCTCTTTCTTGGTTTTAATTATAGTCCTCACAATGTGAGAATTTTCAGTGTTAAGACTGTGACCTTTAATGCTAAGTTTTGTCTGTAATGCATTTTGCGTTTGCTGAGAGAGGTAGCCCTCATTCTTCTTCTTCTTCTTTTTTTTTTTGTTTTTTTTGTTTTTTTGGGTAGCCCTCATTCTTAATTCAGTTTTATTCCAGGTAGACCCTCTCTCTCTGCGGTATATGTAAGTAGGATATTTTAGCTGATTCTGGAATCTAACCCTGGAAAATTCATCTCACTCCCCTGATCAAGAGTAAAATATATCTTGCTAGTTCTGGTAGCCAATGTTTTCTTGACTCTATAGAAAGATATGCTCTAAGGGGCTGAGTAACAAGCCTTTAACTCCTCTATGCCTGGATTCCTTGCTAGAATCCCATTACAGTGACTCGGTTCTTTAAATCCTGTTCAGACAGTCTTCTACTTCTAAATCCCCCTATTCCAAATGTATATTTCCTACTTGCAATTAATATTTTTTGGTCAAAACATTTCAGTATGGGTCCTTCATGTTCATCATAAAGGGATGATGTGTTTGGAATAATTACCTTTGATTTGTTAAGAAGATTAAGAAAAAGTGGAGATGATGTTTTCATGAGGTTTCCACCTGCCAAAAAAAGATGGTATGCTTATTTTACAGTTAGCAACCTAATGCTGGTCCTTATAAATTCTGGTGAAGAACAATTATAAACTCTATTACTTAGTTTCTGTGCAAACCTCTATTCTCTAAGCTTATTGTATTTCTAGTCAACTAGAACCTTCTGCCTGATTTAAGGAGTTAGCATGTGAAAATATTTGCTGAACCTGATTCCCTGATGGGAAATACAATCCACTAGAATCAAATGTATTTGTGAAACACAAACACATTTTCATTATCTGTAGCTTATAATCAAAGCAAAGTTTCTTGCTTTGACAAATATCCTATTCACTTTGGAAATAGAAGTGAAACACAGATTTTGCATTTATTAATTGTGCATCCCTGCTGTAAACATTAGCTAACCATTTGCTGTTGAGTCTTAAGTAAATCTCTAGACCTAAAAGGCAGCACTCAGCTTCCAAATCTTAGGCTCCACATTTTCAGTAGGTTATAATCTTGGCAAGATCCATTTTCCCCATCAACATCCATAATGTCTCCCCAGGGAGGAATTTGTCAAAGGAGGAATTTGTAAAGTCACCATCTTCATAGAGGCCCTGGAGAACGAATTTAGCTGATGTGTGTAAAGATCTCCAGAGGTGAAAAATGGGGCAGGATAGTCACTGGTGCCAGAGGGACTTTTGTGGCAGTGTTGGGGAATCTTCCATGAATTAAACAGGAGCATATCTTATAGGACCAAGACAGGAGGAGGTTTTCCAAGAGAATTACATGGCATCATATGTGATGTTCAAGCAGTTGTTCAGATTAGATACCTCTGTAATGGACGATATTTACTCCTCTGAAATTTCAAAATGTTTTCAAGCAAGAGGAAGATCAGAAAACTCAAAGCAAACAAACTAATTCAAAGTCTCAATGGAAGATACTGCAAGCCTTTGAATAGAAGCCTCCTCAATTCTGAAGAGAGGAAAGGAATGTTAGAAGTCCTGAAAGTAGATGATCTCATCTATAGAAAGCTTTGTCAGGCCTAGAAACCTTATTCTGCTATATGGTTGGAAAAAGAAAATTCTCGTCAACATAGCTCTCATGTTTTGATCTTTCTTTGGATATGGACTTCTTCTAAAGACCAGGTAATGGGTAAACAGTGAATTCTTTCCTTCTGTGAAAAATAAATAAATGAATAAATCACACACACACACACACACACACACATGAGAGAGAGAGAGAAATTAAGAATTTTCAGTGACTAAGCTGAGTCATTAGTCAATGGGAAAACTGAGTTTTGATGGGAAATATATTTTGGCCTCATATTATGGCACTATGATATATTTTAATAGGAAAAATATCAACAAACCAATAATTAATAAAGAAGCAAATAAAAAATATTCCCTTATTATTTTTCTTTAGTATCAATTTGGGACATTTGATGCCTTGACCTAAGAAAACTCCTTGAGTCTCCCAAGTCCAGTGGGTTCCTCCTTCTGTGTCACGCAGCAATTCTTCTCTTTTGTTGCTGTCACAAATTCACTTTAGGCTCTCACTGTCCTGTTCAGCGCTACAGCAACAGTCCCCCATCTCCTTTCCTTCAGTCTCTTCCTTATCAAATTAATTAAATCTGTAGCAAGCTAAGTCTTTTGAATATAACACTTTAATTCTGGTTGCAAAACTCTCAGTTTCTTTTCATTTCCTAGAGGATAAACTCTTAAATTCTTAGCATGCTATTCACACCTTCTACAATCCAACCAATCCATCTTCCCTTTTACTCTTCTATGCCCTTTGCTGCTAGCAAGTCAATCTAGATTTGGTGCTCCAACAATCCCTGCATTATCTTACTTCCCTTCCTTTCTTCATACTTACCTCTCTTACCTAAATGCATTTGCTCTCATTTCAAACAATCCTTCAAGGCCCAGATAAAGAGCTCCCTTTTCTAAGCAGCTGCCTTAGTTCGTTCATGATAAATATAATCTCTCCCTCCTATAAACTGTACAAGCCATTGTTCTTACCAATGGAACATACCTTGCCCCATGTCACTATATACAGAATCTTCAATTATTATTTAATTAAGCTATGTTTATAGCTTGCTTGTCCAATATGATTGTGATTAGCAACTAAGAATTACTACTTCTTCTTTTCTTCCTGTCCCTCCTCCTTCTTCATTTACAACTACAGACAAAAGACTTTGAACATAATTGACACTCAGGAAATATCTGGCAATTAATTAAGAAGTGTTACGGGTTCAAGTTCCCATCATGGTTTCATTTGGATCATTTCTATATGAATCCTAAGGAGACTCACAGATTTTTTTTTCCAAGATTTTATTTATTTATTTATTTATTTATTTTAGAGAGAGTGCACAAGTAGAGGGAGGAGCAGAAGGGGAGGAAAGGGAGGGGGAAAGAATCTCTAGCAGACTCCATGCTAAGCATGGAGCCCCACATTGGGCTCGATTTCAGAACCCTGAGATCATGACCTGAACTAAAACCAAGAGTTGAACATTTAACCAACTGAGCCACTCAGATGCCCTGAGACTCACAGAGTTTTTGAGTGATCCCAATTTGATAATTTATTTGTTACTACAGTTGTTTTTGCAGTTTGTTATGTGCTAAAAGCTTATGAGTTTTATTTCTTTTTTTTTTTAAGATTTTTTTTCTTTTTTTTTTTTAAGATTTATTTATTTATTTGAAAGAGAAAGAGAGAGAGAGAAAAAGAGAGCTCATGGCAGGGAGGGGCAGAGGGAGAGAGAGTCTTAAGCAGACTCTGTACTATGAGCCCACAGTAGGGCTCAATCCCACAATCCTGAGATCAAGACCTAAGCCAAAACCAAGAGTCAGGCACTTAACCAACTGTGTCACCCAGGTGCCCCTTGCTTGTGAGTTTTAAACTCAATCTCTGAAAATTATTGTTGATTAGAATGTGATTTTGAATATAGTAAATTCTCTCTAATCATCTGAACTCCCAAAGAAAGAGCATAATGTAAATGCAAAATATGTACTGATATATATGCATATGCCATTGCTTATAAAGTCAAGTATGAAGGATTCAACTATTAGGGTTGTAAATCCACTTCTTGTTAGAACAGAACAATTATCTTACAACATATGAGCATAATTTAACATCTCACCAGATGACATCTTCTGATGTTCTAGTTATATTTTATTTGGTTTAATTTTATTTGATTAAACCACTCCATGCTCTTTTCCTTTCTTGATGTCTAGCCCCTTCAACTGTCAATAGTAAAAGTTTGCAGGATCATGGTTCTACAGAATCTCGTACGAAATTTCTGTTCGTGCCATGTCAACTTTATACTGAATCTATGGAGGATCTTCTTATTCTCAATGGGGGAACCAGAGTAGTTACATTTAGTTAGGTTTTCAGCTTATTTGGTGCAATGCCAGTGAAAATAAGAACCCTGAGGGAGACAAGTTTTTTCTCCAGCTGAGTTCCTCCCAACCTTAATTTTACAGGTTGAAAACACATAACTACTAGATGTACACTACCTCACTACATTGACTACATTGACCTAATAGTAAACAAGTGTAATATACCACATAAATGTTTGATAGTCAATCCTAAATGAAAAAATATGTATTATATAATGAATACTTAATTAGGACTGCAAACTGAATGTAAGGAATGGAGCCCCTACTGCTTCTGAGACAAAGCAGAGTAAAATGAATTACCATCATGCAGGGAATGATATTAATAGTGTCCAGCTTTATAAATGAATCCAATTTTAAGCCACTTTAGTTGCTATCATACTGAGAAAGAGTGCAACATGTCTAACATATCATTTCCTTTCTGGCAAATGACAAGACTTAAGCAGAAAACAATTTTAACTTGCTGATGTTTGCCTGCATTAAATATTTCTAATTATTGAGCACTCACAGTAAAACATCATTCAGAAAACAAACGTCAATGCTCTTTTCAGCATCAGCCTATTGAGAGGAGCCATGTTGTTTATTTGTTTGTTTTTTCCTTTACAAAATAATAAAGTATTTGAAGGATTGTTTGGGTGACTTTATAGCATCAGTAATTGTTGTTTCACTCCCTTGAGTCTATCCTGTTGTAAACAGTTGGCGTTTTACTATATGTGGTAGTATATAGGTCTATGTGCTGTATTTGTTATTCAGAAAGTTTGCAGGTGAATGAAGTCACCAGGAAGTGATATAGCAATCAACAGGCACAAGGGAAAAAAAAGTCACAAAGGAAAAAAATCACAAACATCATTTTCGCATGGAAGGAGGAGAGGCTGTTGTAGTGATTATGATATGAAAGATGATAATTAGACCATATAAATTGGACTTAAGATAAAGAATCGGTAGACTCTTCTGATTTTCCAAATTTCTGATTTCAACATTCAATCTATTCATCTACCACTGAATAATTCTCTACTGTATTCTCAGCCTGTGCTAGTCACTGGATTAAACAAAAAACTGGGAAGCACAGGTATTCCAAATTTGGGATTACTAGGCAGAGAAGACCAACATACATTAAGAGTACGGTTAAATTCAAAGTGGTATAGAAATCCTAAATATGATGATTTAGAACATCATGTAAGAAAAGGAGGTCTAGGGTCATCTAGGAAATGTCTGTTACACTGCTGAGACAGAGTGACAGCTCATCCTTGGAAAGTCTCCCATTGGGTCAAATCAGAGAGGAGAGGTGAAAAATCTCTGCCTTTGGGTACAAGCCAACCTCACATTTTCCCTTAGCCTTGACAATGAGGAATAAGCGGATCATTAGGCCAAGGAAATAAGAAGTCCTCAAGCACATTCAATTATACTACCAAACTCCAAGACAGTAAGACAGTTGGTGAATGAATAGATAGAAGGGTAAATAAATGGATGGGTGGATGGATGGATGGATGAGAGGTGGAAAAAGACTGAATGGATAAATTTACTCTTAGGTTGTCTCCTTCTGGGCTTTACTTTCCGTTCTCCAGTTAATATGGAAAGGTGAGTCCTGAGGTACCTTTTGCTTGAGAAGATCTGTGATTATTAAAAGGATAATTCTCTAAGTTTATAACTTTACCTAGGATACCTTAGACCACGTCCTAGGAAAGAAAAATGGTAATGACAACAATTACGTGCTATTGAAGACAATGCAATCACTGGGTTCTAGACTAAGGGTTTTATTGTATTTACCCATTTATTATTCACACTAATTCCATGATATAAGCACTATTTTCATATACTCCCTATTTTTGCAGTAAGGAAACTAAAGTAAAGAAATGTTGGTAACTTTTTTGAGTCACCCAGCCAGGAAGTGGCTAATCAAAGGTAAATCAAGAAAAGGATGACGTTTGAGAACTTGCTCTTATATATTTGTCTGCACACAGGAATTAGGCCCTTTGAGATGTTAACAAGAAAGCTGAAAACAATGTAGTTAGAACTTTATATTTTCTCACTTCTATATCTCTTTCATTGTTTCTCAAGGAATGCCCCCCAAAACTTCTCTCTACAAAATGCTGACTGACTCTCCCCTTCACTGAAGATGAGCTCTGGAGGAAGCAAGCCAGCCTGGATAAGATTATAATCGCGCTGATATGTCTTGTTTGGGGAAAAGGCACAGTGTCAGGAGAGGAGAATGGATGCTCTCCGTCCATGGGCGACACCCCTTCCACTCCATGATATACGGACACCAAAGACACCGTACATCATGGTGACATGCACTTAAACTTAAAGCTGGTCCAAGCACTTCTCTGTTCCCCAGGGGAGCTGCCATAAGCTGTGATCTATGGAGAGGGCCCAGGGCTGTTCTCTGCTTGGGTTTGTTCTGTTTAGAGTAATCCTCTAAATACAATTATTGCCTTCACTGCAACGAGGCATTCCTTGGAAAAAAATAAGTGATATGCATCAGAAGAACCAGGGATAGGAAAAAAAAAAAAGAATCTGGTCTTTGTAGAAGTTGTCTAAACTAAAGCAACATATTGCAATACAGAAGAGTTAGATTGGTTAGATTGGGAATCAAAATACCAAAATACATGGCTTCTAGCACTGGCTTTTCCCAAAACAGCTTCTGTGACCCTGCATAAGTCATTTTACATTCTGGATCTCTGTTCTTTCTCATGTAAAAAAAAAAAAAAAGTGGTAAAATTAGATATGTTCTTTAAGATCCCATAAAGTTGTTTTAAATAGAAATCCACTGTTCTTAAAATTGAAAGTCCATGCCTTATTGGTCTTTATGTTTTTCCTATCTAATACAAGACAGGCAGGGAGATGCTCAGGAAGTATTGTTGAACTAGGAGACAGGGGAGTTTGCTTATATAGTTGCCGAAAACAAGAGCCATAGAATCCTGACCTTCAGTCTGAAATACACATTTGATGAACTGGCCTCAATTTTTCATTAGGCTTACTGGAGTGATTTCTATAAAAAGCCGACAAACAAACAAAATCCCCTATATTGTGTTTAAACAGTTATAAAAATGAGGTTCTTGCCATTCCCCAGTGATGGCCTGGAGCCATTGTTATATTCATCAGGGATTGATCATTATTGCTCTGCCCACGATATTCCTGCAAAAAGCAAAAACATCATTTTTCACTAGTCAGACCAATAAAAATGCTAGAGCTATAGCTTTTAAAAAGTATATATTTTTAAGTCCTGGATTTCACTGGAGCAGAATGCAATTAAAATAGCTATTCATCTTACCAGTCCTATTTTATAAAGTAAAAATAATGATGCAATTTAAAGTATAATTTTAAGTTCTATTATTTAAAAAAAAAAGAGTAGTTCTGTTCTCCAAGGCAGGAACACTTACTATTTTTATATAAAATTTAAAATTTCACCCAATATGTGAGTGTCCCACATCATGCCATATCTCATGACAAAGTGGCTTTTTGAAATGGCTCTTTTAGTAATTTTACATAGTTTCTCCTTACAACTAAACTATCCTTAGTCTCTATTCCCCCAGATCTGTCTGCAATGTTCTTAAAGCAGCTGGTGAATTGGGGTTACATCTCCAACCTTTGTATCTCACTTGTAAGAAGATTTACTCATTAAGGACATTTGTATGATCAAAGCCTTGTCATATCTGGGATGTTTTAGATCCGTTCTGTTCAAGAGGAATATAATGGCAGCCATATACCTAATTTTAAATTTTCTCATAGTCACATTTAAAAAGTAAAAAACCAAAAGAAAAAAAAAAAACTAGTAAAATTAATTTGAATATATTTTATCCCAACATATCTAAAATATTTTAATGTCAACATGTAATCAAGATATCAGTGAAATACATTACATTCTTTTTTCATGCAGTCTTCAAAACCCAATGTCCTTTTTATACTTATACGTAACAACAATCTCGTTGGTAGGGTCTGCAGCCTCTTGGGGCTTATTGCTGCTCTACTGCACAGCACAAAGATGATAGCTTCTAATGGAAGAAATGCCCCAGTCTAATTTGTTTGCTTATTCGTTGTGTGTGTGCGCGCGTGTGTCTGTGTGTGTTTAATGTGTTTGTTTAACCACTTGTCTTACATATTGGACCAGTTCTGAGATTTCATCAGTACTCATAGATTTCAATCATTTTCCCTTTAGTATGAAAAGCTCTGTGACTAGTCCTTTTACATTCTTTTCCATCTCCACTTTAACCAAGGGCCCTTGACAAGAGCAGATACTAAATGTTTCCAAATTAGAAGAAAAGCAAAGGACAAAGGGGTTTCTATAATGAAAAATAAACCTCTCTGTCTCTCTCTATGTCTATGTCTCTTTGCCTCTGTCTCTGTCTCTGTCTCTCTCTCTCTCTCTCTCACACACACACACACACACACACACACACACGTGCACGCACACCTCTGCTACTCTCCATTTCTCCCATGAATGGTGGAGAGGTTTAAAAGTATTGGAAAATCCGTGGACTTCTCTCAGTTAAAGATACCATGAGGCATCAAGAAGTGTTTTCTGAATGTCTACTACATGCATGGCCTTGTGCAAATAGCAGGCAAAAGCAAGAAGAGGAGTTACTAAGATGCTTTTAGAAGGTCCACTGGGACACAGAAGTTTTTGCTAGATCCTCGGTGAGAAAATAGATGGTAACATTCAGTGCTTATGGATCTAAAAACAGGAACGGTATATTCATTGGGAATTGGGGAATTCCAGGAAGCTTAGAAGGCTGATCTAATATTTTGGAACCATAAATACTTTCAGCTTTGTGTGGCACTACGAATCAAATGAGCTGCTGGATCCTGCTAACATTCATTTTTATATAAGCATGGTGGGACCTATTTTACCTATTGACAAATGAGGGAACTAGGGTTCAAAGAATTTTAGTGACTAACTCAAGGGAGGAAGTAAGTGGGACTAGAATCCTGGGGACCTTGTTTCTGCCTTTTGATTTTTTTTTTTTTTTTAATGCTGCAGTTTTATAAACCACATTTGAAATATCTGTGAATGGGGAAGGACTTAGGAATTTAATGAAACTTACTTAGCCAATAAGTGTAAGAAAACACAATTTGTTTCATCTTTCATTTCTCCAATATCTACCCTTAAGCGAATCTTCACTTGACACTCATCTCCCATTGCAAGTGTCCTCTCCTTTGGCAGGCATTTCCATTAACCCCTTCCCCATTAGAGAGGTGCTAGTAACATTTGTTCCAGGCATTCATGCATGCATACTCCCTACATGTCAGGTAATAGTGGCCCTCCCAATGGTTGGAGGGCAGGTGCTGAGAACAAGTCTCTTTTTTCCACAGCCATCCTCACAGTGCTCCTTGCACAACAAAGTTCAATCCTGGAGTGGTTTGACTGACACTGATTAGGAGTCTGGGGAAATGAGACTTTCACTCTCCAGTGACCTTCCAGTGGACTCAGCATGAACTCCCCTGCTCACTGCCAGTCGATTTACAGCCCCAATATACTTGTATTCAGTTCCTAGAAGGGTGTCTCATGGAACTTGCTGCTTCTCCTGTTCTCAGAGCAGCTGCAACATGTATTATCATGCTTGACCTCAGCTTCAGACGCACCCACACCTCTCCAACTTTCCTGTCGCTTTTGTCTTTGCCATGAGAATACTATTTCAGCTCCAAGCCCTTTGATAGGGTTTTTGACATAGATACTAGACAGGTGTATCAAAAGAGGGATGCCCTAAAAACACAGTACCTGGATTTCAACTCCATCTTTGGCTACCCTTATATTATTTTGTATAAATATGAACTGGCTTGTAGCTAGCTAGATGGCCACACACAAGGGCAGCTAATCAACAGATCGACATTAACCTGAAGATAGATCTCTAGTGGCCTGACAATGAGTTCTGCCCTTGGCCTTGACCTGTTCAGCATTCTCATCACTTGATCATTTGCAGATTGAATTGTTCTTTGAAGTGCGTTCAAAAGGTCATAGCCCCGGAGTGCCAGCACTGCTTGGAGTTGTATAGTGGCAGTTAGGAGCAGAAATGGCACCAGAAGCACAGGTTCTGAATCAGGAAATGGAAATTTCAGTGATTACTCACCGAATGAGACTAGTCCCTGCTGAGTATATCAGTTCAGACATGAGAAAATCAACAGACTGGCCACCAGGCAGATGTGCCTGGATATTCTTCAGACGGACAATACCAAACCCTCTCATGTGTGTGCCCTGAGCTGGCTTTTTCCCTACTTTCCATGTTTTGGTCAATGGTATTATGTTTTATACAGCATCCCAAATTGGACACCTGAGTGGCACCCTAATTTCCTTCTCTCTCTCTTTTCCCTACCCTCAACTAACCAACTGTCCTAGTGATCTGAACTTCCCAATATCTGACTAATCTGTTTTCTACTACAAACAAGGGGAAATGAGAATTGGGACAAGAAGTGAAGTTTGAAAAGGCTCCGCATATGATTGTGATAACCCAGCCCCCTCAAATGGGTTCAGAAATGCTGCATTATAGAATGTTGTCTCTATAGGGACCACTGAGAGAGCCAGTCTTTGCTAACACATGGGGGTTCTGTAATAATATAAGTCAAAACAGAGACTTGAGGAACAACTAAAAATCTAACACGTATTTCTATCGCCTCAGAGATTTGTAAAAATGTTTGTAAACAGGAAATTATATAAGGGATTTTGAACCCTCAACCCAATTAAAGGTTAGTGTGAGGTCTTGCGTCTCAGAGGTGATGGAGTTTGGGAGTTCCTATCACAGAAAGAAACATCAAATGGAGCTTTTTCGTTCTGGTTATTATTCACTTGTTGAGTTCCAGTGTAACACTTGGGGCTGAGTAGAACGCACAACAATGCAGATATTCCTGGAGACCAACAACAGTTGAACTGTGTAGACTCTGCAACAACTCATACAGCCAAAGAACAGGCAAAAAGAATGGCCTGAAGAAATGATGTTAGATGAACTTTGGAGCCCACAGACAATGGAAGAGGCTTTGGAGCCTCTCCAAACCAAAGTTTCTGAGGCCCTCACTCATGTAAGACATCTGGTGGCTTTGGATAGGCACCAGCCATGCTCTATGCCATACAGGGGGCAGTGTAGGCTGAGAGACAGCTAGCAGAATCTTGGCAGAGGCTTTGATTCTGTCTTGGCAAATAGTCACCTAAGGCTTAGGTCAGACCTTAAATATGTTGTTCTGACTCCTGAAAGACAAATTAACTTGACACACATCCACTTTCCCTTCACATAGGTAGTTAGTTAAACAATGAGAAGAGAGTCCATAGTCCACTGAAGAGTCTACTTCCAGAAGGAAGTAGAGATCCTGGTCTCTCGAGATCTTGGTCTCTTGAGGTCAGAGAAATCAAGCAATGACAAGACATTCTTTTACATTTGGGAAGTGCCTCCAAAGAATTAGAATTATAGCTGATTCCTGGATGCCTTGTAGAACACAGCTCACAGTTCTGCCCAGGAAATTTCCAACACTGGGATTCACCAGTTCTACTGGGATCAGAAACCTGGGTCCCCTATAATACAGCCTGTCCTCCATGTCATGAAGCAGCTTCCACGGCACAGCTGGCAGAGCAGGCCCCAAACTAGGAAGGCCCAGTTGGAGTTTCAACATTCACCCCACTGGCAGTCTTTGACCTCTTCTCAAAATAATACTTCCTGATATCTGAAATAAAATGCTTAGGATTGGCAAGAAAATCTAGTATTTTTAAATTTTAGTTTTATCCATGAACACTTTGGGAGCTTCAAAATACTAAGAAGGCTTGTGGCAATAAAAGAATTGCATTGGATGAGATCTCCCTGGATGTAGCCAGAAGCATGGCTTGGGACTCCTCTACACCTGAGGTAACCACAGATGAGCCCGTCAGATGTGGGTAAGGGAAGGAATACATTCAGCTACCTATGCTTTCTGTTTGGAGGTCACCAAGACTATGGGAGGGAAGACAATGTATCCATATATAGGCAGTTGAGTCCTTTTATGGCTAGAATCTTAATTGTGAGAATTCAAGCTGACCATTGGAGGATGACTTGGCTAACTGGTAGGAGGGTAGAGGAGGCGGGGACAACCAGATCTTACTCCTACTCCTAATGCAGAGTCTCAGCACATCTATGCCACAAAAAAGGGGGAGGCATAGATGTTTTGGCAGCTTTGGGAAAACAAGTTTTTCCCAGCTTTGGGAAAACAAGTCTCCATGGCTGATCCTGAGTATCAAGTTAACTGTTTAGAACAAGTCATGAGCCAGGAGGTCCAGCCCCACCACCCCAAACCCTGTTTATCCCTGTGTGGATGGATGCTGATGATGGATGAGCCCCCATGTAGGAGCCAGTAACCAAGAGTACCACCCATCTTTAGTTTTGTACATAGGACTGTATCAAATTATCTATTACTTTGCTCATACTGAAACTGGGTCCTTGGTTTCCCTTTCTTGGGAACTGTGATCTTATAATTGCTTAAAAAACCAGAAATTCCTTTTCAAAAAAATCCACTGACCCTCTGTTATTTTTTGTTTGTTTGTTTGTTTTAAATTTCATGTATTTCCTAATGTGGTATTAAAGTCACTCAAAGCAAACAGGAATCATAAAACCTTCCTTTATCTTAGGAGAGGTGATTTCATTTCCCTAAAATAAAAGTCAGTGCCTTTACTGTAAAGCCCAGCACACACATTTTCCTGAATTCGGGCTTTGTTATGTGTTGGAATACTCTAAGGGAGCAGTCATCCTCAAAGCCATAAACAAACTCACTGAATGCAGAGGATAAGCTTTTTGTTATCCTTTTTTCCTGTGGGTTTGGCTATTGAATTGCAATGACCACTGTTTTTTTGCGTTTTGTTTTTAATGTACTTTATGCTGCTTCACACCACTGTTCATTTTTATCGTCTCTTTTCATTGATAGGAGCTTCCAATGTCACTGCTTTGGCCCTTTCCTTGATTCTCTCTCCTACAGTGAAGCGTGGTGATTTCTCACAGTACCTGGTCAGAGATTTGGAATAAGGAGCTATTATAGCTTCAATTGGAAACTGTGGAAAAATCAGAAGTCATTCTCAGATAGTTAACGGCATTTGGTCTGAGATTAAACTGCATGAAATGGAACATTTGGGTCATTGGATAGATGTGGCAAATAGCAAAACATAATATACAGACTCCGGTCTTCTCATCCAAGACTTTCCAAAACAAAAGAAATGCTTTCCATGGCTGCTGCAGACACTCAAATAGGCTTTTTATTTCAAAATATCCTGATTAATCTTTTAAGTGCCCAGAGCTTGGGGATGCCCCAAAACATCACTGCCCAGTGAACTTCTGTAAACTGGCATCTTTGTTAGAGGCGATATAATCTATACATTGCAGATTCATTTACCCTTAACCCATCAAACTGTTGTTTAGTGAAAGCTGTTCAGGGACCCTGAAGCTCTGTGCTATTTTAACAAGCCATTTAAAGCTTCTGTTTCTCTGTGCAAATAGAAGAATGCATGTGACTATAGGAGACTCTTTTAAATGCCAGCTAATCTGGGTCTTGGTATAGATGCAAAGACTGCACAGGTCCAGTCACAGGCTTATTCTTTCCTTATTTTTCTATATTACTCCATACTTGAAAAGAAGCAATGAGACACCACTTCCACATACCCTACTAAGTAGTAGTAAGTGACATGAACTTTGCTTTCAGGACTCAGCCTGGATGGCATCTTTGGATTCCCTCAGTGAGGGAGTTTGAGTACATGGGACTCTCTAATGCTCAGTTTCCACACCTCACCCCACCCCTGTCAGGTCAGAGATTTCCTTTCATAGAATGCTCGTCGTCAACCAACAATCAGTTATAAAAGATCCCTTCTGCTCCATCAAGAAATTTCTTAGGATGACTTCCTACTCCTACCAATACTTTTTACTATAAACTGGTCAAGCCCATAGAAAACCTAAAAATTCCTGCTGCCCCAGCCCCAACCAAAATAAGCGGCGTTTTAACGTGTGACTCTTGAGGACAAGTGGTGACTTTTGTGACTGTAAGTTGTATACTCTCTGGAGAGACCATTTGCACATCTGCACTGGGAAAAAGAACAGGTGTACGGGTCTTGCACAGGTCTAGGCTGGAGAAGAGTCACTGGTCTTTGCAGACACCCCCCACCCCCACTCTATTCTGCAGTGAATAAGATAAACCTTGGATTCTCTTTATTTCTAAAGGGGACAAGGAAGAAAGAGACAAGGGGAAAATGCTGTGAAAATGACCCTCATTAACTATTTCCCCCCAAATTTTCTGTTTGTTTGTTTTGTTGTGTAGTTTGTTCACCTATTTTTCTAAAATTTTTGAGGACAAAACAGCTATACTTACTTGGCTGCATTCCAGTCTCTTAGTGGTTCTCAAGGTCTGAAGTCACTTATATTTTGATAAATAATAAAGGTCATCTTTTTGCCTGAGCAGAGTTGCTTGTGTACCCTAGAATATTTCCCAGGCAGGAAAGGCTCTAAGACTATGACCCAAATTACAGAAGGAAAACAGAGAAAGAAAGTATAGTTTCCCACTGAGGAGTATCCATGTCTCCCTGGGGCAGAGCAAAGAGCTCCAGAGGGAATCCGGAGTATTTAAGGAGATGGACGATGATATGTGCAGGAGACTGATGTAGCTGAGCTGCCCCTTCTGGAAATTCTGATGGGCCCCATAAGGCTGTGTTGGAATAAACCCATGCAGACTGTAAAACCCATGTGTGGTATTCCCTTCTCTTCCCTTTCTGGACCTAGAGTTGCCCAGAGTCTTCTATCCAGGCTCCATCTCCTGGCTGTGCCCTCTCTTCAGTCCCAGCTCACACAGTTGCCTCATGTTCATTGGCAAGAGCAGGATAAGAGTGCTTACTACACTGTGCCCGCTGAGTGACTTACTGGATATACCAACATAGGCATGTAAGTGAGAGTAACATGTCAGGACCGAGTCCTTGCTCCATCACACATCAGCTGTGACATCAGGCAGTTCTTTAACCACAAGGAGGAAATTCCTTTTTCCTTCTCTGTAAAGTAGAATGACAGTAATACCTACCTCACTGGGCTATCGTAAGGATTAAAGGAGATATTACTAATGCTTAAAAGAGTTTCTTGCACATTTTAAAGCCTCAATAAATGTGAGCCAGCATCATTATTTTTATTAAATGATTATGGTGTAATATGTGATATCTCCCAAGAGAATTTAAAAGGATTTCAATTCTTGAACCCAAAAGTACTGGATTTTAATGGTGGAATTCCAAACACCTTCAGAAGCCTATGGGCCTAGGAGACTGAAGGCCTTTTTGTGGTTAGCCAGTTATAACCCATTCTGATGGTGTTTAATTTTACTAATGGATCTGGTGTCTACGATTGATTTTTTTTTAATCCATCTTTAAAGACAATGTCTAGTTTTGAATGTGACTTGAGCATGTCGGGGCGTGGAAAGCATAGCCTCGTCCCAGCTTAGAGCAGCATCAGACTATAAACAAATGCACTGAGGCATGTTAGGGAAGGCAGGCTCCAAATCTCAGGAAGGGGCACTAGTTCATTCTTATGCAAGGAAGTTCTTTTACCATTATTAATGAATATTTTTAATCCTGAAAATATCGCTCAGACTTAGTCACACATGATTGCACCCATTTTGTTTCAAAATTTAAAGAAATAATTTTGACTGAGGTTAATCCTTGCTTTTTGATTTTTTTCTGAAACAAGGAAACTGTAGTGTTCTTCACAGAGAAGACTATCAAACTTTGCACCGAATATCTTAAAAATGGTCACAGATAAATGCCAGTGTCCTAGTTTTAGTCCATACGTCTATATCAACCCCCTAAAATGCTTTCATTCATGCATTCATTCATTTCTTTATTCATTCATTAATTCTCAGTACACTATTGGCCTAGTAAGGGCTACTGAAAGAGGCAAACATTACCAGTTAGAAAAGGAAAACCTCACAGAAATACTTAAAAATTTAGATAATTCCAAATTTTAATAAAAAGAGGGTCATTATAAAGGTAATATCCAGATGGATTAAAGCTATTTTTGACAGAGAGCCAAGAAACTAGGGAAGGAAAATGAAAAACATATTGGATTTATAATAATTAAAACTTTTTTGTGGTCAAAGATACCACACATGACAGCAAAACAAAAATAACAAATCAGGAAAAATGCAGAGGACAAACACGTTAATATTTTAAATGTTCATGGAGTTTCTATAAACTATAGGGGAAAAATCTATTCAAAGGATTGTTCTAATGCTATTTTCAAAATATTTGCATCTACATGATAAGATGGTTCTGTTATTTCCAACCATTGAAAGAACGTTTGCGATGACATAGTTAGCATGGGGCATATGGTGGGGGAAAGAAAACATCATCCGTCTAGGTGCTCAAGAGCTGTATCTATTGGTTTGTTTTCGAAATGACTGATTTATGCACTCTGAGGAAAATATTTCTTATTTAACCTCCAACAAATCAGAAATTTCATCCATTGGGACTGTTTGTGATTTTTTTTTACATAGACACTGTAACATTGCCCAACCCAGCACCAAGTCAGGCTGGGGGGAAAGAGGGAAGGTGCTTGCCTTCATGATGTCACATAAACTCACTAATGAGAAAATTCTCCTATTCCTAAAGTATAAATTTTACTCTTTCTCGATGCCTGAAATAGAAATTAGAAATGTATTTATTTTACTAGGTTCACTTTTTATTTTTTTAAAAGATTTAATTATTTATTTTAGAGAGAGAGAGAGAGAGAGTGCCAGAGCACATGACTGAGAGGAGGGGCAGGGGGAAGGGAGAGAATCTGAAGTGGACTCTCCATTGAGCTTGGAGCCTGATGTGGGGCTTGATCCCACAAGCCTGAGATTATGACCTGTCTAAAAGCAACAGTCAGACACTCGACCCTACCAGGCTCACTTCTTTAAATCATTACCCCTACGTGTTGATGCAGGGCATCCATCAGTCACTCCAAACACACTGGGAAGTCATCTGATCATCTGTTTAGTCAATACCTGGGAGGAAAGTTGTGCATTTTTGGAGGCTGGGAAAAAGACCTCACTTTGAAGCCTCTGATACTTTTGGATGCTACCCAGGCCTGCCAGGGCGAAGTGTCATGGAGGAAATCTTCCTGCAGGCCAACAGGATTTAGCATCAGTGAACTGAAAGGGGCAGGGGGAGAAATGTTGGCATATAAGAAGAGTATTAAAAATGAGATATAGGAGAGGCAAAGGCAAATTGCACAACTTTGTTCTATGCTATAAGACTTGCCCTTCCCCAAATCTGACTTCTCTTACCCCTATCACAAAGTTCTAACAGCTCTCTGAGGAACAGTGACTTATGGCCAAGGAGAAAGTAACTGTCAATGCCGTCTGGGTTTTGGAAAACATAAAAATTCTCCTTGTATTTGTGTAGTCATCATTTTCCAATTTCCTCTGATCCAAGTTATTTATGAGCTTTTTAGTGTGGCCGGCACGGGGTTGAGTACAGCCCCTAGAAAAATGTGGTTATAGACCTTGATGCCTGCTGGTTAAAAATACACAGGACTCTTATAAACACGCAGACACTGCTTCTGGTCACTCACAGGGCTGTTATCCGGACGTGTCCCTGTCTTACCTTGAGGATGTTGTTCTCAAATTACAGACTTGACTGTCCTTTCTCTGACCGTGTAGAAAATACAAGAAAAAGGCACAAAGAAAATAAAATGTGGGAGACCAATCGTTAGCTTCACACAGTTCATGATAGGCAAAGAAAAAATAGTGTTTGTGAAGAGTGAGAGGTGGGGCCAGGAAGGCCAAGGTAGGGGAGGAGTCGGGCCAGAGATGGAGAGAATGAAGCAGAATGGGCAGCTCTGATAATACAATGGATGAAAATATAAATGCATCTGGAGGGAGGAAAGTGAGCCAATGACAGCAGATGTTACTACATGGGAAACACTATCACTTCCCATCCTACTCTCTGGAATGTATTTAAATTCTTCCTCCATTTTATACTCACAATCATTTTGGAGAGAGTCAATCTCAAGGTGAACTGATGGCAAACTGGTTTTCATTAGGATTGTGGAGATTAAGGTTTTAGCATTTATAGGAAGTGGTGGCACCAGGTCCGCCTTATTTATGCATGTGGGAGTCATATACATGCAGATGGGGTTCCAGAATACTGACCTTTACCCAGCACAGCCAGGAGCTATTGAGCATGCTATGGCCTCAGGATAGGTCATGATTTTCAGCAAACATTACCTAAACGGAGCTCCCCTTAAGAAGGGCAATTTATAAGGTAGTAAATAATATATGAGGAAAGAGAAGGCAATAGAAGTTCTTAATTAAGTGCTCAGTACATTCTGGATATTGTCCTGAACACTGAGGATGAACTGCCAGGATTGTCAAGCAGACATGAGACCTGCCCTCATGTGACATTATTTTATTGGGAAAGACAACTGATGAAAGTTAATGACAAATGCTACAAAGAAATCACAGCAGGGTGAGCAGATAAGAACTGATGAGGGTGGTCAGAAAAGTCTCCTCAGAAGAGGTGACATTTGAGCAGGGAGCTGAGTAAAATGGAGAGCACAAACTTATGGTATTCAAAGAACCCTGCGAACAGGACAATTTCTCCCCATTCAAGTTCAGAACCAATTAAAAGATGTATAGTGTATGAGTCAGCAATCTGGCAGGTAGGGTGTGGCACTCTTAAATGGGAACTGAAAGCTAGTTTAATGAAGGGGCTACTAACATATGAGTGGAGTGGATTAAAGACAAGCAGCAATGCACTGACCACCACAGGACCAGCAACAGCTGGAAGCCACACCACCCTTGGGTCTGTAGGGTCTGGGACAGGGGACTGGTGATTAGGAGTGGGCAAGAAAGAGGACTGCAGGATAGGGGCCATGGTCTTCAATATAGGGGCGTCATTATGGCCATTGGTAGCCCAGCAGGAAGCAGGGAGCAGGGAAACAAATATCCGTCTTCTCCTGTCTCCTACCCTTTGATCTTAGGCTTGTGCTTCCCACAGGTCTAACCCAACTGGAAACCCTTAGGCAAGGGAGACCTAGACAGAGAGCAAAGATGGAAATTAGAGAATAGGCAAGAAGACAAATGGAAGATATCCATGGAGCAAAGCATGCAGCATGCAAAATACCACCTCTGGCACTTATAAAGGTGATATTAAAGAATGTGTCACTGGAGGGATGTGGGTTTCAATGCAGAGGAGAAAAGAGATTCTAGGATCACTGGGAAGAAGGGACCTAGTGCTCAAAGGGAGCAATGAGACGGAGTACAGAAAGAATAGAAAGAGAAACCAAAAGCACACGTCATTTTCTCTTGCTCACAATGTTTTCTAGAGCTGGCTGGCTGAGGTGAGGGGAAGGTGGATAGAGACCATGACACTATAAGCTGTGTTATTTCCAGCTGCCTCTGAAGCTTTGCGTTTTATCTCTGATCGGCAGCATGCTGTCATGTTCTGCGATTGTAATAATAGCAACAGAGATAAGCACTTTTGAAAGAGATCGCTGTGGAGATGAATAGATCAGCTGGTTTCATAGCACCTTTCCCAGTTACGACTTTCATGTTAACTGCTTTCCCTAATGCAAAATTCCCTTTATGTAAAACATTGAGATATCCAAATTAAAAAAAAAAAAATGTTCTTACTTGGACTTTGATTAAGTAATGAATATGTTTTACTCTATTTCCACTGGTTAAAACAATTAAATTTTAAAAAGAAACTTAGTTACCTCAGATTAAACGACTCTCTCTAATTGAAGCATATGGGCACAGTTCAACTTAGCCCCATAGCAATGACCTCAAACAGAACTCTTAATCCTTTCTCCTATTGCCTTACATAAAAATTTTGTCATCTAAGTAGTAGCATAAATGGACCTACCTAGGAAGCCCATGTGTTTTAGTGAATGAAGACTGATTCATATAACCCAGACTGGCCCCAGACTCTCCCTTTGCCAGATGGGATATTAACTCAGTCCTTCACATTTATCAAATACTTACTGTGTCTCTGGAGAAGAAAGTAAAACTTAAGGAGTTTAACCCTAAGTGACTCAATTAAAAGCAACCAGGGACAAGAACTAGGAGGCTTTATGTCTTAGACGCACATTCTTCTCATTGCATGGGACCACCTCAGACTTCACAATTCACTTCTATTCCTGAATACATTCATGGAGTACAGGCATTTGCCCAGAGGCCAGCCGGGTGCTATAAATGTGTCTCTCAAAGGACAGATAAAAAGTAGGGAATGGTGAGGCTGTGCCAATCATTTTAGAATACACATTCAGTTAAAAATACAAAAGAAATAAAAAAAAAAAATACTTTGTTGGTCAAAGCATGTTGGTGGGCTGGGTTCAGTCTGGGATCTGCCAATTTGTACAGTTTGGAATGCAGGAAAGAGTTCTAGCATGATTTTAAGTGAAAGCTTTGTCTTTTTCCTTCCTGTCCTCTTCTATTCATTCTCTCATTTATTTAAGTGTTTCTTGCTACTAAAATTCTTTGTTGATGTTAGTAACTTCTAAGGATAATTCATTTTCAAAATGTGTGCTCACATACTGACAGAAGGAGAAAACAATTGATTATAAGTATTTACATGGGGTTCCAGTGTTCTTTGAAGTTTACAGTAAATTTGAATATATAGAAGGGTGGAGCCCAGGGGGAAATGTGTTACTTAGTGTCCTTCCTGAAGCATAAAATTCAGGAAAAATCCAATAGTGTGGTCATGTGCCAAATACGCAGGTGGATGTGTTAAACAGGAAGTAGTAGCAACTTCAGGAAGAAAACCAAGCCAAACCTTACAGACATGCTGAGACATAAATCCTAATGATTACACATCTGTGTACTTAACCTATCTGCACTAGAGTACTATGTTTGGGGGAAAAAAACAAAAAACAAAAATAGCTGAAATATGTTATGGGTAAATTAAAGGTTTTGAAATAATTAAATCTGTATACAACACTAACTATAGCTTACCTTTCTTGAAAGTTGAGGCCATTTTTTATGTCTAATGGAGTGATCTACTAAAACATGGAAAGAATCTAGTGTTCCTTAGATATCTCCTATCACAAGAAGAAACTGAAGAAATGAGTAACTTGGGCATACAGCTGGTGTCTAAGGGACTGGTCTTTAAGTCATACATAAACACATACACGCCACACATACAACTATTCCTGACTCCTCTGGAAATATTTAATCTTTAATTTACAACAACTATAAATTGAAGTAGGGAACATGAAAACAATTAATGCATGAAATTCCACCCTTGAACATTTTTAGGTAAAGTTTTCAATGCAAATGCCTGAAATGTCTCAAACCAACATCCATATTTTCAAATTTCAATGAATGCAAAATATTTATTGAGTACTATACATACTATCTGCTACAAAGATGAAAGCAATGGTTCTCCCTCAGTTTTGTCTTCAAAATGTTCATAATTTAGGGAAGGGAAAAAAAGAGAGAAATAAATCAAGAAATAGACTCTTAACTGTAGAGAACAAACTGATGGTTACTAAAGGGAGTTGGGGGGATGGGTGAAATCGGTGATGGGGATTAAGGTGTACACTTGTTGAGATAAGCACCAGGTGATGTATGGAATTATTGAATCACTATATTGTCCACCTGAAACTAATAAAATAACACTCTATGTTAAGAGTGGAATTAAAATAAAAACTTAAAAAGCCAAAGGAAAAAAAGTTCACAATTTAGTTAAAGAAGATTGAACATAATAAAATGACTAAATTTATGGGTTTAATTGTTAAATGAACAGTATATGGAAAATAATTACAGGCATTCTAAGATACCAAGAGTCTTATAGGCTAGGTCCTTCTTCATTTATTTGAGAAGAAGGTGTCAGATTCCCTTGCTCCAGGCAACATGCTAGGCACTGTAGTGGAAGTAATAAGAAGAGATGCAGTTAAAGTCTTCAAGAATGAGGAGGGTATGTAGTGGGTCTTAAAAGATGGGTATCACTTGGTTAACTGTAAAGAGGAGGAAGAGGGCATTCTAAGTGAACAAAATCATGGAAGTAGATCACGCATGTGGAAATGAATGAATGAGATGAACTTGGAAAATTGCTGGGATAGAGAATTCATTGTTGAGATGGGCAAAAGTTACGTTTATAAGAAGTCAGAGTCATGTCACCAAAGATCTAAGATTTGATACTTTTCCCACTGAAATTTCACGAGCATTTACTTTATCAGACTTTTTTAAAATCCGATGCTCATTCACTTTACTTTTACCCCAATGACCTAAACTGAAATATATATTATTAGTAATGATTATTGATAATGGTATATATAAGCACATTTATATTCTCAGAGGGTTTTCAGGGCATCATATCATCTTGTCACCTAAATAAACCTTGGGAAGGTGGATAGTTTGTCTGGATTAGAGGGAAAAAATTGAGAAAAAAGGAATCACCTTTGTGGAGACGTAAGACCAAGTACAGATGGAAAAACTCTAAAATCTAATACTCTACTTAGAGAGGGAAACAAAAATAACTTGATAAGAAATGTGTGTCAAAAGAAGCCTATGCATTTATTATCATCGCTAATAAAAAAATAACATTTCAGAGTTCAAATGAAAAACTTTCATTTTGTATATTTTTCATTCTCTTTACTTCATATGTAGTTGCTATGCAGGGGAAAATCAAGTATTTCTTTCATCCTAGCAACAATCCAGCAGCAGGCACAAGTGCATTGTTCACTCTGAAAACCTCTACCCCAATCCCAAAAGTCCCACATCATTGGTTGGTTACTATGTCTCCTTGGGTCGTGTGTATGAGAGAAAGAGAATGTTACCAATCAGAAAAACCCTTGGTCCCTACTGGAGTTCTACCTGGCCTACAGTCTACGACAACACTTCCCCAAACAATCCAACTAAGATGGTGAGAAGTGGGGATGGGAGGGAGTGTTCATATAATGACATAACTAGTCCTGTCTAAACTGTTACATGGTTGTGGTAGGGATTTATTAAGATGCGTTTGTGAAGTCACATTAGAAATTTCAATTCAAAAAGAATAGTACAATGAACTGGGAACACATATTCCTAGCTCTCTCTAAAGAAAGGAGAGGATTTTGGTTTTTAAATAATATAATGTAATGGAAAGTGACATCGCCATTCCTATAGAGAAAATAAAACTAGTTTTAAAGACACAAAGAGTCAAATTCTCTGTATAATGGAGTTCTCTTATCCTTATTATTTTATTGAAAGGGGCAACATGAAATCATACTAATAAGTGACTATATTTTAATCAAATATGATGTATTCTCAGAAAAAAGTGTTTGCATCTCTGGAGAATTAAAATCGGTCATTGTTGTTTCTGATATAGACAGAACTGAAATTATAACACCTACCCTCTGCTTATATATAGGAGTATCAAGGCTAAAGAGCCTGATTTCACAAGGATATAGAACCTAATCTTCCAAATCCCTCCATTAGCATTTGGCAAAAATTTGAGACCACATTTATTAGAACCAAGGAGCTATCTAAGGACCAGCTTCCTCCTCTCCTGTTAGAAGGTGTGGAATTTTCTCAGGAGGAGATTGTATAGGTTTAAAGGAAGGTCTATGTGCAAAAGAAAAAGAGAGGGAGAGAGAAATTGAAAGCGGGAACAGGAAGGAGAAAGATGTAGCCCAAAAAAGAATAATTCCACATGGATTTCTTCAATCGGATCATTGCTTAGCAGGCAGCCTTGGTAAGGCTGGATTTCCTGATTTCACCAGCACTATTACCCAAGCTACCAAGCTACCAACGAGTTCCCTCTGAGACAGAAGAGGAAGGAATCTACCACAATTAGATCACTTATCTAAAGATAAATTATTATTTCTATTTTTATTAATACCACTAAAGATGAAGTTGTAATTTGATAGCAGTGATGAGAGAACTGATAGGAAACTGAGTCATGGTTCTTCTGTGAATGACCTGGTAGGTCTGTATTCTTGTCCCATACATCAAAATATGGAGACATCCAGACAATATGAGGCTATCAGAAACAGATTTTTGTCAACTATTTTTACTGAAGAACAAAATGAAAAACAGAATTCCGAATTATATATTTTCAATAAAAGATACGGATTTTATGGAATTAATAAATGAACTAATACATCTATTCATTCTCTTCTCAATGAAAATATGTATCATTGATAGACTGAAATCCAAAAGACTCATGTTAAATAAAGTCAGAATAAAGAGATTCATGCACACCAAAGCACTATAAGATCAGACTTACTACGGGTGATAGGAATAGTATAACTAACCCTGAGCATGCTAGTCACTGGTCTAAGGTCTTTCTATGAATAACTTTCATCTTTGACAAACAGCCAATTTGGGGATTCAACTGTTACCCTCATTTTACATATGAGTAAATGACATAAGAAGAGATTAGCTCACTTGCAGAATGACAGAATAAGCAAATGAACCTGAATGTAAACGGTCTATCTAAAAATTCTGTATGCATACCAATCTCTCTACTAACTGCAAAGCTTAGTCTCCACCTGAAAGAATGAAACCTGAAACTCCACATCTTATCATATTCCCCAGGTGGTTCTTGCAGAGCCAACACAATGATGTGTGTGCATTAATGTCCACTGAACGTCCATCGGCCACTGCTGTCCAGTAGAACAGGAAACCTGGTTTCTGTGTTTGAATTTGTTTGTCCATCACCTAACACAGGTAGGCCTTCAGTAAATATTTGCAACTTATGGAGTTAGTGAATCAGTCATGCCACCGATTGGATCAGATCGTTAAGCAACTGGAGTTTATCTGAAGATATTCCCTGAAGCCTCAGGGGTTGGGAAATGAGTTTGGAAACCCCTCAGTTACCCATATAATTTCCTGTGGAACACCATAAAGAAAGATAACTTTACATATTTTTTTCTTTTTCTTTTTCCTAATTTTACTCTAAACATTCTGGAATGATCTTATTGTCACCTAATCACTCAGCACAAGAAAGCCTCAGCGCTCTCCTGATTGTTTTGTTTTGTTTTTCTTTAGACTGTAATGTGCTTATTGACTTGTAGACTAGCTAGATTTCCATAGGTAATCTTTTGCAAGAGTTGCATTTGCATGTCATCCACATAGGGATCCATTTAGAATCATCATGAATCGATTTGCTAAGAGTTTACGTTTTTCAGACTTTGGAATTATATCCTAGGAAAACAGAAAACACATTCTCTCCTGCTGTATGAAATATGCAGGAGACTACTTTGGGTTACAATGCTCTTTTGCATTAGCACAGATGCTCAAAAGCAAATTCTCAGCTGGTCGGTCTCACTCAGAAGGTGTGCTACACTAATAACTGTGTATGGGGGAGCATTGCCGACTCACAATATAACAAGTTAAACTGCGTGTTGTATTAGCATTATTCTTAATGCTAATGTAATGTCTATCCACGAAGGCAGCATTGTTAGATTGTTAGTACTGTAGATTGTAATGACAAAAGGAATTAGATGGGTTTTCTATGTTAAATCAATCATTAAGCAGTGCTATAATTATTTGCTGTTGGGAACGCTCTTTTTTCTATTGTAAAATTGACACAGTCTATGAACGTAATTGCTGTGTTTTCATCCTAGGGCCCTTTAAGATTAGAGTCTGGGAGGAAGATGTGGCACTTCTAATCCTTCTGACATTTCAGAGGGACTATCCTGGCAGGAATAATATCACATCACCGTGTAATTAATCAGTGCGTTTTCCTGTGGTCTGTGAAGCCTATGTTTCCCTCCGCATTTGAGACACAGAGAGGTGGCATGTACGAACCTTCTGCGGCTTTAATTACAATGTGATGTTGGGTCCAATTATATTCTTGGGCAATCTGACCTTTTCAGGTTGCATATTCAGACCACTTCACTGATTTCAAGGTGGAAAATTTTAGGCATCAATGTATGTGGGTTTGAGATCATTGGATATCTGTTTCCCTCATTTCCCTGTGAGCGAGAAAGTCTCACAGAAACTGGTAATGATGACATCAAATTAAAAAAGAAAAGCCTTTATTAGCTGAAAGGGCCTCCCTTCATTTTACAGATGATAGGGCCAGCAGAGTAGGAATCTGTGGTAAGGCATAATCTCTTTCTTTCTCTCTCTCCTCTCTCTTCTCTCTATAGATAGATACATAGAGAAGATAGAAGGATATATAGATATATATCTATCTCTGTCTCTCTGTCTCTTTTTGAGATAAAGGTAAAGAACCTATGTGCCTATGTTTGGAAGTAAGAGAAAATAATCTGTTTGCTCTGTGGATAATTTACCTGAATAACTCTTCCAGCAATATAATAGGATTAATCACCTGAAAGAGGTGCACAGAACTCTGTGTGGTTTGGGCCTTAATACATGATATTAATTGTCATTAATATGAATATCAATACAAATGGGAGAGGGACTTTTATTTACAGGGTAAGAGTAGGTGCTGTGGGAGATACACAAGAGGAAGACAGAATTCCTGTTCCCCCCATTTCACTCCCCAAGGAAAATACATAGGAACACAAAGGCAGAGGAGAGAAGAAAATGCTACAAATGTGAATTCAGAGGTGAACAAAACAGCATGCATTTTTAGGGAGTATTCAGAGATGGTTTCATGGAAGGAGAGAGATTTTTATCTGAACCTTATTCTGTACAAAATGAGGAACTGAAGAAGTTTCTAAGCAGAGGTAGACTACGTTAGAAGGGGTGATTCAGTGAGATTAACTTGGAGTTGTTTAGTCTGAGTACCAGGAGGTAAAAGGAGAATAAATGGAGATTTGTGGAAGACTGCCTCCTTAGTAGGCTGGGGCTATGTGGTGTCCTTTGGATTATGGGACCAGCTGAGTCTGAAATGATAAAAATTAGTATTGATTGAGAAACCAAGAGCAAGCACTCCAAGCGGATGCAGAAAGCACTGTGCATGCCTGTCATTAGAGAATTCTCCAAAGCCTTAAACTACATGTAGCTTGCATGTGGAAACTATACATGAATCGTGTATGAAAACATTGTGTGCATGCACCAGGGTCTCGGTTTACTGGAGAACGCTTCTGTATTTTATTTTATTCCCACAATGCTATGAAGTGGTTAATATTAACTCTGTTTTCTTGCTGGGGTTAAGGAGAGCCAGTTGTTCAAGTTAAAGAAACCAAACCAAACCACGATGGCACTCAAACCCAGGCCTTGGTTCGGATTCCAAGAATCATATTCTTCTCACTCACGATTTCTGATTTCCAAGTCAGGAAAGGTAAACTTATTAGGTCTCCACATGCAAATGTGAGACTTTTCTATGTTCGTTAGCTAATGAGATAGATTGGGAAGCAAAAACAGAGCTTAATTGCAGTTCACAGGGTGAAAATGCGCCACGACTGCAAAGGGTGCTTGCCTGTGACAGGTGCTACTTAACGATTCATCATCTATTAAGGCAAGGCCGTGGAAAAATACAATAAGGCTGTGATTTTCAAGAATCATAATTCAATTTTTCAAGGAAACAGAATAGATAGCGTGGAGACTATGAGGAATTCAGAAAATATTTATGACTCTTTATTTGGTTGACATTTATTTATTTGGTTGTTTTTCACTTTGCGGTCCCCTCCCTTAACCTTCTCACAGTTGGGATTTTCAGCATAAATATATTCATATGCCCATCAGAGGAGGCCTGATATGCCTTCCGGAGACAGCCAGGTTTCATTGCCCCTGCACTGTGTCCATCTTTGGCTCTCTTTGCTTTCAGGGCCCTGCTTTCCCACAGCTCCTATCTCAGCCTGTCAGTCTTTATACCTGCAATCTCAGCCCCACCCCGGAAGAGTCAGGCACCTCAGGGACCCCTGTTGGGTGATCTTCAAGACAGAGCCATCATCACTGTAAGATCAACCTGAAAATTAGTACACAAAACCCTAACCTGAACCTCCATATTACTCCTCAGGTCCAGTGAAGCCCTACCCTTCAGTGTCCTGGATCTGAAAATGGAATTCTTGACCCTAAATGCCCAAGTCTGATTTCCTGTCTGGTCTTCACGCTTGGACTGACCTGCTTCCGCTTATGTCTAGAGATCTTATTCCAATAAAGCTCTGTGCTCTTTATTTTTTTTCCAAACGCTTTTTATGGGGACTGGAAAATTTCTCATAAAACTCCTCATTGGCACAATAGACAAGATATGCCCATGGGAATTCCCATCAAAAGGCTGTAAAAGGAAGGGATACTGACCTTGAAGCTCCCAGTTTTACCAAAAGGGCCACCAAGTGAAAAAAAAGCAAGGAATGAATATGTAAGCATTCCAACAATACCTTATACACGATTTCAAATATCATGAAATAAAACCAGTTCACAATTTTACAAGAACAATTACAAACAAAACAAAACCCACTAATTGGAACACAATTATTCCCTCTGGTGGGGGCAGAAAGAGGGGTGAAAAATGGGTAACTGTAGCAAAAGCCAGTCTATCAATCAAGAGACACTTCTTGAGGCTCAGTGATCATAATATGTTCTTTGGGAGTAGTATGACTGAGTGAAGCCTCTGACATCGGCAACAGCAGAAGGGGGAAAATGGATAGTGTTGGTTTATTATTGTATTTTCTTCTAAATTTCAATTTACCTTTCCATTCTAATTCACCATTTAAAGCAGGTAAATTCATTCTGCAAATATAATCAAGGGATGTTCATATTGCATTAATAGATTGCTTTAGTTTTGTACTTCTCACAACTTAATTATTTAGAGTCCAATTCCCTTATTCAACATTAGCATATTAAGGCAAAATCTAATTTGCAGTAAGCAGCTTGAGGCCACAGAACCACTGAAAGGAGTAAATGGAGGCGAGTGAATATGTTGAATTTTTTATCTCATCAATCCATCCAGTAGCTGATGGATATATTCTTCACTTGCATCTTTTAGTATTTTAGCTCAGTAAAATAATGTGTGTATCTTGGCAGGTTTGCTTGCATTTTAAGAATCTTTATTAGTTTCCTTTCTGAATAGAGGACAATGTCTGTCATTGGGCTAAAAATAAATAAGAAGGGGGGAAAAAAAGAAGAAGAAAGAACATCAGACAAGTGAAAGTAATGAGCAAAATTTGGTCCTATAAAAGATGACTGGTAACTGTTTAATCATTTACTCTTCTGGTCATCGATTATCTAGAGGCACTGAACATGTCCAACCCACCCATTACACCCTCACTGACCAAACTACTACATGGCCTACCTCAGAATGTATTCTAAGATCGTGATGGTGTGTGTTAAATTAAGTAAAAGGTAAATTAACAGAAATTTGAAGATATTTCTACAAAACACCTACTATGGGCCCAGTTATTTACCAGGCACTATTGTTGGTAATAATTAGAAGAGAAAGGTCAACTTGTCCCTCCCCTCAGTGTTCTTGGGGTTAGATAAGCACAGTCTTCCACACATTAAACCGTCATACAGCAATGTGGCAGCTTAGAGTCAAGGATTGACTTGTGTATTTATACAAATTCTGGACTTGCTAGAAGACTTAGAGATAGAAGAGATCAGGAAGGGAAAGTTTGTTTTCAACTGCTGGTAAGTTAACAAAGCATGGAGAAGGCCATGACCTGGCTAGGCAGAAACATGTGATCGTCCTTGCAATTTGGATTTGGAAGGAGGGCTATGGAGGAGAGATCAGCCTAAAACTCTCTCCAATACTTTATGAAGCCATATGAGTTTGGCCATTAAAAAGATAACACATACATATAATGATTGTCTCCTCTTAAAATGAGATCTAAGCTTGAGTTTGAAGCTCCAGTGATGGGTAATTCAGTGGAAGCTGCCTTCGGCAATTTGCAGAGAGCTGTCTGAGGATGCAGTGTTGCTGTTCCTTAATGATTATATTTGTCTTTTAGGAGAAGAAATGAGTCATGGTCAAATTTCACAAGTTCATGCATTAGATTGACTGAATTATCCACTACGTCCAGTTTCTAGCCTCCTCTAACTCAGTTTAATTGACAAAGAAATCCAGATTTTGAGTGACCCTAAAACAGATCATTAAGAGAAGGCTGGGAGAAAGACTTGAAAGCAGCTTTTATATTCCTATTACACGGAAGTTTGCAATCAGCAAGTACTATGTTTAGATAAGCCTATTACATGTTGTAGAGAGTGGCCATGGTGGCTCTAGCAAATAGTTCACTGGGTTTGTGAAACACATCTCTATCTCAGCTTCGAAAGCATATGCTCTTTCATAGTCTTCACTGTGGAACACTGGAAACAGTAATAGCTTTGGAGACAGACAGCCGTTGCTTTAAATCTCTACTCTCCTCTTTGTCGTTTGTCATCTACGTAACCTTGGACATATCTATTTTATCCTTTGTGTTTCTGTATACTTACTGTTACAGGGTTGCCATGTTTATTAAATGCTGTAGTATACTGAACGTTTAGCACAGTGCCTCAAATGGAGTAACCACTCAACAAATGTTAGTTACTATTCTCATTATTATGAGTAGTATTATTACTTCTGTCGGACACTTGCCATTACACTTTTCTTCTTTGAAGGACCCTATGTCCAATCCTCGTCAGTGTGACTCAGAAGAATCCTGATAATTTAAGCAGCCTGTAGTGGTGCCAGTGACTTGGCCAGACACTAATTTACCATTTGCCTCTGGCCAATGAAGAAGTGAGGGGAGGTCTACAGGGAACTTCTTTGAAAGGTTCTTTTACTCCTACAAAGGGACATGAAAGATAGTCCCTCTTTTCTTACATGTTGTATTCCTGCATATGACACTTGGGACTGAGATAACCATGTGGGACAATGAAGGACACTGGGCAAAGTAAAAAGCAACACATAGAGAAATATGTAAAAGGCAGAAGCAATCTTCATATGTCAACATGGAACCACTGAATTAACCTATTAATGGAGCTGAGTACTTGCTGTTATTGAGAACCTTAATTTTCTTTATTTTAAATGATAATTTAAAGCATGTTTTCTGCTGCCTGCATTCTCACGCATCCTAAATGATGCCTTATTAAATAAATTTATGTTTTTCTCCTGGACCCATTTCTTTCACATATAAACACACATACACAGACAGACATATATAAAGACATAAACACGCATACGTGCATACACAGACACACACAGACACACACAGACACACACACACACAGACACACACACACACACACACACACACACACACACACACAAAAGAATAAGGCTGAAATACAGGAAGGCCAGTCTAATGCCTGACCCTATTGAATGGTCAGCCTATTAAATAAAAATTCACTTTATTGTATTTGGCTGTGATTGACTAAGAGACTGCTATGGTAAATGATCATGGGTTGTACAAAGATGAATCAAACAGTCTTTTCTCTCAACTAACTTATAATCAAACACAGAGAATAAGTACACAAATAACTATCATACATGGCTGGATATAGTATCTATCGTAGAAGAGGTATAAGTTTGAAAAAGGAGAGAGAACAAGAGGCATGTCATGATCTTGGACAGTAGAAGGATCTACTTGTATTACAAATAATATGTATTCACGTTCTGTGTATTTGGCATTATAATTAGTAGTTTCAGTCTGATAGAAATGGTGCCCTTCTTAGGGACAATCACCAACATCTAATTCTTATTTACCCTCTTATGTTCATCTTTTTTCCTTAGCCCATTTATTATATATGTAATCCAGAACAGACACACTGACCCTTATCTCCAGACATTCTTCCTACATCTAATGTTTATGGTGTGGCCTGAGTTTTAAGATTCAAAACCTCTTCTTTCCATTTTGAATTTTGAAAATCGCCTTTTTAAACTACAAAGCTGAGAATTGACTTTTTGTCTTTCATTGTTCTACTGTGACTTCCCATCCCTGAGGCAGAAAACATACATGACCCTGGACACTACAAGAAAGGAAAGAGGGGTAAGGAAAGTTTATGAGGAAAAAAAATTTCATGGAATAAGAAACACATAGGAGGATGCAAAATACCGTATCTTTACACAGAGGGAAAAGGCACAGAAGAATATGAGCTAGCAACAGAGGGGACATGTCCTGGAGGAACCGTGCCGAACAGATTTTTAAATAAAGACTGGTAGAAAAGAAGATAAGAGTATATGCTTGGAATATGGGTAAAGAAATAGGGTTAATTTCCTATGACCACCTGGGAAGAGTTAGTAGTGTACAGGCTCATTTTGGGCAACTTCTTGAAAATAGCTTCTAAGTAATATATAAACTTGCTATCCCTTAATTTTATGCAACAATACATCCAGGTAAAAATACTGAGACATCAATATGGCAGGGACTGGCCTAGATTCTTCTATGTACACAAAGATTCAGTAAAATAGATCATCCCAAAGCCCTAAGCAGAATGCCCTAATTGAATCAAGTTGAGTGATAGGAAATGAGTGATAGGATTGAAATGGCATAGAGAACATCTAAGAAAGTAAATTTAAGGCTGAGGGACTTTGATTTCAACCAGTAACTGATCTGTCCACTAATGTATCTACATGTATGCATCATCTTTGTCAGATCCATCTTGTCTGTTGTCTAAGCCAACTTTTTCATGATTTTTGCATGCAGTTGTTTTTCCCTCAGCTTTCTTCACTTCAAGATAGAGACTCCCTAAGAACACGTTCCAGTTCTCTCTCCCAGGCTGCCACAGCTCTTTAAGCAGACATTTGAAGAACTGTCAGAATCAAGGGACAGAGAGCCGAAAGAGCAGACAAGGGAAGCAGAAGGCAGTGCAAAAAAATGGGAAGTGCTGCGGTAGCTGGCCATTGTGCCAATTTCATGCTTTCACACCTTTGAATGAGTGTTCAAAGTGTTTCATTTTGGAAGCCTCAGACAGTGGAGCACTGATTGCAATGGCTTCAGGCATTTCAGGGCACAGCTGGCCACTCGGCCACCCCTGTGTCCATGGCAGTTTTCTAAAAATAAGGGAAATAAAATATAGGTTATTTTCAGCTCTGATGGGTGAACCTCACTGTGAACAACTGCAGGATCAGTGTTGTTTTGTTTTCTTTTTTTTTTCCTTTTCTTTCATTTTCTTTTTTCAAACATAGCCCAAGCCACATCAGCTTTGAGCAATACGATTCTTCTTTCCCATAGTATGGAAGAAACAGCAAGAAAGAAAGATGCCATTTTAGATAAATAATAACAAATTCTGAGCCCAGGTTATTGCAACGGTCGAGCTAGTCCCAAATTCTGTCTTAAAGAAAGAGAAAGGAAAAAAAAAATCTGGGGGAGGGGCAGACAAACATGAAAAACTAGCTGTTGATATGTTACACTTACTTAAAAACAAAAACAACACAAAAAACCCTTTTAAGTGAGTGGTTTTGTATAAAACTATTGTTTATTAAGTGTAACTAGTTTTGATTAAACCCATTTAAATATTAAGTCATACAACCTTTTATAATAATGAATGTAATAAATAATGTCCCCAAACTCTGTTTTGATATTCTCCATTTGAGAGCTAGATGTCTGAAAACCTGAGTTTTAGATCTAGTTCTGCTGCTTATTAGTGTGTGGTAGGTACACTTGGCAAGTCACTTAATTTCTACAGGACTTCAAATTCTACATTAAATTGAGAATTAAAATATTTTTTTTTCCTTTAGAATTAGTTAAAACTTGAATTTTAGAGGTAATTGAATTAATTTTATTTACAAATGAGAAAGTTACTGGGTCACACAGTTGGTTAGTAGAATATTTTTTTTAAAGGTTTATTTCTTTATTTGAGAGAGAAACAGAGAGAGAGAGTAGGTTCAAGTGGGGGGAGGAGCACAGGGAATGACTCTTTCAAGCACACTCTATGCTGAGCTTGGAGCTAGAAGGCAGGGCTCGATCTCAGAACCCTGAGATCATGACCTGAACCAAAACCAAAGAGTCTGACGCTTAACTGATTGAGCCAACCAGGCGCCCCAGTTAGTAGAATATTTTTAATAAGCTCCCAGCTGTCCTAACTACTGACATGTGTATTTTCACATTATTGCTCTCATCATTTTTGCTTCATGTAAGTCTTCCAACCTATAAATCTCATCAACTCATCCCTACCTCGGCCACCAATATCACAACCCTTCTAATATATTTTTCCAAAATTTACCACCTTTTTGGAACTCCCTCATATATCTCAATAAGATTTTCCTAGTTTCACAAACAAACTAAGGACATCTCCATCCCTGCAGTCTTTCCTGACTGCCCTTGCAAACATAATCTCTTGTTCTTTGGAACTGAGTAGCACGTAACAGCTCTTTCACTTAAGTCGTCCATCTACAAAGTCAATGAATAATACATACAGCCATGCATGACAGAGGAGCCTGACTCATACTTACTTCTTTGTGTCCTCAGCAACTCGAACTGTGTCTTTAGTCACAGTTTCCTTATATGCAAAAGGGGAATAATATTACCTATTTCATAGAACATCTATGAAAATTTAATTTTATACATACATATCAACCTAAAGCACTGTTTGACACATAGTAAGCTTTCTATTAATCTTGGTACTTACTATATTATTTGCTGTTGATGATGATAATGATAATGATAATGATAATGATGATGCTTAGAGAAGTGAAAATTTTACTTCTGGAGGATTGCTGACTAAATCCCTGAACTCCGTTCCTAGTAGGGACATGTTAGAAAGTAAAGAAATAATTAAGCTAAGGGCTTCTTCATCCTTGTATAAGGAGAATTCCATTTCTTAATTCCCTGAATACTTGAGACTGCCTGAATTTCTTAGAGCCAAATTGAAAATACAATAGGATATATACTCTAGAGCAGTTAAGCTTTCACTGCTTTGCTTTGGGGTTCTGATTTCTTATACCTTTGGTTCATAGATAATAAGAGTTGAAGATCAGTGACATTTTGGGACTTCTAAAAAAGTACTTGATCCTTATAAATTTTAAAGACTTCTAGATGCATAGATATGGTGAGGTGGGGGGCAGGTGGAATACGGGCTTCCTTTTCCATCAGACATTGGTACCAGAAATATCTTTTCTTATATCTAGAATTGCTGGAAACTTTATATACTAAATTAGGAGCAACAAGTCATATATCTTGTTATCATGAGGGCACTCACTCACAAGAGGCAGCATAAAAGGTATTCTTAACTGAGAGCTCAAGATATCAAGAGTTCTGTCATAGCTCTACTGCTGAGTATGTGGCAAATTATTTCTTCTTTCTGAGCTGGTTTCCTCATCAGCAATCGTTTGGAGTCCAGATTGACTTAGTTCCTTTAAAGGTTAAAATTCTGGAAAATGGTATCTTTGGATGAAATTTAATAGACTAGTTTCAGACCAAATTTGGGCAAATTTTGTGCTGCTTAATACCATAGATGTTTCCAATAATGGACCAATGTTTTTTTAGCACCAACCCCATGTTTAGAATTATAAGTTTTGTGATATCAGATTTTACAGAAAAAAAAGAGGAAGGATATATCATCTTACTGTCCTCATTCTAATCACTAGAGAATGACAAAGCAATCTTTTGTGCCTAGCACAAGTTAAACAACTAATTCATCAACATAATGTGACTGAGAATGTGCAGGGACCCTAATAATTATTGATCATGCATAAGGGTGAGAAAAAGAGAAAGTCTTTTCCTATAGGGTATCTTATATGACAGACTAGACTTAAATATATGAAAGTATACACAGTCCTTAACTCCCTTCTCTTTCTTTATATTGGAGGTAGATCTTGTAGACATACATTGTCAGTTTAGGGCATTGGTGTAGAATAGCATAATGTTTTTTGTATCATATTGTAGTGTAGTCATTTGAAGAACTATTCTTTTGGTTCATGATTAACATATATTTGCACTCTTTGCAAACAGCCATTGACCTCTTTATATTTAGTCTATATCTATAGCCCTGTATCTATAATCTTCTTGAGAAAAATAACATCACTTTGTAGTTATGAGTTTATACATACTACCTTTCCAATATACTAAATGAAATTTAAGGATAAGAAATACTTTCATATGCATGCTCTGTAAGATCTACTACAATAACTGATACATTAGCCTAAGACAGTTCTGTTTGATTATGCCCACGGTCCTGGAATGTGATGCACAGCACTTAGTGGAGGAGACAGACAATACACAAAAACATCAAACACATAAGCATATGATAGAATTATGATATTAAGAAAGTATAAAGTTTCAATGAGATCAAATATCAAGGTTCCAATGTAGATGGAAGTGACAAGGGGTCAATGTAGGCCTCTCAGGGAAAGTAGCATTGATGTTTGGGCCTGGATGATCAATAGGACAAAGGCTGCAAAGAGTGTGGAGGAAGAGTGTTCCTGGATGAAGAAATAGCATGTAGTGAAGTTCTGAAGTAGAAAAGACCTTTGAGATTTTAAGAAACTGAAGAATAACTAACAAAACATGATGGAAGCTAGTGATGGAGATGAGGGTTGGTACAAACTGACGAGGCCAAATCATGTATATCTGGGACCACAACTGATTCTTGTAGCAGCCCATTCTCTTAATTTTGCCTCAATCTTGATCAAATTAATACATCCTAGGAACTACTGCCAGAGGAACAGTACCCATATTTATAGTCCACAGCCGTTCTCCACCTTTAATGTTTCCTTAACATTGAATATTCATTCATTCACGGGTAGTGGAGTGAGGGCAGGGACATGGGGGGTAGAAGAGGAGAGTGAAAAGGAAGGCCAGATTCATTATTTCAAAGAAAATCATTCCAATCACTGGGACTATCTACTCATCCCTTGTTTTCTTTACTTTTTTTTAATTAAAAAGGGCATTTACATGCTAATTGGATCTTTATTCCTTGAGAGTCCCTCTGCTCTTGTAAAGTCTTCCTCTTCTGAAGCATTTAATCCCCAGCTTGAAACACCACTGTGGATTGCAATGGAAAGACTATGATGTCACAAATGGGGGATTATGACTTCACAGGAGAAATAAGAGAGCAAGACAGACAGTTTCAAGAGACCAAGATCTTTTATTTATAAGAATGTCTCTATTAATCACAAGGGGACAGAAATACCAAACATATAGAAAATGACAGCAGAATTGTAGCTAAATAAAATGTTCTTCAAAATTATCCTAGCAATGTCACTTTCTCTTTAGACAATTCCTGAGAAATGCTATTGCAGAAGATAGGTTTGAGATTCCAAATCTCCCTATACTCAGCACTTGAGAAATACTTAGCCCTGGGGTAATCGAAAGTAAAATCAGGCCACAGAGCAAGCTCTGCCACATTTTCTCTACGACGTAGAGCATAATACTACCCATGGCCCCTTCATGATGTTCTTTAGTTGGGTCCCTGGAAGATGGCTCACCTCCACTGCATTTCACCAGTGAAATCTTTTGGTTCTGAGGTATATTTTGGGGGAGGCAGGGCAGCAGGTGGTTAAGTACAAACTCAATTTCTTTAATAGATACAGGCATTCAAGTAATATTTTTTCTTTTTGAGTGAGTTTGGATAGTTGTAACTTTCAAAGAAGTTGTCTATTCCACCTAGGTTATTAAATTTATGAATATAAAATTGTTCATAGTATTTTCTTATTATCCTTTAATTACTGTAGGATCAGAAGTAATGTTTTTATTTTCATCCCTGATACTGGTAATATGTGTTTTCTCTATTTTTTTAACGATCATACTGGCTAAAGAGTAATCACTTTTATTTTTCTTTTCAAATGAATGGCTTTTGTCTTTATTGGTTATTCCCCTATTGTGTCTCCATTTACAATTTCAGTTATTTCTACTCTTATCATAGTATATCATTCTTCTTGCTTGCTTTAGGTTTAATTTGCTATTTCTTCTTTAGTTTCTTAATGTGGTAGCTTAGATTACTGACTTCAGAACTTTCTTCTTTTCTAACATATACACTTAAGGCCATAAGTTTCCTATTAAACAAATTTTGATGTCCTGTATTTCAGTTTTTATTTAATTCAAAAGATTAATTTTTCCCCTTGATATTTCCTCCTTTTGCCATGGTTATTCAGTACTGTGTTATTTAATTTACAAATATTTGGAGATTTTTTATAGATTTATTTCTGTTTCTGATTTCTAATTTATGTATGCTATGATCTGAGAAAATACTTTGCATTATTTCTGTTTTTAAAATTTTCTTAAGTCTGGGGTGCCTGGGTGGCTCAGTTGGTTAAGCGTCTGCCTTCAGCTCAGGTCATGATCCCAGGGTCCTGGGATTGAGCCCCGCATTGGGCTCCCTGCTCAGCGGGAAGCCTGCTTCTCCCTCTTCCACTCCCACTGCTTGTGTTCCCTCTCTCTTTGTCTCTCTCTGTCAAATAAATAAATAAAATCTTTTAAAAATAAATAAATAAATAAAATTTTCTTAAGTCTATCTTAGCAGATGTTCCATGGCCATTTGAGAAGAATGTATATTCCATTGTTGTTGCTTGAGAGTTCCATAAGTATCCACAACATCGAGTTGGCTAATAGTGTTTTTAGGTAATAGATAACTTTTCTAATTTTTCTGCCTACCTGTTCTATCAATTATGGAGAAAATAATGCCAAAGCTTTATCTAAAATTTGGATTTGGTTTATTCCTCCTTTCAGATCTACCTAGTTTTGCCTCATGTACTTTTTTTTTATAATTGAGGTATAGTTGACATACAATATTATATTAGTTGACATTGAATATTATATTAGTTACAACATAGTCACTCAACATTTATATACATTACAAAATGCTCACCATGATAAATGTAGTTTCCATTTTTCACCATATAAAGTTATTGATATATTATTGACTATAAACTCTATGCTGTATTTTTCGCTCTATGAGTTATTTTATAATTGGAAGTTTGTACCTCTTAATCCCTTTTACCTAACTCATCCATTTCCCACTCTCCTCCCTTCTGGCAACCACCAGTTTGTTTTCTGTCCTTATGAGTCTGTTACTATTTTTTTGTTTGTTCATATTTTTTGTCTTTTAGATTCCATATATAAGTGAAATCATATAGTATTTGCCTTTCTCTGTCTGACTTATGTTACTTAGCATAATACCCTCTAGGTCCTTCCAGGTCGCAAGGATGCAAGATTTCATCCTTTTTCATCACTGAATAACATTCTAATATTCTTTCCATTTGTTTATCCATTTGTCAATTAATGGGCACTTAGGTTACATTACTTTCCTATCTAGGTTATTGTAAATAATGCTGCAATAAACATAAGGGTAATATTTACATATTTACATATTTTTTCAAATCAGTGTTTTCATTTTCTTCAGATTAATACCCAGAAGTGGAATTACTGGATTATATGGTATTTCTATTTCTGAAACAGACTGCTATATACATAGAATGTCATATATGAACCTCATAATAACCACAAACCAAAAACATATAATACTTACACAAAACATTAGAAGAAATGAGTCCAAGCATAACAGTAAAGAAAGACATTGGACCACAAGAGAGCGAAAGAAGAAATGACAGAAAAGAACTATGATACAACCATAAAACAATTAACAAAATGGCAATAAGTACATACTTGTCAATAATTACTTTAGATGTTCCAATCAAAAGACACAGTGTGACTGAATGGATAAAAAACCAAACAACAAAAATATGTTGCCTACAAGACACTCATTTCAGATCCAAAGAAAGTGAAGGGATGGAAAAAAGATATCCCATGTAAATGCAAGTGAAAAAAACCTGGGTTAGCTATACTTACATCAGACAAAAAAGAATTTAAAATAAAGACTAATAGGAGACAAAAATGGGCATTAGAGAATGATAAAGGGATCAATCCAACAAGAGGATATAACAATTATAAATACCTATGCACGTAACATAGAAACACCTAAATATGTAAAACAAATATTATCAGACATAAAGGGAGAAATTGACAGTAATCGAATAATACTAGGGGACTTTTAACATCCCATTTACATCAATGAATAGATCACTCATACAGAAAATCAATAAGGCAACTGTGGGTTTACCTTACATACTTTTGGAATCTGTTGTTTGGTTCACAGACATTTAGGTTTGCTATGTCCTCTTGAAGAATATATCCCATTGTAATTATAATTATGTAAGTCCTTCTCTACCTCTGCTAATAGTTTTCCTATTCTGAAGTCTGATTTGTCAGAAAAAAATACTCCCACAGTCTCTTGTTTTTGTTTTGAGAATAAGAAAAATACATGTTTTTTTTTTTTAATTTTACCTTCACTATTCTTTCTTTAATGCTCTTCCTTCCTTTATGTAGATCTGAGTTTCTAACCTATATTATTTTCCTTCTTTCTAAAGAGCTTCTTTAAGCATTTTTTGTAATACAGGTCTACTGGCAAAAAAAAAAAAAGCTTCAATATTGTCTGTGAGCTTTTTTTCTACTTCCTTTTTGAAGGATAATTTTACATGTATTCTAGGTTGATGGACTTTTCCTCTCAACATTTTAATATTTCACTCCACCCTTTTTTTTGCTTGGATGTTTCCAAAGAAGTTGGATGTATTTCTTATATTTGTTTCTCGATAGGTCAAGGTATTTATTTCTTCCTTCTAGCTTTTTTCAGAATATTTTTCTTTACCTTTGATTTTCTTTATCTTTGTAACTTGAAAATGATATTCCTAGCCATAGATTTTGGTTTTATTTTATTTTATTTTGTTTTGTTTTTGGCATTAATCCTGCTTGGTGTTCTATGAAGTTCCTGGATCTGTGGTTTGCTGTCTGACTTTAATTTGGGGAAATTTTCAGTCATTGTTGTTTCAAGTATTTCTTCTTTTTCTTTTTCTCTTTCTTTTTCTTCTGATATTCCCATTACATGTATAATACAATTTCTATACTCTCCCACAGTTGTTGGATATTCTCTTCTGCTTTTTTCATCTTTGTCCTCTTTGCTTTTCAGCTTTTGAGAATTCTTTTGATGTATCTTTTAGCTCAGAGATTCTTTACTCAACTGTGTCCAGTTTATTAAGTCATTTAAAGTCATTCTTCATTTCTGTTAGTGTTTTTATCCCAAGCATTTCTTTCTGGCTCCTTCTTTGGATTTCCATCTCTCTGCTTGCCCATCTGGTCTTGCATGTCCTTTACTTTATCCATTAGAACTCTGAGCATATTAATCATAGTTGTTCTAAATTCCCAGTCTGATAATTCCAACATCTCTGCCACATCTGGTTCTGATTCTTGTTCTGTCTCCTCCAATTGTGTTGTTTTTGTTTGTTTGTTTGCCTTTTGGTATGTCTTACAATTTTTTCTTGATAGTTGGACATGATGTACCAGGTTAAAGAAAAAAAAAAAAAGAAACTACTATAAACAGACCTTTAGTAATATATTGGTGAAATGTGGGAGGAAGGGAAGCATTTTGTGGTTCTATGATTAGGTCTCAGACGTTTTGTGAGCCTATGCCTCTGGACTATGAACATTACAAATGTTCTGTTTTCTTTCCCCTTAGGTAGGACAAGATGGCTACAGTGCACTGAAGTTGGGTATTCCCATTTTCCCATATGGTATGCTATTGCTGGCTGGAGATAGCTACTTCCTTTCCTCCAGGACAGTTAGGATCAGATAATACCCTAGGAGCTTAGTCTGTGGTTAACTAGTTTTCCCGAGTGCAGACCTTGTTAACAATGGAGTGCTCTGGCATATTTCAGAATGATTCCTTTCCCCTTCCCCTGCTGGAGCAATGAGATTTTTCTCCAGTGTTTACTACAGGAATGTGGTCAAGCTCCTTGAGGTAAATCTCACAATATTGTGTCCCCCTCATAACTGGATTCCCCCTGAAGAAATGAAGATTCCCCTACAGAAATGATTCCTGTATTCACCTTTACGTCTCTCCATCTTAGAGGCAAGGGTTTCCCTATGTCCTTCCCTCTCTTAAAGATTCAAGAAAAGTTGTCATTTTTTCAGTCTTATTCAGCTTTTTATTTATTATTAGGATGGTGACTTCCATGTTCTTTACATGCGGAACTGGAAACCACACTTGTCCTATTATCTTTTTATTGCTTCCATGATATATCTTTTCTCCTCATTTTTCTTTTAGAGTATCTATTTCTTTGTATTTAAGGTGACTTTTTGTAGAAAGTAAATAGATTGTTCCAGCTTTGGCTATTGGGAGATTTTTCAACTGGCCTTTTGATATAACCTTACTTTTTGGTTTTTTTGTTTGTTTGTTTTTGGCACTATAAGATGCTCCAGGCTCATCTTATTTGTTTCCTACCCAAGTTCTCCAATTAGCCATTTCTTCAAGGAGTTTCAGTTCCTTTAACTGAAGAATGGTACTGGAAACCAAGGTCTGGATGCTAGATGTGCACACTGTTACTGGAGTGTTTTGATCCTGGGCCCTCTTAGTTGACATAGTAAGGAAATATATGCATGCATATATACATATATCTATAAATATTTTTATATGGATCCATCTTTATCTTTACTAAGTGAAACATTGATTCATACTTATGTGTATAACTCTAATCCATTACTAGGTGAGTCATTCTATCATCAAGTCCTTGCTTATCTATAACTTCCCATTCTAACAATAAGAAAATTCAATCCTGTCATCGTTATCTATTTATTTAATTGTTCCATTCCAGTATACATGTATAGTGGTTTTAGATTTGCTAACTTATACCTCTGAAAGAAAAAAAAACCTAGAATATTATGGTTATGAATAGTTTCTTTTGCCCTTACTCTTCTAGACTCCCCTCATTTCCAAAGTTACTTAGGTCAGCATCTAAAAAGTAAAACCCACCACCTTCAGCGACATTGTTTCATAATTTTGTAAGTTATTTTAAAAAATTATTTGCGTGCCTGGGTGGCTCAGTTGGTTAAGCGACTGTCTTCAGCTCCGGTGACAATCTCAGGGTCCTGAGACTGAGTACCGTATCCAGCTCCCTGCTCAGCAGGGACTCTGCTTCTCCTTCTGACCCTTCCCTTCTCATGCTCTCTCTGTCTCTCATTCTCTCTCTTTCAAATAAATAAATAAAATCTTTTTTAAAAATCTCTAAAAAAAAAATCTCTAAAAGATTATTAAAATACAGACATTTCCCTGTATTTCTATTTTGCTAAGAGTGTGTTTCTTTTATTATGAATTTGTGTTGGATCTGGCCAAATGGTTTTTCTGTGTCAATCGATATGGTATTACTTTTTTTCATTAGTTGGTTGTTGTACTAAATTTCAATGACTGACTTTCAAACATTGAACCAGTCTTGCATACTTGGTTGTGGTGTATAATTATTTTTATACATTGCCAAATTTTATTTGAAGGTTATTTTTACTAGGTATGGAATTCTGGGTTGACATTTACTTTTACCACTTTAAAGACATCATTCTATCTCCTCTTGCTTGTAGATTTTCTTACATTAATTCTGCTACACTTATTATCCTTTTTCTTCTGTAATTAATGTATCTTTCCCACCTTTCAGGCTGTCTTCAGGCTTTTTCTCTTGCTTTTCAGTAGTTTAAATGAGATAGGCTTTAGTATGGCCTTTTTTTTTTTTTTTTAAAGATTTTATTTATTTATTTGACAGAGAGAGAAATCACAAGTAGGCAGAGAGGCAGGCAGAGAGAGAGAGGGGGAAGCAGGCTCCCTGCTGAGCAGAGAGCCCGATGTGGGGCTCGATCCCACGACCCCGAGACCATGACCTGAGCCAAAGGCAGAAGCTTAACCCACTGAGCCACCCAGGTGCCCCTAGTATGGCCTTTTTACTAGTTATCCCTATTAGTATTCTCTAAATTTTCTTGATACTGTGGTTAGTGTGTGTTGTTACTTTTGGAAAATTCCGTGCCCTTATTTCCTCAATTTTCTTATTTTTCTCTTACCCTTTCCTAATTACACATGCATATGGTAGACTATATTAATGCCTCATAATTCCTAGAGATTCTTTTTAAGATTTTATTTATTTATTTGACAGAGAGAGAGATCACAAGTAGGCAGAGAGGCAGGCAGAGAGAGAGGAGGAAGCAGGCTCCCTGCTGAGCAGAGAGCCCGATGCGGGGCTCGATCCCAGGACCCTGAGATCATGACCTGAGCCGAAGGCAGAGGCTTACCCCACTGAGCCACCCAGGCGCCCCATACAATGGGTTTCTTACAGTGCCTCCTCCATGTGGTACACTGCCCACTGTAGGGTAAGGCTTTTTTTTTTTTTTAACTTATAATACAGGAGATGGACCTGAGAGGATTTTCAGTGGTTGCCTCCATTCCCCAACTTTAAAAGCCACCATAGGTTTTCACAAGTGCTCCTAGGCTACAGATTAGGGATAACAGGGAAATGAATCTGGGTGTTTTTCCAGTGTGGCCTTCATTCCCATCACTTCATTTCCATTGGGCCCCACTGGTCCTCTCAGGGTACACATTTTGATCCTCTCTCCATGCAGACTAGGGCTTTCATTCCTTAGGGAAGACAGAGGAAACAGTGTACAAAGATTTTCACATTTAGCCTACATTCCTCTTCCTCAACTGCTATAAACTTCCACCAGTACCCTCTGGTTACAAGCTTTGATGCCATTCCCTTTCCAAATGAATGTTTTACTCCTTAGGGGAGTGAGGTGGGATGGGTCTTGACAGAGTTTTTAGCAGTAGCTCCTCTTCCTTTTCACTCCTGGCATCATGAGGGAGGTTTTTCAGGATTCTCTCAAATCTTTTCTATAGGTACCTGGAAGTGTTCTCAGAGGGAAATGCTGCTAGAGTGTATGGATCCCCCTATATCCATGGCCTTCAGTAGTTCTACCCTCTCACAATAGGCTTCACTCTACTTTTAGCTATTCTTTCAAAATTTCTATTTAAATTGATTTATAGGCCTATATACTGTTAAATGATATCTGACCCAGGTAAACTAATACTCAGGTGTTCCTGTTCCTATAGGTGCCTGTTTCTCTTTCTATTTTATGTTAGTTGCTTGTCCTACAACTTCAGTTCTATGAAGATTTCAGTAAAAGTCACTAATTTAGTTTGTCTAGCCTTTCTTTGTTGTAGGGGTGGGAATGGTGTTATTCACAGCTTTTTACGGCTGTGAGCTAAAACCAGAAGCCCTTGAGAATGTGCTTTGACTTTTACTAACTGAAATTAATTAAAATTGAAATTGAAATTCCTACTGTTCACAACCAAAAAAAAATACTTAAGGTTTATGTATATATGACTACATGCTGAATGTTGATTTTTAAAAGAATAGGTTTGAATGTTTTATCATTCTCTCCATGTCAGTTTTCTTGGACCTGCTCTTTCAAATTCATTGCAGTATTCTGAGCTCTTGGCTTTGATGAACTTTGACAGATGGACAATGCAATGGGGCAAAGAAAATAAAAACCTAAAACAGTCCTCGTGTTATGAGAATTTATGGACACTTGAGAAATTAGTTCCAATAGGGGTATTCATCACCCCTGTATCTCTGCCCCACACCCCAAAAAGGCCTTGCAACACAAGACTAATTCAAAAGAGCTAATAGAAAGATAGGAAAATGTGGGGCAAATTCTAAAATCAGGAACGAATTTAGGATTGCATCAATTTACATGTTGATCAGTTACAAACCCAGAATAATGAGATTTTAAGTGTCATTAATTTGACAACAACAGAAAAGCAGCATCAACAGTACTACAACAACAAAAATGTTATTTGGCCTTCTTCCTAAACTTACTGGTTTATCCCAAATCAAATGTAAACTCTTACATGAAGACTTCCCTAATCTTAACCAAAAAGAAATTATTGCTTCCATATCTAAAAACCATGGTATTGCTCAGGTCATGATCTCAGGGTTGTGGAGATCCAGCCCTGCATTGGGCTCTGTGCCAGGGGCCCAGCCTGCTTAGGATTCTGTCTCCCTTTCTCTCTGCCCCTGCACTTCCCAGCTCGTGCGTGCACACATTCTCTCAAGTAAAGAAAATAAATATAAAACAAAAACAAAACAAAACAAAACCCATGTTATCTTCTTTATTGAGCCTAAACTAACTTGAATCTAACTACATTGTGAATCAGTGTAGACAACAACAAAGACCAATCAAATGAAACAAGCAAAAATCTACTTACTCAGAGCTACAGCCAGGGAGTCTGCCGCCACCACCACTGTGTTTGGCAGACTCAGAAAGTCAGATGAATGGGAAAACTTTATAGTAGAACAAAGTGAAGAAGACCTTAGGTAATGTACTAATTGGAGGCTATTGGCACAGAGAAATTGCAGGTGGGCTAACTAGAAATGAGGCATCCTTTGTGATTGGTTGGAGGTACATATTTGCATTCTCTGATTGGTCCTCAACTAGAAGTGGGGACAAAAATTATGGAAGCTTTCAGTTATTAACCAAGTCTGCCACTCTGGGCCAATCATGACAAGAGTTTTTCTTGACTTCTTGGATTGTTACTGTAGTTACAAGTCTGACTTCCCACAAGTTCAACTTATAAATAAGTAGCAGTCTGGTTTCTGAGGCTGGTTACTGTAGAAAATGGGTTAGTTTCCTGGGCTGGCTGCTGCAGGTATCGGGTAAGAATTTTATTTTTACATAAGGTCTGATGATTATTTATATACTCAATCTTTCAGTGGCAAAGAAATAAGGGCCCCCAAAGTCTAGACCTAACCTGTTCAGAATGACCTATCCCTGGACTTCCTCCCAAACAAGACACAGCCCCAGGCCTCACAATTAAACTTAAAGCAGAGTCATCCTCATTGAGCCCCTGCATCTTTGCTGAGGGAATGGTATGCGGGGGAAAGAAAGATTCAAAAGGCCCTGGAAGAGTGAGAGGATCTGCATACCCATGCCAATCACAGTGTTATGCTAGGAAAGCCCTTCACAACTTGGGTTGCAGAATATATTACTTACATTAGGTATTTTCCTAATTCTTTTAATCCTGGATTTTTAAATTTGTAAATGAATTTGGAGAAGATCAGTGATTATGCATTTAGACTCTATAAAGATTTTTGGGAACCTATCAGCTATTTTTAGCATTTCACAGGTTAACAGAAATAAATACTGTGATAAGACAACACAAGCTAATGAAAATATTATATACCATCATTGTTCTTAATGTATTAATATTATTTATATATAATGAAATCATTCTTTGAATATTAATAAGTTAGATACTACTTCATAATAAATATGGAACAAATGAATTATTTCAAATAAAGGGTCTCTAGAATACAAAGGATACGCTTGTCACTTTGTAGTAAAATAGCAAAAAACTTCCTGACAAATGAACTTTAGGGTTTCTTCTGATTTCAACAATTTTATGCTTATAGCAGATTCATGGTTCTGATATTTTAAAAAAAATTTTGACATAAAGAGAACCATCTTTAGTAAGATTTATTTAACACAATTAGAAGATGAAGCTTTAACTCTAAAGGAGTGTGATCAAGCCAAATGCATAAATTCCAGTTTGAATTTGTAAAATTTGAATTTATGATAAATATAAATTCAAAATATTTTTTTTTTCTCACCATAGCACATACCCTCTCCAATGTCCCTCTCAAAATGTATTTCTTAAAGGAAAAGAAACTAGGAGTAGGCAAAATAGCTGAGATTTTTTTTTTAAATAATTTTCATTTAGGAAACTAAGGAAAATTTAAGGTTTGTTTTTTGAGTAATAAAATGGTTGCTTTGGAGAGCTCATAAATTGTCAACATCCTGACATTTAAACATACCTCTTAGATTGGATTTTTATTATTAATTTGCTCATTAAACCTTTTGCTATTAGAACATTAAAATGTATCTTTCCAAATCATTGTGATTTCCCAATAGTGGAGTCTAGAGTAATGATGCTCAAAATACATTTATTTGTTAGCATAGCACATATATTTCCCATGTATTATGATATATTAATTGGGGTAAAATGTTAAGGAATAGTGTGTGTGCCTCCTTCCATCCCCTTCAGTATTTGAAAATAGCATCCCTCTTTCAGGAGGACCATTTCTGTGTGGCCATGGTCAAAGAAGATTTGCTTTGCTTCCCTGGAGCACAGAAGAGAAAGAAGTTTAGAGAAATCCTTAAAAGGAAGATTTTCAAGCTGTTACTCCATTGTTTCCTATGATAGCCCCAAATTAAGTGACAAAAATGCACTGAACACTAGCATTTGCAAATTGGGAAATGAAGAATACAACTTGCAAATTCCCACTCCGCACCATTTTAATAAAAAAGTTAAAAGCAACTTTTAAAATCGCAAGAAGGAAGAACTCAAGGCCTGAGAGAATGGATTTTGCAAAGATGAGCTCTTTTTTCCTCTGTAAAATCAAATAAAATGCCTTTACAGAATAAAATGACACATTTCCAGACGACAACTGCAACATCAAATCATGCACTTTTATTTCATCTCCACACTGATGTTATCAATGTATTAACAAAAATTAAAAACCTCAAGAAACAAAATTTCCAAATATGATGGATAAAGGTACTATACAAACAGTGATTACTTTGATTCCGTCAGCTCTGAAGATGTTCTTAATGAAACCCATTAATTTGGTGCATGTAGTAAAGTTCTAGGTATTTTGTACATATGTTTTCAAAATATGGTAATTCAAGGTGATCTTGCCATTGATTTGTTATAGGAAACAAGGAGTTATTAAGTGATATAACTTGTTGGTGTGTATTTTACTCTGTTCATATAAACCAGTGAAGCAAGATCAATTTGTTTCTCGGTTGAATTAGTTTTCTTGTGGGCACCTCAAGCATACATTCAAGAACAGCTTCCAAGAAACAAATTTATTTTCCTGAAATGATGGTCTTTATTGGCAACATCTAGTTCTTTTAATTTTACAGTTGGTTTCCCAGTTATGATCTCTGTTTTCATGAAGCATGAGAAAAATCCTAGAACAGTTAAATGTGCTTACCATATAGTTTATGAATTAGCTGCTTCTTCAAATTGGCAAGTCATAGAATAAAACTGCACTCTCAGTAACTCAGTCCTTCTTTTCCTGACTCTCCCTGAACAGCAAAGTTATTCATCCTGCATGCATCCCAGCCTGGTCATGGCAGGTATTAAATTGTCATCAGTATATACATATACACATACATATGCATATACATATACATAGAGACGGGGAGAAGGGGGAGGGGGAGGGAGAGAAAGAGAAAGAAGCAAATGTAGAGTTGAAGAACCTCAGTTCCGGTCCTACTCTGGCAGGCATTCATTTATTGTGTGTCTTACAGATATAACGTAAATCCCCTGAGCCTTGGGTGCCCAACCTGTAACAATGAAAAATCATCAAGCAAACAACCTATTTTGGACCTGTCAACATCCAAAGGTGTTGTGAGGTTTGGGGAACTCAGAGAGATGGAAATAATACTTTTAAAAGGTAGAGTACGCATTGAGCAAATTTTAAGGTAGTATTATTTTTCTCTCTGATATTACACCATCGGACAGCTCTGATGAAACTAAGGCACCTGTGAGTTGTATTTGGTCTTTCAAATAAAGAAAAAATACCTCATTTTGATGCCTTTTGGCTGCATTTGAAGGAAGGAACGCAGGTGCATTTTAAACGACTCTTACAGCTCTGTCCAGAGGGCTTTCTCAGCCCGGGAGGGACTGCCATTAGTTGAGTAAGTGAGAAGTGACATGTTCTGTCTCTCAAAGTGTTTCTTCGTGTCCACTTTGGTAGCTCTCATTACATTGCCTGAATCCATTAAGACAGAAACAAGGTTACCCCACGAAATGTTTTTGTGACTAAAGAGGACATGCAGCTCTTTAATCAGTGACAGAACATCTCCTCTGACAAGACGGAGTGATATAGTGCGCTCTGGTCCCACCTTTGCTGCTAAGACGGAATATCCCTTACAAGAACAGAAAATATTCTCATTAAATTGCCATTGGTTGCTCTATCAATGGGCCAGTGAAAATAATTATTCTGAATATGTTTAATGTAAATATCTATGGTAAACGAAATCTCATCTTATATCATGTAGCGATCTGATCCATGGAAATTCAGCCAATGCCTTGAGGTTATGAGATAACCAACAGCTGGTTTCAGATTTTCCAGGAGTCAGAATATTAGCAAGATGGGTAGGATCCTGTCTATTCCCAAAGTAAAAGCTAAAGCTGGTGGGAGAGGAGAGTGTGATGCCTGCCACCTCCTTTCTTGGTAATGGTCACAAATGGGATCCAAAGTGATTTTGTAATTTAAGGCCCTAGAGGAAAAGTAGCTAGCAATGTGTGGCTGATCTCAGTATATTTTTGAAGATTATATGTGTGGGTGAATATGTGTCAGTTTGATATATGACATGGCTAAAGAATTATAGAAGGGACTAATCAGTAGGAAAATGCCCCATTAGCTGGTGGTATTAGATTTTGCACATACACACTAAGTTAAGAGAGAATACAACCTGGGTGAATGTAAAAATGAAGTGAAGCTTAAATTTCCTCTATCCCAACTGGCTTATTGATAGGTAAGGAACATGATGTCCAAACAACTGAAATGACTAGCCCAGAGTTGCACCAACAGTTAATCTTTGAGTCCAAAATCCAGATCTCTGCCTCTTGTTTAAGATTTCTATGAATTTTATAAACCATGCCATAACTATTAACAATTTACTTTGAAAATAAATTAGCCATAGCCATCAGTGTGGCTATGGCTCATTGTAAGAAATGGCTGACCATTAACTGACAAAGGCTTCTGCTCTGGTGAACCCTCATCTGCATAACTATATGCATGAAATCAACATGTCTCTCTTTTTCCCTCTTTTCAAGTTATTTCTCAAGGCCTCATAGGAATCCTAACTATGGTCCAGAATTGTTCCCCTCTCTCTCTCTGGGGTGGCAGGTCCCTGAGATGAGCCATGGTTACTAGACACTGGTGTTTTCCTACTGGTGTTCTGCTGGTCTGTTACTATAGTTCTGATACGCCCGGCCTAGAACTCTCCCAGTGCATCTCAAAGCTGAGAAACCCTCAAGGAGCTTTATTACCTTCTATCACCATTTGTGTGCATAGCTTGTCATCATCTCCAAGTCCAGAGGCTAGACAAAGGGAAGATACTATCATATCCTCTTCAATTTCACTTTTCTACTCATCTCTTTCAGCCAACAGACAAAATTCTACATGTAAATATGTCATGCAAAGTAGAATTCTAAATAGGTCAACCACTCCTGCAGAGAGAAAGGTTTTGAATCTCAGACACGGTTCAGATGGAGCTCTCTGTAACTCGGTGACAACTCCTGCCTGCCATCACAAGTCACACAGTGTCTTCGACTAATTTTCTCCGCCTAGGACCCTCACTATACAGCCCGACTCAGTTACCTGCCAAAACTTATTTCTACTGAACATTTCTTCTCTCTTTCTCTTCAGACTATGAACAAAGAGGACATTTAAAAGTCTTCAACAAATAGCATTAGGATAACTGATATCCACATGAAAAAGGATGAAACTAAATCTTTATCTTATACCATAAGCAAAAACCAGCTCAAAATGGATTAAAGATTTAAACATAAGAGCTGAAATTATAAAACTCCTAGAGGAAACATAATTGAAAAGCTTCATGACATCATATTAATGACACCAAAGCACAGGCTACAGAAACAAAAATAAACAAGCGGGACTACATCAAACTAAAAGCTTCCATACAGCAAAGAAAACAATCAACAAAGTGAAATGGCAACCTGTGGAATGGGGGAAAACAACAGCAAAATAATAATAATAATAATAATAATAATAATAATAATAAAGAAAAAATGAACAAGCAAACAAAGAAACACTCTGATAACCAAATTTAAAAATGGGCTAAGGACTTGAATAGATAGTTCTACAAAGAAGACATAAATGACCAACGGGTTTATGAAAAAAGGTTCAATGTGAACAATCGTCACGAAACTGTAAAACGAAATCACAATGAGTTACCACCTCATACTTCTCAGGATGACTATCATAAGTACACACATACACAGCAGTGTTGGTAAGAATATGGAGAAGCTGGAATCTTTGCACACTGCTGGGGAGAATGAAAGATGGTATAGCCTTGAGGTGCCTGGATGACTCGGTCAATTAAGCACCTACTTTCAGCTCAGATCATGATCCCAGGGTCCTGGGATCAAAGCCCCACATTGGGCTCTCTGCTCAGTGGGGAGCTGGCTTCTCCTTCTCCCTCTGCTGCTCCCCCTGCAAGTGTGCTCTCTCTCTGACAAATAAATAAATAAAACCTTAAAAAAAAAAAAAAGAAAGATGGTACAGCCTCTATAGAAAACAGTATAAAGATTCCTTAGATTTTTTTTTTTAAAAAAAGAACTACCATATGATCCAGCAATCTCACGTCTAAGTATACACCAGAAGAAATATAAATGAGAATCTGGAAGTAATATTTGTACTCCTATGTTCATCAAAGCATTAGTCTCAATGCCAAGCTATGACAGCAACCTAAATGTCTATCATCAGATGAATGGATTAAAAAAAATGTGGTATATACATACTATGGAATAATACTCAGCCTTAAAAAATAAGGGAATTCTGCAATATGTGACAACATGGATGAACTCTGAGGATTTACAGTATGTGAAATAAGGCAGACACAGAAAGACAAATACTGTATGATTCCACTTTTGTGAGGTACCTAAAATAGTCAAATTCATAGACTAGAAGAGTGAAAATGGAAGGGGAAATGAGTTACTACTGAACAGTCATAAATTTTCAGTTACACAAGATATATAAACTCTACAGATCAGCTGTACATTGTACCTATATTTAAAAATAATGTACATTTGAAATATTGTTAGGATGGTAGATCTCATGTTGTATTCTTGACAATAAGGTAAGATTTTTAAAAATAAAATACATGCATATAAAGAAAAGTCTTAGATTTTGAGTTTCTGTGTGCTCTCTACAGATAAATGTTAAACTGTTTTTCTCTGATAGAACCAATTTATTTAGGTTTGTGTTCTGAATGAAGACTAAAAGGTAGCATTGTCTTCCCAATATATTTTTACCTATATACCAAATGGAGGTTTTTGCCTAGGACCTATCCCTGTGCTGTCCATTCTTAATCAGTCCGGGGCCCTCTGAGTCCTGGTGGATGGACTAGAAAATGCTGGGATTCCCGAACTTACTAATCAACCTTCACTGCCCACTTACAGACCTTGTGTTGTTGTTGTTGCTGTTTTTCTCTCAGTAGTGTTCATACTAGTATTTCTAATTAGGTACGATGATACTTGGCTTTGAAAAAGGACACTTGCTTTGTGTAGGAGAGGGAAAGGTCCAAGGATAATATATATTTCTGTACAGATTCACTCACGTGACTACCTCGACTCCTTTTCTGATCCTGGGCCATGAACTTTCCACTGAAGAGAAACACACTTGAAATTAACTCTATATCACTCTCTTATTATTTAAATGTCTTCCAATACACACTTGCAGGGTTTTTTTTACTGTGCATGAGTTCTTCAAAAATGACACCCATAAAATGTAGTGCTGCTTCCTCAAAATTGTGGTATCTTTGAATGCAGGAGGTTATAAATAAGCTTGGTGGTTAAACTTCTGTTTCAAACTTTTGCCTCTTTATCTCTGTCACTGCAAAAGGCCTATCGGTCTGTCTTTTCTTGTGCCTATGATAAAATACTTACATGGTAGTAATCAGTCTTGTATCCTCCCCACCTTCCCATCCATTTATTTTTAATTTTCCAGTTTCAGACAACTACTACTTTGGGAGTTATGATATGCCTACCTTTAGCGTATTTCTATGTCCTCTGGGAATCAGAGTTGAAAAAGCACAGGGCTGAGGTGGTTACTTCCCAGGCCTGCCTCATGCCTCCCACTTTAATTAGTCAACCCCATAATCCCACACATTTCTGATATGTCTACTGAGCAGATGAATAAAGCTGCTCCTCACCCTTTATCTTGACACCTTTTTGCTGAACCCAGTGAATGTCCCAATTAGTTTAATCTACTTTAATCTGTCATTCCCATGACTCCTTGATTTTGCTCATTTCTTCTACTTGATCGACATAGCTTATGAACACTCATCTCCTGCAAACTTCTATGGCTGCAAAGTCCCTGTCACTTTCTATATTCAATCTTCCCTTTGTCTTGTTTTAGCTCATTTAGTCAGTGTCTAATATTGCAAGAACAAATAAGAAATAGATGTAATATTTTAAGCTTTGCCTTAATATTCACTAATTAAAGTATTCATATTTTAAAACAGACCATATAAGGCTTATTTCTCTATAAACAGGTCGTTATTTTTCAATCTTGTACTTTTTCAATAAAAGAAAAAGAGAAAAACACCTAAAATAGGTAATTTACATTTTCTAAGCTACAGAACAGCCAAGTATTCTAACTGTAGCCAATTCCATGTTTTAAATGAAAATGTACTTCAATAATAAAGAGCTTTCTAAGTATCTCATTGTTTTATAGCACATCATAACAATTATCTAAACATGAAAGTAGGCAAAATTTTATAATTCAAAAAACAGAAGAAGTAACAGGTGTCAAATATCTATTGACACTATGAAAACACAAGTTAAGCCATCTCCTTTTCTTATGAAAATTTTGCATGTTCTATAAAGAAGAGAGTAGGAGAACGATAAATATATTTTACTTAATTCCTGGATATATAAGTAGTATGTATAACACAAGTACCTTCATCCTCCGAATTTTCCTTCATCCTCCAAACTTTCCATAACTGTGAAATATATTTAAAATATATGCTCAATTGAGATAAGAGAAGATTTTACTTATGGGCATGGCATTACCCATGAGTTTCCAAGAAAGAGAACATGACATATTGACTTGGAGATTTTTAAACCAATAGGATAATCTTCATGATAATCTTTACAAAGCACCATTTACCAATTAGTTTACATTGTTTTTTCCCCCCTCTCCAGTTGCTTCGAATTAAAAAAATAATTTTCTCAACAAAGTGAGTAGCCTCTCAAATGTCATAACTATATTTTCCCTTTCTCTTAATTCCCCTAACTGTTGGGATACTTTTTTTTTTTAAATCCCAGTTGAAACCTTAAAAAGTCTTTCAAAGTTTCCTATGATAAAGAGCAACTAAAACCCTTATTGTTGATGGTAGGAGTAGATAACGTACAATTTGGTATACTGTTTGACAGTTTCTTATAATAATATACAGTTGATCCTTGAACAACATGGGGGTTGGCATATCAACACCCCTTGCAGTCGAAAATCTGTGTATAACTTTTGACTCCCCCAAAACTTAACTGCTAACAGCCTGCTATTGACTATAAGCTTTACCAATAACATAAACAGTCAATTAACACATATTTTGTAAGGAATACATATTATATAATGTATTATTATTACAATAAAGGAAGCTAGAGTAAAGAAAATTTTAGGAAAACCATAAGGGAAAATACATTTGTAGTACTGTACTGTATTTATCAAAAAAAAAAAAAAAATATGTGTACCAGTGGACCTGCAGTTCAAATCCATGTTGTCCAAGGGTCAACTGTACTCATATCTACTGTATGACTCATCAATTCTACTTCTAGTTATATGTACCAAAGATAAATAAAAAACAACTATGTCCACACAAATAATTATGTCAACATGTTCACAGCAGCTTTATTCATAGTATTACCAAACTGCAAACAACCCATATGTCCATCATGAGAAAGTTTATAAATAAATATATAAAGTAGTATTTAATGGAATACTACTTGGGTATAAAAAATGAACTACCGATACATACAATTGCTTAGATGAATCTCAAAAACACGAGAACTAAAATATGCCAATAAAAAAGTACAAAGTGTATATTTTTATTTATATGCAGTTATGGAATAGGCATACCTAACTGATGTGGATAGATACCAGCGTAGTACTTGCTTAAGAGTGGAATTGTGAATATTCACCAAGAAAGGGCAAGAAGGAGTTTTGTGGAGTGATACAAATGTGCTTTATCTTCATAGAGGTGTTTGTTACACAGACCTATTTATTTGTCAAATATTATCTAATTATGTGCTGAAATCCCCTGCATTTCACCAAATAAAAATTATACCTAAATTTAAAAACAAAAGTGGTCTGCTTGTCATATAAAGGATATACAATCTGCAGGAAAACAATTTTGAAAAAAAAAAAAACTATTCATCAGGGCAATTTAACAATTTATTTAGGTAATTAAACAGAGAATATAACATAATTTATACATGCTAAAACTAACAATAAAGGAAAAATCCAGGTATTTGAATTCTCCTTCAAATTAATAAAAAAATAATAGTATATCATAGTTTTTAAGTGAATTTTTTTCTATGATAACTTGTTCACATGGCTATTGGTACAAGGCTTCACTCAGGGCCACACAACATGGAGCTCTCCATGGTGCTGGCTGGGTGTTCTTGTGATAAGGTGGTTGGCTTCCCCCTGGGGGCAAATGATCTGAGAGAGCAAGGAGGAAGCTACATGACTTCTATGGCTTGGCTCAGAAATAGCACACAGTTATTTCTGTCTCATCCTAATCATTAGAAGCTAGTCACTAAGTACAGCCCACACTCAAGGAGAGAGAAAATAGGTTCCACCTTTCAAAGAAGAATGTCAAAGAATTTTTGGTTACATTTTAAAAACCAGTAGGCACAGAGTGACCTCACCCTTACATACATTTGTGACCCTTTTAGAGATAAAAAGAGCTTACCCTGTAGAATTTCAATAGTAAAGCATTGGTCTCAACAATGAAGCACTGGCATTTGGGGGAATTAACCCCAGTCCATACAGGGAAAGAGAAATCATTCCTAGGACTGATACCAGTATAAGACAAGTGAGGTAAGGGAGGATTATGAGGCACTTGCCTCAGGTACAGATTAAGGGGGTACAAAATTAACACAAAATGCTTGTTTTGCATCAATATTGCGTTTTAAAAAATATTGCATTAAAATATTATCTTGATTATTGAAATTTTTAACTTCAATTAAAGTTTTCACTTGAAGTAAATGCCTCACTCACCTTGTTTTCTTAACCCTGTTCCTGGCCCCATTCTCTCATACTTTCCCTCCTCTTCTTACTTTATACATAAGACCAGTTACTTTTAGCAGAATGTAATTAGTGGATCCACAGTCTGCTGATAACAGACTACAGGTAGCACAGAACAAAGGGAAACTGCCAGGCTCGATACTAGGTGGCCTGGGTACCAGTACCAGTCAAGTCTTGCTCTAAGTAGCCACAGGACCTTAGGAAAGTCATTCTGCCTCTCAGTGTGTCAATTTCTTTGTGACAAACTTAAAAGGACTGAATTAGGTATTTGCAAAGGACCAAATTTTTGATAGCAGAAAGTCATACTGTCTTGGATGATGTTTTTCCTTTCCTTGAATCCATCATCTGTAGCTAGAGACCTGAAATTCATTATTCTTCAGGGTAAAGCTAATGCCTTTCCTATGTGATTGTTGTTTTTAATTTTAATTTGGAACCATTCTTTTTGCAGTCATTTGGCAGGTTTGCCCAATCTTGCTCTGGGGTAGTAATCAGGGCATGATGCAGTATTGGTATCATTTTCTATTTTCATTAAGGTGCCCTGAGGACTTCCAGCATTTGATGCCAACAAATTTAAATTATTAATTTTATTACAACAAGAATTCTATAATGGCAGAGTTACTGAAATGCTTTTCAAATTGGTTTTTAACTAGAAAAATAAAGAGATAGAATTTGGACACTTGGGAAATAATGAAAAAGTGAGACAGCTCTGCTATTGATTTAAAGTCAAGTGAGGGGATTTTTTTTAGAGTTCGATAGTCACAAATCATTGGCCTTAGATGAGATACCGATGAGAGTGCTCAACAATCTTGTATGTATATAATAATGAAGAAACCAACTAATAATAAATAAAAATGGTGGCACTGACATGCAAGAAAGAAAAAAAAACTGATCTCACTAATTAATATTCTTTTAATTGATTCCACTGTTTAATTAAAAAAATGGTATTTTCAACATGCCTAGTTAAAAAGCTACTGTAAACAAGAGATATATAATCAGAGACAAGGGATGGACTCACAGCTCCATTTCTGAATGATCTTAGGTAAATCGCAAAAAAACAATTTGAAACTGTCTTCACCTGAAAAATGGGGATATTAAAACCCTCACAGAGGGATTTTTGTGTGTCTCAAATAACGTATCATTCATAAAAGCAATCTGGAAACTTTAAAATATTCTGTATATATAGAAAATTCATAAATTTGTAGATATTTCTCATTTCCAATTAATATTATCGGGAGTCCTATGAAGGTGACAGGGATGAAAGAATAGTGGAATCCTAATGTGACTGTATCCATCAGATGACACAAAGCTGACCCTGAAAAATACAAGTGCATAGATTTCGCTTTCATTCAGAGTGATGTGATGAGCTCTCTAATAAATGATAGTATTACAGAATTTTTGAAAAATCCTTGTCATTATTTGTGTTTATTAGGTGCTTAAACAAAAGAACCTCAGCTGGTGGACACAACAACAAATCAGTCAGCAAAATTCATCAGGATCACTCTGTGCCTGACTTGCCACAATCAGCGACCCTTGTATTCCCACCCAGTTCTATCAAACCCCACAAACCCAACCATGGAGCGCTCTGAGGGTGGAAAGAGTCTCAGCTGAAGGGCAGATCTAGACTGGGACTAGAACCAAGCCCTTGGTGTTAAGTCCAAGAATCTAGGTTGCCCTGTAGGTGAAGAAGTAAACCTCATCCAGGAGGAATCCAGAAACTCATGTGAAAAGAGTATGGCTGGTGTAGGAGGTGGTAGAAGCATAATCTGAAAGTTAAGCCGGGATACAAATTTGGTGGAAACACTTGCATGTGACTAATGAGGTAAAGACCATCAAGACTCCAAGACTAGAACATGGGACGGGGAGTGAGCAGCTTAGAGCAGGCAAAGTAGGAAATGCAAACCCAGAAATGCCATCCCCTCACATTCTCTTTCATCACAAGGGTATCTTGAATAAAAACAAAAAGAGGTGAGAGTCAGAACCATACCCTGGAAACAGGGAAAGGCCACTGAATACTGGAAGTATGTGTTGATGGTGCTTTTGGATTTTTTATTTGTTTTTTTGGTGCTGTTCATTCAGTCTCCAGCTGGAGTGAAAGGACACAAAGACATACTATATATTGTTCCTATGCCAGGAGCTGCTAACAGGAAAATTCATTTCTCTAATAAGATACCGCATGTACAGTATTACTAAGAGGAAAAGTAATGTTGGAGTACCAGGGCTACTGAACAGGTCATCTTCTAAGAAAACAATAGGTCTGCATATCTGTGAACTAAAATCTGAAGGGACATTTTCATATTCACCTTCCCTTTTCTCCTAGAACCTAGCTGGGCAGCAGTGAATGTCAGGGAGCTATGTGAAATAATAGAACAGCCACATTTTCTTGAAGACTAATCATGTGGCAGGCTTTGTGTTAACTGCTTTCCACTTATCAGCTCATTTAAGTCCCCCTTCAACCTCATGTAGTAAATAGCATTATCTCTGTTTTATTGATGAAGAAATTGGAGGCCTCCAGCCAGCACACAGTATATTGAGATTTGAGCATGGTTTCACTGCAAAACCCGCTTCATGGCACCTCATTCTACTCTTACATTCCGGAGCATGTGAGAGAAACCAAATGAATATGTGCTCCTGTGGAGTGGGTGGTTTTTCTGATGGTGAGGGGCAGGGGGAGGGTGGGGTGTCTTATGGCAGAGGTGTAGGACAGTGGGTGGTTCATATGAGTTGGCCTATAAATTAAGGGAGGAATAATGAGATTAGAAGTGAAGGGAACACAAAAACCTTACCCACTTTCTGAAAGGCTAAACCTTAATACCTTCCTCCAGGAAAAACTAGCCAGATTTTCAACCTCTGTTCTTATACTGTAATTCTCTTCTGAGAGCACTCTGAGCCTTCAGTAAAGACATGCCTTATAGTCTGATAGGCTGGACTGATAGACTCCAAGGAGACAGTACAGACAAAGGACCATTGGGGCTGCCTGATCCTATTTCCTGGAAAGAAGGAAATGCTGAGCTCCTGGTGGACTTCAAGAGAGAACCTCAAGAGGTCTTCCACATCCACGGAAAAATTCTAAAGTTGGGAACATAGGAGATAGCCCATAGCAAGAGAAATGAAACCAAACTTCCAGGTTAATGAAGAACCCCCTTTGATAGGCTTCAGAATACTGAAATTACATTCCAAAAGCCCAAGAGATTACACTGAGCAGTTTGCTGCTGATTTTCTGCTGAAGTCTCCTGACTTTTGAATATCTATCTTCTGTTCTTGAAGGAGAAAGGGGCAGTGGCAGCTGACTACCTAATTTATTTCCTTTTATAGCTTTAGCCTCAGATTCATTTTTTTCTGATGACCACTGAAAGATCTTTCCATGCTTCCTACTCATGGGAATGCCCATCTGCCTGCACTCTATCACTTCCAGCTGGATTTGACACAAATTTGTCACTAATAGCAAGTTCTTTTCCTTACTTCCCCCAATCCTAGACTGAACATCTGCCTTGTATATTGGCAAGATTAATATATCCCACTTGAGGAAATGCAATATGGTCTCTTGGTGTCACTCTCAGAAACAGAATTTGTCTTACTAGTTGTGATAATTGTTCCATATTATACCACTGAAATATATATAGTCCATACTGGTCTAGGTAATATGCAATCCTTCATACATGAGGCTCGTGCCACTGAATGCCATCAATGAGATACTCTGGGAGCAACATAGGTGTTTATCTCCTATGTTTAAAAAGAAAACTATTCATATTTGTCTTCCTGTGACATGAATTTTCTCCATCCTTACTCTCCTTGCATCAATCTATCTGTGGTTATTTTTAAACAGTAGACCCCTTATTCACAGTTTCACTTTCCATGGTTTTAGTCACCCACAACCAACTGCAGTACAGAAGTGGATGATCCTCCTTTTGACCTATCCTCAGAAGGTCGATAGTTGCTTAATGTTACATCACTATGCCTACATAATTCACCTCACTTCATCTCATCATGTAGGCATTTTATCATTTCACATCATCGCAAGAAGGATGAGTACAGTACAATAAAATATTCTGAGACCACATTCACATAACTTTTGTACAGTGTATTATTATAATTGTCCTATTGTATTATTAATTAGTGTTATTAATCTCTTACCATGCCTAATTCAGAAGTTATACCTTATCATAGGAATGCATGCATAGGAAAAAAAAAAAAACAGTATTTATAAGGTTTGGTATTATCCATGGTTTCAGGGATCCACAGGGGATCTTGGAATGTATCCCCTATGGATAACAGGGGGATTATTATAATATTTGAATCCTGTAGACAGAACTATATCTTGTGTGTATTGTGGCCCCAATGTTTAAGATAGTCCCAGGGATATTGTAGGCCCTCAGTAGATATTGGGTGAATACATAACTGAACTTTGTCAGAGACTTCTTAAATTTTAAACAGACTACACCTCTATGTACAAACATGTTTTTTTTTTTTCTCTCTCACACCTCATGCACCTCATTTACTCAAAGAACTTGGAATATCATTTGATTTATCATTAGCAAAATTACATTACTGGGTACAAACATTCACTTATCAACATTGTCAAAGTCCCTAAAAACGCAAAGTCTCCGCTAAAGTGAGGGTCATAACAATCAGTATTATGATGTCATTGAACTGGTATTGTGATGGGGATCCAAAAAGTGGTTTTTAAACACAGGTAAATTGATTTTTCCCCTCACTTTTGAATGCCTCACACCTTCCATCATACGGAGTAAGAATTTTTAACCTGGAATTGATGGGTAAACATTATGTGTTCAAAGCCTCTGCCCCAGATGATTCTGTTAAAGACAGTCTTCTCCTCTCTATGGAATTCTTAAGGTTCCCTAACCTCAACATTCTAAAATTATGAAAAGTTAAATTGAATTTTGAAATCCAGGCTATAGAAACAGAAACGATCTTTGATATACTAATCTAAAATATGACCATTTCCCAAAGCTCCTGATTTCATCTAGTTTAGACAGAGAGCATTCCTGGGAGAAACACAGGTTACATGCTATTGCTCTTTACAATAAACTCCCTCCACTATCAACATGCCCTGAATCCCAATGCCTGGCCAACCCCATCACTAGTAATCAACCACCATCCCAAGAAGTGAACATAATCAAAAGCTAAATCAAATAAATATGTCTTATTCTCTGTTCTGACGTCGGCCAAGTTCCATTTCTGGTGGGAGGCCAAGGGGAGCTGGTGCCAAAGGCATATGGCTGTGGGCACCATTGTGCCAGAAAGATGTCAACACATTGGAAAGGATTCAGGGAAGAGGAGCGGGGGTGATTAAGGGGCTGAGGAATTTACTTATGAGGGAGATTAAGAAAGCTAAGTGTGTATACATTGGCTAGGCAATATATGGGAGGCAGCAGAGGTGGATATAATTTGAAGTGTCGACAAGTCCACACAAGGAATTAGTGGCATGGGAGCCAGAGGAAATACTAAGGCTTGGGAAGGAGTAGTAAATAAGGACAAAACCAGAGTCTAGCTGTTATCAACATTTCTTAAAGGTATGTTGATTTAAAATGAGAGCATTTTACAGTATAGTTGTAAGACTAGTCACAGATCAAAAGGAGAACATGAAAATAAGCTGCACTGACCTGGGACAAAAGGTCTAAGAAACCAAGTATGTCTTCCTCATCCCCTCCCCTCTTGGGGCATCAAAACTAAGAACACGTCTACTGCCCACTGTCAATTGTCCATAGTTCCTCAGCTGCATCACAAGGAGGGGTGGCCCAGGGTTCAACCTTTCTCTTGCCCCTCTTTCCATCACTACTGTTCTCCCTGACTCCTTTTCCCAGTGGAACGTCTAGTAGATACTGATCACTTGATAAAGGATAGTTATGTATATAGATAAACAGTCTTATTGAAATATAATTTACGTATCATTATAATTCACTTATTCATAGTGTATAATTCAATGGCTTAAATATATTTATAGACTTGTGTATCCATCACCATGATCAATTTTATAATATTTCCATTACCCCCCAAAAAACCTTATACCTCTTATCAACCCCAAATCCTCAAAAAAATATAAGTCTAACTCCACAAATACATAGACATTGTCAAAGCCAAATAAAAAATGGAAAATACTCCACTAAAGTGATGGCCATAAAAATCATTCCTTTGATTGTGATCCAAGAGATGCTTATAAATATAGGTAAATTAATTTCTCACCATCTTTGAATGCCTCACAACTTCTGTGGCATGGAGTGAAAAGTTTATAACCTCACATCCTTCCTTTTCCAGCCCTAGCCAAACACTAACTTAAATTCTATCTCTGCAGATTTGCCTATTTGGGACCTTTCATATAGAAGGAATCATATGATACATGGTCCTTTGTGACCAGCTTCTTTAAATTAGCATAATGCTTTCAAGGTTTATCCACCTTATGGCATGAATCAGTACTTTGTTCTTTTGATGACTGAATAATATTCTATTGTATGGATATGCCTCATTTGTTTATCCATTCAACAGTTGATGCATGCATATATCATTAATAGAGACTATCACATAATTTTTAAATTAAAATTAAAAATTAAATTAAATTAAATTAAAATTAAAAATGTCTGGCCATTTCCTTTAATCACATGAGTCAATCTGAGGCATTATGAGCTGATTCTGTCATGTCTCCCAGAAGAGATATATTGTCTACAATCAAACAAATTAATGGTTTTGGTATTTTATCTTCCTTGCCAGGTTTTTTTGAGATACATTTGGCCAGTTAGTTCAATGGTTTGGATGTATTGTATCACCAGTTACTTAGTTTCATAGAAACATATGGACACAGTCTTGCTTAAGGGACTTTATCTTTTAGTGTTTCCCAAAAGGGATAGACCATACACTGCAGCAGAGGCTGCTGAAGCCTTCTTACTCCCGCAGCAACAATGAAGTGAGCTGCTGTGTGTCTTCTCTGGGTGCAGGTTTCTTCCTCAAAAAGTAGTGGAATATGATGTTATGGGATGTTCTACCAATGGGATCAAACCATACTCCAACCCATAATAGCGGTGTGACATTGAGAACGTTATTCCAAGTCCCTAAGACCCAGTTAAAGAACGGGAACAAATAATCTCAGTGGATTGCATGAAGCAAATTAAATAATACACAAAAGTGCATGGCACATACTCGAGGATCAAAAGTATTAGTTAATTTTAACAAGATGTAATCCTACAAGAAGGAGAGGAGCAGGAGCATATGAAAGCAGGAAAAGGTTTAAGGTGCACTATGAGAATGCCTCCTATATAGAAGAAGAATATAACAATAAGAACTATCATTTCCTAGCTCTACTAATGCCTGGTGCTATTCCCCAGATCTTTTCATACATTAACCCTTTCAATACTTCTGTGAACTGAGTATTATTATTACCTTCATTTGTTAACAGAAGGGTTTTGTCAAAGGTCACTCAGCTTAACAGAGGTGGGATTCTCATGCAGGTGGCTGGTTTGGAGACTGAATGCCAACCACCACACCCTGCTGCTGGGCTCCTCATTCCTCTGAGAGCAGGCTGGTCAGGCACATTGTGCACCGACTGGTATAATCAGGCCTTGGAGGTAAGAAGGACCTTGCTCATCAATAATCAGTTTCCTGAACATCAGCATTTTAGCTTCCATTGTTAATTTCAAACACATTGTTTTAAGTTACTACTCTTTTCTCCCTGTAATAACTTCAACTTCTACAACTCTCTCTTTCACTATGTTAAAGCCCAAGAAAAGATCTTGGTAAAAAATTGAGCTGTTCATCTTGTTCAGAGTTGTCTTTTGTATGCCATCTTTCATTGCTATAAACTCGCAAAGAGAAGCAGGTGGTGAGGATAAAAATATGTTAGTATTCGTATTTCTAGCCAAAAGTCACCTACATTTCATTTGAGACAAATAGGAAACAAGCAAAAATATCTCCCTTCTATTCCTACCCCATCTATGCCCAACAGCCTAGTCAGACCCTGATTCTCCGATTCTGGGTTATTGCCACATATCCTGCCTTCCCACATTCTCTGTTACTTTAAGCCCTTCCTATACACGGCTGCCAAAAGATCCCACCCGCCCTGCCTTCAAGTTCTTCAATGCACCCCCCTTCTGTTAAATAGATCCAATTTCAAATCCGGTACTTCACTTTGCCCTCCCAACATCCTTCTCTGCCTCAGTCAGACAAATGTCATCACTGTCCTCGGAACATGGTCACTCACATCTGTTTTGACACCGTGAGGTATGCTTTCTCACCACACACACACACACACACACACACACACACACACACACACTAGAAAGAATAGGCACCCAGTAAATATATATCAGGGCTTTTTGTCTCTTCTTTCCCTCAGCTTTATCAATAATAAATCTTCCCTAACTTCCCCAGCCTGGAATACTCTTTCTCTATCTAAATGCCTACCACAGGTGGTGCCACACAATTTAAACTTGACAATTTTTTAAATTATAAATCACCTCTACGATTAATTCTTTGAGGGACTGGGTTCAGCTGTTTTCAAAATTAGACTTGGTATTTAAAAGGTATTAAATACCTTCTATTAAACTGTTTGACTCAGTGGCTGAGATGAAATATCATCTCTTTCCTGTGGTCTTCATATACCTGAATCCAACTTTTATTACCCTCAGGAAAAAGTAATTTCTCCTTCTGTACCCCATCATGATGTGCAGTACATCACTGGACCACTGTAGACAGCACCCTATACTCTGGTTATTGTAGTAAAGCTATTTCCCCAAAGAGACTAGGAACTTCTTGAAGGCAGGGGCCTTCACAATCACTTTCTATCCCCAGGGCCTCTGTATCTGGTACTTACTAAGCTGCTAAACAAATCATCTGAATTTAACTTAACTAAAAGAGCAGAACTCTGAAAGAAGAGGATTAAGTGTGTTGAAATGGGTGAGGGGGTGAAGAAGTTGGAGTGGCTCAGATGCACAGGGTGCTTCTTCTTTTCATACATTGCATTAGATTTGCTCTTTATCCAGGACCCACTGTGCCAAATCAGGCTTGTGATTAAGATCAAGTCTACCGGGAAATCAGCAGAGAGTTGGAGAGCGTTTGAAAAGGGCCTTGCTGTCCAAAGTTTGCAACTCTGGCAAACAGCTGTTATGGTTTTATTGTTTTATTTTTGCTTCTTTTAAAGGGCAAGGTTTGAAAAAGCAAGGAATTTATAAAAAGAATTTCTGCACAAAGAGAACACTCCAGGAATCACTTTCTCTGGAGTTGCCCACTGCATAGAATACTGTGTAGATGGTGGCTGTCTCAGCTTCCAGGGCCACCTAGTCCAAAATCATCTCTTTCAAGATGCAAAAGACCTATTCTGCCCTCAGGCAGGACTGTGAATATACAGACTCTATTTCTGAGAACCGCTTTCAGATCCATTTAGAGCCTCTCAAGGAATGTGTCTCCCATTCTGTAAGGGAATCTAAAGCATTTCCTCATTGAATCAGAGAATATTATGGCTGGAATAGACCTTAGAGGTCACCTAGTTTAAATTTCTTTTATTTTCTCTTTTTCTTCTTTCTTTTTCTTTTTCTCTGAGAGGAAACAAAGGAAAGAAGAAAGCACACAGCCAGTTATCACAGAGGGAAAGCTGTGATGTCAAGTTAAGTTCATTCTCTGCCACACCTCAAAGGCTCTGGTAGTGTTTATTTCTGCATAAGTTCACAACAACATGTTAAAGGGGTCTACCCAGGCAGTTAATTGAACGAGTTGGTTGGTTTCAAAAAGGCCAAACGCTACATAATTATATGTCCGAGTGCTCATTCTTTTAAATCACTGTTACATAAACAGAGACGTTCTGGACTTCTTTATTCCATTTGTGTATCTGGAAGATGAAATGGAAATTTGGACCTTACATCTAAAATTCTGTTTGTGCATCCAGGGCTGTGTGTGTGTGTGTGTGTGTGTGTGTGTGTGTGTGTGCGTGTGTGTGCGTTTGCATATGCTAGTTTGTTTGGAACTGGTGAGGTTCAAGATAATGGACTGGCAGGGAAGGGAGCCGAAATGGGCATTTGACTAAGAAGGCAACATATTTACCAGCGATAGAAGGCACCTTGGCAGAAGAGAAAGAAGACAAATGGGGGTTCTCATACTGAGCATTGACAGAGCATTGACAGAACCATCCTTGGAAAGTAATGTCCCTGGACTGAGGCTTCTCTGGATCAAGAGGCAATTCTACAGCGATGACCAGGATTCACACAGTGCTGAAGTCAAACTACGAACTCTACTACCTGCTTGAATTCTACTTAACTTTACTATTCTGTGTCCATGAATGTATGTACATTCAATGAAACCAGTAATATCACAATGCTCTTGAGACAACTGATGTAAGAAAGGAAAAACCCTTTGGAAAGTACAAAGGGAAAGTTAAATAGAAGGTGTCTGTCATTCTGACTGCAGGGATAACGTCTTCACAAGCATAAACGTATTTGCCCATGTACAGATTTGGCAAGAACTTCTATAGGTTGGTCTGAAAATAGACCACTTGCTTACAAACATGAAAAATTCTGCACTGGGAAAAAGGGAATAGATAAAGACATGCACATCTCATTTAAAATGTAAACCAGAAATAGTGTTCAGACACATATTCCAGCCACTGCTTACCTTGCCCAATTTGACTTTGGAGTGCCTCACTTCCTAATTGGACACAGGCAATAGAAAATATGGGTAAAGTTTCAAGTCTGTGTCTGGGTGAAAGTTTTTCATCTTTCAGTCAAATAACTATTTTATTTTTGAACTTCAAAAAGTTTAAATTTCTGCAAGAATATTTGGCAATTTGGTCATAAAATTAAGCATAGCTTAATAATAATGCCAAGAAATTAATAAAGGAAGAACAGATTTGAGGATTCCAGTTGTGAGCACCTCAGGTGTCTACTGTGCTCGAAGCTTCCTTGGTTTAAACCAATCGCACTGTGTCTTCAGCTCAGCCCACTTTATAACTTTAATTAAATAAAATTAAAATTAATTATTAATGGAAACAGATGAATTAGCTAGGGTGACCTGATATGTTTTTTTTTGTTGCTATTCGTTGTAAGGTGCCACTATATACTCAGCATGAAAGAGTTTAGCTTGAACAGTGCTGAATAACAACAAAGTTCTTGCCCCAAGGAGCTTTTCTTCTATAAACAAGTCAGTAAAAGACAGATCATAACTCAAGGTGTAGCTGACAGAATCCACTACTTCCAAAATAAAAGAGTATCAATGGCAAATTCTTATCAAGGGAAGAGTTGAAACGTGATCCTCTAGAGACTCTAAATAAGGGATCAATTCAGTCATTGACTCAGGTTTTATGAATATTTAGAGGCACAAAATGAAGTTCTTCCCTCAAGGCAGCTCCTTCTGAACTCTGAGGCTAACACAGTTCTATAAAGAAACCTCAGTCTATACTATTAATTAACCCTATTTTAATCACTAGATAGTCACACACTGATTCTTCATGTCTTGTTTAGTTTGTCATCTTGCACACCTCAGGAATTTATTTGTATCTTTGGCAAATATTTCTTGAAAATTTGTTATGGACCAAGCACTCACTATATGATTACTGTACGTGATGAGTAGAACAAGTGTGAAGGAATAGATTTTTGAAGAGAATTTCATAATGCCCCATGAGGGAGTGGGATAGCAGTGCTGCATTAACTATGAGGCTGAGCTTTCTAACCTGTACAACTTGATGGTTGCAGGCAGAACTCACTGAGGCAGAGCAAGTGGAAGAAGATAAGGCTGGAAGAAGGACTCATGGGTTAGGTTTTAACCATGCTCCATCTGCGGTACCGAAGGGACATCTGAAAGTGGCGTCAAGAGAACAGTTCCATCTGCAGGTTGGAACCTGTGGCTAAGTCTGAGAAAGATCTCTTTTTGTTGTCATGATAATAACAATAATCACTACAGGCGATTAGGATTTTTTTTTTTTTTTTTTGTATATCATACAATATAGACTTTATTTACTTATTTTTTATTATGTTACCTTAGTCACCATACAGTACATCATTAGTTTTTGATGTAGTGTTCCATGATTCATTGTTTGTGTATAACACCCAGTGCTCCATGCAATACGTGCCCTCCTTAATACCCATCACCGGGCTAACCCATCCCCCCACTCCCCTCCCCTCTAAAACCCTCAGTTTGTTTCTCAGAGTCCACAGTCTCTCATGATTCATCTCCCCCTCCGATTTCCACTCGTTCATTTTTCCCTCCCTTCTCCTAATGTCTTTCATGCTATTCCAAATAAGCAAAACCATATAACTGATCTCTGCTTGACTTATTTCACTTAGCATAATCTCCTCCAGCCCCATCCATGTTGATGCAAAAGTTGGGTATTTGTCCTTTCTGATGGCTGAGTAATATTCCATTGTATATATGGACCACACCTTCTTTATCCATTCGTCTGTTTAAGGGCATCTTGGCTCTTTCTACGGTCTGGCTATTGTGAACATTGCTGCTATGAACATCGGGGTGCATGTCGCCCTCTTTTTCACTACATTTGTATCTTTGGGGTAAATACCCAGTAGTGCAATTGCTGGGTCATAGGGTAGTTTTATTTTTAAATTTTTGAGGAACCTCCACACTGTTTTTCAAAGTGGCTGTACCACCTTGCATTTCCATCAACAGTGTAAGAGGGTTCCCCTTTCTCCATAATCTCTCCAACATTTGTTGTTTCTTGCCTTGTCAATTTTTGCCATTCTAACAGGTGTAAGGTGGTATCTCAGTGTGGTTTTGATTTGAATATCCCTGATGGCTAATGATAATGAACATTTTTTCATGTATCTGTTAGCCATTTGCATGTCTTCTTTAGAGAAGTGTCTGTTCATGTTTTCTGCCCATTTCCATGCTCATGGATCAGAAGAATAAACATTGTTAAAATGTCTATGCTGCCCAGAGCAATCTATATTTTCAATACCAGCCTGATCAAAATACCACTAGCATTTTTCAAAGTGCTGGAACAAACAATCCTAAAATTTGTATTGAACCAGAAAAGACTCCAAATCACCAAGGAAATGTTGAAAAAGAAAAACAAAGCTGGGGGCATCACGTTGCCTGATTTCAAGCTATATTACAAAGCTGTGATCAACAAGACAGCATGTTACTGGCACAAAAACAGAAACATAGATCAATGGAACAGAATAGAGAGCCCAGATATGGACCCTCAACTCTATGGTCAAATAATCTTTGACAAAGCAGGAAAAAATATCCAATGGAAAAAAGACAATCTCTTCAATAAATGGTGCTGGGAAAATTGGACAGCTATATACAGAAGAATGAAACTCGACCATTCTCTTACACCATATGGAAAGATAAACTCAAAATGGATGAAAGACCTCAATGTGAGACAGGAAACCATCAAAATCCTAGAGGAGAACA
>CM052889.1:30471599-30573608 GCA_028534135.1 Potos flavus
TTTGTAAATGACACTACAAAGAGCCGATAGAAGATCTATAAAGAACTTCTCGAACTCAACACCCAAAAAACAAATAATAAAGTCAATTAGGACTTTTGACTAGGACCTCATGTCCTCTGAATGTTTATCTACAAGAATTCCTGAAATTAGCTGAACATATGATCTCACAGAAGATTTACCTTTGCTTTTGCTAGTTGACCCAAACCAACTTGACACCTTATAACAGAAGTCTAACTTGAGTTATTTTAGATCACACAGGCACATGAAATTTGGACCACAATTCACAAACTCACAGAAAGGTTAATTTGGCATTACAAATTCTCAGAGAGGACTTTTGTTAGCATGAAATTGGAACTGAGAACCTTTCCTTGCTGCACATTCCTGAAGAATGGATCTATTTCTAAGCCTCTGGGGTTCTAGTTTTATGAAGGCATAGATCACCCTTATGCCATGGGCTCTGGGCAATATCTCCTTTCCCCTGCTCTCCTCACAAGATCAAAATGGAAGCTCAAGACACCAATGTTTGCCAAAAGCCCATTTGTAAGGAAACTTACTTTGGTGGAGCCTACTTTTTATTTTGGTTTTGGGGTTCTGAACTTGTCCTAATTTTTTGCCAGCTTAGTATGTATTTTAAAATGCATTTTAAAAAATTATACTTATGGGGCACCTGGGTGGCTCAGTCATTAAGCGTCTACCTTCAGCTCAGGTCACGATCCCAGTGTCCTGAGATCAAGCCCCGCGTCGGGCTCCCTGCTTGGTGTGAAGCCTGCTTCTCCCTCTCCCACTCCCCCTGCTTGTATTTCCTCCCTCGCTGTGTCTCTCTCTGTCAAACAAATAAATAAAATCTTAAAAAAAAATTATACTTATGTTTAATTTAGAATTTTTAGTTGTTTATGTGGCATAGTTAAGGTATCGACATTGCCAATGGGCACAGAAAATAAAGTTGTAATACTTTATTATTTCCCAAACATTTGCTGTGTGATTTATATTCATTACATTATCTAATTCTTAAAGCACCTACATGCAATAGGTATTTTTATCATAGTTTCCAGAAGAGGGGACTGAGGTTAGAAGATATAAGTAAATTGCCAAAGGCAAGAGAACTATTAGTGTTTTAGGATTTGAACTCACAGCCTCTTCATTCCCAAGCTCATGTCTATAATAATAATTGTAGATCCTGAGATATTGCAAGAACACTGAGCTCATTTTACCGACTGCTCTTTTGTCTATTTGTTTTTCCCCTCCAAAGTGTCTTGTCTCCTTTATCTTCTCAAATCTCTTACTTCAAGAGTCTTTTCTATCTCAATAAACCACACCATCATCCATCCAACTGCCTGGACTGAAAGTATATATAAGTCATTCTTGATTTTTTTTTTCCTTTCTCAGCATCTGAAGACATTGCTCTGATCTAGGCTACCAACATAGATTGTCTAGACTCCTACAAGAAAACTATTACTTGTATCCATTCTCCTGTTCTTCTGCTATTGAACATTTGCAGTTCATTTGCACTCAGCAACCAGACTGATCTTTTCAGAAATACACTTACACATCTGAAACACATACACAAACTGAATCCGAAGAAATAAAGGAGATCTCCTTCCCTGCATTCTCTGCCTTTCTTTTCCTAACCTACTGGTTAAGGAAACTAAGAGCCACAGAACCTAAGGGCATTCTTAGGGTTACACAGTGGTGAAGCCATGACTAAATCCTAAACTACCCTTTGGCTCCTAGACAAAACTGTTTGTATTTCTCTCATGCCATCTTTAGGGAATATGCTAAAGGAGTAAACCTACTTGTCCTTAACAACATGAATGATCATGTGACCACTCATCCTTAAAACTGGAATTTTTCTAGGTAGGGTTTTATGGACTGGAGGTTTGTGCCCCCCACACTCACCCCAAAGTCATAGGTTGAAGCCCTAACCCTCGATGTGACCATATTGGAAAATAAAGCCTGTGAGGAGGGATAAAGGTTAAATGAGGTCATAAGGGTGGGGCCTTAATCCAATAGGGCCATTCAATCCTTATAAGAAGAAAACTCTGTCTTGGGAGGACACAATGAGAAGGTGGCCATCTGCAAGCTCGGAAGAGAGTTCTCACTAGGAACCGAACTGGCTGACACCTTCATCTTGGATTTCTCAGCTTCTAGAACTGTGAGAAAATAAATTGCTATTGCTTAAACTACCCAGTCAGTTATATTTTGTAACGGTAGCCCAAGTAGACTAACACACAAGATATGCCTCTTCCTTCTAGAATATACAAAAAACATTAGAAATTTATTTGCAAGGGCATTTTCAGAATTTTATTATCCAATATCAGCTTTTTTACAGAAAGTGCTTATAGTTGATTTTATGAAAAAAATTATTGGAGGTGGTACCCATTTATAAAGTAAATAAATAATAAAACATATTTGAGGGGATTAACAGACAAAACTATGTTGTGCTATGATTTTTCTTTTTTTTTTTTTTTAACTTGCTATGGTGCTTTTGTTTTGTTGTTATTTTTAAAGTACTCTTGGCCTTTGTCCCAAATCAGAATCTTTTATTAGAGTAAACTGTAGTGCTTCTGGATAAAACTAAGGGAGCTGTACACAGTGAGTAACCACCTCCCGCTTATCCAAGGAAGACCCATTTAAGAAGATAATTTGTTTTACCAGCACTTTTTATATCTTATAGGAAGCAGAATACTTATGCCTGTGGAGGAATTAATCTGAGTGATGAAAAGTGGAATAAAATGTTTCTGTTTCTCAAGTACATTACCTTAATAGACATTTGCATATCAACTGATATTACATATGCACATATATTATTTCTTGCAAAATGTGTGTGTGTGTATGAACATGAACTCTCACAATTTAAAGAGTACATTTGATTCAATTTAATTACCGAGTGGCCACCACAAGAAGCTAGTTCTGTGCTGGAGGAGTCAAGGTATCAGACATTGAATGGGTTGGCTAAGAAGTAAGAAAATGCACACAGTGTTTAAATAAAAGATGAGGCCAGAATTGTTGGTGCAAAGGACAAGTTCCCAACTAGTGTGGAACTTTCAGAGGGTAAAGCTTTTCTGGGAAACAGGATGCCCTTAGAGGACTAACTGGATTTAGTTGGGCAGTAACCAATAATCTGAATATTGAAAGGGAATGGAATATTCCCAAGAGACCTTCGTAAAGAAAAGTCTGATATCCTCCCTTGTGTTATCCCAACACACATGACGATGTCTAATATAATACGATCTGTATCCTTTACTCACAAATAACTCACTGTCATATCCCTTTTCTGGCTGAGTGATACTTTGTGCACTACCGAATTAGCCCCACCTCATTTGTACACAAGAAGTGCCTTTGAGACACTGAGGCCAAAAAGGCACATTAAGCCACTCATACGTCTGTATCTCAATCTTAGGGCCCTCACCCTCTTGGTCTCTGATACTCAAGTAAACAGGGTCAGCATCTGGCAGTGGACACAGAATAGTCATCAGTGGCAGGCAGGCCCAGATGCCAGGTAGGACATACTACAGACCAGCACTGTCCAGTGAAAAGATCATGAGAGCCAAATGGAATTTTAATTTTTTTAGCAGCCACATTTAAAAGAGTAAGAAGAGAGAGGTGAAACTGATTCTAAGAATACATATAACTTAGGATGCCTGGGTGGTTCAGTTAGTTAAGTGTCTGCCTTTGGCTCAGGTCGTGATCCCAGAGTCCCAGGATCGAGTCCCACATCAGACTCCCTGCTTGGCAGAGAGCCTGCTTCTCCCTCTGCCCCCCTCAACTCACTCCTGCTCTCGCTCTCTCTTTTTCTCAAATAAATAAATAAATATTTTTTTAAAAAAATTAAAAAAGAATACATATAATTTAATTCAATATATCCAAAATAATATCATTTCAATGTATAATCAATATAAAAAATCGTTAATGAGATATTTTACATTTTTTCCATAAAAAGACTTCAAAATTCATAGTGAATTAATATTTAGAGCACATTTCAATTGGGACCAATCACATCTCAAACCTCAGTAGCCCAGGATTATAGTCAAACTTAAGCAATGCAGGACCTCCTTTTAAAAGGAAAAATATATATATATATGGACCTTCACAACTGTAAAACTAGGTACCAACTTCTTATACTTTTAACTCGTACTATAATGAAATCAAAACAAATTGTTTAAATAAATATAAAGCAAATAAAATGTGAACTAACATTATTTGAATATGAAAGTTGATATTTTGCTTCAGCTAAATATCTCGGTGCAATATAAAATGGCAATTTTAGGTTTGAACCACTGCAAATCTTCCTCCCCACGAGGACATGCCAGCATTTCATTTGGCCTTTTCTCAAAACAGTGCTTCATTTAAAGTCTCAGTTCTATCAACAAAAAAATCAAAGTATCAATACTTAGCACCAATATTATTCAGGTGCAGAGCCAACGTGATAAAAAATACAAATGCCACAATGGGCACTGAAATAATTCATATCTCTGCTACTTATACATAATTACTGTTGGATATATTCACATAAGTGCTTACCCTTTCCCTTCCCAACCTCTCCTCCAACTGGTTTTCTTTAAAACAATTATACTGGGACGCCTGGGTGGCTCAGTTGGTTAAGCAGCAGCCTTTGGCTCGGGTCATGATCCCAGGGTCCTGGGATCGAGTCCCACATCGGGCTCCTTGCTCGGCAGGGAGCCTGCTTCTCCCTCTGCCTGCCACTCTGCCTGCTTGTGCTCTCTCTCTCACTCTCTCTGACAAATAAAGAAATAAAATCTTTTAAAAAATAAATAAATAAAAAAATAAAACAATTATACTTCTTTCATAAACTTAACATTATAAACAAATTTTCCACGTTTGCTTCATAGTTTCCAAGGCATTACTCTTAATAGTTATATAATATTCGATCAAGAATGTATCAGCAGTATCAGCTCAATGCTGGACACACTACTCATACCGGACTTCTCTGTTGTATTAGTTATTAATGAAAACACTGCCCACTGCCCATCAGCTCATCCTTCTTGAAACTCTCTTTCCTAAGCACTTTAGTTTACTGAGTCTTACCTAATTCCAGATTAGGTGGGCTAAGTGCCCACCTCTTTTCCTGGCCTCTAAATGTAGGCACATTCACAGCAGCCTGCCTCTTTTCTCCTCCCACCCTCCTCCATGAACTCACCCTCATCCAGGATTTCAGCTAAGTCTTCTGTGCTGATAAAGCCATTCCCTCTTCTAGTCTCCACTTTGGCTTTTCCTATTCCCTAAAAAATATGTCTGCCAAATGGCCTCTGCAGCAAGTCGGATTCTAAACTGTGTTCATTTCCTTTGTTCCAGTACCTCCCATCGCAGAATCATCAGTACGTTTCGCTGTTAACGATAACCCCATTCTACTAGTAAACATGAGCTGGAAACTTTGAATTCATGCACGCCTCTTATTTTTCTTTTGTCTGCCAAAACAAAGCACTTGGCAACACTCCCTGTGAATGGCATTCCTTTGTGTGATATTTTCACTGTTATCCTTTCATTGTTTGTCACTTAAGGCATAGCAAAGGTGCCTCACACATCACACACACACATATGCATGCCCTCACCTCTGTTCCTCAGGCCAGTACTTGCAAGATTATGTTCCTTAAAGCAGCCACCTGATCAAGAGAGTCTGCTCTCGGGAAACATTAATATTGGCACTCGCTGACCAAATCAAATGCTATTGAGCTTACCCTTCGGAGACTTTCACTTTCTGACCACAGAACACTCTTCTTCTCTCACCCAGTGAGTGAGGGAAAGTTTCGATCAGGCAGACATGCATATGCCTTCTCTCTACCATCAGACTTTAAATTTTTAGGTTCAAGGATCATGTCTTATTTATACTGATTATCCAACGATATTCACATGGTGAATAGTCAACCAATAAGTAAATAAATAAAATAAAGTTTAAAAAAATGACTTTCAGCAAGTAACATTTTTTAGAGCAAACGATTTCATCAATCAATTGACAAAAAGACCATGGTGCTAAGAATTGGTGCCAACTGACAAGAGAGATACATGTCAGGGGTGTGAAACTACCCAGTGCAGGCTGGCCTGAGATACAAAATAGAGGGCCATGGATATCAAGATGGGAGTCTATGGGCACTAGAATCACAGAATCTAGGAGTCCAAAGGACCAGTTAATTCATAAACTGCGGCGTCTCATTGTACAGAGGTGAAAATGATCACAAATTTAAGAAACAGCCTCCTTTTACAATGCCATTACACTGTGTCTCCTTACCGACATAACTCCAAGTTGCACTTAACTACAAAATCATCTGTTTTGAGACATTAAGTTTGTAGGTTTTTTAATCTTTAATTGATCAAATTGAATCTACAACCAAGTCACAAGTGCTTAAAGGCTTCCCAGAAAGGAAAACTTGGCAATGACCACAGATAAACTTTTGAAAAAGTAATTAACATCTGTTTAGTACTTTGCTGTTTCTCATTTGAAAGGCATGGCAATCTTTTGAGAAGGTCAGGCAATTATTATTATCTTATTTTACCAATGATAAAATTGAGGCCTAGATTGCTTTTATGGCCAAATGTCATATTTCTGATGCGGCAGGGCCAGCAGTAAATTCAGTTCTTCAGATGCCTGGGCCACGGCTCATTCTAGTATTTACTGCTCACTCCTTTACCATTTTCCCAGTGATTAGACCTGCTTGCAAATAACTGTAATATGTGACATTATAAGTATCAGATACCTATCTCCTCTACAGCAATATATTCTCAATTCAGCTGCTGGCCTATGTTTTTCTTCAGGAAATTTCCCTTTGGATGCTTATAGAAAAATACTCCTATCTTTTAACTTAAGCTCACTTGGAAATAATGATCTTTTAAATAAAATACTTGTTCAATATGAATTAATCAAATTGTAATTTTTCATTATTTAATTTTCCTCTGACTTTTCCAGTTTCCACTGTGGATTCCTAGGCAGTTTATGTACAACTCAAAGTGTATTATTATAAGGGCTTGTGTTTTAGGGTTCTAAGAGCATTTCCTCTGGGTTTGGTTATAGCTTCAATCCGATCAATTAAAAGTAAGAAACCTACACTTATGAGACTTGCTGCCTAAAGGCAGATGATTTTGGAATAAATAAAACTTTGAAATTCTTATCTCAATGAGGAGACTCACAGATTTTGTTCCTGTTATTGTTGCAGATTTTCAGCTTTCTATTTTATAACATAAGGAGCAGCTGAAGTAAAACATGTTTTTATTTTCATTTTCGACTTGCATATATTAACAAATTAAAGGCAGATCAAGCTGCAACAGTAGTTCGAGTTCTCTCTCCCCTCCCCCAACTGTGTTTTAGGAACTTACAGTAGGGCTACCAGATTTTTGTTCCCTAGCAAATCTAGGGACACACATTTGCATATCGGTTTGCATGTACTTGGATTTTAATTTGCATAAATTTGCATACTAAATGTAAAAGCTTCAACTACAAGTATATAAAGTAAAATAAAATTGATTAATTAGTGCAACCTACTACAGTTGTACCCAATCCCATTAATCTGGTTGTGCTGGAAGACTTGTAGTCAATAGTGGCCTGAAGGCTAGGGAGCCAGCTTCCCAGCTGTTCCTTAAACTGGGGCCAGCTCCATAAACAGTGAATTGCAAGAAATGGGAGCATCAGAGTTAAAACTGTTCCTGGAAGGAAACGTACACACACATACACACGCACATCCAGAAAAGTTTTATCTTTAGCTAAGGATCAAATCAGAGTATGGTACAAAGTATAGATGATTTTGTTTCCTTATATGTCAGTTACAGTGAACAGAATGAAGCCTCTTTCAGGCCTGCAGAAGTCACTTAACCCAAAGCCAGTCCACTCACAGATGCATGGCAGCTCACCAGGACAAGCGGAGAGCACCCACCACCACTAGCATTGAAGCCTTTGCCCCACTGATCTCAGTCTTGTGAGTCCAGTCTCACATCCCTTTCAACATGAAGTGGCCACTCCTAGCCCACCATCTTCTCTTTTCCTTAACTTTCTTCCCAAGGTTTTTTCTGACTTCTTCTTTTTCTCATCCTATCTGTCCTGTAATTCCTCCCCTCCTCACTCATCCAAGTTACAACTTCAAGGCTTAGCTTAAATCTGTCCACATCCTTAAATATCAATAAAACAACAATATAACTATGACAAAAACCATCCTTCCCTATTTCAAGCCATCAGGCTCCTTTTCCTCAACCTTGATGACATCTATTCTCAATATGACTCACCTGAGTCTTTAACATGCTTTATGACAACATTTGTCTCATATGTGTATGATTGATCTCTATACAAAGTTGCAAGGTTTGGTGGAATAAATATTCTGTTTCTAAACTCTTCCAAGCGTCCATCATAATTCTGGAAGCATACCAGGGTATCACTGTAATTGTGTTGATTCATTATTATGAAGAGTATTTCACAACATCGTAGGGAGAATGTGGTGGAAGGAACAAACTATGATACAGAATCAGTAAATGTGATTTCCTTCATGTAGGTGGGGTCCTAATTTAAGTTTGTACCTTGACTGGAATGAGCTTAGCAGTTGGTAGAAGAGGCTAAAAGGTACCAAGCACTTACTATGTGCTGTCCACCAATGTAAGTGGATTACACACAGTATTTTATTTAATCCCCACAACAACCTAATGGTAGAGTAACCATTTTAATCAACATTTCGCCCATAAGAAAACAGCCATTAGGTGATTTGTCACGGTTCACTCCTTTGGGTTGCAGCACAGACAGGACTCCCACCTGATAGGTCTGACACCAAATACTCTGTTTCCAAACCACCAGACTACACTACTTCTCATTTAACTGCTTCTTGCTTCAGGTTCCTCATCTGAAAATGCATATAACAACTACCACTTCATATACTCTATGACTCGAATGAAACTGCATAGAGGAAAGAATTTTGTGAGCCATAGAGATCCTCGTTGTGTTTACAGTTACAACACAGAAAGATATTTTTCTCTTGGTCCACTCTCTCACTCTCACTTTAGATTTACTATTTCGGAAAATCTTGGAAATTGTGGTTTATCACTTTTACTATGATTCAAAAGAGACTCTCAAACTGGCCACTTGTCAGACTGATAAGAATTCGTTTTCATACCGGCAGGACACATAGCTGGGGTCACTTCCCTCGGTTTCTCCAATTACATAGCTTGCTGTGAGGAGCTGAATCAACCATGAATGTCACCCCATTCCACATTGGTGAGCAGGGTACTCTCTCTTCGGCCCTTGGCATTTAACCATGTTGAATTATGAATGTGTTTCCAATCACACTGTTTGCCTTGGAGCTGGTCAGGATGAATGCAGTACCTTTTTGGGAATTAGATTTTTTAAGTAGACTATGCAATTTTTTAAAGTAAAGTTTATTCAGAAAGCTGTGGTTATCTCAAGATTTGCCAGATTATAGAAAACAGCACTGACTGCTGGATGAGCCCATGGAGTAGTTCTCTGCAAAGCCTGTGGCCTTATTTAATATTAAACAAAACTGGCTGTCCAGGCCACGGTAGGTCCTGTAAAATCAAACAGCTGATATGCTGGTCTCTCTCTCTCTTCATACAAAGTGCTCCAGGGAAACCTGTGCCTTGGTTTTGTGTGAGATGAGACCTCTCTTTAGATGAATATGAACCTTATCTTCTAATTAAGAAAGCAAATGTTCTGTTCTGCCCAAAAGGCAAAAGTTAACAATATGATAAATTCAGAAATGGGTATTTTAGGCTGTTCTCACTTTAGTGTGTATGTCAGTTTATGAACATTTCATCAAGACAGAATGATAAGTGGAATTCCAGGTATCAAGTCTTTTTAGGAACCTTGGTCCTCTCCATAGCGTACCCAAAATACCAGAAAATTCTATGAAATGGAAATAGAGTCCATGCACACTCTAACAGGAACATACAGGTTTTTATGAAGAGACTGGTCACAGTTTCTTCCCTATCTTTATGATGAAGGACGTTAGGGATAATTTTAGGTTAAAAAAAGAACATGTGTCTCCACTCCAATGGACTCAGAACTATTTTCACCCATGTAGATAGATAAAAAGCTGAGGTTACATTTCCCCCAAGAATTTAGGACTCTCTTAGTTCAGGTAGTATGTTCTGCATTATAAAAAATTATTAATTACAGAGAATGAAGAGCATTTTAGAGAATCCTTTGTTCATATTACCAAAGAAGATATATGAATGGCAAGTAAGAACATGAAAGGATGCTTAACATTATCAGTCATTAGGGAAATACAAATTAAAACCACAATGAGCTGCCACTTTGTACTTCGTATGTAGGATAGCTATAATCGAAAAGACAATAAAAAATATAGGTGAGGATATGGAGAAACAGGAACTCTTTTCCATTATCATGCACTACTCCCAAACTGAGAGTGGTTTATTTAGAATCCTTCTCCTCAGGCGAGGACAAATATGCCCCACAGACTTAACTATATGCATTATATAATGAGAAAGTGGTCACTTCAAATTTTTCCTTGAACTAAAAATAATTAAATAGTGAAGTTAAGACTTCTCTTCTACCTCTGGTCCTAATCCTTCCTATGACGCAAAGAGAATAGAGCCTCAAACATGAAATGAAAATTAAAATGAGTTCCAGTTTAAAGACTTTGGAAAACTTTATACCTTAATTTCTAGAACATGGAACTAAATTATACGCCTGGCTGTTGCTAGAAAAGTTTCAAAATATATACCCATTGGAACACTCTGAAAAAATATAGAGTGATTTACAAATATAAACTAACATCATCTGGCTAAAAAAATCATATCGTATATTCTTAATAACATAAACAAAGAACACAGTATAAGGGCCTCTATGTAGCATAAATTGGTTTAATTTTCTTCTTGCTATACTGGAAGGGAAAAGTCCTGATTGCTTTAAAATTCTATAAGCTCTTGGTAGGATGTCATTAAAAGTTACCCTTAAGTTAAGTGGTTATAGAAAATGATATAAAAACCACTCTAACCTAATCAAGCCACTTCAACATTTAGAGTAGTTTTTCAAAAATGAAAACATTTTTGACATTTTTGATGAGTGTTTGGCCATTCAACATTTTTTTAATGTTGAGAAAGAAAATGATTAATTTAAGACTCTGCAGCCAATTGAAATGTTACTACCCCCACAAACTGGGAATATAAAATACAGGTGGTACTCCTATTTAGGAAAAGCTAGCATATGGAAATGCAGGTTTACAGAGCAGACACATTAGAATATGATAATTTTCATCACAAAAAGGTTTTCTACATAACAAAAGGATTTTCCTCAGGGTTCCCCTTAAACATCAGGCTCTGTTAGTTCATTTAAATATGACTCAATTTGCACACCAATTTTCAGGAGCATATTCATTCTGGAAAGTTGGGTGTACCCACATAATGGCATGTACCCAACCAGACATTAATTCTCAGCACCTACCACAGTGCTTGGGGCATGCAGCAAACAACATGTAAATGTTTGATAGATAAGTGAGCGAATGAATAAATGAATGAATATTACATAAGCAGACAAATATCCATTGAAAGTCTTTTGAGTGTCGAAAAAGTCTTCAAACAGCGTGGGATGGAGAATGTCAGGCAGACTAGGAAAACAACATTCTTCAGAATTTTCAAATAAATTTCATCTTATAGTATGTTCTCATTATTGAGTGAATAAACTAATGAACTTAGGTAACAGGTATATTTTCATCATCAATTCTTGATTGAGAACAAATCATGATGTAATATGTGAAAAAAAAATCAACAAAGGCCACCTTTCTATAAGCAGCAAATGAATTTTGGGGGTCTCCCAGCAGCTTTGTTTGATGCTGAACCTGAAGTATTCAGACCATTACCCAGGGCACCTTTGTTCATTCTCTTATCCTAAGCTTCACACTGTTTGGCTATTACAACCACTGTAACAAAACCCAGAGTTACAGCTCTTTCTTTTCCTTTACCACCTCTCAGACACAATCAAACAAAACATCCCAAACTTCCCCTTTTATCTCTGCAATATTCAACTCAGTTCTCCAGCCCACTGACCTGAAGCCACAGATGTCTAAATTCCTGGGTGAGGAAACCCTTTGTTAACTCACACAGAAGTGGTAAGTGTAGCACATGTAGAAGGTTCTTCAAGGTGTGGCTCAGCCATCACATTAACCCCACTAATTCCTCCTGCTCAGGAGGTTTCGCTGCTTAAACATCTCCCTATTCCTTTGCATCCTCCTTCTCTCCCTTTACTGACAGCCTTCCTTTCCCTATTTTTTCAGTCAACCTCTGAAACCACAGTCAACAACTGACTTGAAAATGGGTTTCTAATTCAGTGAGGGTGAGGTCAGAAAAGGGATCACAACTGAGGAGAAAATGGTTCATGCAATGTACTTAATGAGCTGAAATCCTGCTTGGGGAAAGCTGGGCCAGGGAGTGGAGCAGGGACCTGAGCTACTGTTCTACTCTCACATGCCTGGGATGCTCCTCACTGAAGATGTTGGCTCCAGAGGGCAAACCCTATACTCCAAAGAGAGGGACAGGTAGAGACAGACACACTGCAGGAGCGTAAAAGTCATTACATTCTACATCTCCCCAGAAGAAGCCAGATACTCTAGGGTGAGTGCCAGGTGGCATTGTTCTCCAAATGTTCATTCAACCCTCGGCCAGGTCCTACCAGACCCACCAGTGCCTTCTGGAGGTGAGACATTCTGTTTCCTAGAATTGGCCTTTGATGTTTCTAGACTTCACATTCTCCATGGAAGGTGGTCCCACATAAAGATGGGATTATAGACATAGATCCCCCAGAACCTTCCATCTCAGGGCTGCTACTCTGTGGGTGTGTGTGTGGGTGTGTGTGAGAGAGAGAGAGAGAGAGAGAGAGAAAGAGAGAGAGAGAGAAGTGTTAAAGAATTGACTCATGCAATTGTTGGGGGACTGGCAAGTTCAGGGCAAGCTAGGAGACTAGAAATTACAGCAAGAACTGTTTCTGTGTCCAAAGGTGGTCTGGAGACAGAATATCTTCTTCCTCTGAGGGTCTCCATCTTTGCTTTAAGGCCTTCAACTCTTTGGATGAGGCCCACCAATATTATGGTGGATAATGTGCTTTACTCAAAGTCTACTAATTTAAATATTATTCACATTTTAAAAATACTTCAGAACAACATCTAAACTAGTATTTGACCAAATAACTGGGCACCACAGCCTAGCCAAGTTGACACATAAAATTAACCATCACAAATGTAATAAAGACCAAGGGAGAGGCAAGGGGCTTTGCTGAATTGGTGAAACACTACCTACACAGACCACTCCTGCTTTCTCAAACCACCTGCTTGTATCTCTCCTTCTGTTCTTGAGAGTCGACTGCTTCCAAGACCAAAAATAAATAAATGAATAAATAAATAAATGGGAGATTTGGAATACATGAGCATATCATATTAAAGACTGACTAAAAGGGAAAATATTCACATAGGTATAGATGTTCTCATGTGTTCATTAAAAACAAAAAATGCAACAAAATAAACCATACCCCCCAAGAAAATATTACTAAATGGTCCAAATTCTTATGCCATATAGTTGAACAAAAAGGTCTGCATATACAGGTGTTTTAGTGCTTGTTCAATGAATGAGTAGAAGAGAGAAATGCTACTTTGAAATGATTTTTTTATTTTTTTATTTTTTTTTGCCAATCTCTCAATAAAGAACATTTTTTAATGCCAGGCAACTTTTTTCTTCCCCTCTTTCACTTTTTTTTTTTTTTTCTTTTTCTAAAATGAGCTTTAGGCCTTATGAGTAAAATATAGTAGATTCAAATAATTATTGACTGTTCAGAATGAGCTTCACTTTAGACAGGATATAAGAGAAACAACTCCTGGGAGAGGCTTTATCTGATCTGAAAAAGTCGTATTATTATTACTATTATAAGAAAAATTGGAATGCAATTTAATTGGGGACATAACCAACCAGATGTGGAGGAACACAATAAGAAATCAATGTGAAAGGCTGTACGTATTGATAGAATACCCCACAAGCAAAAATATGATATAATTTTGAATTTTAAAAGACTGGAAATGAAAAAAATCAGAGATTTTAAATCTATAATGAAGAATTTATAATATTCTGTCAGTAATACCAATAACTTAGAACACTTTTCTAATTTTAATCTACCTTCAACTAGTTTGCTTTCAGCATTTTGCTTAAGCTCTGTATACACAGGCACACACATAAGCTATTAACTAGTTATTTCAAGGTGCATAACCATGTAAATGAATCAAAGTAAAGCAAAATCCTACTGACTTTCAAATATTAGAAATGTGGACTACAAAAATCAGAAAATTATCATCATTTTCTGCTTCACTTTATTGTTCAGGAAGAGATGTGGTTTATTTGGAGAAGCCTAGAACTACTCCCTTCCCCTTGTTAGTCCTTTCCTTGATGCAGAAATCATTTCTGAGAGCCTAGCAGGAGAAGATTAAGTACAGAACACAGAGAAGAATCCACAGAGTAGACACTGTTTCCTTCTACCTTGGTCATCTCAAGGAAAAAGTAACCCAGCATTCATTGACATTTAATATTGGGGCAAAATGTATTAGGCACGTCCACACAGACCACCTTATTTAAGACTCAAAAACACGCTGTAAGGCACTCAGACAATTCCTTCATTTTGCAGATCAGGAAACCAGAGCTTAGAAAATATGCAACTGCCTGAGTTCACACAACTCTCTGGTGGGACACTCAAATTTACACCCAAGTCCCCCTGACTCTCTGGTGCTTTTTCTTCTGTGACACAGCAGGGGTATCATTTATGGAAACGGAAACAATAATCAGTCCTGTTGATTTTGAGAACTAGTGTATTCATGTGCATCTAAATAGTACCTATTTTACAAACTATTTTTCCAAATAGAAGACTTACTCCATGTTTTTGTATTATTAGACTGAAAAGTATGAAGATGAAATCTGAGCTTTTTAGTAATTCCCGGATAAGGCTCTGCCACTTCCCCAGTGAGGAGATGGGCTAGGTGTCAGGCAACAGGTAGCTCCAGTGTCCCAGCACTGGCCCTCAAAGCAACAGGGGATGTCTGCAGATAGGATCAGGCTGGCCCACCCCAAATGTCTAGCTCACCCCAAATGTCTAGCGAGAGATGGAAATACAATAAAATAACATGTTGTTTATTAGATATTCTAATTCTCTACCACATCCTTTTTCAAAGAAGTCCTTTTATTTTCCTTCACCTCACAAAACTTTTACCCCATTTAAACTATTTAATATTCTACTCCCTTATCTAGGATGCCTGAGGCTAACATACCTCCTCCCCCACACAATCATCATATTGGGTTTATAATGTTCTAGAAGGTTCACACCATTTTGAGGGCTACTGTGCTATGTCTTTCACAGCATTAAACTTATTTAAGAAAACGTTTTATGTATAAGATTAGGGGCAGGATCCCTGTGAAAGTAAATACCTGTACAACACTGTAATTTGTGAAGACTTGGGAATTACTTTTCTTCATAAGAAAAGAAATGCATCTGGAGCTATTCCGTTAGACCTACCTTCTCAGAAGAATCAGGCATGGCTTCTCATCATAGCTAGAATCCCACTGTGTTTGGTGTGTTTCTACAGATTTATATACTTTTTTTTTTTTAATTCAAAGAAATAGAGAGGGCAACACCTATCATCGGGCATTATATAAAACAATTTATTTTGTAGACTGGTAGAGTCTACCAGGAGACTCTACCAGAGGCGGAGATAAAACAGAAAGACAATAACATCATGTTGTATGGTCACTTAGGCCTCTGTTGCTCCAGGCTGCCTCGGTCTCCAAGGTTCACCCTAAAATCTTCCTTAATGGATATATTTTTTTGTTTAGTTCCACCCCTTTGGTTTTGGACTCACATATCATTCAAATTTCAATGTTTAGTTTCTAGTACAACGTCTAGTCCAGTCCTTACTTTGTAAAGACAACCACTGAAGTAAGATCGATGGACTCAACAAAAGGAATAAAGGAGAGAATGAGAAACAGAGAGAGGGAAAATGGCAGTATTTGTTTATCTCTCTGAGGATTTTAACTCATTTTTCCCATTTCTTGCTAAGGTTTCAGGAAACGGATAATCATGTCTGCCCCAACTACCTACAGAACCTGTTCAGGAAGAGGTCATGGGGCCTCCCATTTTAGCAGCAATGAAACTAAGACAACAAGGAAGATAAGCCTGACCATCGCCAAGGCCCATGCCCCTCGGTTAGTGGCAGAATCAGGGCAGTAGCTCTTCCTTCTAGCCAGGACTTCTTCATTCCTTTCCACGTGAAGCCCTTGCATCCTTTTTGGGGTACCTAAAGGCTAGGCCAATAGGCTTTTGTTTCCCAGCATGAGGAAAAGGCCAGCAGTGCTCCGCAAAAAGTGAGATGCCCCTGTACCCCATGCCAGCCACGATCTAAGCACCCGAGAGGGAGAAGGACCTTGATCCCCTTGGAAAATACAAATATGTGTCAGTGGCAAAAACACATCCCTGACCAGGCAGCAAGGTCACAGGTCAAGTAGCTGGGGAAGAACAGATTCCCCCAGTGCTGCTGAGAACCACTGTGGCCCTTCCTCTCTAAGAAGCATACAGAGGAGGCCCACCTATCCTGAGCCTCGCCCACCTCTCTTGGGGCTGGCCTAAAGGCAGGAGCCCACTGGGATGCTGGCGGAAAAAGGGCACAGGGGCTGTGGATGTGTGGTGGGGAATGAAGGGGTGGTATGGGAATGCAGGAGGAAGAGTACCTGGGAAACCAGAGGCCATAATTGGCCTCCCTGACGACCCTGAACTCTCACTTGACTACAGCAAGCCAGAGTCTTCTAGAAATAGTACAGACCTGCCCAGGACTAAAGAAGTAGAATCCACAGCAGTTCTGAAACAAATCAAAGAACCATTACTTCAAACAAATAAAAGCCCTGCACCTTCTCACTCACTTTTGAACACTTGCTAGATTTTCAGATTCAGATCTTTTATATTGATAACCGGTCCATTTAAACTTCATTACAATGAAACTTGGGCAAACAATGTACTTTATAACTTATTTTGCAAAACAGACAGAACAACAACAAAAAACCCCAAAACTGTTTGTTTGAATACACCTGGATTATAATTTTTCCCTCCATTCTTGATTTCTTGCTTCCTTTGAATCTCTCTGCCTATCTTCCTTTCCTTTCTTCTCCCCTACCTTCCTTAATCTCCTTTATATTCCTTCCTTCCTTCCTAATTTCCCCTTCTTTCTCTCTTTTTTCCTTCATCTCTTCCTTTCTCTTGGTTATAGGATGTCGGTCAATATGAACTTCATATTTCACTTTCTGAATGTGGGTGCGGAACCTGGAATGAGCAATAGGTGAATTAGTACCATGAAGTAGTGCCTTACAGGGCTCCCCTACCTCTCCATCTTCTGTGCCCAGAAGCACATTTAAAGAGGTTTAAAGAGGCATTCACCAGGCTACACAATAAAGATTAAAAGTGTTTTTCTGTAGAGAATGTCCTCATCAAACTGTGACTTTACTGTAATTCAACTGTTTTTTATTGTCTTTACCAATCGCTGTGTATGTGTGCATGCACGTGTGTCATTATTCTGACATAACTAGAATGATCTCATTCCAAGTCATCCCTCAGGCTGCCTCTGAGAGTGGTTAATCTAAAACAGACACACAGAAAAATAAATACAATAAAGTAAAATACTAAAATAAAATAGACACACAGAAAGTTTTCGATAATCAATGTATTTTTCTTATTAAAAATTTTCCATTATCTTCTTAAATCACTGCATTAGAAGGTTCTTCACTGTTGTCATCAAAGCTGAACAGTACCATTCAAATCTTTTTTTTTTTTTTTTAAAGATTGTATTTATGTATTTGACAGAGAGAGAGAGAGCAAGAGAGCACAAGCAGGGGAAGTGACAGGCAGAGAGAGAGAGAGAGAGAGAGAGAGAGAAGCAGCCTTCTCAATGAGCAGGGGACCTGATGCGGGGCTTGATCTCAGAACCCCGGGATCATGACCCCAGCCAAAGGCAGATGCTTAAGGGACTGAGCCAACCAGGCGCCCTTCATTCAAATCTTTTATAAGGAAAACAAACCCTAGGCTTTTATCATAACTAACTGACTGCGAGGAGGAAGGGAAGTGAGTGCACTGTCTTCAGGACATTTCTCTCCTTTAAATGGGTTAAAAGCTACCAGTTTTCCAGAAGTTTGGGGAATAAAATGAGATGACACATAGGTACTTGCTTTAAAATAAATGCACAAGTTATTTTCTCAATCTCAATCCCTTGCGTCTATTAGGGACTTAAGGAATATTTGGGGAATGAATGGATTATTTTTCCATTCAAATCAGTGACTCATAACTATTTATTCATCTTGGATGCCTATAAGATATTAATAAAATAAAAATACAATAAAGAACTAACATTTATTTAGACATTGCCATTTGTTAGCCACTGTTCTAATTACTTTCCACATATTAATGTGACCTTCACATCAAACTATGGGGTACTTGTTATTTTTTTTCCTATTTTAGAGTTGAGAAAACTGAACATAGCACCTATGAAATCACCTGCCCGACATCACCTAACTAGTAAGGGATGGAGCTGTGATTTGAACCATGCAGTCAACTCCAGAACCCATCTCTCAAACACCAAGTATCCTCACTACCACAGATATAAGCTACAGGCTTCATTATGAGACAAATAAACACAAAATGTTGACCCAGTTTTAGGGGAGTCACAGAATACTTGAAGCCCAATCATGGATCCTAGGTTAGTAATTCATGATTAGATTGAACTGGTTTGGAGCAATGCTTGAGTGAGTTTGTTTTCGTGGTGACAACAGGAAATGTAGCACTAATGCATTGTCAGGTTCTAGAAAGATGGGAGAGGAAAACTAATAAAACGAACAGAGGTGGAAGGCCATCTGGGCCAAACTTTGCACATGCTATATTTATGAGATTGGGGCTGGTAATATTCTGGCTTAAAAGATCCAGGGCTTCTTCATCCAAAAGCAAATCTTATCTAAATAGAATATATATATATATATATTCATGATTCAAGGCAGAACTGTGAAAACCATAGTTCCAGAAAATATAGTCTACTTTCCTCACAACACAAAGTACTTGAAAAGCAGGTGATCCATGGTGAATGGCAGAGTGAAGAAGACTAAGACATCAGCGTGGTTGTTTGGATAAGCTTTTCCCTGGAAAGGAAGGCACAGATACCCTTTACAAGTAGCTGATCTTGTCCTCTCTCTGGAAACATATCTATCAGCCTGGGGGACTCAAGAAAAATCTGACCTGAACTCTCCTTTCCCTTTTCTTTTTTGCGCAGTGGTCTTTAGTCCTACCTTCAAATGCTACACTACTTCTCTAATTTAATTACACTTGTCCTCAAAGTCAGACATTTTGAAAGAAATAACATGGCTGCTCTGTCTGCCCAGAGCTTCCTTGTTGTATGTTTCTCTCCTCTATGTTAGACTCAGTGATACTGTCCCATAGGTCACTGAGACTGTGCTAACCTTATTATTCTTAAATGTTGTTTTTTCTCTCTTCTTGCATTCAATATGCTGTCAAGTCCATCACGAAATTTTTATTTCAGACACTATAATTTTCATTTCTAGAATTTTAATATGGTTTATTTTACCATTTTTATTTCTCTGCTAATATTCTCCTCTTTATTCATAATTTTCTTTTCCCTTTAGATTTGAAAGGAAATATTTTTCCTTTAAGATTTTAACATATTTATAATAGCTGGTTTAGAATCTTTGTCTCCTATAGTTGTCATCTTATCTTTGTGATCTTATAGTTGGCTTCTATTGATTGTCTTTTCTCTTTACTATGTGTAGCAATTTTTTGTATGTTTCCTAGTAGATATTACGATTGACAAATTTGTGACATTTATTTATTTGCTTTTATCTTTTCTGAAGGGAATTTGTTTTAGTTCTCTTACAGTTAATTTTGTTTGACTAACATTACAAAGACTATCTCTTAGTAGTGGACATCAAATGAGTTTTGCACCTTTTTTTTTTTTCAGGTTTCTTGATGTTGTTTTCTGCCAGGCGATCTAAAATATACTCTGCCCATACATAGTAAAGTATAATTGACAGGTAAGTTATTGGGAAGAGCTTATATGCAATTTTTTTAGCTGTCACATCTGTGGCTTCCTCCTCTCTGGAATATCTTCTTTACTCTCAAGCCAGTCTGAAAATTCAAAACACCATTTTGCAGCAGCAATTTGTTATTGATTTCCTTTTGTCTTTTGCTCCTGCCCCAAATAGCTCTCTTGTGTTTTAAGTTGCAATATCCCTGGTAAAAATACCTATTTTTTTATAAAGGTTCCAATAATATCAACTAAAATTATTCAAGCTTTCACATCGCTAGTCCTTGCACACCAGTTTTCAAATAAATAAGACAGATTATTTGAACAGTGATGTCCAGTATCTAGAAGCAGGAATCTGGCCCTACTTTCCTATGGCTTTCCTTCCATTTCGTTATCTTTCACATTGTTTATCATTAGTTCCCTAATAATTCTCTCTCTCCTAAACTCTTTCCATGCTATCCTACTTTCTTCTTTTCTTTCTCACCTCTCCTTTTTCCATAATTTCTTATAATTCACTTCCTTTCCTTTCTGTTTATTATTTAAAAAATATTTTTTATGTTTTTTGTTCATTAATGAGGTTCTACCTTTCTCGACTTTACTGGAAAGAAATTTATCATTGGCTTCCTTTATTCAAGGTATCTGGCAGCTTTCCACAATAGCTAAAGTTTCTTACACAATTCTGAGCAAAAGGGCTGTAGGCAATTCTGAGAAACTCCCTTTTCTTACCAAGGATTCTGAATTCATGGTAGAATGCTTTTTCTGTCTACCATAATATGCTTCCTGTTACATTACCAACAATGCACTAGTCACTCTGCCACACAAACACACACACACACACACACACACACACACACACACACACACAAATTAGAGACAATACAACATATGCTGCCTCAAAAAAATTAAGAGTATACTGGGGAAGAAAACTAGATACCCCTTAAACAAGCACCAGAATTTTCTACGTATCTGCAGGACTTATTTTTGCACTTCGGTTATGCCTCTGCTCAAGTGAAATGATTTCAGGAATGCCTTCTTTGACCACCTTATCCAAAATAGCAAACCCAGGGAAGTATGCTCCCTTCACTACTTTTCTTCTTACTATCACTAGAAAAATTATCTATTTATTACTTGTTTATAATGTTCATTTCCATCCACTTGAATGAACCTCCATTCAATGTAAGGGCATTTTTTTTTTTTTAAACTACTCAGCATTATGCCTAGAATCTGGTATCTGACACTGTCGAATGAAAATGGAGTGGATAATTTGCTTCTGTCTAAGTGGTCTTATCATTTTGGCCTAATCCATTTCACCTACCTTCCACAGTTGTTCAAGTTAGTTCTCTATTCAAAAATTGGAATGGCCATTTTACATTTCAGATTAAAAAAATTATAAACCTCAATATCTGGGACATTTCAGTATATTTCAGACCAACTTTTGAAAATTTAAACTTTTTTTTTTTTTTTTAAGTTATAAGCCCTGCCCTAGAGTCACGTTTGACCATCTGACTTCCTGTCTTAACCTGAATGTAATTTTTATTTGTTTGTTTGTTGGGTTTTTTTTTGTTTTGTTTTTGTTTTGTTTTTGACTCCCCTCATATATCCATGTCTATTCTTTACTCATCCTTTGAATTCTATATGAATTCTTGCTTGATTAAATACATATAACAGTTTCTTTGATGTTCTTTCATGGCATATACCACTTTTTGACTATTTTTTTTGTGTATTTTGCTGTTCACCATTATACAACAGTGGCCATACTTTGTTCATCTTTATCTCTTTAAAGCATCTCAAAGAAATAATGTCTCATAGTGGAAACTATAAACTTAATTCAATACTACTCTAAAGTGGATTGAACTTCCTCTAATTATGGGTGGCTTTAATCAGTATCACGGATGATTCAGATCTTAAGCTGGCTTCTGAAGGAAGTATAATTATTAGACTGATGGAGGGATAAAATGAGGACCCTTCTACAAGGCAACAGGAACTCTGTAAGGTACAGAAAGAACATGACATTTTTAAGGAAGGCAAAGAGGGTATACTGATCTAAGAAAAGTACAGAGGTTATGTCTTCTTGCTACAGTTTCCTGGGAACATGGGTTTTAAAAAAAGAAGAAGAAAAAAAGTCTATCCCTTCATATAGTTCTATGTCCACATTATTGGGTTTTGGATCTATCCATTTTTACACTGTGAGACCCCTTTGATTGCAAGCATCAGACTATGTTGGGAAGGTGATAAAAGCTTTGGCATGCAGTTCTACCAAATAAGACCTTGCAGAAGATGAACAGAGGAAAAGCGTCTGGCAGTTATATAATTGAAAGGGAGGGAGGTGAATCAGACATTGTATGTCCTAAGGAATCACATTTAGTGTAAGCAGTTCACTGATCTGTATCAACACATTAATGATTTATGTAGCTTTTAATTTACAACACAGACATATCTAAAATAATCAGGTAGAAGTAGGCATTAAAAATTCACTGCATGGGTCATAAAATGATTAGTTATTCAAGTGACTTCAGATTTGTATTTCATTAAGGAATAATTTTAATTTACTTTTAAACAGTTTATATACAGAGATTTAAGAACTCTTGCAACACGATTATGCATACTCCAGCTTTTATGTATCCAATATATTTGAGACACTTGCATCTCCTTTTTTCCTCCTTGCAAGTAGTATTAATTTGTTTGAGAGCACACATCCAAAAAATATGGCCCAATAATTTTGTAAAAACAACTTTAATTTACGGAAAATGCTTGGCATTTCCTTCACTATTATTTCTATTATGTGCAGTTTATATGGATTTGGGATTGGAGAGGGTCTCTTTCTACTCTAAGTGTGAAATGAAATTATCCAGACATCCCTACATCCCCTGGCCGCTCAAGGTAAATATTAAACCTTTTGTGTCATCGTCGTCATCACACTATCACATAAGGTTATTTGTAAAAGAAACGTCAGAAATTATTTGCTCCAATTTGTTCATTCATAGATTAAAAGTTGGCTCCAAAGTGCTCACAGGTGGATGGAACTCAGGTATCCTGCTTTCTAGCCTAATAAATGTTCCCTCAATATCTTGAGGTTCATTAGCTCCATCTTAGCTGTTGAAGTTGTTTCTAGTGTTTAAAAAGCCAACTTGCTGGTTCACTGGGAGTGTTTATTTTCTGCCTCCTTCCTGATCAAATACTGCAGCAATCTGTAAAAACATAACCAGGCTAGGGGCAGTTTAACTTGAAATTAATCTTATCTAGGCTATTAAGCACCTAGTTTTTCTGGTTTCTGCAATTCTATCACAATAAACATTTTGAGATGCTGCTCTCAACTCCAAAAACTAACACAATTATATAAAAAGCTTAGCCATTATCAAACTTATCTGGAAGGCAATGTAGCTCAACGTGTCGGCAGCATTTCTGCCCTCAGTTTTTGGGTTTTTGTTTTTGTTGTTTTTCTTTTTAACTAGTTCTTTATTCACTCCCATGCTCTACCCTGGATCTCCTTAGCTTTTGCCTTCAACGGACGGCTGTCATGTGGAACTTTATTGAGGGCCTTCTGAAGCTCATGATAAATCATGCTGTATGCACTGACACTGTCAACCTTGTCTGTAACCTTCTCAAAGTCAAAGAAGTTTGGCAGATTTCTGCTCTTGCCTAGATGAGGTTTTTCTCTATCTCTCCATAGAAGATGATAAGTCTCATACCTTGCACACTGAACAAAGTTTCTATTTTTGACACAAGTTATAAATGCCAAGTTAAATGATCCAGTGAACATTTACTTAAAATATGTAACTTGTGATACATAAGTTATCCATGCCAGGCTAATGTTCTCTTTCTTTGTCTGTCAACTCCACATACTCCTTCTAAAATCTCCTGCTTCAGATCCGCATTTTGTCCTTAAAAATTAAGGATAGCAAATGACAATTTAAACATTGAGTTATACATTAGCACATTCAGTGACGTGCCAAATATCCTAAAACCAGATTTGAAAGTCTCACAGCAGTTATTGCTATCTCTCCATTTTTGCCATCTGGAGCTCATCATGCCGACTTCAGGGATCATTCTGTGAAGAGTTCTAGGACTCTATTCTAGTGAAAAAGATGCTAAAACTAACTTTTGCACAACCTTTTGCAAATGGTCTTTTTTTTAAACTTCAAGCTTTGCCGCGTGCTTTTGCTCACTTAAAATTTATTATGAGAGGTTTTTAATGATTATTTTACATTCATATAATTTTCCAAGATATTTTTCATTCTTTTTTATAGTTGTTATTTTTCTGTAGATCCATAGCATTCCATTATATGAATGCACCATAAATTATTAAGCCAGTCTACCATTGTTTTCAACAGGGATTTTTTTTTTTTTTTTAATCTCGAGTTTGGCCCTGTTTCTAGAGGTTTCCCTTTGCAACTACAACTTAGCCTAATTTCTAGAACCATCCATACACTGGCTTCCCTTTCTATATCATCTCCTACCTGAAATCAAAATAGATCCCCTGATATCATCTAACTAGCCACTTTATCAACCAAGCCTTATAGTTTTGTTTTGTTTTGTTTTTTAAGATTTTATTTATTTATATGACAGAGAGAGAGAGAGATTACAAGTAGGCAGAGAGAAAGAGGGGGAAGCAGGCTCCCTGCTGAGCAGAGAGCCCTACATGGGGCTTGATCCCAGGACCCTGAGATCATGACCTGACCCGAAGGCAGAGGCTTTAACCCACTGAGCCACCCAGGCACCCCAAGCCTTATAGTTTCTTATTTTAACTCCTCTGACTAAGCTGTTCTTTATCCAGAAGTCTTTTGGCATAACTGCCTTTTCATGAAATTCCCACCCATTCTCAAGACCCAGCTAAAGTTTCTTGCCATTCACTCATCTGTCCTTGACACTCTAGCCTGTGCTCATTCTGTAGGCTATGCCCTCTTATTGCCCTATCATATGCTGAGCTCCATGATAAGGACTGGGTCTTACCGTTCAGGTCTCCCTAGACCACTAGGGAAGGGCTCAGAAAGTAATTTTATGTTGGAATGCCATTGAACTGATTGCTTCCACATTCATTTAGATGATACATCTGCTACTTCATGTCTTTCACTGCATTGTGTGTGTGTGTGTGTGTGTGTCTGTACACATACATGTGGTATGTGCACATATGTTTAGATCCCTTCTCCACTTCTAATTGGTAATCTCATCAAGGACAGCTGCCAGGCCTTAAACTAGTTTATATTCACTTCTGAGACTAGCTAAGTATTCTACACATGGTGATGTTTAATAGAGATTTGTTGACTGGTGTTTATAGGTGTGATATTCAAAATACTTAATAATCATAAGGGATGCTCAATTGGTCAAAATGGATGTTGGTCATAAGCATTCCATAAAGCCATACCTGTGTATACTGGCTCAATGTCAGTTCTTGTTGTTTTCTGTAAAGAAAAAGAAACCCTATATATAAATTTGTTAGAGGCCCAAAATATCTAGATTGTTAAAATAAATTTGGATAAGAGAATACTTTCAATGTGATAAAAAAGGAGATTAATTTCACAAGTTTTAAATAGTATTAAATAGTATTTTATCTTTTTAGTCTACAAGTAGGCTAAACTTTTCCCATTTCTATAATATGAATTTTCCTTCTGTTCTCTTTATAAATAAAGCAGTTGAACATGGAAAGAAAAGAGTAAATGAATGTCAGAGAGATAATCTGATAGTTCCTGAGTTGCTGGAATTACCCAAGTAGTTTTGCTTAAGCCTCTGACCCTAGAATGCACTAAGAATATGTTATTATTCCAAATATTAAGGGTGCCAGTTAAGAAAACATGCTTAATATTCCAGAATTTCTGAGTGTTGGAATCTCCTGATAATGTTAAATCAGGAAGGCCCTGTTGGCTTTAGTTTCAAACTGTAATAGAGACTTATTCTAACCAATGGAGTTGGGAGTTCCTTATAGATGAGCTAAGTCCATGTGGAAAAATAAAAATCCAAGGCTAGGAGACTGCATACCAATGCAAATGTCAAAGAGCAAAAACAGATTTTTTTTTTTTTTTTTTTTTTTTTTTTTACAGAGGTAGAAATAAGAAAAAGAGGTTCGAGACTGAGGAACCTGGCAAGAAAGACCAGATAAATACCTATATCACATCCCTGGAGAATATCTTATTTCCATCTCTAATTATATCCTGCTGTGAAGTTTCTAGGGATAATGTGTATTAAGGGAAGATAGGAGCCTTGAATTACCTGAATTCCAAAACAATAAATGCATTCATTCCTTTTTTTGTTATTTAATGCAATAAACATTTTTCAGTTCTCTTGGTGAGCCAGGCCAGGTGCTAAGCAATGGGGACTCAAAGACATTAGGAAGAGCTTATTTAAAGGAAGGTGAAATCAAGGGGTGCCTGATTGGTTCAGTCGGTTAAACATCCAACTTTATTTTTTTTTTTAAGATTATTTATTTATTTATTTGACAGAGAGAGAAACAGTGGAAGATAGAACACAAGCAGGGGGAGTGGGAGAGGGAGAAGCAGGCTTCCCACAGAGCAGGACCCTGATGTCGGGCTTGATCCCAGGACCCTGGGATCATGACCTGAGCCTAAGGCAGATGCTTAAGGACTGAGCCACCCAGGAGCCCCTAAGCATCCAGCTCTTCATTTCAGCTCAGGCCATGATCTCAGAGTCTTGCGATTAAGCCCCAAATCAGGCTCCGTGCACAGAGTGGAGTCTGCTTGTTGCTTGTCCCTCTCCCTCTGCTCCTCCCCCTCCTTGCATGCTCCTGTGAGTGCTCTCTCTCAAATAAATAAATCTAAAAGAAAAATAAAAGGAAGGTGAAATCAAGAGAGTGGTTAAAGACACATGGTTTGAAAAGCCTATAGACACGCAAATGGAGAGGTTGAGTAAGTAGATGAAGTATGAGACTGGAGCTTAGGTTAAAGATTAGGATCCTAAGTGTTAGGGTAAAGGTTAGGGTGATAAGTATTTTTTATAGCTGGTATATGTAAGTGTGCATATATATATATATATGCACATATATATATATAGCGCATATTATATTATCTAGAGCATCTAAAGCTGTACTTGCTATGGTTCTTTGTTACTTTTATTTTTCCTCAGTTAACATAACTTGCTCTGCTACTTTTCTTGTCTTTGGCCCTTATTTACCTGCCATTTTTATTCAACATCTTAAAGGTACTTAAAAGTACTACTTGTTTTGAGAATTGTTAAGAGGTCCAATATGACTCTATCTTTTTATATTTCCATGTTTAAAATAATGATGAATGGTTGCTATCATTTTGGTCTCTTTTGGTATTTAAGAGCCCTTGAGATCCTTGAGAGGTTTAGGGAGGAATCATTTGAGGGACCAAAGGCATTGAAACGTAAACTTCTATGGAAAGCAGAGAGGTGCTTCTCAGCTGTGGCTGCATATTAAAATCACTGGGAAGCTCTTAAAAAATACCGATGCCTGGGGGTACCTGGGTTGCTCAGTCAGATAAGTGATCTACTCTTGATTTTGGCTTAGGTCAGGTCTCAGGGTCATGAGATCAAGCCCCAAGTAAGGCTCCACGCTCAGCAAGTAGTGTGCATGAGATTCTCTCCCTCTGCCCCTCCGCCGCCTCATGGCTCTCTCTCTCTCTAATGAATAATAAATCTTAAAATAAATAATAAATCTTAATAAATAAAATTATTAATTATTTAATAATAAATAAATAAATAAATAAAACAAATAAATAATCTTAAAAAGAGTACTTATGCCTGGAAACCATTCAAAACCATTTAAATTAGAACCTGGGTGATGCCAACAGTGTGACTCCAGGGGTGACAACCACTAGTTTAGAGGAGCTGGGTTATCAACTAGCTGATTAAGAAGTACTCAGTAAGTTTCTATTTATGTCATATGGTATGGGAGATATTATTAGAGACATAATATCCAATCATCCTCATAGGAAAACTCATGTTCTAGTTTCTGAGACAAACTACCAAATTATTTTACTATTGTAGAAGGTCAGACTGATATCTACACTAGTATTTACAACAAATTATACTAGTACTATACTATACTATTATACTAGTATACTAGTATATATACTAGTACTTAAAAATAAACCAAAGGAAATCTCAACAAAATTGCTGTGGAAATTCATATGTCTTTTCCAAAAATGCTGTTCTTATGCAGAACATTTAGATAATTTTATTCTGGAAAAATGTGTCACATTTGCTAGAACGCCCTCTATGCAGATAAATCTTCATCTAGTAGGATGGATTTATTTTTCGAGAAATATTTAACAGTGATTTTACAGACGAATCTAAAAAAACTTGGATAAAAATATTTATTTATTTATTTATTTATTTATTTATGAAGAGAGAGTGACAGGATAGCTCTTTCTTCTGTATCATAACACATTCTGAATCCATTTCCACAGTGGTACAGAGCATATTTTGAGGATGGCATCTCTTAAGAATTAAGCATATGTTCCCTTATTTTTACTATTTTGAAGTACAACACCTATCTGAATACAACAAGAATGGTCTGAATATTTAAAAAAATCAATGAGAGTGCTGTATAATTTTTTTCTAGTCTACCCCAAAATGTCCCAGTTTGGCCTATCTCATTTCCTTAGATTTTTAGTGCATGATATTTCAAGTGATATTTTCGGTGCTTGGATATTTCTCTGGTTATTGACATTTTTATTCAATCAATGGCAATTTTGATTAGTGCTTTGCTTGTTTTCCACTTTTTCATGGTTTCTTTGGTCCTTAATATTACTTTTCCTTTTTTGGTCAAGTATGTGCATCACAGTTAGCATTACTGTTGATAACTAGACATTATTAGTGATGACACTGTAGCTTTTGGCTTATACTATGCTTCAAATCTATGATTACCGAGTTTGCCATTTACCAAATGTGTCTAGGAAAGTGTATGTGCTCCCAGGTATAGAAATGATGAAAAAGGAGAGGCATAAAGATGTGGTACTTTGGTATATGCATGTCTGTGTTTATGTGCACATATGCATTCCAAAATCTTCTATGAATTAAGTTCTTTCATTATCACTATTTTTACAAAAACAGGAAACTGAAGTCCAAAGAGGTTAGCTAACTCACCAAGAGTCACACAGCTATTAGGTAGCAGAGGCAGAATTCAAAATAAGTTTAATTTAAAAATGTAGATTATTGTGTCTATTACTATTATTATTATTATTACCACAGGAATTGTGATAATTAATGTTTTTAGACCTTTAGGAAGCACTTATACACTGTAATTTGTCAATGTAAGTTAAATTGATACAAAAGAGACCATTAATGAGAACAAGGATGGAGGGTATTTATAGTAAGATATGACGCTCAGAGGGACAAGTATGAACCTGCACTTGAGGGTACGCAGGAGATCCAACTGTTGTGAAGTAAATAATAAGGAGGCGGACAAAACTGTTTCTATTGAAATACAATGTATGTACAACTGATAAATTATGGACTAAAGTCTTAGAACCCTAAATCTAGAAGGTACTTTCACAGACATTAGAAAGATACAAATGGTACAATAAAGAGGCATATTGGGTTAATAAGTACTGTATCAGGAGGTCTCCGCGGCAGTACTGGTAGGTGAGTCTGAATGTCTAAGGACTGATATATAGTGAAGGGATCTATGAATTTATTATTTTAGCCCTAGGAAGGAACTTGAGAGCTCTGTAAGTCCACTGTGTTCATTTTCCAGATGAATCAACAGACCCAGAGACTTAGTTGTTTGGCCATTTGTCCCTTGGATAAGAACCCAGTTGTCCGGGCTGCCCATTCAATTTTCTCTCCACCTCACCATTCTTCTGCTTTATGTCAGTGCAAATTCATCCTGAGAGGCACTCCTGCTCCTATCTTTGGCATCACGGCAACTGCCTGCTCTGACACGATTTCTTTCTCAAGCTCGGCACAGAGAAGAGCGTGACTGCACACCTTCCTAGTGAACAGAAGAAGACAGATGCCATCTGAGGAGGCGTCTGTGAGTCCTTCTACTCACTGGCACCCAGGCACCTCCAGTGTGCATGCACGTGCAAGTGGAATCTCACTTTCCATTTACAAACTCAGAGCTCTGTTCTAATAATAGCCTGTGGTGAGACCTTTCTTTCCCCAGAGGCTGGGACTCTTCCATGTGGTAGTCACTTTGAAAACCCGCCTCCTGCTCTGCTTTTCTTCAGAGGAAAGTTCTTGGGAAAATCCTGCTTACAGGGAAGGTCTAGAACAGCAGGTAACGATGGCTTCTTCATCCTAGAATGGAAGTAACCTGAGTCCACGCTAAACGAAGGAGTGTGAGCAGCAAGAAAGGGTTCAGGCTCAGCTCTGGTTAGCAGACACAAGAATTTAAAATCATGCTGCTTTGGACAGACACACAGGATTACATTTTGTAACATTTCTTAACTATTTTGAGAAGGGAAGGGACTGCAAATAGTTGGTCGGGACATAGAATTTGTGGATTTTCTTTTTTCTTTTTTTTTTTAAAGATTTATTTATTTATTTATTTGACAGAGAGAGAGAGAGAGAGATCACAAGTAGGCAGAGAGGCAGGCAGAGAGAGGGGGAAGCAGGCTCCCCGCTGAGCAGAGAGCCAGATGCGGGGCTTGATCCCAGGACCCTGAGATCATGACCTGAGCCGAAGGCAGAGGCTTTAGCCCACTGAGCCACCCAAGCGCCCTGAATTTTCTTACTTAAACCCATAGAAATAAAATGGGCATGAGTGATTAGCATGAGGTGGTGGCAAAGCGTTGGACTAAAAGTCCAAACAAATTGGTCTTTGTCATCCCTCATCACCTTTTATCCTTGCGCTTATACTGTTACTCAGCATTGATAGTCTGTCTCCCAGTTATTTTTCTGGCCACATGTTATCCTGTTGGTTAAAATAGGGACTGGTAACTAGTAGTAATCACTATCTTTGATTATGCACATTCTTTGTGACTTCTTTGCAATATCTCATTTAAAACAACAGTAGGACAGATATTATCCACGTTCCTAGAGAGATGAGATGACTTGCTTAACTTCATGGAAGTAGCTCACTGCAGCAACAGATTAGAGAGAGCCCAGGCCTTCCAGTGACTGGCCCAGAGCACTCTTAAATGTACCATCATCACGATTCACACAGAGCCCTAGCACTGAACAGTTGCATTGTACCACAGCTGGGGCCCTACTTCACCGGCTGCCAAAAACATTGAGTGAGCGAGTGGGCATGAAGTTGTCCAATGAAGGGATTAATGGTACCCATGTCGAAATTAGCTTTAAAATCCTGATTAGAAGTCACTCTCCCTTGCAATGAATTTGGCTCAGGAAATCGAGAGAAGAGAAGCTAATTTAGAGAAGTGGTTGATGCCTCAGGTTTTGCAGTCAAGCTGCCCGTGTTTGAATCCTGGGCCTGACATTCAGCACTTACGTGACCTTGAGCAAGTCATTTAGTACTTATAGTTCTTCATTCCTCAAGTGGGGTTAACAATAGTATCTACCTCCTGAGGTAATGATATCTTTAATGGCAGTACATTCAATAGGCTTAGCACACAATGAATGCCCAATGCACATTTTTCCTCTCTCTGTTCCCCTCTCCCTTTTCTTCCCCATCACCCCTCCCAGGAAACCGGAGCACTGTCAGCGGTGCTGCTGACTATGTCACCACAACACAAAACCCCTGCATGATTAAGTTAGATTCAAAGATGGGCACTTACGACTTTTTCAAAGCACTGGTTGGGATTTCAGAATTAAAAGCATCCAAATGCCAAGAGATGCTGAGTTCCGTAACATGAGATGATTCTCAAGGTGGACTCTTCAAGTCTTATATGATACCCTCAGTCTAGATCGGTCTGGATCTCAACAATTTCTGCTCTGCACTTGTAGAGGATGCCTGGTCTAGCTATCTCTGTCAAAAGAGATGCACTAAAATTTATATACATATATATATATATATATATATATATATATATATATATATATACACACACACAAATATGTATATATTTATATACACACACACACACACACACACATATGTGTATATGAGTATGTACACTTCTGTAAGAGTATATATGTCTATACATACGCACCCATGCTCACGTATGGGTATCATGAAGACTAGTTTCACTGATATTAATCTTCCCGACTCTCAGCTATAAGTGGAGATTTGCCACATTCTTAAATACAGAACTTAAAGCTCGGAGATGTTAGGTCCACACTGAGACACAAGCCTCTTTTCATTTTAACATCTTGACACCTCAACTAGAATACTTCTGGGCAAACTTCCAGTATTGGGAACCCAAGTTGGGTAGCAGGCTTATGGGGAACATACCTGTATATCCTGTCAAATAGAAGTCGTTGACGGCTAATCCCTTTGAGCGATCTGCAAGAAACAGAGTCTATTTGGGCCCCATTCTGCCTTCCTTCTCTTGGTCTCTTGCCCCTTTAAGGCAATTAACATATAATTCCAAAGATGATTCCAACCTCTTTTTTTTCCCCCACATGGGAAAACTACCACCAAGTACCACTAATTCTACAAATCATGATGCCTGATATACCACACAGCACACTGAGAAACCCACATTACATCTGCCTCTAATTCCAGGTAAAATATCATGACGAAAATCACAGAGTCTTTGGCAAATGAAACTTGAAAGACACCTGCTCCAATATTCTCAATTTACAAATGAGAAGGAAAAACAGGGAGGTTAAGATAAATTTGTCCAAAACCAGAGTTTCACTCATTGGTTTTAATTGTTCCTAGAATTTCATTTCTGTATGCATTCCCCCACAAGGAAGAAAACAAGGAATCATTTTCCTTTCATAAAAAGAGGGAGAAAAAAAAATAAGACAGAAGCAAAGCAACGGAATTTATCTTTATGAAAGCAAATTCTGTAGATATTTTGCCAAAAAGGACACATAGTGAAAATGGATTAGTTCATTTGAGTGGTTTGTGGAAAATATATATTTCCCGAAGCAGGTGGTGCTATCAAAGTGAATAGGGAGAAAAATGTCGTGTATGAAAAATATTTTTTTTAAAATGCTATTTTTCAAGTCGAAAGGGAAATGACACAAAATCCTACCACTGACTCTGACAGCATATTCTAATGGGTTCTGGCTGTATTTTAGAGAAACACACACCCACATACAAACAGAAACAAACATTTTCAAAAAGGATATGTATAGAAAACCCCGGAGGTTTTACATTTGTTAGATGGAAAAAAAAGAAAGACAAACGGCCTGCCAGATAATGAGATGAGTGAGCAAGTAAGTCATTGGAAACTCACAAAATGCACTTTTTTGAGACATTTCTAGTACTGTTGATATAAGCAGAGAAACACAGATGGAACAAGAAGCAAACTGTTGCCCCATGGACATTTTAGCAAAATTCTAGAATTCAGCACTTTAAAAAAAGTAGCTCCATGGGTTAATGTGTAAATTAATTTGTTTTAAATATATTTCTATCTCATCATCTTTCTTATTTTTCTAGTCTTTTTTTTTTCTCTCTAACTAGTAAAATTCAGTTCAATAGGCATTACTGAACTCCAGCCACATAACAGGATTTAAACCATACAGGACGTTATAGGGCATATGAGGAGGTTAGAAATGGTGAGGAAACACGCTAGTTCATTAGGAGACTTAGTCTATCCCATTAAGTACTAAACTATATGGTGATCTGTAAGCGCTGGTCCCTGCCCTCCTGAAAGACCATATAATTTATCATCCTCACTGGGATACTTTTTTTTTCATCTTTCTATTGAAATATAATCTACATACCAAAAAGTGCATATATCATAATTATACAACCTCATGCCTCTTTCTCCTCTGTTCACTGACTAACCAATCTGTCTGTTAAGAAAAACCAGCCTACCTTGTCCTCTATCTGGCATGGGTGCTCTAGGTAACAACCACAGTAACAGTACCTCTGTCCCACTTCCATTTAGAGAACTGCTCTTTATAACGGGCACGAAGGCAAGCGCTCCCAGAGAGTAATGGCCAGATTTCACGCCCAGCCGTGTCCTTTTCTAAAATTCTGATTTCTTTAGTGCCCCCTAAGTGCCTTTGCTTATGAGTCCCATCTTAACCCAGGAGGCCACTCCTCACTTCTAAGCATACTGAGGACTAACTCGTAACTCAGTTCGAGTGAAGCTCCTATTGACTCTGGCACCTCTCCGATGAGTTTCTCCAATACTTTTAATTTTTACCATCCAGTTCAGTGCCTAAGTAAATTTCTAAATTTTCTGGTCACCGTTACTTTAAAAGCAATTCCATAACACAGTCTCTAACAAATAATAAGACCTCAATGGTTAAATTCTGTACTTGAATTTGCCTCCAAAGTTAACACTGCAATCTTGCTGGGACAGAGGGTTTAGGTAGTCTTCCCGACAAGTTTGCATAGTGTCTCCCTAATTACTTGTATGAGTACCACATTGATGTCTATATGATGTCTCAAGGCAGAAACACTCAGGAACATCACAAATAATTTCCCAAACCTCAAGCCCGGTACATACTCAGGCACAATCATCTTAGTTATATATCTTAAATCTAGACTGAATATGTTTTTTTTCACCATCATACTCAATGTCCTTTCCTGGGTCAGTTCATCAGTTCTACTCTGGGCCATTAGAAAACTTATTTATGCCAGGCACTCCCACACACTTCAATCCATTCTTACCATGTTGTAGCCAGAGACGCCTTGTTAAAAATGACAGTGAAATTGATCTATGGCCTTGCTAGACACTCCTAATGGTTCCTCTTTGGTGCTAATTCCATGGTATGAAATTCAAGGTCTTTCATGACATCCTACCCAGAATAGGCATTTACATGCTCAAATGCTTACCAGATCATGATCAGAAAAGAGAGCTAGCTAAACTTGCTGGTTAACATCTTCTTGGAGGAGGCAGAATGTCAGATTAAAGGGCTTTCTTTCCCAGTTTTTACTTAGCAAGCAGAAACATTCAGTTTATGGCAATAAAGGCATTAATTAAGCAGAGTATGGGAAAATGTCAATGAGAATTGACAGCTGTGACTTCTCAGGGAAAATATTAAGTAAAAGTCGCCTGCACTCCTTTCTCCTCCACCCTTTCCTCCTTCTTGCTCCTCCAGTATTTGATTAAATACACTAGAACGAAAACATCAATTCACTCTCGTTAGAGGGCAAGACATTGTGAATTAATGAAGTCAGATCTGTGGGCATTTCGATTCAATTCTATTACTTTCAAGTACTTATGATAACTGGACCTTAATCTTTCCGACACAGAGATCATTAGTATCATTTAGCACATATGATATTGATCACCGAAAGTTATTTGTAACTTGCAAATACACATACAAACAGACATTTATATACATATGCATATGCACACATACATATACATGTGTGTTGTGTTTATGGTTAATTTATATTCATAATTATTGCCAAAAGTAATTTTAATTATATATGTGTTTGTGACAGTTTTTTGGGTTTTCAGATCTTAGTAACTGTTAACATTTCTTAAAATACTTTGTTCCTTCCTGCTTTTATGGAGGTTTTCTATAACTATGTCACACTCCTCTGTCTCTCTATAAAGAAAAAAGGATTTTTTTTTTAAATTCAAATTTCATTTCCACCTCTTCTCAATTTGGTGGGACCTAAATTAAAAGGTTTTACTATAAGGAGCATCAAGTTAAAATAATGATGATATTTATTGCAAGAGACCTGTAATGTTAGTCAAATTGCTTTTGGAGCTCAAAGATAAGAGTTTTGAAGCTGCATATTACTGGATGAAAATCTTGAGAGCAACAATGATACAAGCTTCATTACCTGGTGTCATGTTTATAACAGGGAGGCTTTTGGTTTTAAATGGTATTTATTGAAAGCTAACCAGATTGTGAGAATTTAATTGAATATATCAATTTTCAGGAGACCAGAATTGTTGTGTTTGCTTAGAAGCTTGTTCTAGAGACACCCCCCCAACACTAGAAATATGTAATAATTCTGTGTCTGAAAAAAGCTTCAGGTAAAACGGTAATTTGCTTCTGCAATCATATCAGTTACTCTGGCAAAATGCAACCCCAAATCTCACATGACAGTTTACAAATTAAAACCTGTAGAAATAATTAAAAAAGGAGATATGTACAGGAGTGTTACGTGAAAATGTAAAGCTTCAGCAGCCAGCTCAGCTGAGTGATAACTAGACGTGAGGTACAAACTAATTGTACTTACCTATTTCCCATAGCAAAAACTGCAGGCATGGAGGTTGTGCAGTGGCAAGAAAGGGTGTGCACAATATTTTTACTCTCTTAAAGTTTCATGCAATCAAAGAGAACTAGTGCTAGGAAAAATCTGACAGCATGGGAGGGAATGTCAACAGTTTGGGATTAAATAAATTGTTGTGGATCTTTTTTTAATCTTTTCAATAGTTTTACTTTCCCGTGTCTTTTGCATCTTGCTGACTTATTCAACAAAGGCTTTTAGAGCAACTACCTTGTTTGAGATGCTACATCATCATCAGTAACTTGTTCCTCCAACTGGATGTCTAATTCACTAGAGCCAGACCCTCCATCTTCTTTTTTCTCACATCCACACTATAGCAGCTAGCACACGCTTGGGCACATGTTATATATACATCCAATAATTATTTTAAAACAAATTAAAGGATAAAAGAGATATATTTTTTCTAATCCTAAAGATTCTCCAAGACACCATTGCCTAGCAGCCATTTAAAACATTTGAATTCAATTTTTTAAAGCAGCTTTTTACTGCAAGTCTAGCTACAACTCTTAGTTATCCCAGTGAGATTTTTTTCATCCCAGGGGCCTGGACCCAAACTGGAATAACTGTCAGAAGCAACATTAATTGCCCCCCTTCTTGGCAGCTGGGGTGTGAAAATTGGTGCGGAGAGAGACTGAAATTTCTATTCATCCCAAGAGGTAGCCACCGGGGACCCGATGCAGCCCATTAGGGGGACAGATGTGTGCAGGCAAGTTTCATATCTGTCTGAACAGCTCCCACAGTCTGGGTAAATAAATACCTTAAATCCCTAGACCCAACAAACTTCTTCAGGATTTTCTCCTAATCTTATGGAGCCCTGTGGTGTCTGGGCCTAAGGCATTTTCTAATTGTGAGTAATTTACCTTGGAAAGCTCAGGAGCCTGCATCTCAGTGAGTATGACCACTCAACCAATGATTCCTGAATAGAAATGCTCATTCCCACCTTCCTTCCTTTACACAGACCCCTTCCTATTTCTAGGAACTCTTCCCTTCCCTTCAGAAGACAAACAAATGCAATCCAAAATGCAAACCCCTTCTTAGCCACCTGCCTCCAACGATTACTTCCCCTTCTGAGCTCCTTCAGCTTGACCACCCACGGACTGCTTCCCATACATTGCTTGGTACCTTTTGCTGTATTTGTAACATGTCCTTCCTCTACCTCTCCTCCATCTATGTCATAATCATACAGGTTCAGAATTCATATTTCTGTATAGCGTCTAGTGCAATATAAAAAACACCCAGGGTGCTAGTCCACGGCACGATTGATTAGTTCTAGTCAGTTTGCTTACAGCAAGAACTAGGTGTAGGAACTCTGATCATTATGCCTCCCACCCTCCTCCATTAGCTGTTTGTAGATATTTGCACACTTACTATCTTTTCCCTGTTTTATGGTTGCTAGCCCTTTCTCACTAGAGTGAACTTCCTGGGGGCAGAAGCCTTGGTATATGCCTGACAACACATGAGAAGACTCAAAGGGAAAGACCTACTTAAGGAAGAATTCTAAGCTGAGGAAGGACTTGATCAAAGATATAGGGATATGAAGTGACTAGGTCAGGTACAAATAAATGTTTCAGTCTAAATTTCCAACAACAGAGTGGGCCACCCAGGGAAAGTATAATTTGAAATGCACATATAGAATCTGGATGACAACGGAGGACGTGGAGGAAGGGATACCTGTCCTAAGTAGGGATTTAGACTGCATGACCTTCAAGTCCCCAGTCTGCTGAAGTCCTTGAATTCAAGGTCAGTATGATGGTTAATTTTATGTGTCAACTTGACTGGGCCATGGACAGCCCAAACGTTTGGCCAATATTATTCTGGGTATGTACATGAGTGTGTTTCTAGATTAGATTAACATTTGAATAAATAGGCAAAGTAATGCAAATTGCCCTCCATATTGGAGTAGGCCTTATCCAACCAAATGAAGACCTGAATAGAGCAAAAAGTCTGAATAAGAAGGAACTTTTCCCGCCTGCTTGAGCTGGGACATTGGTCTTTTCTGGCCTTTGAGCTTGGACAGAAACATTGGATCTTCTTGGATCTCAAGCCTGCTAGTTTGTAGACTGGAACATCCATCATTGGCTTTCCTGGTCCTAAGGCCTTCAGACTTAAACTAGAACTATACCATTAGGTCGCTTGGATCTTTAATTTCCTGACTGCAGATATGAAGGACTTGTCAGCTTCTATAATCATGTCGGCCAGTTCCTTATTAATGAACCTATCTCTCTCTCCCTTTCTACACACACACACACACACGTGCATATACATATATACTTATATGTAGGTATGTATGTGTGCATTATAATATGTAAGTGTGTGTGTGTGTGTGTGTGTGTGTGTGGTGCGTCTGTGTGTGATACCACTGGTTTTCTTTCTCTGAAGAACCCTGACTAATACAGTCAGTACTGCCTGTTTTAAAAAGTGCTGCTTTCTGACTAGAGGGGATAAAGGCATGCGGAAGCTGGCTTCAGCCCCAGGCCGGTCCATCAAACAATGCTTCCAGTCTTCCAACTGGACTCTTTGCTTTACTTGTTCTAAGAAGGAAAATAAGTTTTGTCTTTTTCCCCTCTGTTCTTACCAATCTATCCTTTGATATTTGGCAAGAGCTGGTAGCTTTTCTTGTGGTCTGACTGGATCTAGAAATAACATGGTTATTTTTGTTTAAACATAATAGCAAAGAAGAACTTGAGCTTATATGCAATTTAGCCTTATCAAGCCCAGACATATTTGTTTGTGTACAATCGGCATGCCTGAGTGATGTCAGAAGAACTCTGAAAACAATATATTCTGAAGCCAGAGCTGTTAGTGGGTGGAACCCTCCCAAATAATAAGCACTATACACATGGCTGGAGCTAGAATGAGTTATTAAGTCCAATACAACCCGCTTTAGTCCATACAGCATGCCATATGACTCAGAAACAGGAAAGGAGGAATAAGTAAAAAAGAATGGGCTAAACATGAAGGAAATTGTGTATCTGTGGGCTCTCTAAAGGTACTCAGTTAATGGTTGTTGAATAAATTGTAACTTTTGAAATAAAGAATAAAATTACATTTACACATGTATATATGTACATACACACAGATATAAAGAAAGATGGCATAGTAGAGAAATTGCAAAGGTATTCACATGGAGGGTTGGTGGTGTTGATGAATTACCCTATGCTGAGATACTCAAGATGCACAAAGACCCCTGTTACAGTCTTGGTCTTTCTCTCTCCTGGTGTTGTCTTCCCTTTGCATCATATGGGCTATATCCCGAACTGTGTTCATTCTACATGTATTCCATCCCAGGCACCCTCAATCTACTTCCAGTCAAAAAGCACTCTTTTCAAGCATCCACAATGGTGGCAAAGATTTCTTTCTAAAGTTGTTCTCAAAGAGAAAACTACCCATGTCTCAGGAACTATATTTCTAGGAACATTGCTAGTTTTGTTCCAGATTGTCTTTGCACACATGTAGACTAAGAGAAAACAAGAGAGCTGTGTCTATTAAAAATGATGTGCTCTAAAAATGAAATGATCTTTGCCTGTCAGTGGCGCCGGCAAAATATAATGTTCTGCTACCTATGGCTTTCTGTCCCAAACTCTCACCTTTAAACATACCCCAGAGGTTGACAGCTACAGTTAAATCTATTGATGGATGTTTTATGGAGGTTTTATACCTATTTTATATCCACTCTATGAAAGTGACACTGCAAGTGATGAAGGAGATAGAATATTAGGAAACTAAAAATTCAGAGTTTGTTCTAAGTGATAGAGTTGCAAAGGAAAGTGTTCTTTCATTCTTTGAACTTGTAAGGTAACAAAATATAACCACCCAGTTTGCCTCAATTGCTCAGTTTTCTATATCAGTAAATTCTGAAATATAGTTTGATTTGTAGGCTTGTACCAAGAGATCTGATTCATCAAGTTGCAGTGAGGCCTTAATCATATGAACTTGAAACAAAATAATCTAGAATATTCTGGTAAAATAATATGTAAAGCCACACTTCGAGAATAATTACAGCCTTGTTTTACTCCCCACACCCTTTTTATTTCGAATTTCTCCTAGGATAAGGCATGGAGAAAAATGCCTTAAAATTTGTAACCAAAAGACCTTTGAACTTATTTTTGGAGACTCTAGTATCTAGTCCTAGCTCTTCTTTTGCTGACTTTCATCATGAGATATCCCCTTAACCAATCAGAGTCTCAGTGTCTTTAATTATAAGGAAATGACAATATCTAGGTCCCATGGTTCTCACATTATTCAGAAAAATAATATTTGTAAAAGCGCTTTGGGAATTGGAAATTGCTGTATCCAACCAAGGAAGCATTTAGAATATACCTGCAGTTTACTCTCTGGTCAGCTGGTGCAGTGGGAGGTGGATGGATGGTAAAGATGAGATGAAAACCCTCCCTGAGGAGCTCATAGTCCAGGAGCAAGATATGTTTAATAGCCTTGAAATAACAGGATCAATGAATGGCAAAGTGTATCATTCCTAAGGATTGTTAAGAAGGGAGAGAATAATGATTTATGGTAAACAGTGGATTATGTGGGAGAACAAGGTAAAGGAACTGGGTTGTAAGTGGGCCTTCAAAAAAGGATGCATTTGTTGTTAAATACAGTGTTGGTGGAGACATCCCAGGTAGAAGAGAAAGGGTGGAAAGGCCCAGAGATGGGAAATAGCACCTCGGAGAGCATAGGAAGGGAAAGAAAATGGCAAGAGATGCTTTGAATTTCAGGAAACCAAAAAGCTGATCCCATTTAATTCCTTACTTTGAATGGATTCAGGCTGTACCCAAGTCTGCAACACTACCTTATCTGTTTGACTGACTGGCATGCTAAAACTCCCAATCAATATTTATAAACCTCTTCAGTACCAACTTTTATAGCGATATAATACACCATCCACAGAACCCCTCCCATCAAGATGGAGTTAAATATGGCCCCATTAACATCATGGATTTATTGACCCATTGATATGTTTAAAAGGTCTTCATTGTAAAATTAGTGAATATTTAAATAGTATAAGCTGAAAAAAAGGACAAACAGATTTTAGAACACCACTGCCTTTGTTATTGGATTCACATGCTTTTTTTCCAATATGTCTCTTTTGTTTCCGGTAAGTTCTCTTCAGTATCTCTAAACTTTTTTGGATATAATTTTCTACCAGAAATGGAAAAAGAAAATCCAGTCAGACATCTTAAACACCTTTTGTACTTTTCTGTACTTTACGCAAGAGCACAGAGGGATATTTTTTTCTACTTTGAACATTATGATTTAATAGACTTTTTAAATAGAATGTCAAAAACAAAAGAATAATTTTAGTACAATGGCATGAGAACTAAATGTATGGATTCATCCTCTGATGGGCTATTTACTCTCCATCTCCTTCTCATGTACTTTTTAAGTGATTCATGTAAGTGGCCAGTATGTTAGAGACCCAAGTTCCCTACTTATCAAACTGCAGGGGCAGGAAGCTAGTTCTCAGCCCTCCTGCCTCGACAATCCAAATGGTGACATGTATGAAAGCACACTGATGATTACTTCGGAATCATTTATTTTTTTAATTTCTCAAAAGAGAAAGCAAGTTGTTACTGACTGTTAATAGGATGGAAGGCACTAGATTAACGAGCACCGAAGACCTGTAAAAGAGGCAGAAGGCTTTGAGGACTTGACATCTGTTTACAAAATGCAAGGGGGACTGTTTCTTCTTGAACCTTCTCACATTAATTCCCACTGAAAAAAGGACTCCTGAAAAGATGCTTGCTAGAGAGGAAAGAGCTATTGGCTGGTGTGCGGGGATTGGGGCTCAAGTTTGGAATCCCAGTCACATTACATTTCTCTGCCTTATTTTCCTTATGGATAGGGCGAAGTGCCCATGTCAGAAGATAACCAAATGAAGTTTCAGGGTAAATTTAACACTGTGACTATGATGGTTATTAGGCTATTGTCTCTCCGCTCTAAGCGCATCTTCTTACTCTCCTAAGTGAGACTCAGAGGGGAACATAAAGGCTGGAGGAGGAAGAGGCTCTTACATGTATTTTTGTTCATAGATGGTTCTTATTCTGGCAGTTCTGTTTGGTTCCAAACAGCAGATTAATCCAACCTGAGAAATTTTATCTCCACTCCCAGGACCAGCCCCATGGTGCCTCCTCAGAGGACTATGTCCCAGCCTTACAGGGACCCTCCTTCCCCCTTCTGAGGCAGCAGCTGCGCAGTGTTCCCTCCTTGGAAGCCTGGTTCCTGCTCTGTGCCTTCCTCCAATTGGCTAATGACTCAAACTCTTTTCCTGGGGCCCAGGAGTGGGAGTTGCTTCCTGCAGTATCTACTTTCAAGTCCCTTCAGGGATCCCTTATCTTTGCAATCTCTCCAACATTTCTTTAACTAACTTGTGATACTACATTCTACTGTTGATATCACCGGTGTGCTCTTGGTTTTCTTAAGGAGATCCTGATAAATTCAGTGGTTAAAAACAAGTTGGAACATTTATAACATTAATAATATTTTCAAACTAGCTATATTTCTTCCTCTCCAGGATTCCAAGACTCGATCCTCTTCCCTAGGAGCATTCTGTCTATAAGATGTTATCGAGCAGAGACCCTTTCTTTTGGACCATCAAGATCCCACATGGATCTCTGCCAGTGAGGTCTGTCCATTGCTCAAGTTCTCATAATAGAAGAAGCTTCTTTCTGTAACATGGAAGCAGGTCAAATGGTCCTAGTAGGAAGACTTCCGGTAGGTTAAATCATAATTACTCTCAAATCAGGTCCAACAGGAGCCTTAATCTCTTTTCTGCTTAATAGTGGTAGAGTTGTAGATTAGAGTTGTTTTGCTGTGGGCTGACATTTGCAGGCAAAACTAACCAGGTGGCCATTACATCTAGAGCCAGGAATTAATGCGCAGTAGTCAGCGAACCTGCTTTACCGCAAAACAAAAGCTTTCTGAAATAATTGGCTTCTTACTGCAGCTCTGCCACCACAGGTAGATAAGCAGGCATATGGGAATTGGTAAGCTTGGGAACACAGATATTCCCCTCCTCATGTAGCATTATTCATGTGCCCTGAACCTTCCGTTCTGAATGTCGGGTGATAGTTCAAGAAGATAATGGCCTCTGCCCAGGATCTGAATTCCTAGAGGACAAGAGGAGGCAGCACTGGGACTTCATTATAAGTTGGTCCTCTTGTAAGTTGTTGCAGCATGGAATTGGGAAAACCTTCCACAAAACTGACAGAGAGTTTAGTTCATAGCTTCTATCTGTGTTAAAAACACACCCCAACTTGATTCATTTCTGTAGTCAGTCTGTAACTAAATACAAAGTGAGGGGTATATATCCTGAATTATCTCAACATCAATGTTATTTTCTATTAACTTCATAAGTCGTTATTATGGCTATAAAATTATGATGATGCACTTTTAAGAATATGCTTTAGGAACTGGAGGGGCAAATATTGTTTCGTTAGGTGACATATCCAAATATTAAATTCGAAGAACTTGGCTGACTGGATTGTCCATTTAAGTTTTCCTGGATATAAAAATCTAGTCAAGGAGACAATACTAAAACACTGAGTATTTAAATCACTATTTAAATTAAATCAAATTTAAATCACTATTTAAATATGACTAAATATCCAGTATGGGCCAGACTTTACCAAAAGGGCTCAAATATAGCACACTGAGTTTTTGAAAGAATTCCTTGAGAAAAAGAGTTTTGCTGCATCTGAAAGAAAATTTTCTGAAACACCATACCCCTTGCTGGTTTGTAAGACAGTTCATTTCTTCTATGTCTTAAATATTCCAATAGATTATAAATTCCTTGAAAGAAGTGGCACTAGGATTAAAGTAAAAGAACCAGAAGGTCATCCTTTTCAGCCTCCCCTTAGATGAGTGTTCGGCCCTCTACTTTCCCTTCAATTAAAGATCATTTAGACTCAGCTTGAACACTGTCCTACCAGGGAATTCACTAACCAATAAGGAAAACCATCCAGGTTAATTTTGCTTTGAAAATGAGAGCACCTAATCTTTTTTGTATCAGAATTCCACTTTAATGCAGTCACGAAATATCCCTGAAATCCTTCTTCGAAGTTGAACATCTAGTCTATTTTGGGTTCTTTGACATGCTATACTTGAAGATTCTTTGGCATCCTAGTCTTTTTTTTCTTCGGGGCTACTTCCTGTTTGCTAGTGTATATACTTATTTGCCACACCCTAAATTTAATATAAGCAAATGTTACTACAAACAACACTAACTGTGATTTACTAAAAACTGACTTTGTGTTGGTTACTGTCCTCTCAAGTTTACCACATTAACATTTCCCAAAGGGCCATGAACTACTTTTAGAGATCAGAGATATGCAGTTAAGCACATGGCCCAAGCCCAGTTAATGGACAAAGTAATGTTGCACCAGGACCATGTGATTCTGAAGCCCACGCAGGTGCTAGAACCAGGCATGCTCTCTCTGCAGGTGTAGCCTACCCTCTAAGCACACATTACTCATTTTTGTACCCTCACAGCACCTGGCTCAATGCTATGAATGATATTTTTTTCTTTATGGAATGAATGAATGTGTGAATGAATAACAGTGACAGGAAAAGCTGCTTCTTCAAGGAAAAGCTGCTTCTTCAAGGCCACAGGCATACAGAAGAAACTTCAAAGAGACTTAAACACCAACAAACAAAAGACCATCTTTATTACTCTTTCCTCCGAAATTCTACATGCAACTGCCTAGCTTACATTTCTATCTAAACATGTATAAACGAAACTCATAATTTTCCCAAACCTCTTTTGCCTGTCCCCTCATTCTCTGTCCCCTCCCCTTTGGTTTATTTATAAACATCTAACGTACCAGCCAGTCCTGTGCCCACTTCCATCACATTCTTCCCGGATATGTCATCTCTCTGGGATGACAACAACTCTAACTGGCCCCTCTTTGCTTCCTTGCTCTGCCCTGGATGCTCATAAAAGTGTTTATTTCAAAATGTAAATTTGATATTGTCACACCCCTTTAATAGCTGCGGTGACTTTGTATTTACTGTGACTCCAAACCTTTTACCTAGTGCTGTGGCCCTGTACCTCCCTTCAACCTTGCCTAAAGTACTCACGCTCTCTCCTGCTGCTCTTTCAATGTCTCGCTCTTTCCATTCCTCCCTCTGTCGAGTTCACTGCAACTCAGGGCTCAGAAGCTCTCTCTCTATGTTTACCCTTCTTTGGTTTTTAACTTGTCAACTCCTCAGTGAAACTTTGCTGGACAGCCCCATCCAAAATAATTTTTCTATTATTCTCTTTCTCCTTTTTTTTTTCCAATGTACATTCCTTTTTTAACTATTATGTGTGTGGGGAAAGTATCCATGTGTGTTTGCTATTTGTCTGTCTCATCTATTAGAATGTAAGATTTAACCAGAAAAGATTGTATGCTAATACAATCTTTCTCCATGTATGCTAATTCTCCACGTATGCTAATACATACCAGACCCCTTCTAAAGTTATTTTTTGTATGGAGAGACCCACCTTGATACAATTGCTGAAGTCTAGGCTCTGCCCATTCTAGATTCCATTTGTTCTCCAACAGAGTACTGAGTGTAGAAGAATGTTCAACATTTTTTTCCTAATATTCTTTAACTTCTACATCCACATTATTGAGTGCCTCATCTTCATAAGCTTTGCGTGATGCTGCTTTTGCCTCTGGACCCTTGGCACCCCCTTTGTTGTAGCTGGTGATTCTATCGTGCCTACCCTCGGTAAAGGAAGGTCCCTCAGAGCAGTATTGTCCCAATTCCCACAGTTACGGACCTACACTGTTACGGAGGTCACTTCTAAGCCCAGAACCCCTGGAAAGCTGAGTCACCGTCACTCCTCTGGAAAAAGCAAGATGGTTCCCCTCAGATGCTATCCCTTTGATCTCCCCATCTCCTACCGTTTCTGTTCACCTCAAGATTTCCCCTGCACTCTGGCTGATGTGTTCTGGGTCTTTCAGTATGTCCAGTGTGGGGTAGGCAGACTCAATTTCCTTCCTTTCATTGGTCATCCTAGATAAATATCCATATTTTTAATGTATCCATGTTAATTGGCTAACACATGGTGAAGGCAGTAACAAGTTAATTGCTGAGTAACGAGATAACATTTTAATAGGATCTGCCTTTTCCAGATAGGGTCACAACCCAAAGTTTAGTAATATACATTTTGGACATCCATGGGTAGAAAAAATTTTGGCAATAAGACCTTTGATTAAACCAGAAATACCATCTCACTGTCTCCACCTAATTTACCTATGCCCAGGACCACATGTGGAACTTCATTCTTTGACGATTTATGTAGAGAAAATGTAACTGTGTGCTTAATTTGCTTAATTTTAATACTAGAAAGTCATATACATAAAAGAAAAATTGTATCCAGAGAATGAATAATGAAATTATTTAGAGCTTGAAGTAAATTAGTCTTTCCTGGAACCAGTGTTGAAAAGAGGACACTTTTGAAAACACCTCAGCAGATAGTTCTTTAAGTTAAGGTTTTTTCATTCCAAAGGACAGGTTTATGATAATAGAATTGAGCTGGAGTACAGTGTAGCATGCCTTGCTCTATTCTGAAACCGTATCATGTCATCTAGATGAAGGACCATCAACTTGTATATGGATTAGTCAAAGGCAGACGTAGAGTCAGTCTTGATTCAAGATCAAGTGAGGTCCACTTTTAGCTCCACCAAGTAAACTCTCTGTGACCTGGAAAACTACAAAATATATTCTCTATAGAAGCCAAATAAAGGTTTAGTTGTTTCATTCATATGCAGAAAATGCATATTATCACTAACAGCTTTAACTAAGCAATGGAATGACGATATATGGATGTATATAAACCTCAGGAAAGGCTCAAAGCTTATGAATGTGTATGTTTTCCCTCCATCTCTCTCTCCCTCTCTCTTTTTCTCTCTCAACAGATGACCTGACTTAAGCAGCAAGTTATCCTGACATTTCACTTATCTTTCCACTCATTTTCTTTGCCAGAAAGGGATTTGCCACACTTGCAGCAACAAAGACAAAACCACCTCATCCTTCTGTTTCTTGTGGCATCCCTGGGGAAATGTGTGAACATGGTCAAATGTTTGAGCTTCTTGAGCTGATAGAGAAAAAAAAAAGAAAGGAATGTGTCTTTCAGTAGTCAGGGATTGCAGGAAACCCTTTAGCTATTGTTATGTTGCAGAGAAGGGTGGGGAAAGTGAGATGCAAGCAAAGCCACATAAGGGGAGAAATGATGATTACCAATAAAACCTCTAAAAGCAACAGCACATTCACATTTTTTAAAAGGTCTGAGAATGACTACTTTTTTTCGACTCTAAGAAATTTTACCTTGCATAGCATTAGAGATTTAAACAATGTTATATATGAAATGAATGTTGCTGATATTCTTTAGTAAAGAAAAATAGATCATAAATGTATCACACTTATACATACTTCTACTTCAAAAACTGAGAAAAAAACCTGCTATATAGAATAAAGAAGTTATAACAGTATTAAATCCACTAGAAATTACAAGTATTTAAAATTTATATAAATTTTGGGGCACCTGGATGGCTCAGTCAGTTCAGCATCTGCCTTTGGCTCAAGTCATGATCTCAGGGTCCTGAGATCAAGCCCAGTCCCTGATCAGCAGGGAATCTGTTTCTCCTTCTCCCTCTCCTCTCTCTCTCTCTCAAACAAATAAATAAAAACTTAAAAAAAAATAATACAAGTTTTCAATTTCTCACAGGTATGAGACTCAAGTAGAATATTGATACTCTAATCAAAATTTGAGTTTTTACTTAAATGCAGTTATATCAGACATCTTTGTTAGATACATTGACATAGTCATAGTGCAATGTAAAGCATAACAACTTACTGTAGAGAAAAACTAATACAACCTAGTTGACCTACAGCAATGACTAAATAATGTTGTTTTTCTCTCATTTCACCTATTTATATTTTATTTCTATTCAACTTATAAGTCCCCATTCTGTTTAAATCACTTATGGTGATAGTTTAGTTCTCTATATGGCATCTTTTAGGCAATCTACAGTCTGTACTAGTGGTTTATTGATTTGTCCTGTGCCTTACTACCAGACTTAGAAATACAAATGTAAACAGAATTAGAATTCACCATGCATGAGGTTGCTAATTATTTGGGATTCCTAGAAAGGATATTAATAACCTTTAATTTATTTATCCATGACAGGTCTATAATGTGCTAATCATATGAAACATTAAAATGCAACTATTGATTTAAAGACATTAAATTCAAATTGACACACTTTTGCTGTTGGATTTATTCATTTTAACTTTTCAGAAGAGGAGTCTGAGTTTTCGTTTTTCACACATCTCCCTCTCTCATCCTGGGCTTTGACCAAGATTGAGTAAAAGCTGGAGCACAGAGAATCGAACTCAAAAACTGTTTGTGATTCTTATAGAAAAGATCCAGTGTCTAAAATTGTAAATCATATTTTAAAAAATGTTTTTGCAAAATGTCCAAGGCAGCTGCTAGACTAAACAGAGATGATCAAGTTTGAAATTTTCTTTTTCTTAAACATATGATGAAATTCAGTAACTTTTAAAATTCATGGTCTAAAGGATACTTTTATCTTCTTAGGAGTCATCTTTATAAAGAGATGTAAAAACACTGGCATTACAATCAATATGGTAACCGCTATTTCAGATACACCATCAGGCACTGAGTGATGGGGCCCCTGCAATTCTTATGGACAACTAAGTGGTCAGTATTACCAATATACTAAGAGTCTAGTGAGATATAAACTTGAAATTCAGGAGATTTTGAGTTACTTTCTATACTCACTGCATGAAAATTTCAAGCCTATTCTAAAAAAAAAAAAAAATATGATTTTAGGCTAACATGTAGCAATGAGATAATGTGAATTATTTGTTTTATTAGATGATTGCAGAGAGGTTAATCAATACAATATTTATCTCATGGGTTTCATTTTCCAGAGTGGTGGTTATGGTGAATAAATAAACTATAAAATTCACTTAACATTAACCAAATAACCATCAATCAACAAATATTTACTAAGCAGTACTTTACAAGACTCTGTACTAAATACCATGAGGGATATGAATAAATAGTAAAGACTTTAAATAGTAAAGACCTGGGCAAGGACAAGAACTCCACCAGCCTAAAGTGACGTGCCCACATGGAGTCTGCTCTCCCATCTAGACCCTGCTCTGATTCTGGAGACTCTCAAATTCCCTATCTAAATGGCCCTAAGTCCACTTCTAGGGACTGCATGGACTTTTTCCCAGGGATGTTCTAAGGGGATGGATGGCATCTTTGGTGTGTAAACCTCTAGAACTGAAGGGTAGCCAAAGGGCATTTAAGAAGAAAGTTTCTAAGAGCTCAGGCATGCAGACTGGGAGGTTCTCTTTCAGCATGAGACTGAAGATGAGAAGAAAAGGCAGGTGAGATGAGAAACCCACTTTCCCTACACCTTCACGTTTAGACAGAGCTCTGAGGAGTCAGAATTTTAAGTCCTACTTAGCCTTCCAGGTTGTTATGAAGGTACAATTGTCAAGGTAAGTTATAACAATTTATTAAATATTTCATTAGTCTTATTTATAACTTTTAAATATTAGTACAAGAATACGGTGCCCTTGCCCTTGATCGATAAAATGTTTAGGATGAGCTAAAAGAATTGTCACTGTCTACAAGAAGTTTATATTTAAGGAGATGAAATAAAATACAGAAAATACTTATTGTGCTTTTGAAGGAGCATAAAATCAGAGTTGTTTGAACCCAGATTATTATATACCCATTTATTCTTATTCTTTCAGCATAGCTAAGGCATTTTTAGCATGGTATGTAGCTTACTTAGATCCTGAAGGAATACTTTGTTCGGGGGACTAGTTCCTCCTGTTTTTTTTTTTTTTTTTTTTTTTTTTTTTTATGCTATTCCAAGATTAGTTCAACAATATGTCTTTAGAATATGCAGTGTTAAGTTTGTGTGGAGGTGTGTGTATGCATTAACATAAAAATCTAAATTCTTTCAGCAGTTTGAAAAATGATGGCTGGAGGAATAGAGAGCTATTGTGAATATCTTGGCTGAGCACATGAAATATATAAAAGTCATATTTGTTATTAGATTTTCTTAGTTTTATCAGTATATATAAAAAAGTAATTAAACATACTACTCAAAAAGTAGTGTCTATAGCTTTGGAATGACTATAATATGGTCTAACTACTTTTGATATTAAAAGAAAAGAAAAAATAATGAAATATTGAAATCTTATACTTTGGATATGGTCACTGACCCACAGCATGAGCAAATATGATTTTCTATATGAACTTCTTAGAACGGACTTTACTATGCAGAGCATGTGCTACAATTTATGTTTACACAACAGAAGAAAACAGAACTAAAGGGAAGAGATTTTGCTTTTTAAATTTTTTTCATTATAAAAATGTATTTAAATCGAATGGGTCTAACATTCAACTGTCTCCTAATGCCTTTACCTAGTAGACCAGCTGTTCAGGCCTCTTAGGTAAATAACTAAATGTTTTTAAAAACCATGCAAATACATACTTAATCAATAGACTGGAACAAATAGAGCCTCGATGGGCCATTTGGAGCTTGGGACAATTGGAAGATTATTGAGTTGGTAGCCCACTGTGGCTCATGTTAGCATTTTAGAGCAGGTTAAAAAATGCTAACCTGAGCTCACTTTAATGAAAAGTCCTTAATGTGCAAGATTAAAAAGTCATAACAGAACATTATTATAGAGGGGGCAACCTGGATTAAAAGTAGTTCAGGTAATGTTTGTCAAATATGCTGTATCACACATAAGGGAGAGAGAATTTAAGTTTGGTTTGAAAGCAAAATGGAATATTTTAAAACATTTGTGAACATGTAGTTCCAAAATATGGATATTTATTTGTATGTATTTGTTTATTCATTTATATATTATTGTTTACAAGTACTTCAAAAGATATTTATAAAGGAATTTATTTAAAATGTTGCTGAAAACTTATAGAGGTTTGATTTCCTATCATAGATAATTTGTTTTCATATATTTATGATCAGTTGTAGGCTCTTTGTTAAAGATACTAGATATAAATCCACATTTTCAATAGTCATTGATAATTTTAAAGTTTGGACCCATTTTTAAAATTATATTTGATTAACTTCCTCCTATTATTCCTTTGTATATATCTGAAGAAGATTATTAACTAGGCATGGAGATTTCAGTTAGTACATGCACCATTGATACTATCTTCAGTCTGTGGCTACTTTTCTGGACTTATTCTAAACCTTTTATCCATTTGGTGAAACTTAGTTTAATTAAGAATCAAAAGTAAAATCTCTAAATCCACATAACCAGATAGATATGAACCATAATCCATCACAGTATGATGAAAGGTAATAAAGGTAAGCACTGAGGAGGTCACCATCATCCCTGCTGAGTTGCAGAATTCCATTTTTCCCTCGGGACACATCACCTACTCTATATGACATGTGACCATCTGCTATATGGACAGACTAAAGGAATAAGTGGCAATTTGTATAGTAAATATTTGTAAAGCTTATTTTCCTTCTTTTTGTCAGCTAAAATGATTATAAAGATAGGTTCTATTTTCTGCATCCCTCCTCATAGTCATGTGTATCTGCTGCCATACAAGTGCCTTATTTCAGATACCACTGTTCTAGGGTCTTACATATAGATGGAACATCTTGAAAAGTAACAGGGAATCTTATGTATTAATGAAGCCTCAAGGAATCCAAAGGATGTCTTTTATTAAGAAACCAGGAGGTTGAGGTTATTACTTTCCAATAACTGCCTTGGTGTCATTTATTTCCAGAAGTACAGGGCTGGTACATTTTACAGTCAGTAGTAACTCCAGGGAACACTGCTCACCGCATGACCTTGAGAACTGTGTCACCTGGAATAATGTAGTAAGTGATCTGCATGGCTTTCACAGTGGTTCTGGCAAATGAGAAGGAGTTGAAGCCTCTTGTATCCAATCAAAGACAGATAAATAAGGCAATGTTAAAGTGACCTTTACTGACCACTTAATGCTTGTAGACCTCAACCCAGAAAACACAACTCCATAAACTCCATATAAGTGAAGTTTATGTACAGAATATGGTGTCTTTGTCCATTAGGAGATTCATTTTGCCAAAAATCCACTGGATATTTACAGTTTTGAAACTAAGTATGCAAAGCATGATGGTGCTATAAAGACGAAGAAAATATGGGTTTTTAATGGGGCAGACAGAGGAGGTGACAATGGCTGAGAACAGAACTAAATCAAAACTGAAGCAACCCAGTTATTACCACCTCTCAAAATGGCAGCCCCTCTGCTACATGGTGTTCATGCTACAGCAGTCTTCAGTGCTTCCATACTAGCAGAGTTCAAAGACCAAGGCATACCTTGCACACCTCTCTCAACAAAACAAGAGCATGATGGTTCTGTTTGTCAGGAAGCCCTTGCTGGTCTCCTTTCTGGAACACAACTAGTCTGTCCCAATATAGAAAGTTTAATGTTGATTTGGAGAATTCAGACAAGCTTTGCAGAGTGACAGATCATAGCCAAGGAGCTTTATCCGAGGCGCGATTATGGCTAATTGGAGAGTTCAGACAGGCTTCACCTAAGAAGTAAGTTTTACTCTAAAAAGTCTCTGAGAAGGGGTGCCTGGGTGGCTCAGTGGGTTAGGGCCTCTGCCTTCGGCTCGGGTCATGATCTCAGGGTCCTGGGATCGAGCCCCGCATTGGGCTCTCTGCTCAGCGAGGAGCCTGCTTCCCTCTTTCTCTCTGCCTGCCTTCTCTGCCTACTCTCTGCCTCTCTCTCTGTCAAATAAAAAAAAAAAAAAAAAAAAAAAAAAAAAAAAAAAAAAAAAAGTCTCTGAGAAAGTATCCATAAACTAGTAGATATGTTTTGCCTTTTATTTTTCTCTCCATGAGAACAGAACTGACAGAAAAGTTCTCCAGTATAATAACTGTGCCCCAGAGGAGTACAGAAGCAATATCTGCAGGCCAAAAGGAGCTGGGTAGTTGAGTAATTATCCAGAAAATTTGATTAAGGAAGACATCCAAACTGGATCATGCAGACTCTAAGTGTATCCATCCAAAGGCCTTGTCAGTATTGGCAAATTAAGTCAAAAACAAAGAGAATTATTTATTCAGATAATTCAGACTAAGTAATATTTTATACCTATTAAAACAAAGTGTTTCTTTGGCCAGTTTTACTTAGTTTAGTTGATTTTATTCTCTCATTTCCATTCATTCTGAACATGTAGACTTGGCATCTTTAGTTACTTGCATGAGTGTCTCAGTTCTTCATCAACTTTTTTTTTCTTATTTTGCTGTGGAGATGAATTTGAAGTTCTGATTTAGAAACCTATAAAGGGGGGCGCCTGGGTGGCTCAGTGGGTTAAAGCCTCTGCCTTCGGCTCAGGTCATGATCTCAGGGTCCTGGGATCGAGCCCCACATCGGGCGCTCTGCTCAGCAGGGAGCCTGCTTCCCCCTCTCTCTCTGCCTGCCTCTCTGCCTACTTGTGATCTCTCTCTCTGCCAAATAAATAAAATAAAATAAAAATGAAAGAAAACCTTTAAAAAAAAAAAATAGAAACCTATAAAGGCTAAGCACAGAAAACAGAAGACTTTGTGTTTTTAAAGTTTATTGTTGAGATGTGACTTATACATTCCCCGTCTGAGAAGTCAAGTACAATCTTGATCATCTGGCCAGGTCCCAAAATAATTGCAAACTAGAAAGAGAGTCTTCAGAACACCTTTTGTCCATCCAGCATACAGCTGGCTCTTTGCCCTAGGTAGTGTCCCCATCGGTGCTGTTTATTCTGTCTTGCTCTCCTACAGGGTTTTGATCTTCTCTGGATGTTCTCACCATGGAAAGCACTGACTAAAATAGTTTTGGCTGGGATGTTAATGCTTGATAATGGCTTAATGTGTTAACCCTCCCCAGAGTAGCCATTTCTCAACAGGGGTATCTCCCTGCCTGGGAAACCTTTGAAAATTAGGTACCTTTTCTAAAGTTGTATTGCCAGTTGGCACATCTAACAGTAGAGACATGTTCTTAGACATATTCAGTTTCTTCAAATTCTATCACTAGTCTTCTATTTTGAATATGACTGGTGCTGGTATTGCATGTAAAAAAAATGGTTAAAATGTGAAGAATTGGGGTTCAGTCCATCACTATGAAGAGAAAATGTGCTTGTTTCAATCCACTGCTGGCCATCGTGCAAAACTGTAGTAGCAAAGAACAAAGGGTGTGTCAAGGACCATAAATAAAAAGGAAAAGATGCTTTCAATTTCCGTATCCATACACATTTTCTATGCTAAATAAGAGTTTTTGTGGCTTTGTGTGGCAATGCCATCAATGATGAAGTAAAATAGGATTAAATAATTTTAAATAATATTTCTAATATATCTATTCATTGGCATGAAATGTGCTATGGATGATGATAATCCAGGGCCCTCTGAAATCTGTCAAACCTTTTGAAATACTCCTCATAGGGGAATTTTGGCCCTTGGATTTCTTTAGTTAAGATGTACTGATTGAGAACTACAGTTATAGTAACATACAATTAAACTGAATGTTTTAAAACAAAGGGTTTCCTAATTATTTTGTCTCAAACTTTACGTACTAGCCGTTTGCTGAAGTTCTCTAAGTATCACTGGAATAGACAGAGTTCATAGGATGCACTGATTTATCTCTAGATTTTTCTTTCTGCTCAAGAATATTTACTGTCTAATAGAAACTAAAACACACAACAACAACAAAAACAATAGAACAAATCAACAAAACCAGGAAATGGTTCTCTGAAAAGATCAAGAAAACTGATAAACTTCTAGCAAAACTCATCAAAAAAAGAGAGAGAGAGAGAGGGAGAGAGGACCCAAACAAAATCACTAATGAAAGAGGTGAAATTACAACACCATGAAAATAGTTATAAAAGAATATTATTAAAACCTATATGCCAACAAACTAGCCAACTTAGAAGAAATGGATAAATTTATAAAAACATATAGCCTACCAAAACTAAAGCAGGAAGGGATAGAAAAGTTGAACAGACCAATTATCAGCAATAAAATTGAATCAGTAATCAAAAAACTCCCCAAAAAAAAGTTTGGGAGCAGATGGGCTCACAGGAGAATTCCACCAAACATTTAAAGAAGTGTTAATTCCTATTCTTCTCAAACTATTCCAAAAAATACAAGAGGTAGGAAAACAACCAAATTCATTTTATGAGGCCAGTATCACCCTGATAACAAAACCAGATAAAGACACCACAAAAAAAGAGAACTACAGGCCAATATTTCTCATGAGTATAAATGTAAAAATCCTCAACAAAATATTAGCATACTGAATCCAATCAGTTTCACCACAATCAAGTGGGATTCATTCCCAGGATGCAAAGGTGTTTCAATATTTACAAAACAATCAATGTGATACATCACATCGATAAGAGAAAGGATAAAAACCATATGATCATTTCAATAAATGCAGAAAAAGCATTTGACATATTCATGATAAGAACCCTCAACAAAGCAGGTCTAGAGGGAACATACCTCAACATAATAGAGGCCTTATATGAAAAACCTAGTCAACATCATACTCAAATCTGAAAGCTTCTCTAAAGTCAGGAACAAGACAAGCATATGTCCACTCTCACTACTTTTATTCAACATAGTACTGGAAGTCCTAGCCACAACAGTCATACAATAATAACAACAACAACAACAACAACAACAACAAAATCAAGGCATCCAGATTGGTAAGGAAGAATTAAAACTTTCACTATTAGCAGAAGACATAATATTGTACATAGAAAACCCTAAAGACTCCACCAAAAAACTACTAGAACTCTTGAATGAATTCAGTAAAGTTGCAGGTTACAAAATCAATGTACAGAAATCTGTTGCATTCCAATACACTAATAATGAAGCAGCAGAAAAAGAAATTAAGAAAACAATCCCATTTACAACTGCACCAAAATCAATTAAATATCTAGGAATAAATTTAACCAAAGAGGTAAAAGACCTGTACTTTGAAAACTATAAAACATTGATCAAAGAAATTCAAAACAATGCAAAGAAATGGAGATACTCCATGCTCCTGGGTTGGGAGAACAAATATTGTTAAAATGTCTATACTACCAAAAGCAATCCACAGATTTGATATAATTCCTATCAAAACACCAACAACATTATTCACAGAACTAGAATGAACAATCCTAAAATTTGTATGAAACCACAAAAGACCTTGATAGCCAAAGCAATTACGACAAAGAAAAACAAAAGTGAAGGTATCACAATTCCAGATTTCAAATTATATTACCAAGTGGTAGTAATTAAAACAGTAGGGTACTGGCATAAAAACAGACACACAAATCAATGGAGTAGAACAGAAAACCCAAAAATAAACCCACAATTACATGGTCAATTAATATTTGACAAAGGAGGGGCGCCTGGGTGGCTTAGTGGGTTAAGCCTCTGCCTTTGGCTCAGGTCATGATCTCAGGGTCCTGGGATCGAGCCCCGCATCAGGGTCTCTGCTCAGCAGGGAGACTGCTTCCCCCTCTCCCTCTGCCTGCCTCTCTGCTTACCTGTGATCTCTTTCTCTCTGTCAAATAAATAAATAAAATCGTAAGAAAAAAAAAATATTTGACAAAGGAGGAATGAATATACAATGGGAAAAAGTCTTTTCAACAAAAGGTATTGGCAAAACAGGTCAGCCACATGCTAAATAATAAAACTAGATCACTTTCTTTCACTATACAAATAAATAAATAAATAAATAAATAAACAAACAAACAAACTCAAAATGTATTACAGACCCATGTGAGACCTAAAAACATAAAAATCCTTGAAGAGAGCACAGGCAGTAATCTTCTCTGACATTGGCCATAGCAACATTTCTCTAGATATGTCTCCTGAGGCAAGGGAAATAAAAGCAAAAATAAACTATTGGGACTACATCAAAATAATGTTTCTTCACAGTGAAGGAAACAACAAAAGTAAAAGGCAACCTACTGAATGAGAGAAGATATTTGAAAATGACATATCTGATAAAGGGTGAGTATCTAAAATATAATAATCTGACACAACTCAATACCCAAAAAACAAATAATCCAATTTAAAAAATGGGCAAAAGACATGAACAGACATTTCTCCAAAGAAGACATCCAGATGACCAAAAGACACATGAAAAGATGTACAATATCACTCATCATGAGAGAAATGCAAATCAAACTTTAATGAGATATCACCTCACACTTGTCAGAATGTCTAAAATCAAAAACACAAGAAACAAGTGTTGGTAAGGATGTGAGAAAAAGGAATTCTCTTGCACTGTTGGTAGGAATGCAAACTGGTACAGCCACCGTGGAAAACAGTATGGTGGTTCCTCAAAAACGTAAAAATAGAACTACCCTATGACCCAATAATCATGTTACTAGGTATTTACCCAATAAATACAAAAACATTAATTCAAAGGGATACATGCACCCCTATATTTATTGCAGCATTATTTACAATATCCAATGGTAATATGAAAAGATGGCAAATAAAATGGTTGGGAGAGGTAATATGGTGGAGGAGCTGGGTGACCCTCAGCTGCCTCTTTCCTTGAACACAGCTAGATAAATATCAAATCATTCTGAACACCTAAGAAATCTACTGGCATCTTTGTTCTTAGAGAACAAAGCTGCATGTCTACAAACTGGAAAAATGACCTGTGCAAGGTAGGAACTACAGACATTTGATTTGTGGGAGAAAAGAGCCCTGGACACTGCCCAGGGGAGTGAACCCTGATCATGAAGGGAGTAGCGAAAGAGAAGGAGAAGGGAGAGAGAAAGCATGAGGGAAAAAAAAAAAAGTGAAAATACACGCAGGGGACTATACTAGAAAAGTATTCCCCAAACCATTGATGGGGAAAAAGGAGAGAGGGTTACAATAATGCCAGTTTTCTATAAACAGTGGAGCACAGAGTCTGAAGTTTCAGATGCCTGGGACATCATCAGGTTCACACCTGGGGAACTGAGAGGTGCTCTGGTGGAAAAGCAGGGTAGAACCCCAGCACGGGCAGTCTGAGGATCCCCAGGATCACATGGGGTGAAGTGGTTCCCCTGCTTAGAGTACATCTGGGTGAGGTGATACGGCCTCTCCGTGGGCAGAGGACTCTGTGGCGACCATTCAGCTGTCTTGCTCACCAGTATAGGAACAAAGATGTTGGCTGAGGGCAGCAAAACCTGGCTGTTATGTTGTGATTTACCATAAACTCTGAACTGGTGCACTGTCAGATGACTGCCTTCTAGGGCAAGTTGCACCTGCCACAGTGCAGGGAGACCCTCCCCCAGAGGATTAGTGGGGGTCCACTCTAGAGGGTAAAGGGGGTATCGTAAGTGTGGGATTTTGAAACGCAGCCATGCTTGAGATAAAACACTGGAGTGCTGCATCATTTGGCTGGTGGACAGCTTAGACACCTGCAGGATAAAAGTGGGGATCTGATGGAAACCAGGGACACAGGAGGGGTCATTGTTTGCAGGTCTGTGAGGGCTTGCTGAAGAGAGGTGGCACACATTTCCCACTCCCCAGTAAAGAAAATGGGGTGTAGCCATTTTCTCCCCATTCCCACCAGTTTGATCCACCCCAGTGAACTAAACAGCACCACCAAGTACAGAATGGAGCTGCTACAGCAAGCCACATCCAGCTGTACCCTGCAGGAGCACATCCACTAGGGCAAGTCCCACCTCAGAATCAGAGCAGCAGGCCCTCCCCCAGAAGATCAGCACAAACCCCTCGCCCACACCAAGTCTATTGATCATAGAGTACTGCAAAGCCTGAGCTCTAGGGGAAACAGGATTTAGTATCCTTTAGGGTTTTTTTTTTTGGGGGGGGGTTGTTTCTTTTTGCTTTTTTGTTTTTTGTCTTTGTGGGTTTTTTTGTTTTGTTTTTTGGATACAGAAAACAATTTTTTTTTTATTTTTATTTTATTTTATGTATATTTTTTAAATTTTAATTTCTTTCTTTCTATCTTGTTTTATCAGGCTTCTAGTAACAAGGAAACCAAACACACCTAGGATCTAGCTTCCTTTATGTATTTTTAAGTTAAATTAAATCAAATTTAATTCAATTTAATGTTGTTAATTTTTTAATTTTTAGTTTGTTTTATTTTGCTTTTTTCCCTTCAAAATGACAAGACAGAGGAATTCACCCCAAAGGAAAGAACAAGAAGAAATGACAGCCAGAGATTTAATCAATACAGATATAAGTAAGATGTCTGAACTAGAATTTAAAACAACAATTAGAAGAGTGTTAGCTGGGCTTGAAAAAAGCATAGAAGACACTAGAAAATCCCTTACTGCAGAGATAAAGAACTAAAATCTACTCAGGCTGAAATTAAACATGCCATAACTGAGATGCAAACTTGAATGGATGCCATTAAAATGAGGATCGATGAAGCAGCAAACAAATCAGTGGTATAGAAAATAAAATTATGGAAAATAATGAAGCTGAAAAGAAGAGGGAAACAAAGGCAATGGATCATGAAGGTAGACTTAGGGAACTCAGTGACTTATTTAAACAGAATAACATTTTTTTTATCATAGGAGTCCCAGAAAATGAAGAGAGAGAAAAAGGGGCAGAGGGTTTATTTGAGCAAATTATAGCTGAAAACTTCCCTAATCTGGGGAAGGATACAGTCATAAAAATCTAAGAAATACAGAGAACTCCTATTAAATTCAAAAAAATCCAACTAATCACCAAGGTGTATGATAGTCAAATTCACAAAATACACAGACAGGAAAGAATCCTGAAAGCAGCAAAGGGGGATAAAGGTCCTTAACCTACAAGGGAATACAGCTCAGATTCACAGCAGATCTGTCCACAGACACTTGGCAGAACAGAAGAAAGTGGCAGGTATGTTCAACACACTGAATGGGAAAAATATGCAGCCTAGAATACTTTATCCAGCAAAGCCGTCATTCAGAACAGGAAAGATAAAGAGCTTCCCAGACAAACAAAAACTTACAGAGTTCATGACCACTAAAATAGCCCTGCAAAAAATATTAAGGGGAACACTTTGAGTGGAGAAAAAAGACCAAAAGCAATTGACTACGAAGGGCCAGAGAACATCACCAGAAACACCAACTCTATAAGTAACACAATGGCACTAAATTCATATCTTTCAATAATCACTTTGAATGTAAATGAACTAAATGCTCCAATCAAAAGACGTAGGGTATCAGAATGGATTAAAGAAAAAAAAGATCCATCTATATGCTGCCTCCAGGAGATTCATTTTAGACCTAAATACACTTGGAGATTGAAAGTGAGGGGATGGAGAACCATCTATCATGGTAATGGATGTCAAAAGAAAGCCACAATAGCCATACTTATATCAGGCAAACTATATTTTAAAACAAAGGCTATAATAAGAGATGAAGAAGAAAGGCATTATATCATAATTAAGGTGTCTATCCATCAAGAAGACCTAACAATTGTACATATTTATGCCCTCAACTTGGGAGTATCTAAATATATAAATCAATTAATAGTAAACCTAAAGAATCTCATGGGCAATCATACAAGAATATTAGGGGACTTTAACACCCCACTTACAGCAATTGAAGGTCACCTGTGTAGAAAATCAACAAGGAAACAATAGCTTTTAATGACACACTGGACCAAATAGACTTAACAAATACATTTAGAACATTTCATCCTGAAGTGGCAGAATACACATTCTTTTAGAGTGCACATGGAACATTCTCCAGAAGAGATCACATATTGGGTCACAACTTAGCCCTCAACAGGTACAAAAAGATCAAGATCACACCATGCATATTTTCAGACCGCAATGCTAAGAAACTTGAAGTCAACCGTTAGGAAAAAAAATTGAAAAGACCACAAAAACATGGAGGTTAAAGAATATCCTACTAAAGAATGAATGGGTTAACCAGGATAAAGCAAATGAAAATGACAACGGTCCAAAACCTTTGGGATGTAACAAAGGCAGGCCTAAGAGGGAAGTATATTACAGTATAGGCCTACCTTAAGAAGGAAGAAAAGTCTGAGATTTACAACCTAAACCTGCACCTAAAGAAGCTAGAAAAGGAATAGCAAATGAAGCCTAAAGCCAGAAGAAGAGAAATAATAAAACTTAGAGCAGAAATAAACAATATAGAGACAACAAAAACAGTAGAACAGATTAACTAAACTAAGAGCTGGTTCTCTAAAAGAAACAATAAAACTGATAACCCCTTAGCCAGACTTATCAAAAATAAAAGAGAAAGGACCCAAATAGATAAAATCATGAATTAAAGAGGAGAGATCACAACCAACACCACAGAAATACAAACAACTATAAGAGAATACCATGCAAAATTATATGGCAACAAACTGGGTAATCTGGAGGAAATGGACAAATTCCTAGAAATTTACAAACTACCAAAACTGAAACATGAAGAAATAGAAAATTTGCACAGACCCACAACCAACAAAAAAATTGTATCCGTAATCAAAAATCTCCAAACAAACAAAAGTCCTTTACCAGATGGCTTCCCAGGGGAATTCTACCAGACACTTAAAGAAGAGTTAATACCTATTCTTCCCAAACTGTTTCAAGAAAGAGAAATGGAAGGAAAACTTCCAAACTTACTCTACAAAACCAGCATTACCTTGATTCCAAAACAAAGACCCCACTAAAAAGGAGAATTACAGGCCAATATCCTTGATGAACATAGATATAAAAAGTCTCAATAAAATACTAGCAAGTTAAATTTAACAGTACATTAAAAGGATTATTCACCACGACCAAGTGCAATTTATTCCTAGGTAGTAGAGGTAGATCAGTATTCACAAACCAATCAATGTGATACAGCATGTTAATAAAAGAAAGGGTAAGAACAATATGATCCTGTCAGTAGATGCAGAAAAAGCATTTGACAAAAATACAGCATCCATTCTTGATAAAAACTCTCAAAAAGTAGAGACGGATGAAATATACCTCAACATCATAAAGGCCATATAGGAAAGACATATATCTAATATCATTCCCAGTGGGGAAAACTGAGAGCCTTTCCCCTATGGTCAGGAACAAGACAAGGATGTCCACTCTCATCATTACTATTTAACATAGTACTGGAAGTCTTAGTCTCAGCAATCAGACAATGAAAAGAAATGAAAGGCATCCACATCAGCAAGGAAGAAGTCAAACTTTCTCTCTTTGCAGACAACATGATACTCTATGCAGAAAACCTGAAAGACTCCACGAAAAAATTGTTAGAACTAATACATGAATTTAGCAAAGTTGCAGGATATAAAATCAATGTGTAGAAATCTGTTGCATTTCTCTACACAATAACAAAGCAGCAGGAAAAGAAATCAAGGAATCAATCTCATTTGCAATTCCACCAAAAACAATAAGATACCTAGGAAAAAACCTTGAGGTAAAAGATCCGTACTCTGAAAACTATGGAACACTTATGAAAGAAATTGAAGGGGATACAAAGAAATGTAAAAACAGTCCATGATCGTGGATTAGAAAAACAAACATTGTTAAAATGTTTATACTACCCAAAGCAATCTATACATTTAATGTAATCTCTATCCAAATACCACCAGCATTTTTCACAGAACTAGAACAAATACTCCTAAAATTTGTATGGAACCACAATAGACCACAAATAGCCAAAGCAATTCTGAAAAAGAAAAAACAAACAAACAAAAAAAAATGGAGGCATCATAATTCTGGATTTCAAGTTATATTACAAAGATGTAGTCATCAAGACAGTATGGTACTGGCACAAAAATTCAATGGAACAAAATAGAGAACCCAGAAATGGACCCACAAGTATATGGTCAACTAATCTCTGACAAAGCAGGAAAGAATATCTAATGGAAAAAATCAGTCTCTTCAACAAATGTTGTTGGGAAAACTGGACAGTGACATGCAAAAGAATGAAACTGGACCACTTTCCTATACCATACACAAAAATAAATTCAAAATGGATGAGAGAACTAAATGTGAAACAGGAAACCATCAAAATGCTAGAAAAGAAGACAGGCAGAAACCTCTTTGACCATGGCTATAGCAACTTCTTACTAGACACATCAGGGGAGGCAAGGGAAACAAAAGCAAAAATGAACTATTGGGACTTCATCAAGAAAAAAAGCTTCTGCACGGAAGAGAAACAATCAACAGAACTAATAGGCAGCCTACCGAATGGGAGAAGATATTTGCAAATGACATATCTGATAAAGGATTAGTATCTAAAATCTACAAAAAACTTACCAAACTCAATACCCAAAAGCCAAATAATCCACTTACAAAATGGACAAAAGACATCAAGAGGGTTAACAGACACTTAAAGAGGCTCAACATCACTCATCATCAGGGAAATACAAACCAAAATCATGATGAGATACCACCTCATATCTGTAAGAATGACTAAATTTAACAATACAAGAAACAAGTATGGCAAGGATGTGGAGAAAGGGGAACCCTCTTACACTGTTGGTGAGAATGCAAACTGGTAGAGCCACTCTGGAAAACAGTATGGAGGTTCCTCAAAAAGTTAAAAATACAACTACTCTACGATCCATCAATTGCACTACTAGGTATTTACCCAAAGGACACATAAACACAGATTTGAAGGGATACATGAACCCCAAATTTTACTGCAGCATTATCAACAATAGCCAACCTATGGAGAAAATAGAAATATCCACTGACTGATGAATGGATAAAGAACATGTGGTGCATATAAATACATACATATATATACATACATATAAATTATAATAAATATATATATATAATGGAATACACACATAATACAATGGAATATTAGTCATCAAAAAGAATGTAATCCTTTTTTTTAAAAGATTTTATTTATTTGAGAGAGAAATTGATAGCAAGAGAGAGTACGAGCAGGGAGGAGAGGGAGAAGTAGGCTTCCTGTGAGCATGGAGCCGAACGCGGAGCTTGGTCCCAGGACTCTGAGAGTATGACCTGAGCTGAAGGCAGACACTTAATCAGCTGAGCCACCCAGATACCCCAAAAAGAATGTAATCTTGCCATTTATAATGACATGAATCGAGTTACAGTGTATTATGCTAAGTGAAATTAGTCAGAGAAAGACAAATACCATATGATTTCACTAATATGTGGAATTTAAGAAAGAAAACAGACAAATACATGGGAAGGGGAAAAAAAAGAGAGAAGGAAACAAACCATAAGAGACTCTTTTCTTAAAAAAATTTTTTTTAAGATTGTATTTATTTATTTGACAGAGAGAGGGAGAGGGAGAGCACAAGCAGGGGGAGCAGCAGAGGGAGAGAGAGAAGTAGGCTCCCCAACAAGCAGGGAGCCTGGCATGGGGCTCGATTCCAGGACCCTGAGATCATGACCTGAGCTGAAGGCAGATGCTTAACAGAGTGAGCCACCCAGGCGCTCCCCCATAAGAGACTCTTAATGATAGAGAACAAACTGAGGGTTGATGGAGGGAGGTAGGTGGGGATGTGCTAGATGGGTAATGTGTATTAAAGAGGACACTTGTGATTAGCACTGGGTATTGTATGTAAATGATGAATGACTGAATTCTACTCCAGAAACTAATATTGTACTATATGTTAACTAAAATTAAAAAATGATAATAAGCAAGTAAATAAATAAAAGATCTTAAATTTAAAAAAAGAGGTTTTATGTATGTGTCCTTTCCAATTGGACTATGTAATTGGTGTTTTGTAGAATATTTGTGACATTTTACAGTAACTGTACTAAAAAAAAAAAACAAAACTATTTTTGAGAAGTACTTGTTGGCATTGTCTATATTAGGGAATGGATTTTAAATAAAGAGAAGGCCGAAAGAAAAAAATAATAAAAATAAATAAATAAAATGGTTGTATGTGTTCAGTGCAGTGAGAAGCTAGATGAAGCATCTAAGTTGGCCTGGGATAATCAGAGAAACAGATAAATCTTAAGAGCAACCAGGCAACAAGCCCTTATTAGGTGTCACATCCTATATAATAAGCATTTATCACACATTATCCCTTATTTAAAATCTATTGTCTATGAGGTAGGTATTATTATTATTATACTAATTTTAAAGATGTAGAAAATTGAGGTGACAAGATGTCATATAGCTTACTCAAGATCCCATAAGTGGGAAGATTCAAATTTATATCTAACACCAAAGTTAAGCTTCCTGGAGGGATAAGGGAAGGATATACTGATCACATTGCCTACTAGGATCTTGGGTACATCAGTTAACCTCTCTTGATCTCTTATTTTCTCATATGATAAAAAAATGACATTAACTAAAGAATTTATGGATACCTTTTGCAGCTAAAACACAAGGAGGTTACTGAGTGCACAGGGAGAACCTCTCTTACATGAAACATCTGCATCTTTGTTATCAAATTCCCAATATTACTGTAATATATTATAATTTTCCTATTACTAATAAAATCTCTTGAGAATTTGAGCACTGTTAAATAAAAATTTGAATTAAAATTGCAACAGATTCAGGGACACCTGGGTGGCTCAGTTGGTTAAGCAACTCCCTTCGGCTCAGGTCATGATCCCAGGGTCCTGGGATCGAGTCCCGCATCAGGCTCCTTGCTCGACAGGGAGCCTGCTTCCCCCTCTGCCTCTGCCTGCCACTCTACCTGCTTGTGCTCTCTCTCTGACAAATAAATAAATAAAATCTTAAAAAAAAACAAAAAACACACAAAATTGCAACAGATTCAGTGAATATGGTAAAAATGTGCCTCCTGCACTGTAATAAGTATTTACATATTTAAAATATATATGTAAGTTACTCCTATCCCCTCCATTTACCAAGCTAAGTAAGTTGTTCTTGCCTGGCATTTTTTCTCTTTTAACTCCTGACAAGCCCTATTCATCTTCCCAACATAGAGGAAAGAGACCACAAATTATTCAAGTCAACCCTATGTTGGTCGAGATCTCTTGTTGGCTCCTAGGAATAAAGCAACAATCTGCAGGTCATTTCAAGAGTGAAATAGAGAACTGGCAAAAGGTCTTTCTTTAAAGCTATAAACTACTGGTTCCATATCTTTTCAGGGAAGCATCCATGTCAGAAGGAACAAAGTAATAACTGGAACTATGGATGACTAACGATGGGGTGACTTGCCTCACAGTGTATGAGTTGCATTATGCTTCATGATATTGATATTCTGACAAAGAGCAAAGAGATAGGAAAATATACACCAATTAATTCTATGGAATCCTTGGATTAAAACCCTCCCCCACTCACTTTTGATTGAAGAACTCAGGAAGGAAATAAATCTACTGAAAGCATATTCAGAAGAACAAAATGAAATCTGTTTGGTAAGAAAAAGAATGGGCTATGTGGCAAGCACCAAGTGTGAGACAATATATTTGGAGTTTACATTTGCCTACATTACTAATTCTGGTGAGATTTTGGGAAATCTTTCAATCTCTGGGTCAGAGTTCACCTGAAGCAGATGTTAAAAAACAAAACCAAAATAAAGCTGCCGTAGGAACAATGTTTATGATAGCACTTTGCAAAGACTATCAGATCTTAAGAATTATTATTCTTTGCTCTCTAAGCAATATTTTCTATAAGAATGTAAAGCCATTATAACCAGACTGGGAGTGAGGAATGCGGATATTCTCCTAATATTACATAGAAAAATAATGATGGAGCCCCGACAACAATTTGTGATTTCTGACACTGAGTCCAGTTTTCTTTGTTCCATATCCTGACTATTGTCTCCACTATATGCATCAATATTTTGAAAATGCTAAAAGAAAACAATGTTTGTTATTAATTGGTCTTTCTATAACCCATACTCTCCTTTTGGGATTAGACTTTATTGTTTTCCGGATTCAATAAACATTTCAAATTTGCTGAAGTTTTAGACCTTCTAGAAAAAACAGTTGCTGTGGAAGTACAAGGCTACTTTTCACCAAGCCCTTGAAATTTCCAAGGTACCATCAACATGGTTGAAATAAGCATATAACTTTTAGATGATAAAGCTTTAAACTATTTATTTTAGTGTAAATGAGAGTTAATGGCTAAACTGATAGAGCAGCTGGAGATGCCTTGCCTCATGTTTGGAGATCATTTAATCATCATACTGTCTGTAGAAAAGAATATTTTAACACGGGAGTGGAAAGAAATGCTTAGCCTAAGGATCAGTTCGTGATCAACTTTTTTTTTTTTTTTTTTTAATGATGGTGAATTAGCCAGATGCTATACTTGAAGCACATAATATACTTCAAAGTGGTAAGTTATTGAGTATATTGTCTGGAAACTACCCATCACTCACAGTAGATATTAAAGGTAAGTGGCCAAAGGAGGCAACTATATCCTCATGTCTAATGACTTCAGTGTCCCTACTCTTATCTCCAAATTCTACTTAAACCACTTATTCATGCTGTAAAACACATTAAATAGGGGGCAAAGTCTATTATATTATAATGAAAAAGGTGGTGGGAATAGTGGGGAAAAAAGTCAAACGTGCACATAAGATTCAAACAGATGTAGGGTTGAACCCTGTCCCAGGTCCTTGCTTGCTGATTGACTTTCAACAGTTACTAAGCTTCAGTTTGCTGATTGACATTTGACAGTTACGAAGCTTCAATGTGCTTATCTACAAACAGCAAACGAAAGTTTATTAAAGGCATTAAATTAGTTCATATATGTGGAAGTATCTGGCATATAATAGACACTCAATATATCCTACTTTCCTTAGTTTTGTACTATGTTGTTAAAACTTTGCTTGCTATCATTCTATTTTTTTTTTTTTTTCTTTTTTAGGTGAAAATATTAAGCTCAGAGAAGTAGAAAACTCTTCCAGGTTAAAGAGTTGGTTGTCAGATAATTCAGTACCAATTCCCACTTTTTTCTGAATCATATGAATAATGTTCTGTTAACCCCAATATGACATCTACAAAATAATAGGCATAATAACTTAATCAGTGGCAGGTAGTAATGATAGAGAGAACATGAAAGGGAGGACTTTTGCTTTGGGAAGTTAGGTACAGAGGAAGTGGCTTGAATGAAGTCTTCAAAATGAGAGGCCTTTTTACTTGTTTTATATATTCGTGCTTTATAAGATACAAAGTGTAAGCAGATATGCAAAAACAGCAGCAGGAGTATCATTAATTCCTTTTTGCTAAACAATTCCCATACAAAGAAAAGAAGTAACTGAAGGAAGAGAGGGAGGGAGAAAAAAGGAAAGTTGGAAATAGAAGGGAAGAAGATGCAATATGAATACTGAATGATATACAGTGAAAAAAAGCATTATTCTCCTCAGAAACAGTCAAAATGAGATTGTGAATGAAAAGTTAACACACATAACTCTATACATATATATTAAATATATGCACATACCAAAGAAGTCATACTGTTCACACACTTTTTACATATTGCTTTTCCATGACACTATCTAGGTAACCTTCCCATAACACTACATACAGATCTTGTTCCTTTTGTGGACCACAAGATGTTCCAACATACATGTTATTATAAATAATTTAGTTTCATTTTGATGGACAGTATGATTTTGGTACCTTCATTGAGTATACCTATAGAATAATTTTTAGTGGTTTGGCTAAGTCAAAGTTCATATGTACTTTACATTTTGGCAACCCCTGTCAAATCACCCTAAAAAATCAACAAACCAATGTGCCTTCCTACAAAAAGTACCATTTTAGGCAAGAATCTAGGTAGGAGAATGGCTAAAGAAAGGTGTATAAGACAAGGTTATACACAGAGTTTTGCACCACTGGGTGAATTTTGGTTAAACTAATGAGATGTTTAAATTGTCACCTAGATATTGCCTATCCACTAGGAAATCAATGAGGTCAATCTGTCTAACCTAAAATTTCAATGCATTCAGGATTAGTTTCCAATGGATGAGTTGATCTAATCTATTTTGTCATTTATCGTTTAATTTTTAAAACTATATTTATTTATATTGTTGTCTCCTATCTTACCAAAAATTTCTTTTAAAATGGCCTTCGGGGCCAAATTCTGACTAAAACTCTCCAAAAACAAAAACAATGACACAAAACTAAACTAAAAAAAAATTGTCTAACTTACAGTATGAACAAAAGTGGGTTATGTAGTCATAGCTCTTTAGTCAAGATTGCTGCTGAAAAATGTTGTGTAACAACACTAAAATCTTAGTGGCTTACAATAAAAAAAATATTTCTTTTTTTTTCACTATTGAATATCGGATCTCAACTGGGCGTGGCTGGATTCAACTAGACTCATTTAGATTTGGCTCCAAGAAGCAGAAACTTCTACATATATCCTGTTCTTCTCCTTGTTCCAGTATGACCTAAGACATGTTCTCAGACTGCATCTCAGAGGCATGAGACAAAAGTAAATCATTAAAGCCCATTTTGTGCCACTGCTCTTATCAAATCTGTTAACATTCCATATGCCAAAGCAAGTCACATTATCTAATCACCACCAACGGGTGGGAAAATACACTCTGCCTCTCTGGTGGAAGGTACTCAGAAGTCATATGGCAAAGAATGTGGATATTTAATTCTGTAACAGAGGAACTGAAGAATTTGAAACAACAGTCTACCATGGATAATTCTAATTCATATCTTAAATACATAATATTATTCTATTATCTGAATAGTTTATATGATTCGACATAGATTTTTTCATAGGTCAAGGGCCTGACTACTAGGACATTGCCATCCTGGCTAAAATCTAAAGGAATATACAAGTAAAATAATTCCAAATGGTATTGTACATTTCAGAACCCTTGATTATGTACCTCCGTAATAAGAAAATCCCAGAAAGAAAAGACAGTTAATAAAATATTGGAAATCCCTTTAAAAATATGATTTCAGGTCTACTCTGACCTATAAACAAATTAGAGGGCTGCCCATGGACCTAAACTGGAGGTAGAATGATGTAATGCTTGTAACTTCTTTCCTTTGCCCATTACTTGTTCATGGATGCTTGCGATTCTTTTTGCACATAACAAAAGTTTTGATTTCATAAAAGCCCAGATATCAAGGTAACTGGGAATAAATTATTTCCTGATAATTGAAGGATTTTGTTTTGTTTTGTTTTGTTTTTTGATGGGGGGGATTTGGCAGTTAAGTGTAACAATGAGTCTCTGAAACATTCTGTATCCAGAAGGTTCAACTGGAGAAACAGAAGCAGTAGGAGATATACGTTTGAGGCTTTCATAAGGAATTGGCTTATTGATTATGGCGGCTGGCCAGGCAAGTATCACATCTGTAGAGCAGGATGTCAAGAAGGGCATGCTGAAACTCTCAAGCATGAGCTAAAGCTGCAGATCATTGGCAAAATTTTCTCTTCTTTTTCAGAGAACTTCAGTTGTGTACTTAAGGCCTTACAACTGATGGAATGAGGTCCACTCAGATTATTTAGAATAATTTCCCTTACTTAAAGTCAATTGGTTATGAACTTTAATCATATCTGCAACGTACTTTCCCAGCAACATCTAGATTCGTGTTTGATTGCCGAAGAGGTCCACAGCCCAGCCAAGTTGATACATAAAAGTGACCATCACACACTGGGGCCCTGGGGATGGAGAAAATGGCTCCTAAATAGGGAGAGGAGGCTGTGAAAACAAACTTTACTGACATCTCAGCTTTGCCCAAGGTCGGCCAGATCTGATTTCAGATTTGGATTGAAATATAAAAGTCATTTTCTTGTGGCTTTTGTCACCACTCTTAAAGGTACTTTGTCATAATCAAACTGACAACCTGCCTCTTTAGGAGCTTGTGGGTAGAGTTTCTCAGAGATGTGCTTAATTGAAATCACACTTGGAGATTCTATCTCCACTTTATAGTCTTAGGATTCACTTTGTTTTTAAACTGGAACAGAAGACAGGATGAATGGCTGGTATATTTGATGATACATAATCACATTAATACTTTATTGCCACATTTGTCAATATATTAGTGCAATATGTTATCATATACATTATTAACTGTTGCTGTTAAATGTTTTATACTGATCTTTTACATTTTTTATTTCAATTGTGATAAATTTGGATCCAAGGGATCTTTTTTCTTTCAGAACAAGGAGGAGCAAGAATATTGCATTAAAAGAACTTAGGAGCATTGAGCTCAGTCCCTCAAACAAAGAAGACTAGTATTATTTTCCTCCCATGGCCTTTTTACCTGCCCTTTCTTTGCTCAGCAGTTGCAGGTATTAGAACTTAAAAGTGGCAGATCGCCTTGCACTGCACAGAAGGATCCTGATAATTCCCCATCTTTAGCAATATCTCTGCAGTTCATCGACAGAGACTCCCACGTTGTGTGATGGTTGTGGGGTGGCCTTCGATAAACCTGGATTTACAGCTGAGACGGCTTCTTCCAGTGGAGTATTATTTCTAAATGTTATCTCTTGAAGTTGGGATTATGTTCTTAGTTGTAATTATAGAGTGGTGCCATCGTGTCTGAGCAGAGGCCAAAAATTAAGGCTGATTTGACACGTTCCACTATCTTGTTTAGTGTTTTTTTTTTTATTTGAGGAGGTTAGAGGAGAAAGGAAATATTATAGAATTGAGATTTCTTTAGGTATGGTGACTTTCATACTTGAAAGATTAGCAAGAGAGTGACAATTTTGTATCAGGAGTTTCTTCTTGTTTGCCTCACGGAATATAAATTGCTTCCTACATTCCAGAGGCTATCTAAATTTTACAGAATTACTACATTGCTAAAAATTCTTATGTGACTAAATTTTCTGCATATATTAGATGAGTTTGCTATTTTTTTTTTAAGATTTTATTTATTTGTTTGACACAGAGAGAGAGCACAGCAGGCGGAGGGAGAAGCAGCAGCAGCCTCGCCACTGAGCAGGGAGCCTGACCAAGGGCTTGATCCCAGGACCCTGGAATCAGGACCTGAGCCAGAGGCAGACACTTAACTGAATGAGCCACCCAGGCGCCTCAGAGTTTGCTACTTTTAAAAAAATTATGTCGTGTCAATTTGTAAAAGAAACAAAAATTATCCTTTGTTGTTTATAAATTTTGATTTCACATATTTGTTTAATGTAAGAATCACCAAGCTTCTCGACATATATGAAAATCGGTCAATATAACAGATAGGACATCTAGAAATCTCTTCCACTAGATGTATATAAAGTGAGCTATCATATCTAAGTCACTCTCCCATTGCGGATCATCATGACTTCAGTGTTAACTTACTGTGTTGTTTGCCACTGAGGAAAGAGCCTTAGAGCTGCTCAGTATTCTCTCTAGGGCTTAGTTTACTCAGTTCTAAAACAGCGTAGCAGACTAGACAACTTCTAAAGTGTTTTCCAGTTTTGATTTCTTTGGATTATCTCCTCAAAGTTACTTTCCAATCCCATTCTAGCAGCATTTCTGTGTCTCAAACTCATATTCATCCATTAATAATGACTAAGGTGATTAAATGTATCATATTTCTTTTGATTAACTTTATTCCCTTAATTCACTGCTTTGGAATCTTTTCATGAAAACTGTCTCTAGCAGATGCACAAAGAGTTGTCCCACTATTTCACAGCATAGAGATCCTCGAAAAGTAGGCTAATGTGCCAATCCCAGAATTGGGTCTCCAGTGATGATTTTTGCCACTGTTGGGTATGTAGATTAAACAAAGGTTAAAATACAATACACATTCCATACATATTCTATTTTATATAAATATAGGCCTCTTATTATATGATATAAGACAAAATATTCAGAGAGAAAGTTGGAATGAGGCAGATTATGCCCAATATATTAAGTAGATTGGATTAAAAGAAATAGATCCAGTCTTTACTGGATATTAATAGACATCAGAGGGGCCAGTCCACATTTACCTCTATCGCGGCCTTTTTTTTTAAACTTGAGAGAAGAGGGGATCTGGACATGGTTTAATAAATTTTATAAATGTGTTTAACAACACACTATTAAAATCTAAATTTCTTTTTGTGACTCTAATTGACAACTGTTCCCAAAAATGTCTTTTATCAAGGAACATCATTAAAGTATTCTGATAGGACAAGTCACATTTTTTTCTTAAGAATCCATCCATTTGTATAATGTGAAAAGCAATGTTGATCTATTCCCTGCCCTCTCATCTGTCATTTTGCATACCACATCTCATCAGTTTATCTCTTTGTTTAATAAGATTATATCAACTTTAAACCTCAAGCTTCAAGGGTTACTGCCATACTTATAATAGAATTTAATCCTCTTTGTAAGGATCAGCATTCATAACACTGAGGCATGTGTCATATGACATATTTACTTTTATCCCCACTTTCACAGATGAAAAAAAAGTCTCTTTTCATGGCAGTTAAATAACTTCTTAAGTTTGCTAACCAATGTGGGTAGAGACAGATTTCAAAAGTCAGCTCCAAATGTCTGAAAAAAACATCAAACTCTGTGCTCTGGCACATCATAACATCTTTCCTGGGAAAAAGGAGGCTTCTGAAGCTAGGACCTTTGGAAGAGTCATCATTGTACCTTCTAACACCTGGCCTGGTGCCCAGCACATGGTATTATCCATGAAGTATTTCTGAATTGTAAGTGAACTGCTAAGCATCCCCTTAATCACTTTATGGTCTCCAAACATCCTGTCCTCCATATGTCTCTCTCTTTCCTATCTAAGCATTCCTTACACATCTCACTCTTTATCAAGCAATGATTCCTTCGAACTCTCCTTAATGGTCTTCATGTCCATTTCTTGAAACTCTCTAGTTCTACCGCATTTATTTTGAGTGCTGTGACCAGAATTGCCTGTGAGATCCTAGGAGATTCAGGATATCTTCTTCTCAGCTTTGGGGCATATCTTCCCTGGCCCCACCAAGGGCAGAGGAACTTTTAACTTTATATCACACAGACTTCTAAGAGATTTGACTATTTAGTTAACAGTTTTGCCATAATGAGCATACACCATCATTATCAGCAGACCGACAGAAAAGGGAAATTATAAAGAATGACTAGTATTTTATATCATTGACATTTATTCTATGTCATCTTCCCAGAAAACTATATACTCGCTTCTCCTACTTTATCACTTATCATTTTAGTGACAGAAAACTAACCTTGTTGGGGTCCCTAGGTGTTTGAGTGTCTGCCTTTGGCTCAGGTCTTGATCTCAGGGTCTTAGGATCAAGCCCCTGATCAGCTCTCTGCTCAGCAAGGAGTCTGCTTCTCCCTCTCTGACCCTTCCCCAGCTCGTACTCATATGCACTCTCTTTCTTCTCTCAAATAAATAAAATCTTTGAAAAAATTAAAGTGACCTAGCTTACAAAAAAAAAAAAAAGGAGGGGTGCCTGAGTGGCTCAGTGGGTTAAAGCCTCAGGTCATGATATCAGGGTCCTGGAATTGAGCCCCGTGTTGGGCTCTCTGCTCGGCAGGGAGCCTGCTTCCCCCTCTCTCTCTGCCTGCCTCTGCCTACTAGTGATCTCTCTCTCTGTCAAATAAATAAATAAATAAAATCTTAAAAAAAAAGAAGTATGATTCAAGTGACTGTGAAGTTCAAAGGTAAATCTAACTTTAGGCATAACTTTTTTTTTTTTTAAAGAGAGGGAGAGAGAGAGAGCACGAGCAGAGCAGCTGGAATCTTAAGGAGGGTGTGGGGCTCTATCTCATGACCCTGAGATCATGACCTGAACCAAAATCAAGAGTCAGACACTTATCCAACTGAGCCACCCAGGCACCCCTAGGCATAACTTTCTAAAGTCAAAACATTATGTGTGAATTAATTCTCTTTATCTCCTCCTTTTGACTCAGTCCCTTTTGGTGTGTTTGCCTTATTCTCTCCAACTGCTTATGATGTCTTCGAAGGGGCGGACTGTGGCCATAAGTGAAAGTGCTCATCAAAAATCTATTTTCTTATCTTCTTGGACACTGTGATATAACCTTTCCTGACCCCTACTGTAGTTGAATCTGGTATATGATTGTGTTCTATCCTATGGAATATGAACGGAAGTGTTGGTGCAAATTCCAGGCCAAGGGTTGTGAGTGGGTATGACCCCTTCATACTCTCTGGTTTCTTACTCTCCCTCCAACTAGAGGAAAATAATACTGAAGCTCTAAGGGATGGTACTACAAGCTATAATGAGCCTTGGTTACCCAATCATCAATGGAGGAAGACTCCCCACTGACTAGCAATACCTGCTTGAACTGTAAAGACACCATGAAATCATCTTTATTGTGTTTGGACTATTATACATTTGGGTGTTTCTTTGTTACAGCAGCTAGCCAGATCTCAGATCTAATGAATACTCTGTAACATACAGAAATAAAGAACTCCAGTCTTAATTACTTAAGGTCAATGATCCACAGAAAAAGAACATATCCGAGGATACCTTAGATAGTAAAGGTATATTAAAGATAAACTTGATTTAAAAAAAAAAAGACCTCCAAGATACAAAAAGAGAAGATGTTTTCAGAATTTGAGTTCATCAAATTGCATCATTTGGTATTTAAACCAGTCATGTGCTCCTTAAAATGCAGACTTTGGGGGCCACACATGACAAATTCTGATTCACATAGTTTGAGACATAGCCTATTAATCTGCATTTCGAAATTACCAGAGGATATTCTGATTCAAGTGTCCCACTGACCAAAGTATAGAAAAAAAAAAAAAAAAACAACTAATTATTTTGGCCAAAAAAGGCCAATTCAGGAGGTGAGGGGGGCATTTTGATTTTATTTTATTTTCTCCCAAAAGAAAGTGTATTTATTAACCAGCAAAACTTTTTAAAATCCCTGTAACTAAAGTTAAGGAGTAATTTATAATGTGGGTCATTATGTAGAAAACATCAATACATGTCTTGCCCATAACAGATGTTAACTGAATTGTACTAACTAAAGATGGTTTAGTAAAAGGCAGTTCTCAGCCTGGCTACACACTGGAATCAGCTGGAGAACTTTATAAAACACAGATACCTGAGTTCTATCCCACTTTCTTACTTAATTGGATAGAGGCAAGTTTAGGCATTATATTTTTAAGATTCCTAGATGATATAATATGTAGTCAGTATTGAGAATCATCTTGAAATCTGGCCCTCAGATCAGCAACTTGAGCATTACCTGGAAACTTACTTGAAATACAAATTTCAGACCCCCCAGATTTCTGAATTGGAAATGTTTGGTGTGGGGTACAGCAGCAGATTCAATCCGAGACATGCCCATGTTGAAGAGCCACTGGTCTAGGCAGTGGTTTCCCAATCTGATCATCAGAATTAGGTGGGGAAATTTCTGGAAATTTCTATTTCCAGACTTTCCAGAAGAATTGAAATTCTTCAGCTTCACTGTTGTTTCCAGTTTCTAATCCAGAAAGTCTGAGGAAGGCTGAAAAAACTTTTTATTTGTGTATTTTTTTAAGAATTCTGAAGATTTGCCGGGTTTGGGAACCACCTTGAGAATATTCTGCGAAGAGCACCAACTTCAGAAATCTGAAGTCTAGTCCCACTGCTGTTTGTAGCTGCCCATGTGACTGTGGCTGGGCGCTCCCCCTCTGTCCCCAGAAGCAAAACCTCCTCACCACAACTGATTCTTCACCTGTTGGGCAGCTCTAATGAATAGGAATGAGGTGTGAAGCTTCTAAACTCTTGTAAATGTGAATTATTACCATCAAATAGTCTTAAGAGTGGAAGAGGATGTTTCCTGCTCCACTTCTGCCTCCTGGGAGACTATTACCCACTAGCATGGCCTTTTATTCCTTCTTCTTTAATGGAAAACCTCCTGAAGGACACCTTGGACTCTGCTATCTTCTATCTTCTTCATTTCCATAATTATCTAGAGCTAAACTTCACCCTAGGAAACTCATATTGTAACAACGCCTCTCTGCTAGGGGATTTTTTTCCTCTCTCTCCTTTTCTCACCTCTCTTTGTCTCTTCCAGTTCCAGATAGTGTCTGTCCATTTCACCCTCTTTCTCTTTTATTATTATTATTTAAGGATCATAAAGTGGAAGTCAGGTTGCTGAGCTTTCTGAGACAGATGAGGCCAAGTGGTCCGCTGGGAGCACTCGGCACCAGCGTCTCACAGTATCCCAGCATATGGAGTCGAATCTCCAGGCACTGACATTAACACTCCTGCTTCAGGTAACTCATTTAGCTTTGGTGTCATTTTACAATAAATATACCATCCACCGACACAAATTAGACAGCTATTGAGATTAATTTTGAGGCACTATCGGCAACATCTTAAATCAAAAATCATTCTTTATTAGCATGCTTGGCGGTATAGTGTGCCTGCCCTCCCCCCTCCTGATCCCTGCCACAAGAATAAATGAGGCCCCGTGGTTGACATAGCGCATCAAGTGTTTTATAATAGTCTAATTGTAGCTAATGGTTTGTGCAGCTAATTAAGGCCCTATGAATTACAGTAATCAGTCAGGCTCATCCTTTAAACCAGATAGTTCTATTCAACCGTTCCTTTAGTAAGAAACAAAATATATAACTATATATAACTATAACTCCACACACACACATACACAGCACACAGGCTGTAATGATCAGCTAGGTTCATCTGAGCACAAAGAAATTAGTAAGACTGATTTTTTCTCTTACTTATTACAAAATATTTATTTAAAGAGGCGCAGGTTTCTCAGCAACAGCAATAGTCCCTGTGGGTGAGGGAAAGGAAGGGTCTATAATGTGTCCTCTGCCTGAAAACTGAGAATCAGCTGATGCCAAGTGTAGTACCTCTTCTGTCAGACCTCTCTTAATCCACCCAGGTTGCAGCTTGGGGTTACCATGTGGCACTGGTCACAGAGGAATCCAAATGCCTCAGAGAAATGGTGCCAAAGGAGCCACCTAGAGAGGATGGTTGAAAAATCAAAATGGATAAAACACCTGTGAACTAGATGGCTGACAATACCGTCAACATGATTCGATTTCTTTGGTAGCCCTGGCCAATGATGCTGAGGAAGTTAGTGAGCAATTCAGGGGACAGTGATAAGAGGAATGGGATGGCTTTCTTTTACAATGGGTTTGTTTTAAGTAAAATACTCAAATAGATGATCTGTTAGATTACAAAACAGCTCTTCAGAGGCCCCCAAGGATACTCTGTTTCTTGGCTTATGTACAACTTGACTGGACAAAGCAGGAAAGGCCTCTGGGGAATAAAAGAAGGGAGCGAGAGGTCTGTTCCAGTGCTTGTATCTCTGATTCTTTGAGAAGGAGAAATAAATTCTATAGAAATGTCATCAGCATGACTTCTATTGGAATATGTGTCCTAGTCCTCCAGGGTCCCATCGCCAGTAAAAAGTGGGAAAAGAAACAGGGATTTTCATGAGGGTCATATGTTTTCATTCTTTCCAGCTCACAATCTCACAGAACTGGGTAGGACCTTGGAAGTTCAACCAGTTCTTCACCTTGCTTTTAGGCAAGATTTGATTTAATTACTCTGGACAGGTGATTGGACAACTAGTTCTATTATGTAAATATTCCTGTGGCATAAGTTTATTGCAGATTCTCATTCCCCAACGACCACCTCCTTTCAACTGGTCAAAATTCTGTTATTGTAATACAGGGCCATTTGTTTATGATTTTAAAGGTCATGACTCACTATCCCTTATGAATTCTGGCCACTCTCAGGTCAAATTATTCTTGTTTCATTACACTCCACCTGTCGATCTTCTTAGTTCAACTCTGTGGTATAGTAGAAAGCTCACTGGTCGGGGGAAAAAAAAGAAAAAGAAAGAGGGCTATTTGCCTTATAACTAGAGTTTTAGGTATTTATTGGTCATTCATTATATCCCCTCAAGATTTACATTTATAGGTAGCTACTTAATCTGTATCCTCACTCTAAAAGATTCAACTGTTAAGTCTAGATGTTCCTTATTTCTGAAATGGCGACTATCAACTAAAATGCTTACATTTATGTCTATCTGCTTAACAAGTCGGTGTAACTTGCTCGTAATTTTTTATCTATCTGTCTGTCTATCTACCTTATATTTTTGCAAGGCTATGAATGTATTTTTCATGGTTATCCATGATGGCATTAAAATTTTCTTTTTATCTACTATACGCTTTGTGAAGCATTAGCTGCACGTTGACATTTGATTACACATACTTCAAGGTTTTTTATGAAGTTTTTCTTCCCTTTGAAGATGACCAGATGTTGGAGGAAATCGGATTGATGGGAGATGAAAAGTGTGATTTTCCTAGCTCTCATCACTAACCCCTTTCCCTCCTCACTCTGCCCTTTCCACACTCTTTTCCTCTATGATGGTCCTTGTATACTTTCCAAGGCTTAAAACTCAGCTTGTGTAGAACGAGGTAATTTTGAAATAGATGCTTCTGGTTCAGGCCAAAAGATGCCTCTCCATGCTGGGCATGGTGGTGGCACACAGTCTGGGGTTTTATTCATGCTGCACCAAAACAAATTTGATGGCAGCTCTCCATCACCTGGTGTTGGCCTCCTCCTGCAGGTCATGAGTCACAGCCCTTTCATTAAAGTCATTATGAGAAATGACTTTACCAGTCATTTTGGGAACAACTGATATTGCTACTTCATCCTGTTGGTTTAGGGGGATATAGGGGAATGTACACTCCATTCTTAACTACACCTCAAATTATAAATTTTAAGTAGTTCAAAGAAAGGATGATGACACAATGCATATTTGCATTTATCCACCACAGCACTGCCTCAATCCCACACATGTATAGAGTACAAAATACCCTTGATATCTGAAGGCATGTCTGCTCTATCTAAAAGAGTTTATCACACCTGGATGGCTAGAACTCTAGACTATTTCTTTTGGACAGGCATTCACCTATCTAAAGGTGCAGATCTGGGCCAGCTGAGTCCCAAAGGTTTCGTGATTTTCTGATTACAGAATAAATGAAAGCAACAGAGCCCCAATTACTCATAAACAGAGTCCAGCCAGCTGCTTTTGCTTGACTCGTTTTTTGTTTTTTTTTTTTTCTTGTTTTGTTGGATCCCACTCCAGAAAGTGGACACCATATTAATCGTATTTATAAATACTGTATACACCAGTTGCAGAACCTCAGGGCTCATTTAAAAAGAAAGATTAAACACATAAATTATTACAATGAATTAAGCGCTCAAATTCCTTTACTCTCAGTACCCAGAGTATCTAAAAGACCCCAGTTCAAATCCAGGGACTATATGGAGAAGAATGGACCACCAGAAACACCCACATATCATGGAATGTTTCAGAAAATCATCTGGCATGTAGATCCATCTTCAAGATGATTCAAGGCTTCTCTGTACTATCAAAAACCTAGAATTTCCTAGTATACATTCTACACTTTGTTAGCCTCTACCTACTGTAGTCATCCATTTATCTCAGAATTCAGAGATGTGAGCTCTGATAGCTAATACGTGCCAAGCATGGATTTACCACTACCACTGCCCATGTCCACAGCAAATTCAAAGGTAGTACTACATTGCTTGGCTCAATGTATGAAAGATCTTTAACTCAACCCAGAATTTATTTATTTATTTTTTAATTTTGAAAACTAGGCCATGGCAGAGGTTAACAGTGTTGTTGGTGCTAAAATGCAAGCTAACTGTAGAACATGCATTATGAGATTCTAGATTGTGTTGTGGAGAGAAACAGTAGGTTAGAGGAGAGAGTATAGGCTAGAGTTATCCACTGCTTTTCAATAGTAGCCATCAGCTCTAGCAGTCCAGTGGTCATCTCAGTGTCCATGAAGAATGGTCTGCCACCTTAGATCTGTCCTCTATATGTAGCACCCTTTCTCACTCATCCAGAATCTAGATCCTATCCACTTTTCAGGCCTCTGTATGCATCTGGAGTCCTCCAGGAAGCATTCCCAAAGAATACCAGATTATGTCACCTATCCTTTTTCTGAACAGAGAAGTCTCTTGCTGTGCTATGCTGGAACATAATCACATGCACCCTTGAATTTATCATTTAGGTTGTAGGCTAATGTTGAAATTAATTCACAGTTCTGAAATCTATACCACGAGATTTTAGCGAAGGTGAGAAGCCTAAGAAAATCTTGGGGGAAAATTAAGGCAAATTTTATGAAAAAGGAGAGATGACTGAGGCTGGGAAAATACAATAAGGAGCAGTAAACTCAATTTAACTCAGCCGTTCCAGAAACATAAGCTTGTCAACCAAAAAATCCAATTTACAACTTATTTGAAAGCTGGCTCAATTTAACTTTTAAAAATACTTTTCTAAAGTAAAATATGCTGAAAATGATTATGTTGATCTTCATTTTAAGAAGTAGTAAAGCACGGTCATAAAGCACAGACTCTGAAGCTAGCTGGCCAGAGTTTGTTTCTGAGCTCTGCCACTTAGGACCTGTGTGACTTTGGCAATGTTACTTAACTGCCCTGTGTCTCTCTTTCTTTATGCACAAAATACTGGTAATACCAATATCTACTTCATAGGGGCATCATGAGGATCACATGGTTAAACGGGATAATATATGTACAGTCCTCAGAATATGGCCCAGCATATAATAAGTTCAATATAAGCATAAGCTTTTAAAGTGTTTTAAGCACGTGAAAGATCTTGAAATATTAGTATGAATTAGAAAAGGCTCAGGTAGAAAGTGGGCTGGAACACATTATATCTAAATTCTAATTTGAATTTCTCTAGGTACATATCGGCCCCAAAGACGCATTCTACTATTTTTGTGGGATAGGGAGTTGAAATATAAAATCTGACCCTTTTTCCAGGATTGCAGAAATAGAGCTAGACATTTAAACATAGAGAATTTCATAACATATTTAATAAAACAATGAAACATTATAACTTTCCATTATCATTCACTATCTACAAAATTGTAATTAGTGTTTGTTAAAATCACAAAAGTGACAGGACCACTTCTGTGCCAAATTAAATCTGATTGTTGGAGACTGCAATTAAATTCATTTTGATGTGATTTGGAGCAAGACCATAGTAATAATCTGTTTTGTCCTATGCCATGTTTTCAGTTCTTTGCAGTTTGGACTTTTTAAAAGGAAGTATAGACACCTTTTGATGTTGCAGAAAAAAACAGGATTTTAAGAACTGATTACCTCTATGATGACCCCTCGAGTGCCTCATTATCTCCATCCACAAAATGGAGAGAATCATTTAGCTATAGTTACGGTATCTCCAGAGCAGTGGTCAGTTCCTAACTATCAGAAATTATGTGTAAAACCACCATTAGTGACTTGTTATTTTTGTTATAACTCCTCTACTGTTTCCAAAAAATATGGTTTGGAGATACTCATATATTCAGAAGTTGGTCAATATTTGTACAGAAAAGGCCATACTATCTACAAGAAGAAGGCACTGTTGCTATGTCACATGATTACCACTGCCACATTTTCTCAACCATATACTGGCACACATAAAATTCTATATATTTAGGGAGATAAGAGAACAGGTTATTTGAAACAGACTTCTCTGAAAAAAATTAAATGTATAGATAACATGCATCTTAAGTCCTGTGTTTCAGCTTCTATAAGAAAAGGGATATCATGCAAATAATAATAATATTAGTAGCAATCACTTATATGGGCCTGACTAGGTGCCATTCACTCTTTCAAGTTCTTTCCATGTATTAACTAACTGCATGTTGGAAACAGCTAATGAAGTAGGCACTACTTTTATTCTTTTTTACAAATGAGAAAACAGGCACCAAAGAGTTAGAGAGCTGCTGTGAGTCATTCAGAATTCAAATCGGGGCACTCTTCTCTCAGACTTTGTACTTTTAGATCCAACTGCATTACATTCTGTATGGGGGAGGGCTGAGTTTTAGTTAGAGACTCAAATGAAATACTTCCTCATTTACCTAAAGAAATGAATTTGTATGTACTGGTCTTGGGGATACAAAACAGATTCAAGGCTTGCCCGCAGGAGGTACAGGCTACACCAGGGACTCAGGCACTTCATGCATAGTCACTGGCCTACTTATTTCAAAGTGTGAAAAATGCTCTGCAGAAAATCATAAGGAATAAAATTAAGTTTTAGAAAACAAAACATTTCAGAAAGGTAGTTGCTTACAGTCTGCTAATTGTAAGCAACAAATAAACCAATATGAAGCTAATAAAGTCACAAAGGATGGGGACCTTAACTATTTTGTCTCATTATGATATTTGCATCATATCTATCCTAGAGTAGGCACTCACAAAGCATCTACTGAAGAGGAGTCTTATGAACAGCTAAAGACAGACAATCTGTAAGAGCAGACCTACTAGATTAATCACCTCTTTTCTCTTCCTCACTGTCAGAGCATGAACCTACATAAGGACCAAAGGTCCCTGTGCCATCCCAGCTTATCAGCATCTGCTGTACCTGCAGATCCAGGCTGACCCAGACACATGCCTGTAGCCCCTTATGAACCACTGTTTATATTATTAATGGGCACACCACTCAAAATCATCACCCAGTAACCCCTGTACGACTGCCATATTCTGACTGAGAAATTCCACTCTGGCCAAGCCTGAGAGGTAAATGCCATATTCTAACACTTGCCAACAAGAGCTGATCTCCCCTTGTCCATACATCATTGTGTTCTTCAATACCCCAGACCTGCCAGGAAGTTTCCATGCAGCTTTATCACAAACATCCACTGTGGCTCCTGGAGCACTGATGACAGTGCAGGTCTTAAGAGATGGGAGACATTCTCTCCTTGTTTGTGTTGCTCACTATATATAAATTTAGTTTGTGATATCTGTAGGAGTGAGGGCAAGAATTCCTTTCATAGTGAGAGATGCTTATTGGCACATGGTACTCAGATGCTGGAAAAATGTTCTCTAGACTTACTAAGTCAACTTTCTTGAGAGGAAATTTACAACTATGTTGGCCAGTGTCATTGCCTGGAAAAACTTTCCTTCCTTCCTTTCTCCAATCCTTCCTCTCTCACTCCTTCCTTTCCTCCCTCCCTTCCTTTTCTCTTCCTTTCCTTTCCTTATTTTCCCTTTCCTTTTCTCTTCCTTTCCCTTCCCTTCCCTTCCTTTCCCTTTTCCCTTTTTCTTTTCCCTTTTCCTTTTTCCTTTCCTCTCCTCTCCTTTCCCTTCCTTTTCTCTCTCAAGGACTATGACTCTCTTTTGATTTTTCTGATATGGAATTGCTAGAGCTTTAGGCATTGATTTTAGGTGACCATTGCATGACCTGGTTTTGTAAATATATTGGGCAAACTACTCAACCTTCCAGTGAAATTTAAAATGTCCTTACTGTACCAAACTCCCCCATCTCCACTTGGCTCTAGTGGGTAACACTATTCACTTTAGGAACCCATGTGTATTGCTTAGAGTTAGGGCTATATTATTTGTCTCTTTATTTCTACTGAAATATTTTGGCTCAAAATATACTTCCTAACACTCCCACCGAATTAGTCTCCTGTCTACCTCTAATTATTGTGGGCTCTATTCCTGGTAGAAATGCCCCAACCCCTTTTTTCCTAGTGTGACCACCATCCATTCTCTAAGAAAAGCTGGCCACAGGCAAGATTGGAAGGTCAGTATTCTCCCCTTATCCATGTCATTTTGTCTCCCTATGGTATGCCATCCCCTCTGGGTGCTCAGTGCCAACATAGTCTTCTCCCTTACCATCTCTTCTTCCATGAAGAAAAGATCTAATGTCAATAATTACACTTTATTGTCAATGTAAATTAATGTTTTCCTACTTTCAGGGATATCCTCAGGCTAATGATAGACTTTTTTCCCACAGGTTATAAAAGGGAAAAAAAAAAAAAAAAGAGGAGGAGAAATTACATTAACTTGACTGAGCATCAGCTATTTGTCAAAAACTATATTATAAATCTTACATATGCTAACTATTTGTTTTACAGTACATCTCCCTATATTATTATTAGAACTATCTGCAAATGAAAATAAGCTTTTGTTCTCTGTTTGAAGTTTCAGAGCAGAGCCAGAATTTGAACCCAGTTAAATAGGTCCATATGCCTTTTTAAAATCTCACCATGGATGGGAATGCAAGCTGGTGCAGCCACTCTGGAAAACAGTATGGAGGTTCCTCAAAAAGTTGAAAATAGAGCTACCCTATGACCCAGCAATCACACTACTGGGTATTTACCCTAAAGATATAAATGTAGTGATCCGAAGGGGCATGTGCACCCAAATGCTTATAGCAGCAATGTCCACAATAGTCAAACTATGGAAAGAACCTATATATCCATCAACAGATGAATGGATAAAGAAGATGTGGTATATATATACAATGGAATACTATGCAGCCATCAGTAGAAACAAAATCTTGCGATTTGCAACGACCTGGATGGAACTAGAGGGTATCATGCTAAACGAAATAAGTCAATCAGAGAAAGACAATTATTAAATGATCTCTCTGATACGAGGAATTTTAGAGGCAGGGCCAGGAGTCATGGGGGATAGGGAGGGAAAAATGAAACAAGACAGGATCAGGAGGGAGACAAACCATAAGAGACCCTTAATCTCACGAAACAAACTGAGGGTTGCTGGGGTTGGGGGAGTAGGGATAGGGTGGCTTGGTTATGGACATTGGGGAGGGTATGTGCTATGGTGAATGCTGTAAAATGTGTAAGCCTGATGATTCACAGACTTGTACCCCTGGGGCAAATAATACATTATATATTAAAAAAAAAAAAAAATCTCATCATGGAGTATGGTAGTCCATATCAGGGCAATGCCCTCTCATATTGCAGTTGCAGGTCAAGCGCCACCTAGTTTTCTAGAACCTTCTCTATTACATGGTTTCCTTCTTCCTTGGAACTCTCACAGCAGTAAGAGTCTGTGCCATAAAAATTATAACCTCACTGAATACTGCCACTATGTTATAGTAATGGTTTTATTTGTATGTATCAACATTATAATAAGACTGTAGGCAATCTCAGACAAAAAACTACATGCCTTGTCTTTAAAAATATACTTCTAGACCATGGACTAGAGAGTCACACACAGCAAATATTTAGTGAATCCTTGACCTTCTGAGGACTGGTGAGATATGACGGGATGAGACTGGACTTCTAAAGATGATTGGGGAGATAAGGAGGAAGAAAAACAGGTCCCATGACAAATTTCTTTCTTTCTTTTTTTTTTAAAGGTTTTATTTATTTATTTATTTGAGAGAGAGAGAGTGAGAGAGAATGAGAGGGGAGAAGGTCAGAGAGAGAAGCAGACTCCCCGTGGAGCTGGGAGCCCGATGTGGGACTCAATCCTGGGACTCCGGAATCATGACCTGAGCCGAAGACAGTCGGTCAACCAACTGAGCCACCCAGGCGCCCCCATGACAAATTTTTTATCCAGGGTATTTGGGAAGTCCCTAACTAACAATCCCTTTGCCTTATAAGCATTACATTAAAGCAGTTACTTGGGAACATCTTTTTATTTTCTAACTACAATCCTTGTGAATGGTACCTCTTAGAACTGAGCAGCACAGGGATAGCTCTGTCTGGCCCCAATCCTCCCTGGTGATGGGTAAGGTTTATGGATATAAATAAGCTCAGTACTTGTGAGAAGGTAACAAACAGTGGAAATCTGCAGGTCCCCCCTCACCTGTGGCTTCACCACATTCTTCCTTTGGTTCTGCTAGCCAATGTCCTGACTGAAGACAATTTTCACATAGGATAGTTTGGGCTATTCATAGTAACAAAACATGATGAACAGAAAACAGTGTGGGGATTATCATAAAACTCTTTCACTTTGTGGGAGGATTAATATTGACATGTGGCTTGTTGGTTTACACTTTAGAGCCCTCAGGTGATATTATTGATGAATCTCAAACTCTTTTTTCTTCTGAGCCTTTTCCATCATATACTCAAGGCAGCCACTTTCAATTATTCATAACTGAGGTAACTTTTCAAATTATAAAGATGTTCTCTGAAGGAAGTGCTGACCACGAAAGACACAGTGTATAATGGATCATAATATCTCTACCACCAACTGGGACAGCACCATCAAGGAGGATAGAGAGCCAAATCTGGGGGTATAGGAAACATGTCTAGAGGTGTCAAGAGGCCTGTTGCACTGTTTTGTTCTAAACACCCAGATGCACCTAGAAGTGCACAGTATTATAATAAGTGCAGGTGACAGAAGGAAGAATAAGTCATGATTCATGCACATGGGAGGTCATCACCTAGAAGATGACAGAGGTCATTTAATATGATAAATCAAGTGTTATGATCAAGGTGTACAGAGATTATCAAAGAATACAGTACAGCCAAACTAATTTTGATGAGTTGATCTCAGGAAAAATTCTTTGAATTAAATACTCTAGCTACTCCAGAATGTTATTAAGAAGCGAAAGAGTTTGATTCTGAAAACAAGGGTGCTGAGAGAGACATTTCAGAGTTACAATGAAGCAAAGGCAGCGACATGTGTTTAGGGCACAATGAACAGGTTGGTATCATTATATCTTGGCTAGCACATCCTTTTTGGAGGACCACTTAGCTGGATCTCACCACTGGACTGTACATCTGGAGAAGAATTGAAGCAAAATCCCAATCTTACAAACTGAGACATAACAAAACAATCCTTTAGGGGGATCTGACAACTAAAATTTCAAGTCATCAAAAGGCAAGAACTGATTGGCAGAAAAACAAGTTTGAAAAAAAAGATATAGGAGATCAGTAGTCATAACTAGAGCAAGGGAATTTAATCCCATTAGAGAATTTTCTGATGCAGTTAAGTTTGAATCAATGAACTGAAATGGCTTTGAGTCCATAGGTTGTGGGCATTAATTCTGAGAAGCTGGGGAAGCACATTTGGGCACATTTGGGAATGACACTGTGTATTCCTCTGAGATCTTTAGGGGAGTGTAGGAAAGAGCAGTACCTCATTTTGCCCACTGTAGCTATTTGCAGGATAGATTTATTTCTGTATATATCATCATGAGACTGATTGTTGAAACTGGTTGTTGGTGGATGTTAATGTCTTCAATCTTAGTTCCATGGACCTCAGTTGGTGTTTTATATGGCTATAAACCTCTCAAAAATGTGTTCAAATTGTCTGCACATTTCTAGGTAGGAGAGTCATAACATCTTCTCAAAAGATCCATAAGATCCAAAAATATCTTAACAGTTCTTTAAAGAAGCTATGACCTCAGGGCACCTGTTTGGCTCAGTCAGTTGAGTGTCAGACTCTTGGTTTTGGTTGGGTCATGATCTCATAGGTCATGGGATCAAGCCCCACGTTGGGCTCCAGGCTCAGTGGGGAGTCTGCTTGAGGATTCTCTCCTCTGCCCCTCCCCCTCTCATGCTCTCATGCTCTCTTTCTCTCTCAAATAAACAAATAAATCTGTTAAAAAAATAAAGAAGCTATGTCTCAAAATGTTTAAAGTCCAATGGTGTAAACATAAGGAATTTTATTTGCATTCCAGAGACTATGCCCACTGTTTCCTATGAGATGCAATAAAGTGAAAGTACAACTGAAGACACACATATTAGTATTAAATGAAGAGTCTAAGACTCCATTTTGAACTCTGTATTTACCGCTTCTAGAGCATCTTGGAGAATCCTTATTGAATAAATACTTGCTATTTATATCCTGTTGATATTTTGCTTGAAGATTGCTCTCAAAATGCAAAATAGACTTTAAGATTCATAGTTGAGTTAATTGGAGAGAGGTTTAGGACAAGTGGTTATAACTTTGGTCTAATGGCCCAAATCCAATACAAATCTCAAACACTGTGCTCTGGAAACCACATCAGCTTATCTGGAGTTCTGTTCAAGATGGTACAAGGACAAAGAAGCTTCCATCAGATATTCTGTATGGAGTATCTGGGCTAAATATTGTCCCATTGTTTTCTCGTACTCAAAAACCCATTTGCCAGAAATGCTGTCCGCATAGTGGACTCCAAAAATAACCTAGCTTGATAATTCATAATTCATAATTTATAATTGAGGCAAAACACAGGACAAAGCATAATCTTATTTTTATAGGAGACACTATATGGAAGCTCTCTAATTAACAAAATGTTAACAAAATGTTAACAAATGAATATCCCTGTAAAATCAAGCATTAATCATATTTCCTTAACCGTTTCTAAAGCCATAAATATATTCAGGTAACAGGTTTAAGAATGGAGTTTAGACAGAAACTGCTCTCTCTACAGATGTGACTGCATATCTGGTCAGGTGAGAGAAAAAAGTGGGACCTTCCTAATAATCTTGGATATGCCTCCTTGAGATTCATCTAAATGCAACTAAAAGGTACCACCTTCCTATTTGCACAGGATGTATTCATAAATAACTCTATTATTATTATCATTTAAACAGACATAAAAAGCCTCTATGGATGGAACAGAAGCTTTGTGTTTACATATATTTGGTCTTCTCTTCTTCTAAACACATGACAGGACTCCTTTCTGAGAAGACTCCAAATTGTTTGGGTGGAGCCAAGTAGCTAGCTCTAGTCAGTGGGTTATGGACTGAATTGATGTGTGTCACTTTCAGGCCAGAGTATGTAGTTGCCCACGTGAGATCTTCTCTGTCAAGGCAATTGTAGAAGCCCTTGTTGATATGGAGGTGCCATTTCAACAAGTTCTTCCCTAGATACTGAGCCATCACAAGAATAGTGCCCTGAGGAGTAGCCCGGACCCACAGTAGACTTCTCACAAATGAGGAATAAGTTGTGTTTAGCAACTGAATTTTTTTTTTTTTTTTGTCTGTAGTATAAGCTTGATCTAACTAAAATAGTGAAAGAGGTGCTGTGAGGTATTGTTTTTGTAAAAAGACGTAGATAGTGGATAGAGGTAGGAAAAATTTTAAAGGAAAAAAAAGCACAGGCAAAATCATAAAAGTGGAAAAGTGCCATTTGCATTGGGATGAAATGAACAATTAAATTTGACAAGAATAAAGTAAGAAGTAGATAATAAGTCAGAAGACATAGATTAGAATGTTAACACTGGATTCATACTTAATCCTGTTGGCAATAGATAATCATCTATTGTAGTGAGGAACGTATTAAGGGGAGGAATTAAAGTGAAAAGAGGCTGGGAGGAAAAAAATGGGTGATTTTTAAATGAGTTTAGGTAAAAATAATAACACCTCTAGAAGACTGGAGACAGAAGAAAAATAAAATAGGAAATATATTTATAGAAAAAATACTGAGGGGCGTGTGGGTGGCTCAGTCGGTTAAGCATCTGCCTTCGGCTCAGGTCATGATCTAAGGGTCCTGGGATTGAGCCTGGCATCGGGTACCCTGCTCAGTGGGGAGTCTGCTTCTCTCTCCATCTAACCCTCCTCCCTGCTCATGCTCGTGCTCTTTCTCTCTCTCTCTCTCAAATGAATAAATAAAGCATCTTTAAAAAAAGAAGAAAGAAAGAAAAAATACTGAAAGCACAACTGACTTGACTTGACAACAGACTGTCGGGGTGAAGGAGAAGGGATGACTCAAGAAGCTACAGTGAAGGCCGCTACAACACAGAAGTGTTATTAGCCAGATTGCTCCTGTGCACACACCTAACACCTTGTCTAGGCACTACTCTCCTCTAAGCTCCGAGCAAGTAACTGATTTTGGAGAAGAGCCTATTTCTAAGATGAGGCTCTCATCAGAGATGTCCTCGCTGGAGAAGATGAATGTGATATGTCCCTAAGCCCTCACTTTGCCTCAGCCTGTCCTCTCAATTTTATCCATATTCGGGATAATCTCAGGATAGCCCATATCAACTCATGTGATTCATGTCAGTTTGTCAGGCTAATTCATACGCCTGCGGACCTGACATCTGGTTTCCACACAGGCTTTCCTCAGGTTTGTATGTGCATGGGGGAAACACACAGATCTTCTGTAATTCACAAAAACTAAGGGAAACAAGGAAAAGGAGATTGCTGAAAAAGAAAGCGTAAAAGCTCCTCTACAGCCATAATGTGACTAAGGTTTAACAGAATTAGGAGAAAAACACAAATTAATGGTTAAGAACACAGAATTTGGAGGTAGGCATTTCTGACTTCGAATCATTGATGTGCCACTCTAAGTCTCTGGAAACCTTGGTTTTCATCTCAGAAAAACTAATCCTTTTAGGGCTATTATGTAAGTAAATGAGATGTTGCTTACAAAGTCCTTAACATAGTATATTTCCAAAATAGCCACCAGAATGATTCTGTTATATGTAAGTCAAATCACATTACTCACCTGTTCAAAATAACCCATTTGCCTGGCAATGTCCTGTGCATCCCACATGACCTGGGCCCCTGGTACCCTTTGGCACCTCAGACCACAGACCACTCTTACCTCTACTTGCTGAGTTTCAGCCACTCAGATTATTGCTAACCTCTGAACATACCAAGCTCTTCCCCCCAGGCCTGCTCACTTTCTCTTCTCTTGCCCTGCATTGCCTTTTCGCTAGGCTCTTTGCAAGACTGCTCATTGCCACCTCTGCAGGGAGGCCCTCCTTTCCCATCCTGGCTAAGCCCAACTCCTCTAAAACCCTCCACACCTCTTCTTTATTTTCTCTCATAACACTTTTCATTTTTTGGAAACCTTTAATTTACTTATTTTGTTGTTTATCTTCCCTTACTAGACTATAAGGACTATGAGGGCAGAGATTTTGATCTGCATTGTTCATCGTTGTCAAAGAATGCCTAGCACATGCTAGATACTAAAAAATTACTTGTTGAATGAATGTTCTCCCAATAACATTATAACAGAAAGGTAATGCCCAAATGAGATAAATATACTATTTTGTATTCAAGCTTTTGTTCTATTGACCTTAAATCACATAGATCTAGCATTCCCCCAGCCACAGTCTCTGATTCACCACACATCTTCTGAGCATGCACTTAATGAGAGAGCAGTCCTGGTCCTGAAGTATATAAACAGGTTTAAAAAAAAAAGATAAATGTGCATTCCAGGGTTCAAATCTAGGTTAAGAGAAATAACAGTTGAAGAGTACAAGGCAGATAATTGCCAGTATGAAGATAGAAATTGAATGCAATTGTGATATTTTCAGTTCCTGCTGATTTTTCCACTTACAGTTTTCTCAATGTGAAAGTATTTATCAGATAGTAATAATAATCATTTCCTATCCAGCTCTTACCATATGCCAAACATTGTTCTCACTCTTTATGGATTAACTCACTTAGTCCTGGCAACAACCCATGAGAGAAGTATTATTATTATTATATTATTATATATTATTATTATATTATTATTAATATCCCCATGAGCAAACAGGGAAGGTGAGCACCTTGCCCAAGGCTACACAGCTAGTAATTGGTGGAGCTAGGCTGCAATGCCAGGCAGCCTGACTGGACAGACTGTGGTCTTAGTTTCACCACACTAGACATATAATAAAATACTCATCATATGTGAATTGCATGAGGCATAAGTTAATATTTCTCAGTTGAATCCTAAGTATACGTTTTGCCCTCCCTCTGCTGTCATCATGAGTGAATGTGACAGTTTGAATTTAAAGTGATATGAAACAAAAAAATAAAATAAAGTGATATGAAACAAAAGAAACAGAAAGAACTATGAGATAGGAGAAGCCCCAGTTTAGGGGTCAGGTTACCTTCCTGCGGATACCACTAAGTAGCCGTATCACCTCGGTCTAATACTTTAGCATGTGGAAGCCTCAGTTTTCTCATTATATAAATATGTTGCTATTGGAGGCAATGATTCTTATGGTCACCTGTAGAATACAATCTGATTACGTGATACCACCAGAAAAGTCCTGTGTTGTTTGGCAGCCAGCAGCATTAATTTGAGAGCAATTGGGAATATGGTTAAGTCATCCATATTTCACTTTGAACTCAGATCAACCTCTCTGGGGGAATTTAAGAACTGGGTATATATGGGAACAAATATGATCAAACATAAGAGCTTTGGAACTATATCCTATTGGAGAAATGTCAGGAGACTAGGAACAGCCAGAACAAAGACACCAAGAAAACGAACCCTGCACTGATTCCTTGTCAACTGGAAATATCCAATCATCCTCAGGAAAAAACGCTTCAAATGCATAATAATTTTAATGAGCTCTGACTGCACCCTCTCCTCCGCACCATTACTCAGTTCCCATTGGCTCAGGCATCAACATTACCACCTTTAAGAACAATGAGGCATCAAGTCTCTCTATGTAATTCTTGATGGATATTTTAAGAGTCAAGGTAAAGTCAAATGTAGTGAACAGAAGGGTCTTATCATGATAACATTTGTCACCAGCTGGAGAGAAAACAGGACTAGAGCCTCTGATAGCTGGGAAGAAAATGCTTGCTGGTATGGCAGTGCCTAAAGTCTGTGTTCAGAATAACTGCACTTTGGAGAAATTTGGGAACAGGGCTTGAAGGGCAGGAAAGGGCCAGATCAGCTCCCGTGTCTAAGGGACTTGTCAGTGAGCTTGAGGAGCGCTGTGGATGCTGTGACTAGAAAATACTCAGCAGGATGTTCCCGGGGCAGCCGTCGGAAAGAGGGCAGTGGGTTTAGCTAAGTATGAGAAGTAGGATAGCAAACTAAAGCTTGTCACTGCGAGCACGTCAGATTCTTAAGGCTTCGAGGTGTACAACCTTTCAGAATTGTTTCTTTCGAGACTGCAGGTCTAACCACAAGAGAAAATAGGGAAGAGGAATGTTGTGGTTTTTCTCATGTCTTTATAAAAGATCTGGAACTGTGATGAAGGTGCGTGAGCCAGATATTTCTGTAGTCAAGCAGAATTTAACATAATACACTAATCATAAGTATGCAAAGAGAATTATATAATATTAATACAATGACTTGATAATATAAGATGGTGATTCTGTTTCCCCACCCATCAAATGTGAGCAGATAGGCAGACTAAACTACAACATCAGTCAGGAAGCACACGTGTGTCCCAGGAAGTCCCTGTGCTATGTCTTGGATTTATGGAACTCCTGCTATGCTACTTGGCCAGGTGCATGTGCCCTCCCTTCCAGGACTTACCCCAGTGGCAGCTCATCTCTTACCCCATCTCACCCTTCATAAGTCATGTATGAGGACTCACAGATACAGTTGCTGAATAAATTAATTAGACAATGCCGTAAAATGACATTCAACACCCACCGCAAAGGAGGAATCTTCCTTCGTAGGTTGACAGTAAACATCACAAGACCATGCCTGACTGTTGTTCACTTCTCTATTCCCAGTGCCCAAAACAAGTGATTATTCAGTACTTGATATGTGTTCAGTGACTGACTCAGAGAATAATTATCTTATGTATCAAACTCCTCACTCAAAAAAATAAAAATAAAACAAACAAACAAAAAAACCCAAAACAACTGACTCAGATATTTTCTTCTATCAGTGTTGCATGTCTGTTTCATTAGACTTGAATGTTGTTATGACTGGTCTCCTTTCTAACCACCTACCCTCCCCGCCATTCTGACTCCATTCCCCTACTAACCAACCCTCTGCCTTCTACCACTTCACTTCTATTGTCTGGTGAGATAGTGGAGGGAATAAAAAAAAAATAAAATAAAACCCTCATGCCTAAAACATTATTCATATTTAATACTATTCAAGCCAAACTAAAGTGGAATAAACTCAGAAAAAATAAGGAAGTCATTATCAAGAAAATTAGAAGTTACGTGCGATTTTTTTTTTTCCTTCCTGTTATTTCCACATGGTTATCAGCACCTCCATTTTATAGTGCTTTTAAGATTATTGTAGTGGAAACCTGGCTACAAAAATACATATTTGCTTTCCATCATCGCAACATGGACTTCACCATGTGAAGATGCAATTTGTATTTTAAAATACATATTAAATTCTATTCCAGTTCCCAAAACTATGCTTCCCAGCTTTTCTCCATCCTGCCACATTCAGATCCTCACGGCTTGAAGCAAACCTGATGTACAGAAATCAGAATTCTCTTAAACTCCAAGGTGATTCTTTCCTTTACAAGAGTATTCACCAAAATATTCCTAAATAATAGCTAGTTTCTCCTCTGCATTTAAATGATAATGTGACATACAAAAATTCAGTCCACAAAGAAATCTGAAGGAGTTCAACTATGCTCTTAAATGACACAAGGTCAGTAACTTAAATCCGAATAGGCATTTCGATTTTTTAAAGTCTTATAATCAATCACCACCATCCAATTAAAGATTGCCTTCTGAAGATAAAATAGGGAGCCAGGGTTAAAAATTCAAAGACAGTAAAAGACACAGGCTGTGCTTTCAAGAAGCTTATGTTCTAATTACAGAGAAAGTGAGGTAAATATTTAGAACATAGTGTGATATGTCTTGGGTTGAGAACAAGACAAAAGGCCCAAAATGGAGTTGTTTATCTAAGCCCCAGGTCACCAAACCCAAACTTAACTTAATTATACTTCCGGCTCTTTCAGAAATGGAATTTTCAACCAGTCTTTCTGGAATAAAAGGATCAGTACTAGTTAGGTAATCTGCCCAATAGACCCCTGCCATCCCCTAAAGGAAAGTATCTTTGCAATAACCAACACATGTTTTTTTGCCTAGTGTAATTTCCTTGTTACTCCTCCCTCCTAGCTATAAAAATCTTTTATTTTGTAGAGCTCCTTGAAGCTCCCTTCTATCTGCTAGGTTAGATGCTGCCTGATTCAAATTGATTTTTGCTTAAATAAACTCTTAAAATTTTAATACGCCTGAGTTTGCCTTTTAATACCCATCATAAAGGCATAGAGCAATACAAAGGAAACAAAGGAGGCTACCTGTGGGCAGCAAGAGAAAGCTGAACAGTGGAAAGGACACCCTTCTGGATGATACAAACAACGGGTGAAATTTGCTCACCTCAGTTCCCTTCACAGCTTCTTCCCCTTCCTGCAGGTTGGGCACCTATTACATGGCTGTGTTCTGAAGCTGTAGTATAGGTTAGGTTCTAATTAACTTCATATGCAGCACAGGATCCTAAAGGATCTGGTGTACCACCATCTCTACACCATCGTAGAGGAATAAACAACAAACTTGTTTTTTTGAATTGACTGATCATATTGATCTTCTCAATAGTTATGTGAATCACTTAAGTTCCCTTCTTGCCCTTTAACAGCCCTTTAAAACACCACTTGTTAACTGCCAATAGGAGCCAGCAAGAACAAACCTAGTTGATTCCTCTAGCTCAAATGCAAGTTTAAGAAAAGTCCATGCACATGATCTACTCATGAACCAGCATGGCCCAGTAGTTAACTGGGTGCTTAGGAGAATGGGCTTCAAAGTTACACAGACCTGTCTCTCTCTCTCATTTCCTAGCAATACAACTTTGGGCAAGTTGCTCTACTATTACCTCAGTTTCTTTAATTGTAAAATAAAGATTATAATATACAATATCTCTCACAGATTTTGTGAGAATGAAATTAGATCATTATATAAAGCTTTTGGCACAGTATCTGATACCAATAAAGTAGCTAGGAAATGATTATTATAATTCTTTAAATTATTTATTCTAAAATGTACATTATCTAAGCTTGTCTATTTTGAGAACACAACTCACCCTAAAGAGTACTACTTGAGCGGTGCCTGGGTGGCTCAGTTGGTTGAATGTCCGACTCCTGATTTCTGCTCAGGTCATCATTTCAAGATTATGAGATCGAGCCCCGGGATGGGCTCCCTGCTGCACGTAGAGCCTGTTAAGATTCTCTCACTCTTTCTCCCTCTGCCCCTCCCCCAGCTCGTTCTCTCTCTCTCTCTATTTCTCTCTCTCCCTCCCTCTCAAAAAAAGGAATACTACTTGAGAAAATCTTGGGTAGAAAAAGAACCAAGATTCTTTAAAGGCATCAGAGACTATTCATTTCCAAATCCCACATAACTGGAATTAGTTGTCATTGTCTGCAGCATCTTCGCATACTTTTCCCCCCTTCTCTTGATGAATCCTTCTCCTCCTTCTAGGACCTTATGCCTGCTTGCATTTTCCCCTGCAGGAAAAATCATCTTGTATCCTTTGTGCTACCGTTCTCCATTTATATCCCCCATTTACAATCCCCTCTAGGACTCTGGGAGATGGTCTCTAAAGATTAAATCCTGGTATCCCTTTTCCCTCTGCCTTCTAGTTGGGTTTGGCCAGTAGGAGGCACCAGCAAGAAATACAAGTTAAAATGAGGACTCCAGGGTGCCTCTTCCTCTGCTCCCTCCCTGCTTTGTCATCAGGGTCTGATGGGGGCTGTACCTTTCTCCACGGACCCTCCCAAGCAGCTCTCCTCCTTCCCCTTCAACCTGCAGAATGGTAGGGGCTTCTTGCTCTTATAAGTAGCCACTGGCCTCAACACCCTTTGCTGATTTCCTTAATCCTGTTCAGTAAATAATTTTCCTTAGAATCCCATGCCTGTTGCTTTCTGCAGGGAAGCTGGCTAATTGTCTTTCACTTTCATTCATTTGGTTTGCCCATTCATCTATTCATTTAACCATCTGTGCAAATTAGAACATACTAGTCAGTATGCTGGGACACTGAGTTGCAAAGAAGAAAGGGAACTGAAAGGACTGTAATGTGGCCCAGGCTGCACCGCACTCCAGAACTGCAGAATACCCAAAGAGACTATCAGCCTTCCTGTCTGCATGAGGGTTTTTGGATCAGCTGCCTTGGTGGAGTTACAAGGGAATATGCAGAGAGACTGTAGAGCATGGGATTAGAGGCGAGATCTACATATTCTACCCTCTTTCCCCTCCTCCCCCTCACACACATATAAATGCTAAATCTAATTGAAGTGTTCCTGGAAAAGGCAGAGAACTTTTCCTGAACTGAGTATACCATTTCCATGATCCAAAAATTTTGTCACATTTAAGATAGAAGACATTTATTTGTCACATTTAAGACAGTAGTCGGATATCCATTAGCAGCAATGGAACCAAAACAGAATTTTCAAAGTAGCTGGTGATAATGATGAAGATGGCCTGGAATGAGCAATAACTAGAAGTCACACATGCACTAAGAAAAAGCAAAGGCATCGGCATCAAATCACAGAATCTAAGTCCCAAAGAGAATAGTCTTACCGAAGGTCACAAGTATGATTAGGATGAACCCACTTCTCATGACCCCTGTCCCTTTTTAGGTCTGATGATTATGAACACACTTAAATTCTTAATAAAAATCAGAGCCATAAGTAAGGCATGATAGAATTTCAGGAAATCAACTACATCTGGAGTAAGTACTTTGGAAACTTAAGGCTTTGCGGGGCCCTCAAAATCACTGTATGAGCACTTACTTTCTCCACCTACGCATCTGGCCAGCCCTGCTTCTGGACCTGCTGACTGCGAAGGGCTCAGCTGTGATTTGTACACACTTTTCTTCATATCTGAATGCCCTCAGGTAAGGGTGGATTAACTTGTCCTTGGCATTCTTAGTGTGAGGCATCATCTGTCATGCCGTATGTCTTTTTAAAATTTTCTTGGCTTGAACCTTTCCATTTTGTCATCACTAGTAAGATTGCAGGCAGTTCCAACTGTGAGCCATTTGAGTTCTCAGGTGCGTGTTTGAGGGGATGAAGACCTGTGCCAGGAATATAGGTTAATGCCAATGCCAAACACAAATCTCCTCTATCAGATTCTGGAGAAATCCTGGAAACGACCACAAGAAAAACTCACAGTGGTCACATGGTATTCTTTTTCGGAGAAGAGATGCAATGGGTCTATCCACACCGTTCTTAGAGAAAGGTGTTTCGCCTGAACTGAATTTTTCTCAGACACAGCAGTTGTTGAGTGAAATCCCATCCTTAACCTGGTCAGCCCCCATCTGTACTGGATGCTGTGGCAGTTGCCCAGGTGCCCACCATCAGGACTAAAGCATTAATTTCCCCAGGTCCTAAGTGCTGGGAGTGTTAGTGTGGCCAGCTCTCAGCCCAGTCTGTCCTTTTCCATAATTAGCTTTTGGCTAAAGAGAGCAGCTTTGTCCAAGATCCTACTGCCTTCCTAGAGGACCGTTCTCCTTTACTATCTGGAGTTAAGAGTAAAACACTAACAGGGATAAAAACTGGGCACCTTTGCCCTAATTTCAGATAACTCTTCAGAAGCCAGTGCCAGATCGCATAGACTCTGCTTAATCCTCTGTTGCTACTGCACCGTGGCCCAACTTCTTCTTCTGCCTGACCCTGCATCCTTCAGTCATCCCTCCCACAAGTGGTGCTCCTGAGAACACTCTCCAGTGGACTGTAATTGTGTCCATCTCTGTCTCAGAGTGGGTTTCCCAAGGAACGTAACTGGCAGCACCCATCATTCCAGATACTCCTAAAATGCTATGACATACTCTGCATCATATTTGTAAAACATTTTTCTGTCCTTTGTTTTCTCGGAACCTCAGTACCATCATCAGAAGCAGAGAGAATTGGATTTTCATGACTTTGTGCTGGCCCCATACTCAATTCACTAGCTATACAATTTGCCGATGTTTCTACCTTTTCTGGATAAAATAAGCAGCTGTCCCTTGTAATTCTACTAGCCTATCCTTCTGCACTGTCACCTACTCCTCCATTTGTATATAGCTCTCTGCTCCAAAGAGCTCCTAAAATATTGCTCTGGGTTGTACCTTCTTTGCCCTCTCACTTCATTGATAATGACAATAAGAATGGAAAATATTTTTAAATGTATATGATTATACTTGTCAGATGTTCCAAATGATTCCTCAATAAAATAAAATAAAAAAGGATGGAAAACAGTTAACTGATTATTTAGATGTGATAAGTGAAGTCCTAGAAGACTGAACCTAATTCTCTCACATGCAGTACCTGGGAGATGAAAAATGTCATAGGACAGGGACAATGTCATTGGTGTTGCTGTCCCACTCATAAGAAGAATAAGGAAAGAAGCTCTAGGTCTCTGCGTGCCTGTGCCAGGACTTACATGCATTATTTTCCCAGCCCTCAGGAGCCCAGGGAAGAAGAGAGATGCCAGGAATGGACAAATAGAATAGTGAGTGAACGAATGAAGTGTTACAAAGTGTTCTAGCCTATTATCCTAATGGATGACTCCTGTATCCCCCTTAAGAAACAGGTAAATGAGGAAGAGGTTTTCTTTCTTAAAATGGTGTGTGATATTTTTTCCTATTAAAATTCCCCATATGAAAGGTTCCCATTAGGAATCCAAGGTGAAAAATTAGGAAAATTCAGTAAATTGTTCAAGGTCACCTGACAGAGATATCCAGGCACCAGCTCCTAACCAGACCTGGACTTGTCTCCTCAGATGCTCTGTGTAGACAACCTGGACTTTTCAGTATGCAGGGAAGCTATGTTCCGCAGAAGGTGGGTAAACGGAATTCTCATTTTAATTTAGATAACCTTTTGATAAATATTTGTTTCTACTAACTCTTTAAAGACTGTCTTATAAGGCTGATTTATGTTCTCTTCTGCTTGCCCTACCTCTCTCTGTATCCAGTATTTTATTCATTTATCACAACAGTCATCAAAATAATACTGTATATTATTTTTTAACTAAATTTTTAAAAAAAAATAACTACAGATATCATTATTGTTTATTTTTAAATTTAATTAAAACATTTTATGTAGGCAAGAGATTAAAATGGGTCAAAAATCAAAGATACAACTAGAAGTACAGTGAATAGTCTCCATGTGAACTCATGTGTCAAATACTAGTTCCCTCCACCACAAAAACCTATGATCTCAGGTTCTTAGGCATCCTTCCAGTGACAGGTCATGCAAATTTAAGGTAGTTATATAAAAAATATATATAAATATGTTCTAGTTACTATCTTGTTTCTTTTCTTTGTTTGTTTGTTTTTAAAGATTTTATTTATTTATTTGACAGAGAGAGAAAGATCACAAGTAGGCAGAGAGGCAGGCAAAGAGAGAGGGGGAAGCAGGCTCCCCACTGAGCAGAGAGCCTGATGCGGGGCTCGATCCCAGGACCCTGAGATCATGACCTGAGCCGAAGGCAGAGGCTTTAACCCACTGAGCCACCCAGGAGCCCCTAGTTACTATCTTGTTATATGGAGATAGCTGACTATAATATTTTTCACATACTTCTGCACCTTCCTTTCTTCAATTAAGAAGGTAATTTAGAGATCATTTCCATCAGTACAGAGACTTTTTTTTTTTACCTTTTTTTAGTGCTACATACTATTTCCTTGTATAAGTCTACCATGATTATTTGTTTTCTCTTTGATACACATCAAAATTGCTACGAATTTTTGCTATTAGAGGCAAACTGCAATTAATAACAAGTGCCCACAGGATATAGCCCCAGCAATGGAATTGCTTCCTCAAAGAGTAAGTGTATTTGTAATTTTGACAGCTTAATGCCAAATTTCTTTTCAAACGGGTTGTAGCAATTTACGCTCACAAGCAATGAGAACTCCCCCACACCTTCACCCCACACCTTCACCAGTGCAACATGTCATTGCTTTTTTTTCCTTTCTTTTTTTTGGGGGGGGGTTATATCATTGCTAATCTAATAGACTGAGCATGGGCTCTCAAAGCTGTTTTAGTTGCATTTCTCTACTATGAGCTATGTTTATCATTATTTAATACATTAAAAGCCACTTATATTTATTTTCGTAGAATATATAGTTTGTCCACTTTTCTATTGATCTTTCACTTATTGATTGAGAATGTTTTCCATATAATAGGGAAATTAGCTTTTGGTAATTTGAGTACTGTGTGTTGTGTTTTTTCTCATCTGATTTTGCCTATGGTGTTTTTCATCACAACACTTTTTTTTCCTAATCTTCCCATCTTCCACTTTATTGGTGCTTTGTGGGGTTTAGGGTTTTATATCAAGTTAAGAATTTCTCTGTAGTTAAAAAGCATTCATCCAGACACATGAAGAAATGTTCATCATCATTAGCCATCAGGGAGATTCAAATCAAAACCACACTGAGATACCACCTTACACCAGTTAGAATGGCCAAAATCAACAAGACAGTAAACAACAAATGTTGGAGAGGATGTGGAGAAAGGGGAACCCTCTTCCACTGTTGGTGGGAATGCAAGTTGGTGCAGCCACTTTGGAAA
>CM052889.1:30574108-30642808 GCA_028534135.1 Potos flavus
CTGTGAACTCAGAACAAGGGACTGAGGGTTTTGGAGGGGAGGGGGTGGGGGGATGGGCGAGCCTGGTGGTGGGTATTGAGGAGGGCATGTATTGCATGGAGCACTGGGTGTGGTACATAAACAATGAATCTTGTAACACTGAAAAAATAAAATAAAAGTATTTGGGAAAAAAAAAAAAAGCATTCATCCATGCTTTCTTCTTATATCTTTTACTTAAAATAGTTGTTAGTGCCTTTCTGAAGGAACTATCTCATTCATAAGTATTCTGATTCATTTGCATTAATTGTTTCAAAGAATCTGCATGGACTGGACTCAGGCCAAACACCTCTTGGAAGATATTTTTAAAGCTTAATAAAAACACATTTACAGAGATAAAAGGTTAAGTGATTTCAAGAAAAAAGTTGATATGGCTAGTAGGGCACAGAAAAAAAAATTATAAGATCCTTAAACAAAAGAGAAAACCCCAACTTGGGTAGTCAGATCCCAAAACATCTCAAGGGGGAAAGCATTAGTGATAGAAAGAAAAACATAATGCTGTCCAATTTTACTATAGCTCATAGGAATTTGGAATTAGTCCCTGTGAAGAGTGGCATAAATTGAAAATTGCAAGACTCAAAAAGTTCCAAAATGAAGATTTCATGTGCAGCTGATCTGAGGTGTTTTTGAGTTGTCTCATTCAGCAAATCTTATGTCTGGGAACAAACCGACAAACAAACATATTTTCTGATTTCCTTCTCTGGACATAGTGCTTCAAGGTAGAGGAGCTATGAAATCAAACAAGAAGGATATTCACATCTCTTTACCTGTTTAAGAGGTAAAAGAACCAGAACCTATCAGCACAGTAATTCCTCAATAATGATATTAATATATTTTTCTTTAGATACCACTTGTGGGTTTTAGTAACTATCAGTGGATAATAGCTAATTACAGTGTTTATTGAAGGTTTATTACGTGCCAACTCCATGCAAAATGTTCTACACGCTTCATGTACCATCACAGAGGTTTTAAGAGCAGTAAGAAAGGTTCAGAGTATTATTGCATCCCATTTTATTTTATTTTATTTTTAACTTTAAGTATGTTTATTGTTAGTATCTGGCTGGTAACAGAATAATATATATTATAGCCCTATTTTTGTGAGAAAAAAATATTTACATGCATACAATATATGGGAAAAAATTCCAGAATGGTGGAATTTTATATTAGCTTCTTTTTTTCTCTGATAACCTAAGGGAACTGTTTTTCCTTCAATAATCATTTTTATGCCATTAGATTTCTTATTAAATGAAAAGAAAGATGTTTTCACTGCTTTATTAAAAATAAATGCTTCTAGGAGAAAAAAGTGTAAGTGATATAATTATTTGGTATAGAAAGTAATTCCATGATATATTGTCTTGTAATAAAATGATGCCATTAAAGAACAAAAATACCCACATATGCATGGAAAGAAAGAGAATGTATATACACATAAAGGAACAAATAAAAACAACAGTCCTCACATCTAAGTGATGGAATGAGACATGTTTAATTTCTTAACTTTATTGTGTAATTCCTCAATAAGAATGTTAATTACTTTCTAGAAAAAAAATATTTGAAATCCAGCTCCTGTGCATTTTACAACTACACTGAATAGCTTCTGGATAGTACTAAAATAAAATTGGACTATCCCATGATCTAATGTTCAGGGCGAAAAAAATCACGACCTAAATTGCATTCAAGTAAAACAGACACATAGACATAGAAAGAAATACAACAAAATAGTCACGGAAGCCACCTGCGGATTGAAGACCTGTGGGTCTTCAAGCAGTTTTTATTATTTTTCCTTTCTGTATTTCCCAAATTTACCAAAATAAATATATTTTGCAATCTGAAAAAAATTTTAGTGTACCGCCAAGTAAAAAATAATATGTTTTCAAACAGGGACTTATTCTTATAGTTGGCATGTTTCATGTAAACACTAAACAATGCTAGAATAATGTGTCAATTGGCTTCACACACTGCACACTCTGCTTTGTAATAATCCTACAGAAAATGATATCAAATATATCACCTGACTTAGAGTAAGGATGTCACTATATTTTCCCCAATTAGATATTTGACAAATGCTTTTACTTAAAAGATCCTCCCTAAATAAATATGAACACACCAAAATCTGTAAGATAAAAACAGGATTGAATTTGCCCTGCACCAGAGGCAGAGTCTTGAAAAAGACTTTGCTCCACCTTCACCTATCAGCCCATTTGCAAAGAGCTCCCATTGGAGCAGGAAGCGCAGCTCAGCTATCTTTTCCCAGCTGTTTCATTCCCATCTTTCCATCTTCCAATCCTGCAGGTATTACCTTTTAAAAGATTCCAAATACACCACAGCAATGATACGCATCAGTAACAGAGAAGTATCCATTAGGCAACACTTCAAAATAGACCAAATGGAACAGGATCCATAAAAACGGAATCACAGTCACGTGTCCCAGCAGGAGAGGGTGACTTCTAGTGTCAGGGAACCTTCTCACAGTGGCCTTTAGGTGAAGATTCCCACGCAGACTTTATCTATCTCTCGCTAATTGGATGATCTCAGACAAATGACTCAAACCCCTGGAATCTGTTTCCTCAGGACTTTTAATGCAGAATCACCTCTACTTCCTAGGGCAGCAGCGAGGGAGAGAATGTACAGGGGGAACGTGTGTTCCGTGCAGAGGCTGTCCCATAGCAAGGACCCAAATGGGCTAGTCCCCGATTTGTTGACATACAGTGTTCCTGCTGCTGACAACAGCTGTGAAAGGGCAGCCTGACCCTCGCTCTCCACCGGCTAAAATTCTACTGCTCCTTATTACACGGGTTTTGCTCTATTGCCAATAAACGGTGGTTCCCTATTGTAAGAAATCTACATCAAAAATATTCTTTGGTTAATCTAAGAACCTTCAGAAAAAAATTCACAATAGGATCATACTGTAAGGCAGTTTTCACTTGATAAAACTATGAGAGTCATTTCTCAGAGACTCCTCTCTCGATATTATTTCTTCAACACACGGTTTAAGAGTACCACGAGGCCTCAGTTTCCAAGGGGCTCAGGGCCCACGGCTGCCTGCACACTCCTCCTCCTAAGGTCTGGCGCCCCTTTTACTAACTCCGACACATGGAGGGGACACACAATCCAACACCAGGGAAGAAAATCCGAGCACCCGGAGCGTGAGAATGCCAGGACTCCGCAGCGCCCTGACGAGAGAAATTCCTGCCCCGGTCCTCTTGGCCGCGGGTCGGAGTGGAGAGCGGCCGCGCGGTGCACGAGCCCAGGGGCTCCAACCTACTTCCGGAGCTGCAGCTCAAAATGGCGGCGCCGGGAGCCACGAGGCCTCCGCTCTGTGTGGAACGACATGGTCTGGAGCCGCTGCGAGCTGGCTGAGGGTGCCTGGAAGCAGGTAGGAGTAGGCGCCAGGTGTGGCGGTGAGCCCTGCGGCTGGGGCAGGAGGGACCCGACCCGAGGCCCTGAGAGGCAAGGTTTGGAGCCCACTCACGCTCCCCAGCTTTTAAGACCTGCGCCGTAGGGATAAGCCCCAGCAAGCCTCTAGTTCTTCAACCCCGGGCTGGCGCCTGAGACCCCAGCTCTCTCCCAGAGACCCCAACTCTGGGGACTTACCTGGCGGCGGTGGGTGGTGTCTGCTGGCTGACCGGTGACTGAGAGCTGCGGCGGAGCTCACAGGTCCGGAGTCTTCGTGCTGTTCCCGTTCTGGGCCTTGTTCCTGGCGGGGCTCCCCACGCGGCTCAGCCGGAGTTGCCCGGTTTTTCTTGTGAGTTTTGTGCCTGCAAGCTTGTTTCTGTCTGAGTCCCAGTTTGAATCAAGGCCCTGTGTTTTACTCCCGAGGCTTTGGTTTTCCTTTTGTGGCCCCAGTTTGTGCCTGGGCCCTGGTTTTGCGTCCGCGCCAGGGTTTCACGTTTGGAATCTTGGTTTTACCTCCTGACCCGGTTTATGTTTGGGCTCGGGTTTCACATCCGGATCCCGGGTTTTGCCTCTGCGCCGTAGTTAACTGATTACCATTTTAAAGATTAGAGACTAAGGTAAAAAAAAAAAAAAAAAAAGGCTACCTAAACTTGGCCTGAAACAGTTAAGGAGACACAGACTGAAGCCTTTCCGGAAACAAACCTTGAACTTTGAGTAATAGTGTGGCTCAGGTTTGCTATTCACCACTTGTATGATTTTAGACGATTAAAATAGTACCACAAATAATTATCACCTACTCTATTACGCTGACTTTTTAGGATGATTGTGAAAATATAAAGAAACACTTATTAAATGCGAGAACATAATGGGAACAACAACAACAAAAGAAAGTCAGCACAATACTAGGGTGTTTTTCAAATAAGTCTGATGCAATGAGAATGGCAGCTTAAGTTTGCAAATTCAAGGCCCTGAGACCTTATAGGAAAAAATGCGCCAGAACAAAATCTTCCAAACTACTAATATTTACTTGTGGGGTTTTTTATTTGTTTTGTTTTGTTTTGTTTTTTATCTTTAACTTCTTGGTAAAACTGTAAGCTTGGCCAAGAATGACTTGGACCTCTCATAATCCCTGATCTGGAAGTGAGTCCTGGATCAGCAGATCTAGACCTTTGCTCCCTTTTGTCTCTTTCATTTTGTTATGTAATAAAAAAATTTGCTTTTGTCACTGGTTTCTGGGAGGGAGACTTTCAACCCTTGGAATTTCTGGAGTGATAAGTGTTTTTGTTATTCTTGAGCCCCTTGGATCACACCTGAGTTTTTGTGAAGTCATGAGATGATTCAGGATGGGGCTGATCACCAGAAAGACCAAACATTTCATTAGAAGGCTAGGGCTTTAAGCCAGTCTGACCTCTGGAGTCTGGAGAGGGTAGGGAGCTTGGAGAATAGATCCAGAAGTCTATCTGAAAGATTCCTCTGTGCAGCAAAAGACAAGAAAGGTGTTTCCTGACTCATGTGTCCATTCACAGAAACCCAGGTAGAGGAGATAGTACCATGTCTTTTATCCTACCAAGCGTGATTGCTCTTACTTTTTGATATCTACTGACCTTATCACAGATTTAGCTCAAGCCCCTGCTTTATGTGCCCCAAACCTAAGCATATACGTCCTATATTATTGCATTGTCTCTTCAGGAACCTGAATACTTTATGGTAAAGTCGTACTGGATGGAGAACAATAAATACTTGGGCTATTTTAGGACTTAGTGTTGGCTGAATGTCTTCATTGGAAGTAATCCCTCCATTCCTGCTGACTCCAGCAACCTCTCAGAATGCATTATGGCTTAGTGGAGGAATGGAGAAAAAGTAGGGTGAGAGAGGAAAAGATAGTAGTTTGTCTCCTATATTGTACATAATGACTTATCTAGTGTATCGTGTAAAAGCTCCACAAGAGGAACAGTTGCCTGGCATTGGCTTCACTACTCCTCTGTGGTCCATCACTTTTGAATCAATATCCCTGATCCTCAGTTTCAGGGCTTTACTCTCAGGCTTCCAGTACCTTACCATAGAGCCCAAGAGATGCCAACTGAATGGGAGGATCTCCCTGCAGTGCCTTTGCAAGTCTGTTGTGTATCCTGCTAGTACATCCCTGCACTAACGCTTATGGGTTGCCTGGGTCCCATGAGGCTCAGGCCAGATTGATTCCCACTTACCCAGCCTCTCTGATGGAGAAGGAGATGGGAGTGTAATGTGGGCCTTATTCTCGTGTTACTTTCCAGGTCCTAACATAAATCTTATAATAATAACATTTGGAAAAGGGAAAAAAAAAATTGGAAAAGGACGTTTTTGTCTATTTAAAAAATTGCCATTTTTTGGACCTCAATATTTTTATTAAGATGAAAAAGCTCCATCAGACGGTCAGGCATTTAGACAAATGTTTATTACCCTTTCCATACTTGGCAAATGGAAAACGATGCTTAAATCCTTCAGCAGCCATCCATCAATTGGTTAAGCTAATTACAGAGAAGTTTTCACATTGTTGTCTTATCTCCTTCCCCATAAACTGAAGTGTCTCATGTAGTTACATTTCGGTGCCCCATCAAAGGGCTTGGAGGCAAGTGTTTCTACACTATTGTGATATGGAAAGCCATCTGTGGTTTGTACCTGTGATTGAGTTCCAGGTTAAGAGAATAATGGAGAGCATTTAGCTGGTTGCCTATCAAGGAAATAAGACTTAAAAGTAAGGAAAAGGGAGTTAATTTTAAATCAAGGTTATTTTTATTGGTTTTTTAATTTTTTCCTCCCACATAAATTAGCTTTACCGATTTTCATTGGTTAAAGCAGAGATCTATACTCTGTCTTAAATTTCCAGAGCCAAAGATCATAGATATGGCTCCTGACCTTAGCGATCATTCTGATTTTCTGTTCAGGAGTTATTTAAGTAAATGTATTTTTTTTTAGTAAATAATTATTTTTAAGCACAAAATTTTATAATATTCAGTTTAGCAATGACATTCACAAAACTCCAGATTGGGACTTCTTATAATCAAGATTTTACCCCTCTGTTTTAATCTGTTCAGTTATCCCTCCAAATACTCATTTGCACTTATTATTTTTGGGAAATACAGTTTAAAGATCATACAACTCTAAAAAGTCCTACCTTTAGTATTCTTATCCTTTCATTTTATTCTTCTGACAGACTAAAGTGGTTTCTACCTCACAGATTTCTATTTGCTATTTTCTCTGCCTTCCTGCATTTTCATAGGAATGGCCTTGGATCTTAGTTCAAATATCACCTTTTTTTGGGTGACCATCCCTGTCTAAGCAATCTAATTTTATCTCTTACCATGTCATTCTCAACTGCAATGTCCATTTTTATTTTATTTATAGCAATGAATCTGATATTGAAATAACAGGACTTTGCTATCTAAAGTGATAAGATTTTAAGCAAGATTTTCATTGGACTCATTGGCCAGTCATTATGTGAAACCCAATGAGGTGAAGATTTAAGATTCCTGCACCTCTCAAAAAATAACTCCGTTGTCTATAATGGAAGTTTCTTCTGAGATCCAGTTACTCATGTCCCATGCTATGCCTTCCATCTACATGTGTTAGAGTTATCACCTTGCTATATGTATGAGAAATTCTCCTGTAGGGAAATGTGCCAGTATTGTCAAGCTTCAAAAGAGAGCCATGTTTGAGGGATACATAGTATGCACTGTGTCAGAATTCCCTCTCCAGACTGGCTCTAATAAACTCATTACATTCAGATCAAAATGACTGACCAGCTGTTCCCCTTCCCTGAAGTATTTGCATTTTAAAAGGTGAGAAAAGCCTAAAACTGAGATAATAAGTTTCTATTTGTTGAACTCAGACTTGGTGAAGTACTGGAATATGAAAAAAAAAAAATGCAAGGCCTATATTATCACTGCTGGGAATCATTCAAACTGGCAAGAGGGACCACAGAATCTCCTCTCTAAAATTCAAATCATTTGCAGAGCTCTCTAGGGAATCAATTGGTCCCTAAATTCTGCCTTAGTTTTCATATTTGGCAGGGCCTTAGGTTCATTAAAATCTCAGGAGTCACTACAGAGCCTCAAGTGTAGTGGCCTCATTTGGGGCCAGTTCTGTCATCATATTAGGCACAGGCTGACTCCCAGCAGGGGTCACAGCTGGCCTGGGAGAGTTAATTATCCTCAGGATGTAACCACAAAGCCATACGCCTGTCACTCAGGCCTTTGCTCCTGCTTGCCAGTAACTTTGGATTATCAAGAAAGGCAAAGAGGAGTTCCTATTATTGATGTGATGAAATACGTTTCTTCTTCAACATAATGAGAGACTAAGTCAGGAAAATGTAAGATGAAAACAATTGTATCATTCATTCAAATATAACAAATCTCTGTTGAATGCTTACTCTGTGCCAGGGACTATTTTAGAAATATGTTATCAACAGTAGTTGATAGTAGTTATCAACATAGACCAGGTTTCTGCTTTCATGAATTTTATATTCTAGTGACCAGAAATAGGTACCAAAAGAGAAAAAGAAACATATCAAGAAAATATCATTTTAATCAGTATGAATAAAATTAAACAGGGCAATGTTGTGAAGATTAACATTGTAGAAGAAAGAGTTAGATTGCTTGATTTATTATGGTCATTCAAGAAGGTCACATTTAAGCTGAGATACAAGTCCATCCTATAAAGATGTGAAAAAGAGAGTTTTAGGTAGAGAAAGTATCAACTAGAAATCCATGAGAGAGGTACAAGATGTTGTTGTTATTTGAGGAACAACAAAAAGACCAGGGGAATTTCTACTTCCAGGAAGCTGGAGTAGACATACTTTTTCCTTTATTACTGCCAAGTATGGGTAGTAACTATGGACATTTTAAATACAGTAAACATAAGATGGTTCTGAAATATAGAGAGGGTAAAGTAGATTAAGGAACTCAGGACTTGAGTAACAGTAGAATGATAATTTGCCTCAATTTTCTATTTTTGCCTCATAACATTCTAGACTTGGGGCTGAAGAAACTAACAAATCATAAATACCAACAGGTGCAGACACACATACACACACACACAGAAATGTTCCAACAAAAGCTTTCTCTCTTTAACCAAAGGACAGAAAAAAGGGAAACCTAGCAAGAGAGGAAACTTCTAAACAGTAAGTGCTCTACTCCAGCCAAATACCACAGAAACAAATCACACAAAACTATTGCTGAATCTTCACCCAAGCCCGCAAAGCCTGAGTGGGAAACCTACATTTCCAACCTCATGAGACTTTAACAAGGAATCCTAAAACTCTACTGGGGTGATGTCAGAGATCAAGTAAGGAGTTTGGACTTTTATGCCCTTTGGCTGGCTGGTAATGAGCACCCCTGCCAGTGGTATCACTCGAGACCACGTGAAGAGGCTTAACTTCCACCTTCACTCAACATTAAAAATACACCCCTCATTTCAGGATGAGGTGAGGCCAAAAGAGACCTAGCAGAGAGTGAAGACATTGACCATCACTGAGCAATAAACAAGGCCACACCCACCTCCACATGCATTATCTGTGAAGAGCAGATGGGAACTGGAACTCCCATCCTCCCCAGCAGTCAGTAATGAAGAACACCCTCCCTCAGTTGTTAATGTAAGCTGAGTGGGACTTTACCACCACCTGGGAGTAAGAAGGCAGCACCACCCTTCCCCTGCTGGAATGGTGTCATAAAATAAATAAACAAAAAACAAAAGCCAAATAAAACAAAAAAGTTTAAATAGGAAGGTTAAATAGTCTCAACATAATACAAAGAAGGTCTCGATTTTAATCAAAACTCACTAGTCATACCAAAATGAGGAAGACCTCACATTGAATGAAAAAATATGCTGAGATGATAGAGATAATAGAAAGGTCTGACAAAGATTTTAAAGCAGCCATTACAATAATTCTTTAACAAGGAAAAACATACTTGAAGCAAATGAAAAAAGCTCAACAAAAATCTAACATATCAGAGTTCTGGAAGTAGAGGAGAAATATGGCATGACTGAAAAAGTATTTGAAGAAATAATGACTGAAAGTTTCATAGATTTAACAAGGGACACAAACTTACAGATTGGAGAAGCTCAGTGAATCCTAGAGGTTAATCCCAAAGAATCCATGCCAAGACATAAAACACATCATAAGTAAACTTCTGAGATTGATTTAAGTAGCTATTGTAATACTGTTCAATGTGGTTTTAAATGTATGTACAGAAAATACTTACAAAATAAAAAAATTTAAAAATTTAAAAAATTTAAAAAGTAAATACATATTATACTCCTCTAATAGTATAAAGTATAAAGGAACATAAAAGGAGCTAAGCTTTATCTACTTCACTCAAATTTGTAAAATGATGACACCAGTACTAAAAGAAAAAAATACACCATCTAGTGAAATTATCATTCAAAAGTGAAAGAGTAATAAAGACTTTCTCAAACAAAAACAAATTTATTACCAGTAGACCTGCCTTGCAAGAAATATTATAAAAATTATTCAAAGAAAAGAAAAGTATCCAGGTCAGAAATTCAAATCTATATAAAGGCCTTTATATATAGACATTCCTTGCATGTCTTATAAATTTTTTAATGAAAACTGAACACTTTACATAATATATTGTAGCAATTATAGATTCTGATTCCCCATTTCCAGAATTTCCAACAATAATGTTGCTGCTTTTTTGTTTGTTTAATGATTTGCTTGGACTCATTCTGCAGATCCTACTTATCCCAGAGTCTTCAATCACCAAATTCTCTTTTTTTCCTCATTTTCGTTTTTAAGCCTGGCTTCCTAGATGTAACTCATGGATAAACATAGTTTTGTAGTCAGCTGATGATTGGTTGGGGGTTGTGCACAAACACATTAAACAAATAAGACTTCTGTCCTTTGCCTAGAGAGCTGAGTTTTATTTGGAACTCATTCAGTGTTCAAGCACTTTAGAAATCTTCCCCAGCTTTTACTTTCTGCAGGGCCTTGTGGTATCTCATCTACACATACATAAGCCATTGCATTCAGCAAGCAACTTATAAATAGCAAGGGCCATCTTCTAACTCTTCTGAGACTTTGCAGGCTTGCACATGTGTGAGCTTTCCAGACTGCCAGAAATATATGAGTGTTTTTCAAGGCCTTGGATGGCTCTCATTTCCTAGCACTGCATATTAAAATTCTGGCTATTCAATTATGCTGGCCCCAACCTCAGGCTACATGCAAGGACATTGGTCTTCTGCATTTATTTGACAATGACATTAATTCTGTTTTCAACAATTCCTCTCGCTGTGGGGTTCTTCTTCTTTCTGTTCCATTACCTGTTAGCCTCTTTTAGCGGGGAAGCTGCTGGTTTTCACAGCTTTCCCTGCCATACTTGAATTTCTACGTTGATGGAGTTAAAAGAAGGAAGCAGTCTCAGGCTAAAACTCCAGAGATTCCTACTGTTCTTAAATAAACATCTCTCAATTTGTAGTATGCCTGCAGTTGATTTCTAAAATATGGTAGCTTTCTAAATAAAATTTTTCTATTTTTACCATTGTTTATTTGGGTAAGGATTTTTCAAGTTCTTCACTTCCTCATGACTGAAGTCTTCCCTTTGAACTCATTTTTTTGTAGGATTGATGTTATTTCTATTTTAAATCTTTGATAGATTTCAAGGTGAAGTCAACGGGGCCTGGATTATTCTTTGTGGAAGATTTTAAATGACAGATTCCATTATTTTAATGCTTATGAGAGTATTTATACTTTCTGAATGTTTTTTGATTTACTGTGTTTTTTTGAGTATTAGTCTAAATTTTGAGATTTGGGTTTTATTTAAAGATTTATTTATTTGAGAGACAGCATGTGGCCGAGGGTGAGGGGGGAGCAGAGGGAGACAATCTCAAGCAGACTCCCCACTGAGCAGGAGCCCAGCCATCAGACCATCAGGTCATGACCTGAGCCTAAACCCTAAGAGTCAGTGACTTAACTGACTGAGCCACCCAGGTGTTTCTGAAATTTGTTTAAAAGTGCTTATCATATCTTCTTATGACCTTTGTGATTTCTGTAGGATCTATAGTTTGAAGTTTTGAGTTACAACTCTGACATTGGTTATTTGTGCATTTCTCTTTTTTTCTTAATCTATTTCACTGGAATATGTTTTAAAATTTTATTTTAAAGAATTAACTTATTTTTGTTGATGGTCTCTATTTCTTATCTGTTTTTTATTTTATTAATTACTATTCTATCTTTAATATTTGTTTGATTCTGTATTTTCTCAGTTTAATTTAACTAATTTTCTAAGATGGATGCTTAAATTATTAGATTTTAGCTACTTTTTTCCCATTCAAATATAGTAACTGAAAGCTATAAATTTCTTCTAATCATGGCTTATGATGCATCTCGCAAATTTTGATATGTCTAGTTTTCATTGTTATTCAGTTGAAGATACCTTCTAAATACCATGGTGACTTTGATTTTGGATTACTTAGAAGTAGATAACTAAACTTCCATTACGTGAAGACTTATTTATTTATTTTAGCCACCTATTTTTAAATCAATTTCTAGCATAAGTACACTGGTCAGAGGAATAAATTTAGTCTGATTTTAATCCTTTGACTTTTGTTGAGACTCACTTTGCCACCTAGTGTATAGTTAATTTCGATTAATTTTTTCCCCAGTGTTTCTAAAAATAATTTTTTTATTCTGCAGTTTTTGAATTTTATATATGCTCATTAGGTGAACTTTGGTAATATTCTTTTCAAATTTCTATTCTGATTTTTTCTGATATTTTTCATCATTTGTTCTTTCAGTCACTACAATTTGGTATGCTAAACCTCTCTCTGTATATGAATATACACACACATACACATAATCATTATGAAAGATCATTCTTTATCTCTAGTAATGCTTTTTTGTAATTATTTCATCTGTAGTACTATAGTTATAACATTTCTTTTAGTATTTCCATGCCATAATTTTCCACTTTTAATATTCACATTTTCATATTTACATTTTAATATGTATTTTGTAAAATGGCAACTTTGAGCCTTTTTTGTTGTTTTCTTTCAATTTGAAAATCTTTGTCTCATATGGAGTATTTATTCCATTTAGATTTAATACATTCTTAACATATGTTTTAGTTGGTTGTAGAACTCTAGTTTAGCAGATTTTGTGTTTGTTTGTTTGTTTTAATATTTTGATGATATGACTCCATTTTTCTTCCTGGTTTCCATTGTTCTGTAGACAACATTTCTTTTTAGTCTTAGTGTTTGTTGTTGCTCTTTTCAAGAAAGTATGTCCCTTCTTTCCACCCTTCCTAAGATTCTCTTTTTATGTTTGTTTTTAAGCCATTTTACTGTGATATATCTAAGGAGGATTTTGTTTTATTAATCTAGTTTAGTGTTTGTTGCATTTTTAGAATATATATGTTGATGTTTTTCATCAGTTTGGAAAATTCTCAACCATGATCGCTTTAAACTTTTTTCCCCCTCTCTCCTGTGGGTCTCAAATTATACTTCTGTTAGAAGTTTTTGCTGTATTCTCTATAGCTTCAATGTCTTTTACCTTTTATGAAAACATTCTATATTGTTTTTGTCTCTGAATATTTTTTATCTATTCTAGTTCTTTAGTTTCTTTTCCATCCATAGAATACTTAATTTTCATTTCTTTTAATTAAAATGTGCATTTATTTTTTATTGTTTCTTCTTGTTTGCCTAAGTTCTTCGTCGTTCCTTTTATATCTTTGAACCTACTATATTTAACCATTTTAAAGTTTAACTCCATTGTGTTGATCATTTATGGCTTTTTTTTTAAAGATTTTATTTATTTATTTGACAGAGAGAAAGAGATCACAAGTAGGCAGAGAGGCAGGCAGAGGGAGAGGGGGAAGCCAGCTCTCTGCTGAGCAGAGAGCCCGATGTGGGGCTGGATCCCAGGAACCTGAGATCATGACCTGAGCCGAAGGCAGAGGCTCAACCCACTGAGCCACCCAGGCGCCCCTATGGCTCTTTCATTGTACATAATTTTCTTATTTTTCAATCACATTTTCTTGCATTTTTTTTATACCTGGTTATTTTCCATTGAGTGCTCAATGCTATGCCTATAAAATTTAGAGATTATTGAAACCATGGATTATCTTTCCTTCTTCTGTGGAGTCTTATATTTACTTTTGGCAGGTCATAGTGGATACTAACAATGCTACAGCACCTTAATCTAACCAAGCATTGAGATGATTTAAAGCTGGACTCTAGTATCCCCAATTGCTATTCTGTTCACTTCCTATTCCTAGGTCAAGGCACTTGGGAATTCAACTGAAAGTTTCAGTGGACATAACTTACCAGGGACTCTATTGGTAGACTTTGAATTCCAATTATCCTAAGTTCCATGAGTCCATCATAAACAATTTTCAAGATTTTAGCCTCTCAACCTCTTCTAGAAGTGGCATATACTCTCAGGAGAAAAGCAACCTTAAATACCAATCCTACCTCTCTTGGTTTCTTTCTTCTTTCAGTTCTTGCCATAATAACTCTCCATTTCTTTGTAAGCAGTCAGATGATTTCAAACATTCTATTAAAATACTTTTTTCCCAGCCTTACTTGTTTCGCTCTGCATTACCTAGATTTCCATTCTCAGAATACATTTGTTTTTCACAGTCTTGCATATGGCTTTCATGTTGACAGATAATTTTCATTGTAAATACACAACTCTCTCTATGCCTTCTGCTCCTCCTCCATCTCCTCCTTTTTATCTTCCTCCTTGTCTCAGAAAATGGTTAGGTATGAAAATATTTTAATCAATCCCCCTGTTATGGGTTGCATCGTGTCCCTGAAAAGGTATGTCGAAATTCTACTCCCTGGTATCTTTGAATGTGACCTTATTTGGAAATAGGGGCTTTAAGCATGTAATCAAATGAAGATAAAGCCATTAGGGTGGGTCCTAATTCAGTATGACTGGTATCCTTATAAGAAGAGAATAGAAACAGACACAGGAACACAGTGTGAATGTCCTGTGACAATGGAGGCAGAGATTAAACTGATGCATCTATAAGACAAAGAGTGCCTGGAATACCATAAACTAGGAGAATGGCATGGAACAGATTCTTCCCTATACACGTTGGGGAGAGCATAGTCCTGCTGACACCTTGATTTTTTTTTCCAGCCTCCAAAACTGTGAGAGAATTAATTTCTGTTGTTTTAAGCCACCCAGTTTATAATACTTTCTTATGACAGCCCTGGGAAACTAATATATTCCACCCTTAACCTTTTTAAACTAATATAATCCACCCTTTGAGGATGTCTCAAAATCCTAAGTTTCTGAATTGACTGTGTCCTCTCTCCTTCTAGTCATATTAACCTCATAGCCCTTTCACACACATTTAACAGATTCCTTGTCAGCAACTGGTAACATCTGGGATGATTTTCTTTTACTGTTACCTTCTCTTTCTTATCTGAACTCCATTTTAACAGTTATTCACTCATTTCTTATTTTGTGTATACCAGAGACTATTTCATCTCTTAGCTAAACTACCAAGAAATCTTAGGTTCACAGGAACCTCTGATGGCAAGAGAAGTATTTGGTAAACTCATATTTAGTGTTTAGGAATAGACTACCTCTCATTTTCAACAAAGTGCAGTGGTGAATTCTGAGGCACAGTAGCAAGTGGACAGGTTAGGTATAATTGGGTATGTTTGCATTTTTAGTGTTTTTGAAACTTTTTTCAACTGCTAACCAATAGTAAATATTTTTACATCATGACCAAATTCACTTACATGTACACACAGATCTAATTGGGAAAAAAAAGGTTTCCTGCAACAATGCTTAGTTTACTAAGATGTAAATCTTCTGTTATTTTCTATTCTATTCTATGCTTTTAAAGTTAAGAGTACGATGTTCATGAACAATGAAAATGAATTCACAGTAAGAAATCATCATCCAAAAAAAAAAAAGAAAGAAAAAAGAAATCATCATCCAGTTTGAAGATTACTGTCAGGTGACTTGTTTTCTGCATGACTACTTTCTGATGGCCATCGTGTGGGATCTCACACGTTTGGTGAGGAGTAGAAAGTCAGGAAGAGTGCATCACTCTCTCATTAGAGCTTTTGATTCCCTTCAGTTAATTATCTGTAGTTTATTTGTTTAGTTCAGATTTCTGGTAACACTGGAAGAAGACATATTTTCAGGGATTTATTGAAGGGGTTTCTGTCTCCTCAAATTATACTATATGGGGGTAATCTATTAGTTCATTATTTGAAACCCAGTCTTTTCCTGTTAGCTGTCCTTTTGTTGAGACAGAGTTAAATTTCATAAAGGGGCACATTATATTTCAGCTAGGTGGGACTTTGGTTCTTTTTTTTTTTTCTGTATTTGAAAAAAGCCATTTGTAAACTTAGTTTTGGTTTAAACCATCAGATCAAATATATAGACAAATTCGAGTTCAAATATAAGCTGCATTCTCATAGAACTGCTCAACATCAAGTGTGAAACCCCAAAATAACATGTTCTGCTAAGAAAACAGGGTGTTTGCTACACTGAGGCTTTTCTGAATGGCTGACATCCAGAGATTCGTTTTCACATTGGTGCTTCCTTCCACCATTTGGGGCATGACAGGAAAAGATCAGAGAAAATATCGTTGGAAAGAGTTAATGGCAGGTGCCATGTTTGCTCACTGCTTCCTGCAGCCTTCAGCAGTTGATGCTTTTGCTATTAAATATTTTCATATGTAGTTTCCTATTTGCCTTGAATTACTGAAATATACTAAGCATATCTCTCCAAGGACCCAGAGCCACGATGTAATAGGCTCCTGCTAATAGCTTGAAACTGTACAGCAATCTAGTTTTAAAATACAACACAAATCTTTATCTAAAAGCACTAACACCCTACTCTTGTGTTCGTAGAGTATGTTTTCACATTTCCTCTTGCGATGCATAGGAAGGGGGGAAAAGCTACAAGAGAAATGATGCATTCCGGGCAAGGAGCCAATTTAAAAAGTCTGTTCTTTCCAGTTTGCTGTCACTTGTCGTGGTTAAACAAAACACGGAGGAGAAAAAGAGAAATTGGCTTCAGTGTAAATGTCAACATTCTGATTAAAGCAAACACAAAGCATTCAGAACTCTCGACAAAAAAAAAATTAAATTGAATTATGAAGGGTATGCAAATGGAGCCCTTCCTCTGTATGATTACTAGGACTTATGCATTTTGTATTTTCTGTCTGTGCTGGAGCAATCTATGCTGCAGGACAAGGTGTTCAGAAACAGGGAAGGGAAGGTGAACAACACATTTCCCAGCTAATGACAGTTGGAACCTACCAAAATACTGGCTCAGAAATAGCCCAATACCTTGCAAACACTGGGGAAGGTAGAAGGCTAACAGTATGGCCTGGTGCTTTTAGTCTATTGTCTTTGTAGCCAAGCAGGGTCCTCCCCTAGGATCAAACCCCAAAAGTGTTTATTTAAAGGATTCAAAAGATGCAATTTGTTAGAGGGGAGGGCTTTAAGAAAACTCATATTAAAATGCAGATATATAAACTGTATAGTGTCAGTTCCTTCCTATCTCCTTTAACACAGACCTTAGAAATGGAATTGTTTGAAATGTAGTTTGAAAGGGATCTCAGCATGCATCCATGATGTGCAGTTTTAAAGGTAACATAATACATTCCATTTCTGTAATTAAATTGAATGGGAAGATGAAAAAAAAAATGGTGCGCATTGGTCTGACTTTCCCAAGGGGAGAATATATTTGTCTTCTTGAGTGAACATGTATGGTTCTGTGTTAAGAGGCTATAATGTAGGGATGTATGTATGTGTCTGTGTTTTTGTGTTTAAATAAGTTTATATGCTAAATATAAGAAAAAATATTCCATTACCTTTCATTCTTTACTCTCCATGACCTCCATTACTATTGTTTGTGTAAAACTTACCTTTACCTGTAATTTTATGATTGCTTTCTGATTCATCACTGCTCTTGTCTCTTCCCTCTTTGGGCTATTCTGAAACTGCCTCCAAAGTTATAATATGCTCTCAGCATGTCATTTCCTATTCAAAAATCTGAAATGCTTACCCAGTACCTGCTAGAAAAGTCTAAACCCTAGCCTGACATTCAAGGCTTTCTCAAGTGGCTTCAAATTAACTCTGTATTCATTTCATAAATATTTAGGGTATCTACTGTCATTTTGCTTTTTCTTCACCTTGTTGCCCGTACGTTTTCTACTTTTGGCTTTTTTATTCCTCTTCCATCAAACTCTCTGCTTTTTCATTTCTGCAACTTTATTTTTGCTGTGCCCTTTCCTTGAATGGACCTTCCTACAGCTATACCTGCCAGACACTACCAGAAAAATCTTTCAAGTCTTCATTTCAAAAGTATCTCTTTCTTGAAATCTTCCCTATTACTAAATTTGAAAATGACTTCTTCCTCTCCAGAACTTTTATAGTTTTCTATTCATAATCCTTGGAACATATTATTATTATTTTGCATTTAATTATACAGATCTCCCTGACTTATGATGTGATTGTGTCCTGATAAACCTGTCGTAGTTTGAAAATACTGTAAACCGAAAATGCATTTAATACACCTAATCTACTGAATATCATAGCTTAGCCTAGCCTACCTTACAGCATGCTCAAAACACTTACATTAGACTACAGTTGGGCAAAATCATCTAACACAAAGCCTGTTTGATAGTATTGAATATCTCAGGTAATTTATTGACTACTGTACTGAAAATGAAAAACAGAATGGTCATGTAGGTGTAAAATGACTGTAAGTGTATTGGTCGTTGACCCTTGTGATCATGTGGCTGACGGAGCAGCCAGCTGCCCAGCATCACAAGAGAGGACCATACCATATATTGCTAGCTGGGAAAAAGATCAAAAGTCAAAGTACGGTTTGTACTGAATGTGTATTGCTTTCCCACCACCATCAAGTCAAACAATTTTAAGTCGGGAGACTGCCTGTGTATATCCTGCATCTGGTCAGAAAGAATCTTAGAAACTGAAGCCTTCGTTTCATGCATCTTCATGTCCTGCCCAAAACTCATACACTGTAAGTGGTGAGTTGTAAATCCAGACAACATTGTGAAGGTTACATCACCTATCAATGTTCCAGTTCCCTTGTCCATGAAATGTGGACAAAAATTTTTCTGTCTCAGGGCATTATGAAGAGTAAAGGAAATAATGTTTGTAAAACTGTGTAGAGTTCTAAGTATTACATAGAATTTATATTATCTAAATTTTTAATATTGATAATGCATCCAGATACATAAATAAATTAATGAAGATAGCAGTACATATAAGTAGACACTAGAACAGGAACATCGGCTCTTCGCTGGATGCTTTTCATAGATTTAACAAAGTTCTCCCTGTAACTTTGTAAGAATATTGACTGTATTCCTGAAGCTGGGCAGGCTACATGCAGATAACCAGTCTGACTCCAAAGCCTGTGATGTTCTTCAACCCCTCAGGAATTTATTCCTTGGACTGTCCTAAATAACAGTGCAACTTTGTTAACCTAGACACAGGAACAACATACCCCAGCCCTACTATTGACCCATCCCCCCATTCCTTTAGTGTGTGAAAATAAATTCAGTGTAATTCAGAGGACCAGACATGTTTACTTTGAGCCCCAATACCCCCATTTCCTGTGCTGTTTTTCCCCCAGATCCAGTGCTATCTAGGATTTCCCTAAATTTGTGTCCTAATGCATTAATTAACTTTTTGTTTAACAATCCTCTAGACTGCCTATTACAAATGCAGATCTCTGTCCCCACTGTAATAAGTGTTACAGGTATTGATGAAATTTGTCCTCAGACCACACTTTGAAAAATAATGCTGTAGACAATAAAGTTCAAATGGGTTTAGGGCATACTCTGCCCCAATCACACAGAAACTTTTCATGTGGTATGAAGTGAGACTTGTAACATTTAATAGGATGGAGAGACTAGAGATGATCAAATATCACTCCCCAGGGCACCTAGGTGGCAAAGTCAGTTAAGCATCTGCCTTTGGCTCAGGTCATGATCTCAGGATCCAAGGATCAAGCCCTGCATCAGGCTCCCTGCGTAGTGGGGAGTCTGCTTCTCCCTCTGCCTCTGCTTTTCTCTCTCCCTCTGCTAAAAAAAAAAAAAAAAGTGTTTGTGTGTGTGTGTGTATAAATATATATATAAAATATAAATAATATAAATAAAAACATAATACATTTATATCTTCATTATAATATTTATATACACACACGCACACTCCCCATTTCATTCAGGAAAATGAGACCTAGATAGAGTTTAATTGGAATTAACAGACGTAAGGAATAAAGGCCAACTCAAATTCTTGTCATGGTTTTTTAATGGAATTCTCATTCATTCATTCAATACCATCTTTTTGAGCCCCCACATTATAGTGTTATGCACTGAAGAAAGCCAGCCATAAATAGCCTCATCTCTCTGGAACTTTACCGTCTGGATGTGGAAACTACATTGTCTTATAAACAAAAACTATAAAACATGAACAGGAATTCCGAAGAGATTATCACAGGTGTGTCTCAAATAGTGAATTAAAAACACACACGCACACATTTTAGGTTTTTATGTGTAACATGGGAGCTGGTGTGAAACAAGACAGAGATGGTGAGGGCTTATCTGCTTCATCACCAGCAGAGTCCTCCTGATGGGGAGAGGTCAAGGCCTTGCCAGCCTATTTCCCACATTTCCTCATCTGTGCACTCAGATTTGGGAATGATGGCTTCTTTTATTGTTGTTTTCATGTAGAGAAAAATACACGTTCCTTCCTTCAAAGTAAACATTTTGGAAACTGTTGTGATTGTTCAAATTTCTTTAAAGACCTTGATGCCACTTACCATTGCTTTTTAGACTGCAGGAAACATAATGAAACTGAAGTCTCTCATGGAGCTTTTATTCCTCTTCTTTCAGACTTAATAGAAAGCAGTAGGGGACACTTGGGCCACCAATGTCAGTGCCATTTCAGGGTCTGCTTTGGTTTTATTCTCAAAAATGGCATTGAATTAATTTTTTTTTTTTTTTAACAGATGTTTTGCTTAGAAGAAGCCCTGACATTTGCCATTTATCTCCTCCTCTTCCTTCTCCTCCCCCACTCCCCTGGCCTGCTTTTTCTTCCTCTGGGGCAGGACAAAGGCCTGAGTTTGAATGGGATCTTTCCCTGATAGTGCTTTTATCAAACTTTATTTGACCACGGCCCACAGTATGAAATATATTTTACATTGAGACCCGGCATGTAAACACACAGAAACACACACATACACTCATTTTTTGACAAAAGTTTGTATCTTCATTGGACAATTTATACATTTTTTTCCCTTTAGACATCTCCCACTTCCAAAATACTAACTTTGAATCTGTCTTCTGATATTGGCCTTTAGCAGTGAAATTTATTTTTTTTTAAGATTTTTTTTTATTTATTTGAGAGAGGGAGAGAGAGCATGAGCCCGATGGGGGTGGGTGGGAGGGGAGGAAGGGCAGAGGGAGAAGCAGACTCCCCGCTGAGCAGGGAGAGCCTGACTGGGCTCTATCCCGGGACCCTAGAATCAGGACCTGAGCCGAAGGCAGAAGCTTAACCAATTGAACCGCCCAGGCACGCCTCACATTTATTTTTTTACATGGAATCTCACTGCGGTTATATTTCATTAGGTGAGGATTCACTTTTCTTGAATTTTCAACTCATTTTATTTGACTCTAAACACAGCATTTTCACCTCTGAGTTCTCAAAAATCCTAAGTAGCTATCAAAAAAAAAAAAAAAAAAGAAAGAAAGAAGGAAACCCAACAACAACAAAAACATACCTTAGTTGTAAATCATATTCTCTGATATTTTTAATCCATTTAAGAAATACTAAATGAACTTCCATCCTTAATGGCTTACAACAGGCAAACTGAAAACCCTGCCTCGCAGTGAAGAGGTTGTTAATGGCTGCAAAATTCTGGGAAGGATTCTGAGGGTGAGCTCAGACTTCAGTGGAAGGCATACAGCATACAGCAGACTCAGGTCTGCCAAGGGAATGGCCAGCCACTGAGCCTTCTGCAGGTAGTGACATTCTTTAACCTTCAGATAGTTTTGAAGTCCTCTGGAACCTCAGCATTTTACTTAAACTATGGATCACTCAGGACTATATTATGACTTTCGAGGACCCTAGGCACTTTCCTTCATAGGTCCCTCTCTCAATATATACATTTACATTTCTATCATCTATCTATCTATCTATCTATCTATCTATCTATCTATCTATATCTAATGACCGTGTTGGTATAAAGACAAATATAATCCAGGCTGGATTGATAATGGAACAGTTATTAATATTATTATATTCGCTTTTATCTTCTAATTTTAAAAGAAGCTAAAATTGAGCTTGTATCCTGGGGCGCCTGGGTGGCTCAATGGGTTAAGCCTCTGCCTTCGGCTCAGGTCATGATCTCAGGGTCCTAGGATCGAGCCCCGCATCGGGCTCTCTGCTCAGCAGGGAGCCTGCTTCCCCCTCTCTCTCTGCCTGCCTCTCTGCCTACTTGTGATTTCTCTCTCTCTCTCAAATAAATAAATAAAATCTTAAAAAAAAAAAAAAGAAACTAAAATTGAAACACTTTCATGTTAGTTTGCAAAGTGGCCCTCTGTACACAGAGGGCAAGGAGAGACTGAAGAGGCAAGCCACTCCAGATTGATATTTGGCACTTTTAATTAGGAAGAGAATTTACATATGAGGCTTATCTTGGGGCAGCTGCAGGATGAATAGATATCTACACCCACCAGCCAGAATCCCAAGTTGATATAGAGGTCTTAATTGGGTTCAGTCACATATTTAGTTCAGATGGTGTCCACAACACCCTAGTCTCTCAAGACCGAGTCCTCCAAATAGAATCTAGTATGGGAATGGTGGGCGGAAAGTATATTTTGAGGAAAGGGGTGGGGGTGAAGAACATCTGATTCTCCTGGGCCAGCTCGTTGGTCAACTGGTGGTCTCATTTTTTCAATGAGCTCTTCCAACATTTCATAAACTACTAACTGTAGAGTAGGGACTAGATACTGTGCCTATCATCTGGATGAACAGTTTGTCCTAGAATCCCTAAATTTTAATGCAAAGTATACTTTGTAATTCACAGATGAAAGAACTGACTCCTTTTCTTGTATGAGTAGAAAACATGTTCTATCTAATTTCTAGAATAGTGAAGATTAGATTATATAGTGCACCCGCTTCTTATAGCTAATAGTACAAATTCTGTGGTTGGTTATTTTTTTTTAGAGATACCATAGTGGGTGTGGGTAGCAGAACTATTTGGAAATTTGGATAGAGCCCAGTATATGCCTAGGGTCAAGGCTAAGCCTTCGAAATTTTATAAGGAATTAGACTAGAGGAAGGGAGTAGTAGTTTAGAGAAGGGATTCAGAAAGTTTGACAAAAATAGAATATTCTTTGGTTTCAGCCTTTTGTTCAAAATCACATTTGTCTAAATCAAATTACTTTTACTAAAGGAAAAACAAATATATACAAGTTATATATATTTAAAAGCAGTAATAGTAAACAATGCAGATAATAAAAAGAACATCTATAATTCAATAATTCCACAGAGATCTAGTCACTGTTAATATTATGAACTATAACCTTTAAGAAGCATATGCATATATGTATGTATGAACATATACAACTTTTAACCAAAAACATGGTCTATTATTATAGGTTGTTCTGCCACCTGCACTTCTACTCAAAAATAAATCATAGACAACTTTCATATCACTAATATTTCATCTGAAATTTAAATCTCAATCCATGGTAATACAACCCATCACTTGTTAAATGGACCTCTTGCTTGTGGAATTCAGGTTTTCCACAGTTACTTGCTAATCAAATAGTGCTGTCCTAAACTTACATAAGCCTGTGAGCAATGATATATGCATCTGTATTCTCTCAGAAAAAAAAAAATCATAGAAGTGGAAGTTCTGAGGGAAATTATTATATACTTCAGATAGTTAACTGTTTTTGCATCTTCTTTAGAATGACTTGTCTATTCATGCCTATATCCCATTTCTCTCTTACTTTTTTTCTTGATTAGAAAACATACTTTATATAACAAAAATGTTAACCCTGTGATTGTTGTACATATTGAAAATATTTGTACTAATTTATCTCCATTTTTTTGAGGTTACTTTCCTTCTCTCTACAGATGTTTTAAAATTTTATTTGGTAAAATCTATCAGTATTTCCTGTTTGATTTCCTTCTTTGGTAATAGGATCATATAAAAACACTTCTACACTTTAAAATTACGTGACTGTTCACTAATATTTCTTCTGTTATTTGAAGTTTAAAAGATATGTCTGTATTTAAATTATTTGTGGTTCATTTTGGTATAGTACGTGAAGTATAACCCGATTTTGCATTTGTTTTTTTTCCATCTGAATTTATAAACGTAATGCATTCCTACTTTTTTGAGATTGCTTCTGTATCATGTACTAAATTCTGATATGAAGTGTGGCTGATTTCTGGACTCATTTTTATTTACCTATTAGTCTCTGTACCAGCATCATACTATTTTAATTTTTGAAGTTGTAAAAAATAGTAAGATAATGAACTAATTATATCTTTTTTTCCCCTAAAATGAGCTACTCTATCATTTAATTAGAAGAAATATACAGTATTTTTTTTTTCAAGTTAAATATTTGGAAATCTTATTGAAACCGTTAAGGTTTAATTGACAAGAATAAATGTTTCACAGTATTGTATCTTTTCCTCCAGGAACATAGGACATCGCTCTATTTATTTATTCATGCACACACACAAACACATGCATGTAGATGTGTAAATATATAGCTAGGTAAAGTTTTATAGACTTCTTGACTAATATATTTTCGCTTCTTGGTATTTTTTATTTTGGTTGCTATGGCAAATAGAATCTTTTTCTTCTTTATGTGTTCTAAGTGGTTATTGCCACTGTGTAGGAAAGCTTTAGAGTTCTCTACTTATTTTGTAACTGTAAACCTTACTGTATTTCATCGTTAGCTCAAAATCAGTTGTCTTTGATGCACAGAGTTTTTGGAGTAGACAATCTTATAATCTGTAAGTAATGGTATTTTGTCAATTCCTTTATAGTATTTATAGCTCTGTGTTTTTATTATCCTATTTCATCAGGTAGAACTTCGGAAACTTGTTGAATAATAGCAGTGCTAGCAGACATCTCTGTTTTTTCCAGAATTTATTGGGAATGCCTCTGGAGTTGTGTAGTCAAATAAGGTGTACATAGTTTCAAAACAAGTTTTTATCCTTGTTCCTTGTTCATTCTGAAGTTGTTTTTTGTTTTTGTTTTTTTTTACTTTAGTCTGTTTATTTTAAAAACAGAAATAGATTTAAACTTTGTGAAATGCACTCTGACATCTATTAGGTTAATCATGTTTTTGTCTCTCTTTTGACCTATTTTTTTTTCTCTTTTGACCTATTGATGGGGAAAATTATATTTATTGCTGTCCTAATAGGTGAACCCATCTTTTTTTTTTTTTCCCCAGGAGGTGGGGGAGGCAGAGGGAGAAAGAGTCTTTTTTTTTTTTTAAAGATTTCATTTATTTATTTGACAGAAAGAGGGAGATCACAAGTAGGCAGAGAGGCAGGCAGAAAGAGGGGGCGAAATAGGCTCTCCGCTGAGCAGAGAGCCCGATATGGGGCTCGATCCCAGGACCCTGAGATCATCACCTGAGCCGAAGGCAGAAGCTTTAACCCACTGAGCCACCCAGGCACCCCGGGAGAGAGAGTCTTAACTAGGCTCCATGCCCAGCTCAGAGCCTGATGCAGGGCTCAATCTCACAACCCTGAGATCATGACCTGAGCTGAAATCCAGAGTCGGATGCTTAACAGACTAAGCCACCCAGGCGCCCGTGGTGAACCCAACTTACATACCTGAAGTTGTTTGGCCATGGTGTATCATTCTTCTGATAATGGCACAGAATTTAATTTGCTAAAGTTTTACTTAGCATTTTTGCAGCTATACTTATAGATGTGATTATTCTACAATCTATGTGCATGCATATGTGTTTGCATACACACATGCTCTTTATCAAGCATGGTATCAGATTTATTCCTGCTACAAAAAATGAACTGAAAAATGTATTTTTCTCTGGAAAAACTGGAACAATTTAGATTTCATGAAAATGTTGCTGTCTCCTGCAGATTTGATAGATCAGGAATTTAAAAGAATTAGCCAATAGTATTAGCCTCTTTGGCTTGGAAAGTTTTTTTGTTGTCGTTCCTTGTTTTGTTTTGTTTTGTTTTGTTTTGCTTTTCTCTGAATGAGGATTTGAGCTTAATCTCAGGCTAGCCTAATTGAGAAATACTAACAGCACCTTTGCTATAAGTATGAACTGCTGTTGGGGTATTGACTATAGGCACTGGAGGACATTCTGGCAGAACTGAAAAAGCACATGAGGGTACAATGTTAGAACGAAAGACTGGAGCCAGGTGCCTAGGGAACCTGTAATATGTACAGTTCTTTCCCCTCCAAAGACCTATTTCCATCCATACATGCTTTAATGAAAACCTCCAGCCCTTTCACATATAATGTCAAAGGTTCAAATAGATAACCTGCAGGCTTCCCTCCAATTTTTTGACTCTTTAAGCCTTTGAGTTTCTAAAGCCCCAGAGTGTCTCTTGGCCTCTGGAATTGGGCATGATTTGACCCAGGACTTGGGTGAAGAAATGATTTTCAGTTTAGCCTATGTAGTTTATTTCATCACTTAATCATGAACTTCCAACTCTTTGTGAGCCAACAACAACAATAGTGGTTTGTATAAGTCACATAAGAAAAAGGCACATCTATATCTTATGAGTCTCTTTACAAAGGGAATTATAGAAGATGTCTGCTTACTAGAAAAAAAAAATCGCCTAAGTTAAGACAGTGGAAGTGCCATTAAGTCATTTTTCCATCCCTCAGAACCTGGCAGGGAATTGTTCCCCATGGTGCATTTTCCTGCTTCTCTTGCAGCCAGGTTTTAAACATCTTAAGCTATAGCACTACCGTCCCCTCCCCTGAGCAGTGACTATACTGCCTCATAAATCTCTTTGGTCGGAATTCTTTCCAACATAACTCCAGGTCCCTTGTGATGGATTCTTTCTGCCCCTGGGAGGCCCTTTAGTTTTGTCATGTGCTAAAGGAAAGAAAGCAGGAATTGGATTGTGCAAACATCAGAAAGCAAGTCTTGCTATCCATCGCTTACTTTCTTAGCTACAAATTGAAAACTTCAGATCTTATAGAATGCAACACTGACATTATCACACAGGAAACCTCATAAATATCAATTAGTCGAGCATTCCTGGTAAGTTCCCTGAGAAGGGGAAACTTGAACATTTTATTCAATTCTGGAAACCCAGAGTCTAAAAGAGTGCCTGGCAAATAGTAAGTGCCTAATAAGTATATGTTAAATGCCTGTATAAATGAATGGATTACCACACGTCAGACAAAATATTCTGCCCGGTGGGGATCCCAACAAAAGAAACATGACTCCTGCCTCACAAAAAACTATGTCTGACTGTAGAGGTAGATTCATACTGGAAATGAAGTACTTTGGGGGTGATCAGGGTTTAAGAGCTATGCTGCAGATTCAGAGGGTATAAAGATGAGGCATAATATTAATGGAGGTGGATCCTAAGTGAATCTTTGGTTGATGGGCAGGTTTTAAATTGCCAGAGGGGAGGGGCAATCCATGGAAGAGACCACTCCTCTTTCCATTTGTCCCCTTAACTACTTCTCAGAACACCTGTGAGTTTACCTAACTCAATTAATCCACAATTCCTGAGAACCTGGTTTTATAACCTATGGTTGAGAAGACTGTAGTGTTTATTCAAATGACATTTCAACCAGAACTGTAACTGGTAAGCTAATGGAAACATGCTGCTCAGACTGAAACTAGCAAGCCTTTGTGATACACCCTGAACAGGTTCCCAGAACCTCAGTGACCCTCCAAGATCGGTCTAGGGGACACTTGTTATCTGTGAGCAGGTGAGAAACTCTGGTTCTCTCTCTCCACCCTTCTCCATATACAGGTTTTTCCACCCACAGCTAGCCAGCCCTCTACCTAGCTCTTTAGCCTAGGAGTGTTTTTTGTAAGCAGGTGACAACCTAACACTTAGAAAGGAAGCACAGAGAATCTGCCTTTAGCTATTGTTGTTCATGTCTATGTGTGTATTTGTGTATATGTTTTTTCCATTTCAAATCTCTGAATAAATAGTGTGCAGGCAGTCACAACATCCCAGAACAGGGAAGTATGGAGCCGTTGTAATTCTCTTTTCTGTCAGAACAGCATATGACTATAGAACTGGCCCTTTACATAAACTCTCAGGTGATTGCTCATAAGGTGGGTATAATTTGGGGTATCATCAGAATCCGTCCTTTGCCTTAAATTGCCTTCTGCCTCAGTTTGTCCTAAAGCCAGGAGCTCTCATATTAGACATCAAATGTAAAGAACCCCATTTTTTTGAAAATACTGCCAGGAGAGATTATACATTAAATTAAATTTGTGTTACCTGTTATAACACCTTTCCCTGAATTAGTTTATCTAACTTAGCTGTCCAGTCACTGAGTTAAACTTTAGTGAAATGACATATAAAAAAGAAATATCTGATTTCTTTTGTTATGAATTGTGTTCATATGAAGAAATTCATATGTGGAAGCCCTACCTCATAATGTGACTGTATTTGGAGGTATGGCTTGTAAAGAGGTAATTTAAGTTAAACGAGATTATAAAGGTGGGCCTCTAATCCAAGAGGACTGAAGTCTTTCTAAGAAGAGGAGGAGACACATGGAGCACACAGAAAAGAGCCCATGTTAGGACAAAGTGAAATGGCCACCATCTGCAAGCAAAGAAGAAGAGAAGCCTCAGGAGAGACCAAACCTGTGGACATCTTGATTTTTGGACTTCCAGCCTCCAGAACTATGAGAAAATACATTTCTATCGTTTAGGCCACCCACTCTATTGTATTTTGTTATGACACCCCTAGCAAACTAATATTCTTTATAATTTTATTATTAATACATTGGTGTTACTGATCTTTAGAATTACCCTTCCTTCAGCAAGTCTCACTTTACCGGCTTCCTTCCCCCACAAAAAAGTAAAGAAAACAGGGATGCACAGCTCTCCCAGGGGTTCCCTTTATTCATCCTCATTACAGAACTGACTACATGGGGTTGAAGATTTCCTCATCTCTCACCTGGTTGCACCAATACATTGAAGCTCTTTGGTGGCAAGGGCTGTGTCTTGTTCAGTATTTTAATGGTGCTCTGTAGTACAGTGCCCATCATATGTTACACACTCAAAAAATGTTGAATTTAATCAAATTTAATGTATTGAAAGAATGTCATGTATATTTTAGAGATACTCTAAAATCAGCATTTTCACTTCAAGAACCCATAGACTGTGACAGTTAGCATGATTGATTTGTTTGTTATTGTCAAGTGGTGCTCTTATTGTTTTATCTTGTAGTAGGTCTGGAATAAGAGAAGAGTCTATCAGATAAATGGTGCTGTATTTATAATTGTGTATATCAAACAGTTAGTGTTTCTATAGTCCTGTGAAGCTGTTCCACACTCTACACAAAATTTGCTACCATGTCACGTCAGTGGTTAAAATCTCAAAGGCTTTCCTATGGCTTCCAGAGAAACATTCCAAGTCTCTGTGTTAGCAGAAATGGCTAGTCTTAACATGACTCTCACCTAATTTTTTAAGCTTTGCTTAGCTGCCCCATTGTTGTTATGCACCCTTTTTATTTTTATTTTTTTAAAGTAGGCTCCATGCCCAGTATGGAGCCCAATGTGGGGCTTGAGCTCACAACTCTGAGATCAAGACCTGAGCTAAGATCAAGAGTCGGACACTTAAAACTGACTGAGCCACCCAGACTCTCCATTATGCACCCTTTTTACAACACACCACACTAAACCTTCATGAAATTCACTATTCCCTCCCTTTGTCCATCTGGAAAAACTCGATTCATATTTCAAAATTCAGTACAAATGTCATTTTCTATGAAGCCTTAATGATGATACAAAGCAGTTGGTTTTTCCATTATTTTCCCACTGCATTCTGAATATTCACTGAATGTACACTCTCCACCTTCTGTTACAATTTCATAGAAATGCCAGCCCCCAAAAGTTCAAAGAAATACCAGTAATAACAACACACCATCACTGACTAAGAAACAGTTGTCAAGTAACTTAATAGAATTAGATGATGACTTCTGCCCCAAATCTCAACTGATCTTATAGCCTTTGTTTTCTTCCCTCTCTTTATTGCCTAAGGTTTATACCATAAAACAGATAAGACTTGATGATCCTCCTTTATTAGGTGTGACATAAGGAGGACTGAGACTAGCTTGGCTTTCAAATTCACAAAAAATTTGGTTCACTGCAAGATGCTTATCCTCATAACACACATTTTGATGACAGAAATCTCAGATAAGTTGAAGTTTTTCCATTGTATCACTAGTTCATTTCCTTCTTTCTTCCAGTTCTGTGCTTCTTCACTGCATGATAATTGGAGAGAGTATTATATAATTCTCACAAGCAATATACATGCCAAATGTGATATTCACTATCAATTCAGAGATGCTTATTCTCAGAGAGCTCATCCAACTATTTTGCCTTTGTCCTATGGTGTTTTAGTTTCTTATGGCATAAACCAACTGCCCTGGAAAATTCCGAGATATACTAGATGTTTCTGACATCACAGAACCCAATATATTGCTTAGACTCATGCAAGGCTCCCTAAATGTCCAATATAAATATATCACATTAGGACTAAAATTTCATAAAACTAACAAATATAGGGAAATTGTGGGAAAACATCTCAAGACAAAAGAGAAGGCCATGCAACATAAAAGAGTTATCCAGGTCACAAATAAATCAAGGTTTACAATAATTTAAAGAATTTCAATATCTTGTTCTTCCTCCAATAAGTTAGTCTCAATTCATTATTTTATCGTTTCCATTTCAGAACCCTCAGTCAGATATGCATTTGCACATGAGACCTGCCTGCCTCCTTACTCATTTTGGTTTAACTCCACCTGCAGAATAAAAGCCAATCTTCTCAGCAATCCATTGCCTTCTCATTATGGCCTGAATTCAGCCTTTAGGATTAGAACTCCATAGTTTAACGCAACTCTCCCTGTACATATATTTTACCTTAACCAGACTTCTTGAAATTCTTCAAACATAGCATGTATCTTCATGCCTCTGGGTGTTATTTCATTCCAGCTGTTTCTGTTGCCCGAAATACCCTCCTATACCCAGACCATGTCTGTTCATTCTCAGGGTCCAGCCCAAATTCAGTCTCCATGAATTCTTTAATCTTTTCACAGTTAACATAAACTAATTGTTCTTTAGTAATGTCACAAAACTACACACAGCTCTTTGTTATCAGGTGATGTGCTATTTGACATTTTCATATAGTCTCCATCCTTCTTACTATACCTAACATCCCCTCTCTCAAGAGTGTAAGTGGTGATTTCTTTCCTAACCATCTATCTTATGTCCGTTATCCTATTTCATGTGGCCTAATCTATGTTGGATATAGACATTAGGATTATCTGAACAATTTCCAAATATTTTACATAATGAAATATACAAATATTGAACGAATTGTTACATTTTACTCAAGAAGATTTGCTACTGACAATACAGGAAAAGGCAAGTGCTCGGATATTTTCAAGAGAAACAGTAAAGTAAATCTTCAAAGAGACATTTCAAAAAGTAAAAGCAAAGATATTATTTTTAAGGATAGGATGAGCTATCATCTTAAATCTTCAGAGACGAGCTCTATACTGTGACTCTTCAAATTGAAGTTTCTAAAAACTGAGGTAGTAGGAAATTTGCACCTGAGACAGCCTAGTACCAAAGCCCACCTTACACAATTGATAAAAATGTGTGTGAGCAAGTACAGAGTTCCCAAGGGGGGCGGAAAATAAATATTTTTTATCTCTGAAATTGTTGAGTAAAGTTATGTGAGAAAGATAGTCTTTTGCATAAAGTGGTTAAGATCAACATTTGTCCGTTCTAACAGAACAAGTCTTCCATGGGTAGTAAAATTAACTGAGACCCTAAGAAGTAACAACCTAGGGACTGTAGTGATTGAAAGAAAACATACATTGAAAATCACTCTTCAGAGACTCTGAGGAGTTCTTCGGAAAAGAAATTCATTCATCTTTGTTTAACCAGCATTTCACAAACTTATTTAAACATGGAACACTGTTATTTTTCTGCAAAGTGACCTATCCAGCTGAGTTTAGAGAATTCTGCCTGCAAGGGCTTTCCTGATGTTTACTTTACCCAGATTGTGTGTGTGTGTGAGTGTGTGTGTGTGTGTGTGTGTGTAGAGTAGGATAGGTGCATGCATTGCAGAAGATCTCTCATGCCTTGGGCATTTCCTTCCTGAGGAGCTTTGATAAAGGATAAGAAGTCTCAGTTCTTCTTACTCAAGCCCTGGTCTTCCTAGTTGAGTGAGACCATCCTCACTCTCCATTAGCTCTTAGTCATGCCAAAAATTGGATACAAAGGAAAAAAAAAGACAAAATTAAACATCAGAGAAAAGAGAGAGAGAAGAATGGAGTATAAAAATGAAGAAATGACTTAAAAACTGAATACCAATAGCAAAGCATAGAAAAAAATTTCTGCCAGATGTAGCCAGCTAAAGTCTAACTGAAGTTTCAGCAGTAGGCATTCCATCTGTCATATCAAAACATTTTCAATATCATCTACCAATACAGCACTAAATTCTGGACTGCCATTAATGTCAACCCATTTATAATTTTGGCCTGCAGCACTACAAAAAGGCAGATGACAGCCTACTATTTCACACCTGCTGTTGAAATGAATAAAAATGACTGAAACCCTTAAAAGCAGAAAAAAGAAGAAAGGGAAAAATAAAGCCAACAATACTACACAATAAGGCTGGAGAGAATTCCCTGCTTGCCTTGTGTTTTGAATACCTGGTTTTGGCTGATGTGTCCTTTATATATCTAACAGCAATAAATACAATTTGGCCCAGGTATAGAAGCTGGCCTGCTTGGGAATAATTTCTTCCCTCTTTGATCGGTACTATTTTACCTGCACTTTCATGACTTACACTGATCCACATTCTCCTTGACATAAATGAATATGATACATGCTTTCTGTAACATTCCTTTGTGAACTTTGTCGTATATGGTATTGGGTATGTTTTGATGGACCCATGCCATCTGAAATGTTGGTACTATTTCTTGTACTTTTGGATTCTCTTTATTGTTCTCGCCCGAAGAGTGTGCAGCACAATGTAGGGACCATAGAATGTTAGATATTGGCATGACATCTGATTTTGCTTTCTTTAATCCACCCAACTATAAGCGGAATGTTTAATATAACTTTGAATAATCAGATGCTCTGGTTGCTAATCCTTGGGTTTCCCTGATCTGGCCAGCTATAGTTACAACAGGCAGCTGACCTCAAAGTGTAGATGGCAGATCCCTACTTTTATTATAATATTAAGCTATCATTTGCCCTTTACACTGTCTTGACATTTGCATTGATGGTACTAACGCTAGGGTGGGTGAAATTTCTGGCACCTAAGCAAATAATATTTTTGTTTTTTGGTTTTTTTTGTCTTAAAATTATCTAATAGTTTCAGTTTAAACCTCAAATTATTCATAAATCTGTGATTTGGCCATTTTGAGAACAAAGAGAAGTTTTCAGTACATTCAGTCTCTTGATACAGCACAAATCCAGATTATGTAGAATGATATTCAATGGAATGTTCCACTCCTGTTAGATTAAAATCACAATCACAAAGCTGAAAACAAGTCCCAAGTACACACCATTCTAAAGTTAATCACGATGCAATACAAATTCCTCTAGAGCCCAGTTCTGTTTCTCAGAACTTCAGCCTATATAAAGAGAAGATGAAGAATTCAAGAAAATTTACTTAACTGTGAGATGTCAATCTTGGGAGATAATGTTATGACTTTGTCTTTTTTCTCTCTGTTGGGAAGGGATTGTTTCAATATCCAATTCTTTGTAGAGCTTGATGGTATCTACCAGAAAGCTGATTCTCATTCCCTGGTTAAGCATCTGTTGAGACATCATTCTAGCTGATCTGATTGGACCTATTTGAGTAGTGAAAAAGAATTGGAGAGAGTCTGTAGACAAAAATAAGGGACATCCATGCACTCATATCATTGAAGTAGCAAAGGTGTATAAAGTAAGTTTCCCTTGGGCTAACTGTATGCATCAAGCATACACAGGCTTGAAATGACTTGCATATGTTACCCAAAATGTGCCTCTGATATTGGAGGATTCCCCAATGGTAAAATATCTTGTATATTACCAAGAATTGGAATGAGAAGAAGTAATAAGAAGCTAAACCATAAAGGACATTCTCCACATCAGAAAACTTACCTCTTGTAGGGTTTAACATGTACCCCTCTGAACTACAACTTGAATACCCACCACATATAGGCTCCGTACGGGTTCACAAGTAAGAAATACTTGATCTTTTCTATCAGTTGCCCAGGAATCAACCCACTAAAGGAGAAAAAGAGGAAGCTGAAAGGGAGGGGTGCTCAGGAGCAGGCCCCACTCACTACCACACAGGTCCCTAATGGAAGGAACTCAGTTTTATTTACCAAAAAGTGATGTGTAAGCAGAGGAGGCTACTTCAGATCAGAAGCAGCCTTCTCTGTTTTAAGAGATGGGAAGATAAATTTTACTGCAAAATTGAAGGTAATAATCAGAAAAAAAGAAATGAAACTATTTCAAATTTGTTGCCCCACTCAGTTTAGATTCTAATCTATCCTTACTAAAGTTGGCTTAGATCTTAAATATGACAATAGTTACATTGTATACAAAATCCTAGTTCACACAACATTTTTCTAATATCATTACTCCAGATTTCCAAATACTCTAAATAAATGAAAATGTCTCCTTGTATATAATGCTAAGTGAGAAATGCCTACAAAGCAACATTTTCATATTTATTTTTCCCATACAACCAGTATCTTCCTCTGAATCTCACAAATTCCAGTTGTATTGGTTTTTCTCATGTCAATGATGTTGCAGTGAATATTTGTACCTGCAAATAACCAATATGCTATATTTGACTGTGTGCTGTCAGAATCCTCTAATTAAAAAGAATTGGTCTCTGAAACACTCATCCTTGGCACAAATAGGAAAACCTGTCAACAAGGCATGTGATTTGTAGAATACAGGAAAAAAAAGAGTAGCAGTGTTATCATCCATCATTACTTGGGGAACATCTAGAGGCAGTCTAGCAACATTTGTCCAGAGAGTGAACAGTAGGATGCCTCAATTTTCCTGAATCATCTACCTACTTTGGAAAGTCTCTTTCTGAAAAATACATAGCTTGCCTTGCAAGCTTCTGTCAGGGAGCACCGAAGCCTTGTAAGTGAGAACCATGGAATTGTAAGGAACTGTAAAAGGGATCTTCAGAGCTATTTAATATAACCTTCATAATTTATAGGTGAATAAATTCTGGCACTGATAAGTTGAATGACTTGCCCAAGGTCCACAGGACCATGATTCAGACCTCTTAATTGCAGTCTAGTCTTTTTCCATTAAGATTCTTGTTCCAAAAAAAATCTGTTTTTACCTCAGAGACATTTTACTTACCTCAGAAACATTTCCAAGTCTGAGTCTACGGAACTTAGGTGAAAACGGGGGCCAGGAAGATTCTCTTTTACTGTAAAGAAGAATCAGGGCCACAGCTAAATTGATAATCTTTCTTTCTGGAAGATACTGCCAACTGTAGAGTACAAAAGATAAAATTAGCAGCTGTCAAGTAATTAGGATATCTAGGACACAAAATACCATTTCACAATTTCTCTTAGTTACATATAATGGTGCTTTTTGGGAGCAAATGGAAAATTTTAAGAACCATGGTCTCTACCCAAAGTGAATTTACAGGCTATCATCCACAGGTATGGAATAATCCCAATATGAGAGAGTAAAGATGATGGATAGCAATGGATTATTCTTTCCTCTAGGAAATTTTAGGGTCTGATAGCTCAAAACATATGACAACTACAGGTTCATGGTGGATATTTGTAATATCCTGCATCACTTGACAGTTTGTAACAACTGCCAAAGGAAAGAGGATTCGTAAGGGCTGGAGACCAAAGAGAATGTTGGAAAGTAGATTGTTTGTTACTGTTAGAAGGGACTTGCTTGGCAAACTTCAGGAAAAATTGAGTGTCTATTGCTGAAAGAGTAAATATAGCAGTGAACTGTGAGTGAAAATTGGGGCAGATCAGTCACAAGTAATGCTGGGGTAAATAGAGAAGTGGAACCAGAATGAACAAATGCATAAAGGCAGCCATGTTGTTGGGTAACAGTGGGTTTATCAAATATTGACAAACATGAAATGATTGTAATCAGTCACTGTCAAAGGAGAACAGGTCCCCTCCTCTCTTTTACAAATGATCCAATTAAAGGAAACATGTTGGCTATAAAAGTCAAAATCAACAATGCACTATATACTGACAACCCATCCAACATATAAAATCAATAGTGCATTCTGCTGCCATCCAGCACAAAGCGACAGTAGCAACTTCCCCACCTCTTTAGTCAAATATGACACTGTATCAATCGATCAAAACTCAGTACTTATTGAGGAAGGCTTCTGAAGAATGCAAACTGCATTGTGCCTCTACCCTCCCACCCCCTCTCATTTTATTTCAATAAATTTTAACTTAAAGGCATAATACCTAAGAATGTTCTGTTGGCACACAGAGTGGGTTTTTTTTTGTTTTGTTTTGTTTTTTGTTTTTGTATAATCACCATACAATTTGACACTGACTGTATTTACAATAAGATTATAAAAACACTGTAGGGCTAGAAATGCAAATGCCATTGAATTGGAAACTAATTTTAGTTGTCTCCATACCATGGCTTTGTCCAAGTCCTTCATTCAGTGTGACAAACCAGACATAGATGACTCCAATTAGTCAACAAGCTTTCAGGAGAACTAAAAATAATCTGAAAGGGAACTGAACATAGGATATGGAACAAATTGTGTGTTTGGCAGAAAAAAAGTACAATTCACAATTTAGTATTTGGTGTAGTGTGAAAAGGGCAGTGGAGTGGAATCAGGCTCTGACACAATGTGTCCTGTAACCTTGAGCAAATAATTCTTCTCTGGATCTTAAACTTCTGTAAAGTTAAGGTATTAGTAAGCTCAATGGACTTCAGGAATGATGCAAAGACCAAAGGTTTAGTAGTCTAATAATGATTTTTAAACATGCATCTCTATTATGATAGAGTGGGTAATATAACTGAAACAAAATTTCATAGGCAGTATTTGCCAGTATTATATGCAGTGCTCTCTAATATTTTCTTTTCTCTTCATTTTTGTTTTCTTGATAAATGCTGATAAAGTCATGGTGTGAAAAACAGTTTGCTTTTCTTGCTTCCTTCCTTCTCCTTTTCTCCCTCTTTTTTCTCCCTTCCTTCAAAAGCATCTCTACCCTAAATCTAAAACTCTAATTTTTGTATTTAGCTGAATTTGTATTTTCCTCTAAATACTCTGTATTTCTCCATCCTATAGGGCTAGTAAATACAAAGACTCTCATTTCGTGCTTAATTAATCCCCCAACTCCTTAGCCTTTTTAAGAACAAGAGTCATGTGAAATGGGTATCTATTACCGATTTCTTTTTTAATTTTGGGATATATAAGGGCAATTATATAGTTATTTAATGTTTTTTTTAAATTTTTCACAATGTGCTGATAATATGATTTTAAGTAAAATTAGGGATACAACATTTCATAGAGAATATGAATTCAAGTAATGAAAGTACAAAAAAAACTGGAAGGAACTATGCTAATACAACGTTCTTGTACCTCTTGATAGGAAATTTCTATGTAATTTCCAAACTTTTGTGCTTTATTCTGCTCTCCATATTATCTTTTTTTAACACTTGCTAACTTGATAGATATCTCTCTCTCTCTCTCTCTCTCTCTCTTTCTCTCTCTCTCTCTCTATATATATATAATATATATATATTATTACTGAGAACAAAAGACAAAGTATGCTAGAAACTTTTACAAAATGATTTGGAATAGTTTGTCAAGTATATATTGTAGGTGTATTTCTCTCTCTCTTTCTCTCTTCCTATCTATCATCTGTCTATCTTTATTTCCCTTCTGAAAAAGTGTTGGTAATATACTTAGCTTGACTTTTTAGCTTCTGTTGCTTCTATATTTCTTAAGGAATCCAGTACTAAGGTCATTTTGTTACCAGTGCTCTAAGATTTCCTTTTCCAAAACCCAAAGTAGCAATCTTAAATAAATCAAAATCTGGCTACTACCTCTTTCCTTTTATCCAGCATGAATTTTAATATGTGTAAGTTATAGATACAATAACTGCTACCATCTCTTCAGGGCTGATCATGTGTCAGCCATTGTATCCTCTTCATGCTTGTGATCTCATTACTCCTCACAGCTATCCCAAGAAAGAGTCGTTATTGGTTTACAGTTGAAGAAACTGAGTATTGAGAGATTAGATGGGTAGCTGTTTTAAGTGGTAGAACTCTAACATGAATTTGAGCAATCACAGCAAAAACAACCAGAGATGATTTTTCTCTTTATTTTGACTAATTTACAATGTTTGTTGCATTTAATCCTTATGAATTATTGAAGTCAGTACTACCATTATCACAACTTTATATGCAAGAAAAGGAGGCAAAGAAATGGCAAGAGAATTGGTAATAGTGAAGTGGTAATGTGTATTTAGAAGTTCTCAATAAAAATTCACTTTTCTTCATAAAAATTCTAACCATATTGTTTAATTTTTATCTTTTAAACTTTATTGATTCCCATAGGGGCTTACAGAATTTTGTCTCTAAGTTTCCCCTTTCCCTTACAAAAATGAGGCAGGTATGGGTTTACTAATAATTCTGCCTTCTTTTGGAAGACATTTAGGAAATACATACATTTTAAAAATATAATAAGGAAACAAAAATTTACCTGTTTATCAATACTTTGTTTTTGACTATAAGTTGGCAAAAAATAATAATGTTACAATATAAACAAAACATGAAGAAATGAATCTTTGGAAGCAATGCAAAGGTGAGACCTAACAGGACACTTGACCTTCTCTTTGGTAAGTCTGCTCAATTTTCCTCTCTACCACAGAGTTCTTTGATTACTACCATAGCATCTATATGCTATAATGCTGTCTCCCTCAGGATTTTGTCTTATTCCAGCTAAAAATTTTATCTGGTTAGTACCATAGCATCTATATGCCGTTATACTCTCTCCCTTAGGATTTTGTCTTATCCCAGCTAAAAATTTTATCATAAATAAATAAATAAACTTTTATCAGCAGTACTGTCATGTTTGAAAGCCCTCACAGACTACACACTGTCATGGAAGGCCTTTTACATGGGAGCCATAATTAGCTTTTCCAAAATGATTTTCCACATCTCTTTGGGGTAGGACTGTGTTTTAGGTTACTCTCTATATACTTCTCTGCTTAGCACAGTGAGGAGATTAATAGAATTTTAGAGCTGACAAGGCCTTAAGGTTCACCTCTCCAAACCAGGTCATTTAAAATAAAATACTGGTGCTAAGGAGTACTCTACGTCATACAGAGAGGTAAAGGTCAAGGTGTTAACAAAACCTTTTATTTTAGCTCCTAAACATGTAATTAGCTCAGAAAATGTTTGTTGAATTAGTTGCATTATTTGCCATATGTTTAGATGCATTTTGTGACCTGGTAGGAATTGCAGTATTAGATAACAGTGAATGGAATGAACCAAGATAGGAAACATGTGCAGATGTTGAGCAGTTCAATTAGTATAACATGATGATAGATTTTTAAAAATTTTTATTTAAATTCAATTTAGTTAACATATAGTGCGTTAGTAGTTTCAGGGGTAGAATTTAGTGATTCATCAGTTTCATGTAACACCCAGTGCTCATTACATCAAGTGCCCTCCTTAATGCCTATCACCCAGTTACCTCATCCCCCTACCCTTTTCCCCTCAAGCAATCCTCAATTTGTTTCCTAGAGTTTAGCATCTCTTACGGTTTGCCTCTCTCTCAATTTTCATCTTATTTTTCCTTCCCTTCCCCTATGTTTATCTGCTTTGTTTCTTAAGTTCCACATATGATGAAATCATATCGTATTTTTCTTTCTCTAACTGACTTATTTCGCTTAGCATAAGAACCTCTAGTTCCATCCACATCATTGCAAATGGCAAGATCTCATTCTTTTTCATGGCTAATATTCCAGTGTGTGTGTGTATCTCACATCTTCTTTATCCATTCATCTGTTGATGAACATCTGGACTCTTTCTGTATTTTGACTATTGTGGACATTGCTGCTATAAACAAAGGATGTACGCACCCCTTTGAATCACTATGTTTGTATTCTTTGGATAAATACCTAGTAGTGCAATTACTGGGTCTCAGGATGCCTTTTAGTTTTGTTGATTGTTTCCTTTGCTGTGAAAAGTTTCTTTCTTTCTATCCTAATGAAGCCCCAATAGTTCGTTTTTGGTTTTGTTTCCTTTGCCTCTGGAGATGTGTCTAGCAAGAAGTTGGTGTAGCTGAGGTCAAAGAAGATGCTGCCTGTGTTCTCCTCTAGGATTTTGATGAATTCCTATCTCACATTTAGGTCTTTCATCCATTTTGAATTTATTTTTGTGTTTGGTGTGAGAAAGTGCTTCAATTTCATTCTTCTGCATGTGACTGTCCAATTTTCCCAACACCATTTGTTGAAGAGACCGTCTTTTTTCCATTGGATATTCTTTCCTGCTTTGTCGAAGATTAGTTGACCATAGAGTTGAGGGTCCATTTCTGGGTTCTCTATTCTGTTCCATTGATCTATGTTTTGTGCCAGTACCATACTGTCTTGATAACTATACCTGTGTAATATAGCTTGAAGTTTGGAATTGTGATTCCTCCAGCTTTGGTTTTCTTTTTCAACATTACTTTGGCTATTTGGGGGGGTCTTCTCTGGTTCCATACAAATTTTAGAATTGTTTGTTCCAGCTCTGTGAAAAATGCTGGTGGTATTTTGATAGAAATTGCATTGAATGTGTAGATTGCTTTGGATAGCATAGACATTTTAACAATATTTGTTCTTCCAATCTGAGATCACAACCAACACCACAGAAATACAAGCAACTCTAAGAGAATATTATGAGCAATTATATGGCAACAAATTAGGCAATCTGAAAGAAACGGATAAATTCCTAGAAACACATAAACTACCAAAACTAAGAGAGGAAGAAGTAGAAAACTTGATCAGACCCATAACCATCAAAGAAATTGAATCAGTAATCAAAAATCCCCCAACAAACAAGAGTCCAGGGCCAGATGGCTTCCTTGTGGAATTCTACCAAACATTTAAAGAGGAATTAATACTTATTCTTCTGAAACTGTTCCAAAAAATAGAAATGGAAGGAAAACTTCCAAACTCACTGTACAAAGCCAGCATTACCTTGATCCCAAAACCACACAAAGACCTCACTAAAAAGAAGAATTATAGACCAATATCCCTGATGAACATGGATACAAAAATTCTCAACAAGATACTAGCTAATAATATGCAGCAATTCATTAAAAGGATTATTCACCACAACCAAGTGGGATTTATTTCTGGGCTGTGGGGGTGTTTCAATATCTGCAAATCAATCAGTGTGATATCCCACATCAATAAAAAAAGGAAAAGAACCATATGATCTTCTCAATAGATGCAGAAAAAGCATTTGACAAAATACAGCGTCCATTCTTGATAACAACCCTCCACAATGCAGGGATAGAGGGAAAATACCTCAACATCATAAAAGCTATATTTGAAAGACCCACAGCAAATATCCTTACTGGGGAAAGACTGAGAGCTTTTCCCCTAAAGTCAGGAACAAAACAGAGTTCTCTACTCTCATCACTGTTGTTCAACATAGTACTAGAAATCCTAGCCTCAACAATCAGACAACAAAAAGAAGTAAAAGCATCAAATCGGCAAAGAAGTCAAACTTTGCAAATGACACAATACTCTATGCAGAAAACCGAAAAAGCCCTGCCAAATATTGCTAGAACTGATACAGTAATTCAGCAAAGTCGCAGGATATAAAATCAATGCACGATCAGTTGCATTTCTATACGCTAACAATGAAGCAGCAGAAAGAGAAATCAAGGAATTGATCCCATTTACAATTGCACCAAAAACCATAAGATACCTAGGGATAAACCTAACCAAAGAGGTGAAAGATCTATACTCTGAAAACTGCAGAAGACTTATGACAGAAATTGAGGATGACACAAAGAAATGAATAGTTTTGTTTTTTGTTTTTTTATTTTTTTTTTTAGACTCTTAACATGGATTCATCATTAGGAGCTGGTATGGAAAGAATGAGGGAGAAAGTTACCTGAATTCCAGCTTCCTCAGAATATGCCCCTCAGCATACTCCTAAGGAAATAAAACCATGTATGGGAAAGCTCATCGCTAAATATTTCTCACCTTACTTTCTGGGGGGCTCATCCATGAAACCTGGGATTAGTAGAATTGGAAGAGACCTTAGAGATAAGCCAGATAGTCCAGTCACTTCATTTCGAGTGACAAAATGAAGGTAACAGTTTAGGATATAGTATACAAGGAACTCTTCATTAAAAATATCTAAGAAAATCCATGAATGATCCATCAGTGTTTTTAAATTCCATCTGCACAGCCTTTTGGGTACCATGAATGTTTTCTTTGATCTGCCTCTCTCAACTAGAAAAAGACTAATGGGTCAAACTCTGAGTTTGACCCATTATGGGGGTTCCAGATTAGGTTTTCTGGGAGGAAAACAGACTGCTGATTAAAACCATTGATCCTGGAGTAATTTAGAAAAGTAACCAAAGAGATTGTATATGTTCTTCTGTTCTTCTGTTCTTTTCTCTGTTGGTGTGTCTACCCCACCAATGTAGAGCTCTCACACCTTAGTTATGTAATATATTGAGGAGCAGTGATAGCAAGGAATTTAATAAGGCACTGAGGCTAAATTTTTAAAATTCTTATTAGTATGAAGGCCTTAAAAAAAAGTTCCTTTTATAGTCAAAGCACTCAACTAAGCAGGCATACGATCATTTCAGTAGAGTAAGCCATTTCTGGGATGGATTTTTGGAATTGCCTTCAAAACACAAAGCATATTGTTTCAGTTATTCTCCATCATGGCAAAAGTATGTCTTTGAACATAGTTTTGGTTTTTCACAATTAAAATGATAATTGGAATTAATTCTGGTTAGTAAGTGTGAAATCTGAAATTATGAAAACATTTGGACTTTAAACAGGGTCTGGTTAAAAAGGAATGAGGGGGATTTCTTTATGTGCTTCTGGGAGCAAATTCTGAAGTGGAATACCAAGAAAGATTGAGATTCTGGTTGCAGGAACTGAATAGATGTTGTCTCTTGACAGTATCAAATTGAAAGGCCAACACTGATTTGGATATAAGAAATGCCTTGCTATAGGGAGACTCCAATTAGAGCCAAAGAAACCTGGATTAGAATTCCATTTCCACTATTTCTGATTTATGAGACCTGGAAACTTAACATATTTGCAACTCTGTTTCCTCATGTGAATAAGGGCTCTTTAGAGAGAAAAGAAATGCTTTGTATAAAGCACCAGCTCAGTTTTGGTCATGATATATGCTCATAAATTATAGTCATTATCCTTAATATTAACGTACATTTGTTTAGACTATTTATAGTTCGTAGTCCCATTGTTATTGTTAGGCTATGTACTGTATGAAAGTATATATATATTTCTTGCAAAACCCCTAAGATAAAGGCCTGAGCTTAGCAAAAATTTCAGGTAGACTTTGAAAGATGCCTTTTCCTTTCCCAGTAAAATTTCTTTTCTGTGCTGCTTTCTGTGACATGTACCTTTTTGAAGATATTCACATGCTTCTTCTAAAATGACCCCACTCATTTTTCAGCCAGGAGACAAGAGGCATAGAGAGCCTCCCTGCTTTAACCAAGGCCACATGCAAGTTAGCTGCTGTTTGTAAGAACAAGGTTTTCTAACACTAAGTGAAATGATTTTTGGCACTCTACCATCTGCTTCTTACCCTACCAAGGTATTGAAGGGATTAACATTCACTATGAGCCATCTTTATGCACTTAACTAAACCTGCTTCATCTTCATACACACAACTCTAATATTAATTATTATAATAGTCTCACTTGACATGTGAGAATACTCAAGTTCAGAAAGGATAAGCAACTGATATGAAGTCAAACAGTAAGGAAGAAGTAAAACTGGTTTCAAATTCAGATCTTCCTGAAAGAAAGCACACATTCCAACCTCATTCACCATAGAGAAAACAAGAGCACGGGTGGCCAGGCTTAAAGATGCTCTAAAAGACACTTGATGCTATGAAGTATGTGAATCATGTGAATCAAAATATGATATTGAGATAGCATTTGTTCACACCTGTCACCTGTCCCCACCTTCACTGCTCATATCCCAGTTCTAGATGTAAGAGATATGCAATCATGTCCTTTTCTACAAAACCCTTCTTCCTGATCATTGCTGAGCTGCATCTCTAGTCAAGACCTGAAAGGTGGAAGGGCCACTAAGTTTCGTAATGACTGAATTTAATGAGCCCTATAACTATGCCATTATGTATATGAGTAGTATATATTAATTTCTTTTTTCTTTTCAAACTTGCCATGTGTGTCTCTAGTCTTTGAAGTTCCTGAGCTGTTTCCCTGTATGTCACTTAAGAACATTGATGAGGCCTTCTTCTCTGTACTCATATTCAGTACTTAGTCACAACCTCATCAGACAGTAGTATATAGCCTTAGTCAGATTTATTGTCAAGTGAGAAAGCCTGAGTAGTTCAGAGCAGTGCTGTCCCAAATGCTCAAAACTGGCTCTGTGTGTGAAGACTAAGAGACCGACTTTGATATGTAGAGGTCATTGAGGTTGGTGAACAGATGTGCCATCCCATCACATTAAATATTTTCTAAGAAACAGGCTCTAAGTGTAGTAAAATCCTCCCAGTTCCCTACTATGACCCCGTCTCTTACTCACTGGACTTACGTCCATCCTTTTTTGCCTTGCTTTTGTACCAGAAGTTATAGACATGGAGGAGTAAAGGAGAGAATGAGCCAGGTATACCATGGTAGGCTGTTAGTGCAGAGCCTTGTAGAAGGAAACAACACTTAAAATTGCCCAGCATCTGTGCTCAGCATCTCACAACTCTCAAGCCCTTACTGGGGTCAGATGGCCAGTAGAGGATTTGGGAGTTTGCAGATCTGGTCCAACATCTTTCCACCTCAGCACAGCTCACATTGTTTAAAATATATTTGAGTTCTTTAATAAATATTGGGGAGACACTTTTCCATAGTAGGCACTCCTTAAATGTCTCTTGGTTTGACCAATGGTCTTATAGAGTCAGGATTATAAACCATCTAACAAAGTTCTGGAATTTGAAAGCACTTTTTATACCCCACCACAATGTTAGGTACTCTGAAATGCAGGAGAAACTTATGAAAAAGCTCTCACCAAGAGCTTACAATTAGCCAAAAGAAATTAGATTGGTTTACTTTTTCCACTGGAAAAAAATCCCAACCCCAGCCATTAAATAAAAGGAGAGAATTCATTTCAGCTTCATTTTCTCTCAGCCTGTATATTAATATCTTGATTTCCCTGATAGTATCGAGGCATAAAAGTTATGTTTCCAATTTTTCATTTAGATGAAAGATATTCCACATTGCCTGCTATACCACTAAGGGCTAAGTAAATGCTCTTCAGCTTTCCTTTAGAAAATAATAACCCACACTTATTTGGATGATTTTCTCTACTGTGGCTTGAGAGAAAGCAGTATTGGGGCTGTGGCAACATTGTTAACCACACAAATGACCTTCTAATTGCAAAGACCTCCTGGCTCAACTGGGATATCACTTCTAAAATCATATCCTGGTAATTTATTCTCTCCATTCCCTGAAGAGCTAGCTTGAGGTCAATGTCATCTTGTGAGAGACAGCTTCTCTCTTGCTATAGCTACAGTAAACTGTCGTTTTCTTTTATTCTTTCATTCTCCCTCCCCCTCCCTTACTAATCTGTTTTAAAGAGGAATTTCACATCAGATATGGTCAAATGATGATGATTTCATCTTCTCCAAATGGCCCTCCCTGGAGACAATTAACCAACAATTATGAGATGAGTTCCCACGAGGTCACAGACAGGGCCTCTTAGTTGGGGACCAACCACCCCAAAAGCAGGCCATGGAGCACAAGAGCTCCAGGAGTTACCAAGAAATTGCAGAAGAGCAAATGATGGCAAACTGACTTACCTTTTCTCCTCTCTGAAGTATCATCTTATTATTATTAAGATGAGGGCTTGGACTAGAAATCACAAGTCCCTCCAGTTCTAGTAGAGAAATCACCAGAGTGGCTTTCAGCTCTATATTGCACTTCCTATCTCAGTCAGATTAAAATTCTTTAAACATGGCTTTCCTCATGTCATTCACATACTCCAAATCTTTCCAAGATTTTTTATTTCTCACCTGTATAGTCAGTACTTTTCTGCTTGGCTCAGGTCTCTCTGTGATCTGGCTCTATAGCACCTGTCCCCTCCTGTCCATAAGAAACCTGTTCCTTATCCAGAAATCTCTACCCTATACCTGTTTTTTTACTCCATGCCTTCATTCACATCATTTCCTTCTTAGGCATGTTCTCTCTTTTCTCCTCTCCAAATTGCTGCCAATATTTATACCTCTCTTGATTTTCAGCTCTTCTCTAAGGCCTTTGGAGCCTTTGGTGAAATTCTTCTCTAAGTCAGAGTTGATAAAGGCATATATTTTAGGTTTGGGGGGATATATAATCTCTATGACAGCTACTCAACTTCATGATTACAATGCAAAAGTAGCCATAGATAATGCATAAATACTTGGGTGTGTCTGTGTTCCAATAAAACTTTATTTACAAAAGCAGGTTTTATGATATGTAGCGTCAATACTCTGATCTTATATGACCTTTACTGTCAATAGCATGAGATACTCTGTTATTTATTGAGAAAAATGGAATAACAGGGAGTAACTAGACTTGTAAGTTTCATAATGTCCGTAAGTCTATTATATCCTTTTTATTAATCATTGCAGCACTAAGCATCTAGATTATGTTTAATATAGATACCGTTGGTTGAGTAGTTTCCTAGTTTTCACTCACTGGCCTCATTGATCTCATCTATAAAATGACAGGGTTGAATTAAGATTTCCTCTATCTCTGGTATTTGATAGAGCCAAAATAGAAAGACTTAAGTTTTTTTTTTTTAATTAAATAGTGGTTTTCTTTCACTTTTAAAAAATTGTAGTAAAATACACATAACCTAATATTTGCCGTCTTAACCCTTTTTAATTGTATAGAACACAGTGCTGTTAAGCACAATTGTGTACACCGTTGTACAAATGTTATCCCCATCCATCTCCAGGACTCTTTTCATTTTGCAGAGTTGAAACTCCATACCCAAAAACCAAACTCCCCATTTCCCTCTCCCCTCCATCCCCTGACAACCACCATTCTACTTTCTGTCTCTGTGATTTTGACTACTGTACATGCCTCCTATAAGTGGAATTTTACAGTAATTTGTGGTTGGCTTATTTTACTTAGTATAGTGTCTTCAAAGTTCATCCATGTGTAGCATGTGTCAAAATTTCCTTCCTTTTTAAGACTGAATAACAACCCATTATGTATACCACTTTTTGCTTATCCCTTCATCTGTCGATGAGCACTTAGGTTTCTTCCATGATTTAGCTATTGTGAGTAATGCTGCTATGAATACTGGTATAAAATACCTCTTCAACACTCTGCTTTCAGTTATTTTAGGTATATATTTCTTTTCTTATCTGGTTTTGCATTTAGTTTGTTCTTTTTTTTGAGTTCCTTGAGTTGTAGAGATGGTAATTGATTCAAGAATTTTTTTGGTTGTTTTTTAATGTAAGCATTTATGGCGATAAATTTTCCCCTTAGCAGTGCTTTCTTTTTACCCTCTAAGTTTTAATATGTTGCATTTTCATTTTCATTTTTAGGTGCTTTCTAATTTCCATCATGATTTCTTCTTCGATTCATTTCTTTTTAAGTATGTTGTTTAATTGCCACAGATTTTTTAATTTTCCAATTTTCCTTCTGTTAGTGAATTCTAATGTTATCCCATTGTGGCTGGAGAAGTTACTTTGAATGAAATCTACCTTAAATTCTACTAAGATTTAATTTGTGACATACCATATGTTATTTTCTGGAAAATGTCTGGTAGGCAACTATTTGGTCTTTCTCAGGGATATTTCTGTTGGTTTATTTTTTTGCTTTGAACGGGCCATACTTCCCAGCTTCTTTGTATGACTTAAGATTTTTTCGTTGTTGAAAACTGAACATTTGAATTTAATAATGTGCTAACTCTAGTAGTCTGATTCTTCCCCTTTCCCAAGATTTGCTGTTTTGTTTGTTTCTATGGTTGTAGGCTGTGTCTATGTGTCTATGCAGAGCATTAGCCTGAAATGTAAACTTAAGGTCTTCTTGGGTCTTTTCTGAGCCTGCGCCTTCCTGTGGACATGTGTGGTGACTTTTGAATTTCTCTCATATATGTGGTTGCTTTCAGTGTCCTATTCTTCAATATCTGACATGCAAAAAGAGAAAAATGAAAAAGGGGAAAAAAGGCACCTTCCCTACAAATCCCCCAGAAATTGCTTTAGCCTGTAGAGAAGGGGCTTACAACAATGGGAGTGGGGTGCAACAATGGCTGCCCATCTCTTTTGTCTGGACCTCTGTAATTAGAAGCAAGGATCAGAGATCAAAACACAAATTACTGATATTTGGAGGACCACATCCTTGTTGCACACTCTGCCTCCTGTAAAGGGTGTGCAAGCTGCTCCAAGAACATGTACACAGCTGCCTGCCAACGTGCTGGAGAGTGGGAGATGGGTAGTTGCTTCTGAGTTTAGAGCTGAAATTGACTGAAATAACCACAGTTTACCACTAGAGGCTTTCCTTGGAAGTTGGAAGGCTTCAGTAAACTCTAGAGTTCTAAAGTAATACATCAGACAGAGTCTGCCAGTCCAGTTGGTAGTGGTACAACAGAATCCTGATGCTACTTCACCATTTTCCCAGAATCCTCTTAAAGCCTTAAGCTTTTTTTCAGAGGAAATGTCAAACTTTACACACTGACATGAATTGGAACATTTGTATGTCTTCGTAAGCTCTGTCCTTCCAGGAAACTCCAAAAAACTAAGGGCTACTCCCTCTTCAGCACAAAAATTAAGTTTGAGGTTAAGAAAATTACATAACTGAGTTGTGGAGTCAACCTTAAAAAACCCAAGAGAATCCAATACAAACATTATAGGTTTAATATTTTGCCAATAGGACATCATCATATTGCACATAGTAAGTAATGAACTGAGTACTTAAAATTTATATTCACTTGAGCTATAAACTCACACTTTTTTTTCAGAAATAATGACATTTATTTGTGGTCCTACAGCAGGAGAATGGAAATCTCTCTCAGAGATTAGAGATTCTGGTTAGAAAGAAAGTCACCTTTCTAATGCAGTATTCCTAAACTCCTACTACTTGGGTTTGGGCAAGTCAGGACCTGTTGAAATAGTGGGCTTAGAAAGGGATTAGAGGTAGGGACTGATGGGGAGAGAATTGTACTGAAAGAAGGGGTAGGAGAACAAAGAAAATTAACTACGCTTTTCCTTAAATTTAACCAAAAAAAGAGCCTTAAGATACATTTTCCCCAATATCCAAGAGACAAAGATTCTCACCAGATACCCTCTTCTTCAAACCTCTGATTTTTCTGAGGGATCAACACTATTTAGTGTTATACCAGTTGCAGCAATAACCAAAAGTTCAGCAATCTGAAGAAGTTTAACTTTTTTTTGATAAATGACAGTGATCACTTAAATTTTCTTTTTCTTTTTTTTTTTTTTTTTGAGAGAGTAGTGGGAAGAAGCTATCTACTTTCCTGCCTTCTTAAATATAACTCAAACATCACAGTTTAACTCTTGGTGATATATGCTTAATGCTATAAGCATGAGTTTTTATGTAATGATAAAATGTTTTATTACAGAGGAAGGGACTGCCTGTCTTCACATACTGCATGAGACGAGGAGTTATATGTTAGGGTAATTTGGTCCTGTATTGGGCTTTCTTGCAAGTGTCAGACTGCCCACTACTACTTTAAATTTTCTTTTTCTCCTGTCGTTAGTAGCTAATATCATCCTGCACATCCCCAGCCTCTGGTTAAACATAGACCTCTAATGGTCTATGATAAGCAGGTAGGATAACCAAGATAGTTAACTTGTTGGCATAATAAAATTAACTAGGCATAAGTGAAAGTTTGATTTTTATTATATAAAGTATATGATTATTGGTGTTTTTTCTTAATATTCAACTATTTTTTAATGGTTAAAACATCAGAATAAGTGATTTTTAGATAATCGAAGTATTTTCTGTAAAAGAGAACAGGAGAGAGAGAGGCAATGAGCGAATGAGAGGAAGATAGAGAAGGAAAGAACAAATTGTGGTTGACCACACTGTGTATGCCCTATTGTTCTCCTGTTTGCCCTTATTCTGCCCAGTTCATTGATACGATGCAATATCTTTCATGTGCTACCTGAGCCCATCATATTATTCAGTGAACAAACAGGTAGGTATTTGGATTATATACATAATTATTTGTAGAACAGAAGAAAGTACAATATAATATACTTGAAAGGAGGATGACCAATGGCTAGACCTTGAGACTTAGCTAGAATCTGATTAAAAGAGCCCGTGTAACTCAATCAAGACACTTCACTTCTCTAAGATCCATTTCGTCTCTATCTAGAGTGAAAGGCTGAATCATCTGGAAGGTCCCTTCCAGCGCTAATATTCTAGGATTCTACTCTTTGAGATATGATCTTCCCTTTTAACATGAAAATTTCCAAAACCATCAAAGAGTAATTAAGATCACAGAATGATGCACATTCCAGCTTTATTAGCCATAACATCATTTTTGAAGTTCATACCCCAGATTCTGACAGTCTGAAAAGTTTTATAGATGGGAAACAGTGTCAGCATGGGGTTGGCAGCACAAATTTCTTTTGCTGCACTAAATCTCTGTGCTCACTAAGAAACAGTCTTGTCAAAGCAAATATCGGCCACCAACCTGCCAGTGCACATCCACAGAGAAGGTGAGCTAACACGGATCAGATAAGCAGGAGAATAAAAACTTGTCTAAGGCATAGACCTTTGGAAATGCAGAAGCAATTCTGCTGACCTCTTTTTCTTTCCTCCATAGAAATGTTGACTTGCACCATTGTGATTCTGTGTGTAACCTGGGGCCAGACGAAGAAATACAGCAATACCACAAGGAAAGCTCCTCTCCCCACATGTCCAATTTGATTAAAACTGAGGTGCATGTCCACGTCCCTCCCTCTATGAGCCAGACCTTCAGGGATCTCCAGATAAGTAAGGTTCTGTGGCAGATGCACTTTCTGCAGCTCAGAGTGTCTGCTGTCCCAAGTGAAGCTGAGAAGTGGGGTTTTTCTAAAGCAGAGCCCAGAAGTTCAAAGCCCAGGTTTCCAAGATTCCTGTACTTCATGTTCCATATTCATGGAAGCTTGAGGCAGTAATGGAGGAGACTTGGAGAGGGACAGACTGGGTTGAATTTGACTCTGTGTTTACAAGCGATGTGTTCTTCAGGTTACTAAACTCAGTGCTTCAGTTTCCTTATCTACAAAATGTGATAATATTTTTTTCATTGCTATTAGGCAGTGGAGACAATTCAAGATAATGACTGTGAACCTCCAGATACACTGCTCAGGACATGATTGTTCTGGATGCCAATGAATGTATTCATTAATTTTGCTGTGCCTCAGTGTATTTATTTCTAACATGGAGAGAATAATAGACAATACCTTATAAGGTTTTGGGAAAGATTAAGTATGTCAACTTTTATGAAGGGATTAGATCAATGCCTGGCATACTATAAAATCTGCAAAACAGGGGCACCTGTGTAGCTCAGTTGGTTGTCTGCCTTTGGCTCAGTTCATGATCCTTGAGGTCCTGAGATCAAGCTCAGTGGCAGGCTCCTTGCTCAGCAGGGAGACTGCTTCTCCTTGTTCTTCTCCTTCTGCCCCTCCCCTCTGCTCATGCTCTTTCTCTCTCTCTCAAACACATAAATAAAATCTTTTAAAAAATCTGCAAAACATCAGCTATTACCGTCATTACTGACATCATTCTGGTGGTCATCATCTTCGTCAGGAAGTGGCAGTCCAGAAGTCAAGCATAAAATTATTGTTTTTGACATCTCTGGGTTTAGAGTTGGTAGATCATATTGAATCTGAACTTCCTCATCTCTAGAAGGACATTACTTACATTCCTCCTGAGACTGGATAGTATAGGGAATAAGAATATGATCTCTGGATTCTCCTGCTCTTGTTTAAAATTCTGGCTCCAACATCTAACAATAGTATGCCTTTAAGCAAGTTTTTCAATCTCTTTGTGCCTAGGTTTCATCACCTGTAAAGTGGGGTTTGCGTTAGTATGTGCTTCATTGAGTTGCCATGAGAATTAAATTATGTGTTAGAATGCTTTTATCTTCAGGTTTCAAGAAGGCTCCAATTGCCTTAAATCATGAATAACATTGTTTGATCCCCTGACAGGTAGTTGAGTATAAGCAGCATGCCTGCTACAGCTGGGAATCAGTTCCCTTTTTCTAGGTTCTTTTGCATGTCCCCAATATGTGTGAGCTCTAACCTCACACTGGCTTCCTCTCTCATCCCAAGATGCTCTTAGCATCACCTGGAAAGTACACATTATTGTTTGTGTCCTCCAGGAAAGAGAGGCAAGTTCCCCTTGCTTTACCTGACAGTGAAATACTTTGTTGCTGGAAACTTTCTAATATGATCTCCTTCTTCTTATTGGCACAAATTATCTTAGGCCTTTGCTTCCTCAAACCAACTACTGGCAAGGGTGAGAGGGAGTATCACGATCAGTTGGGGTGAATCTATCTGGGGCAAAAGTCTATATCCATGTCCACCACAAATGAGTGATCACTTAGGACTGGGTCTGGAGGATCTAAATGTGTGATGAATGTTAGAGATTATTGCTATGCTTTAATTAATGTATTTATTGGGAAAATTAAATTAACAGTATATTAAAAGCATACATTACAGAGCTTAGTAATAGTAAGTGCTTAAATAATAGAGACTATTACCATATAATTAGTTCTGATTCCTAACCCAACATATCCAGCATCCTCACTGCCCCATGCCACAGCTTCCCCTTGCCCCTGGTGCACATGCTGCCCATAGTCTGACCCTTCCCAAGCTTGCTCCATCACATAGCCTTTATCATTCATCTTCAAAATCATTTTTATGATGATTTTTCTAACTCGTCCACATGGAAAGTATCTCTTTTCTTCCCGTCAATCCTGAGAACACTTCTCTCTAATATATACATTTTTCAAATAATGCCACAAAATTAAGTATCTAAATTAATGATCTCAGCTGCCCAAGAATTAAATGTTTGAGGGCAGGGTTAGAGTTTTTATATATCCCTCCAAAGTGCTTGACCCTAGGCAGTGCAGTTAATGGGTACTCAATGAACAATAGTTAGCTGATTGTCAGAGATGGCCAAGTGGGCTCTGCAAAAAGCCTTTTACCTTGCATCACTTATTAAAGACTGAAAGGGTAGGAACACAATAAAAAAAGCACTAGGGGGATTTTCACTGAATGAATTTTTTTTTCTTCATAAAGAGACCCTTAGCATTGCCAACTCTTCTTTGAGTCCATAGCCATGAAGAAAGTCTATGAACAGAGAAAAAGTTATGTTTAGGGTGTCACCAAAATGACATCAGAAATAAAATATGTTCTGTCAAATGCCCCAAAACTAGTGTGAAAATTTTCTCAGTTCACATCCCTCCAATATAAGGACTTTCTCTATCCTCTCAGAAAAGCAGACATGCTTACTTCTATATTCATGTCTTTTAAATTCCTCATTCCACCTAATTCCCACCATCCATGGACTCCAGGTCAAGGGTGAGGGTTATAGGATGGGGTATGGATATGGTGACCGCAAAAAGGTCACTTCTTATGGATCCTTGACTGACGCAAGCCAGGTAGGGCCTACAATCTCTTCCTCTCAGAGTCAGCACCTATAGAGTGATTTCCAGGTCACCTTCTGTTGCCTTGAAAGAACTTAAAAACTAAAATCCAAACTTTGGAATGTCATTTAATTGAAATGCGTGTGGTGTATGATTCCTTTCTTCCCATTGTCCCTTTCACTGTTTAAATTCTGCTTCCATCTCTTCATCAAATCTCTACTCTACTCCCTGCTTAAATCTTTGTTTCCATGTCTTTCTGGCTGGAATGCGCCCCTTCTTTACTTCCATCTATTTAAGCCTATACTCTGTGTAAGACCTAGCTTCAGTCATTCTTCCTCTCACAATTTATGCTACCTCTTCTTCTTAATAACCCCAACTCTGCTGATCCTCCCCTCACCATCTCACTCTTTGGAGAGTGTCATTCATTCATCATTTGATATTGTAAGTCTGTGTGGCTCTCCCTACTATTTCACGTGTGTTTGTCATTTCTCATCATTAGTATTGGAGTGGTTTGGGGGCTGGGATTGTCTGATTTCTCTTTAGTCTTCCTATAGTATTCAGCATCTCCCTCTTCTCAGTCCCCATGCTAGCACAGAGAATTTGTCTCTAAATACTCACGTGTATTTGGTGAATTTCAAGTTATTGCAGTGAATTACAATCCACTTTGGCTATGCGTGAGCATAATGGTCTTTTTCAGAGTTTATCTCTTGTTTTGGGTACTGAATTAGGGCAACAACAGGAAACTCTCTACTCTTTGTTCAGTGCCACACCAGAGAGAATAGGAGTGGTCTCTCTGTAACTAAGAAATAATAAAGCTGGTTATATCACTTGGTGGTAGAAGGGGAGAAGTGGGGAGAGTTAAAGAATCTGTGTTTGATAGTCCATCTTCTTGCCAGCCTCCTAAGAGGTCCAAAGCCATCAATTCCAGTGGCCCTTGAGCATCCCTAGTTCCTGATAGAATAAGTTTTCCACATTTCAGCACTTATCCCCTGGTGCTGCCTAAGAGAAGTCACAAAGAGATTCAGGAGGACTGTATGAAATTCGTTACAAGGTAAAGGGCATTGCTCATATACTTTTATACGTTACAATACTTATCAATGATCTCTGTTATTTATAGTACATATAAATATGTAACAGCACAAGCTAGTGTTCTTATAGCTCATTTTCTGTGAACCCAGAAAGGCTTGGTTTACATAGGCGTATTAAAAATATTCAAAAAAAATAACATAAAGACACCATGTTATAAAGACACCTATCAAATATCATCTCAGGGCACCTGGGTGACTCAGTGGGTTAAAGCCTCTGCTTTCGGCTCAGGTCATGATCTCAGGGTCCTGGGATTGAGCCCCGCATCTGGCTCTCTGCTCAGCAGGGAGCCTGCTTCCCCCTCTCTCTCTCTGCTGGCTCTCTGCCTACTTGTGATCTCTCTCTCTGTCTGTCGAATAAATAAATAAAAAAACCTTAAAAAAAATATCATCTCACTTTCTGTCCTTTTTATAATACAACTAAACATGATAAAGTTAGTATTTCATTTTGAGTTGATGGCAAGAACAATGATTGTAGAGCAAAGGCAAGAGGAAGGCCTGTGATAGTTTTTTTGTTTTTGTTTTTTTCAAACAAAATACATGTGCAAAAATGGCACACTTCCTTCTCTTCTATACAGTGATCTCGTTGTTCTTTCCTCTGGAAGGCACCAGTGTTCAAATTGTATCTGATCATATAACTGTTTATATATTCACATTTTTATTTTTTTCTTTATCCAAACTACCTGAGTCTACACATTAAACTGAGAACTGAGAAAGTCAAAGCCATGCAAATACCCTTTACCTACCCTTGTGGTAACCCTAAATTCCCAGTGTTCCTCAATTTGTCCAGTACTATTACTGTTACCACCACCACAACCCAAAAGACACTTCTGGATACTTTAACATGTGGGTTTTTATCTTAAACTTGTTACAAACAGAACTATAAAGATAAAATTATCCAACAAGGATAGTACCACTTTCATGCAGGCTTTATAAGGAAAATATTCATAGTGTGACTCTTAGACTCTCTTGATACATTGATCCAGTGATCCATTCCATACAGCCCTCTTTAGTAAGATTGCTTATAACAAATATTTCTTTCTTATTTAAATTGTCATTAATGGACTCCAAAATGCAACTTCTGTTGTGAAGAGTATTACAATATGATGAGTTGGGGGTAAAACTGTATGAATTGTAGAACCCTGCTACTGTATTTCATGTTGGGGTTGACCACATCTACAAGGGGAAGGGCTGCAAGTGTTAACTGTAACTTCTCTAGCAGAAAATATTAATAATTATTTAGTCATCCCACTGGAGAGTTTGAGGGACCAAGGGACAACTAAGAAAAAGAATATAGAAAACTAAAATAATGATAGAACAATGAGCAAGTGAATGGCACCAGAAAAGACAATGGTACACAAAACAAAATAGAATACTGGTATACTACTTTGTTTGGTACTGTTTAATAGTGAGAACAAATTAAATGATAAAAATAACTTTTTTAAAATATAACCCTTGAGAAGAATTGGAAGTAAATAGGGACATTGAGTAAGAAGGTGAAATAACTATCTTCCGTGGAGGAAATATGAATATATAATATATAAAATTGTTAAATCTAAAAGTTGTAAGATAAATGTTTTTACAAAGATGGAGGTAATTTCCATAAGAAACCATTAAAAATCTAAAGTAGATGCCTCCAGAGAGTGGAGTTGAGAGTTGGGGAGGCATGGGACAGAACAGATCCCTTTTAGTTGTTTTATAGTACAATTTGAGTTTTTTATAGCTTCATGTTTAACTAGAAATAAAAATTAAAGTTTAAAAGAGAAGTGCACCTGGGATTGATCTCTGGAGCATTCTGGCATTTAGAGGTCAGGCAATAAATGGGAGCTAGCAGTGGTTGCTGGTGGAGTAGGAAGATGTTTGGGAGGACATCATGTCCCTAAAGTTTTCCCTATTATTATTAAAAAAAAAGTTCCAAGAAGAAAGGGTGGGAATCCATGTAAAAGGCTGCTGCACTTTTAAATAAGGACAGAGAAGTGGTCCTTGGATTTGTCATGATGGAGCATGTTACTGACATTGGCTAGATGACTTGAGGTGCAGTGGAAGATTGAGCTCGAATAGAATAGATTGAAGACAGATTGAGAAGTGAGGAATTTGGTACAATTGATATAGAAAAATTGAATTGTTTTACCTTAAGGGGAGCAGGTAAGAGAGGCAATATTTGGATTGGGCTATGGGCTCAAGGGAGTACCAGTCACCCAGTGAAGCAGGCAGCTGTGGGCTTACTTAATTGCTCCTGGGTGGGAGCTTTGGCCTTTGATAGCTAAAGAAGTTCCTGTCTGGAATTTTTCTAATTTATTTATGAAATATGAGACAAAATCCAGATGTAAGAATAGATAGGGAATTGGAGGTATGAAGGTGAGAAAATGAAATGTTATCTCCCTAGGTGGTAGAACTAAGAATAATAGGGAGGATCATAAGCAAGAGTGATTTGGGCTCAGCATTAGAACAAACAATCTAATAGTCAAGAGAATCTAAAAAAGATGTTTGTAGTTCAATGACTTGAAGCCCTTACATCTCAGCTTTTACATGGTGTAAGAAAATGGTGGCTTGCAACTTGTACATGACATAAGACTATGGTGGTTTGCAGCTTAAGTACGTCATTATATCCAAGTATATAACATAGTGTGTGTTCATATCAAGTCTCCTCAATATCAGCTCTCTCATTTCCTGGCTCTGGCAGGTGCCATCTGAGCTAAAGCTGGACAGCCAACCTTCAAGCATGCTGATAAAAGACCTCAATGGATAAAGTAGGTAGTTAAAAATGAGTGGCCAAAAATTTGGGCACCCTAATGTTCTGAGCCCTCAGCTAAGTGTCGTCATTTCTGTGATAAAGTGACACCAGCTAGTGTTTCAAAGTAGACCCTAAAAACTACTTTTTTAGAAAGAGGGCAGCCTCCTGTTTATACATGTCTTTGAAATTTGTGGGTAAAATAAAGGATTGATTCAGAGTTGACAAACATTACTGAATAGTCTGAAGCAGACACTCAGAAGAAGTTTAACAAGTCAAATCTTTACATGATCAGAGATTATCTTCCCAAAAGTTGAGTTTTGAAAAAAAAATAATGAGGTTGTCATTATTTTAAGAATAATTAATAACCTATTGCTAAGTGTACCTTTCAACTATGTTTTTCTGAGCCAAATTATATATATAGTCCTAGGCTATGTTTTCAAGTACAGGAAGAACATTGTAGGAAGGGCATTAGCCAGGCTTTTTAATCTCCAGAAAGGAAAGAAATAACGGAAATGGGCCATGAGTTAAATGCTATTTTGGTTAATATAACATGTTTATAGAGAGTGGAGTCCCATTTGCTCTGGAGTGCTGTGAGAATGGGCATGCATTCTAGTGGGTATCTTGCCTGGACGAGAGTTGTTGAATGAGCTGAGTTCTCCAGATTCCATCCCACACTTGGGATAGAGGAGCTCATGCCACCTCCCCCGTTCTGTCAGGGAGCCCATTGTAGAGAAAATAAACTGAGCATCACACCCTGTAGAGTCCCCACATTTGAACCTGAGCTGAGTTTGTAACTTGTTTTAACCAATAGAATGTGATAGAAGTGGCACTGGGCTAATTCAAGGCTTAACCCTAAAAAGGGACAGAAGCTTCTGGGCTTTCATGCTCTTGGTAACCCATTGCCATGCTTTGAGAAGCCAAAGGTACATGATAAGTCTGTATGGAAGAGAACCATGGTTCTTTTTGTTTGTTTGGCCAGATAACTAGCACCAGTTGCCAGTCGTGTCATGTAGTGAACTGTCATGTAAGATTCAGCACAGTTGAACCCCCAGATAACAATAGATAGGACAATGTCATGGAGATCAGAGGAACTGCTCAAGTGAGTTCAGTCTAGCAACAAATCATAAGAAATAAGAAATTGTGTGTTGTTTCAAGCTGCTACGTTTTGGAGTAGTTTTTTTTATGCAATAGGTAACCTAAACATTATATCAAGCAACCTTCTAGCCATTGTGTTTAGTTCCTGGAATCTTATCTGGGTATGAGAATGTGTGTAAGATGAAGATTCTTCTGAAATAAAAATGGAATCTAATATATGATAATTATGAGAGCACATATAGAGCAACTGGAGATGAGACTGGGAAACTGAGGGTGCCACCATGGCCACAATTTGCAACCACTGTACACGTTTGTACTCACTGTCATCACAGAATCTATCCTGGTGTGTCTTGGTGACACCCTTCTTCTCCTTTCTCTGCTTCTACTCTTTGGTCTTTTTCCTTCCTCTTCCCCTCCTTACAACACTCTGACCTAGGAACCAAATCTCAACCTGAAGCTGGACTTACTTATCTTCCATAAAAAACAAAAATATATGACTTTGGCTTTACTGATCTGGGTAATGGTATATTTATCTTTATAAGCCATCAAAAGTTGGCTGTCATTACAAGTTGACAAGTTGGCATCTCCGCTATTGGATGCCAGCCTCTAGCTTACAGAGTTGCTTCTAGAAATAGAGTGCTTTGGTTAAGAGAAGTGATCAGAGGTGCTTAGGCAATACTTGGGAAGAATGCTGGCAGACTAATGAGAAAGAAATTTAAAAAATAGAAATAAGAAACTGACCAATTTAAGTTAAAATTTAAAAATGTAAGGAAGAGAAGAAGGGAAAGAAGGTAAAGGAAGAGAGTAATATATATTTTTACTATGTTTCTTTAATAATACTTTTTAGTAATGTCCCAGCCCAAAATGTCCTCCTTGGATTTTATTGATATTGTTCCTGTGTTTTCTTTTTTTCTTTTTAAACCACCGGAGGTGTTTTTGTTTTTGTTTTTGTTTTTTTAAAGATTTTATTTATTTATTTGACAGAGAGAGAGAGGAATCACAAGTAGGCAGAGAGGCAGGAGGAGAGAGAGAAGGAAGCAGCTTCCCCGCCTAGTAGAGAGCCTGATGTGGGGCTTGATCCCAGGACCCTCAGATCATGACCTAAGCTGAAGGCAGAGGCTTTAACCCACTGAGCCACCCAGGCGCCCCCGATCCTGTGTTTTCAATTTAAATTTTTCTAGATTATTTGTGGTAATAGGGCATTAAATAACATTAAATAAATGCAAAGAAATGTGTGTGTGTGTGTGTGTGTAAAATATATATATGCTATATATATTTTTATATTTATATATATTTTATATATATAAATCTGTATATAATTTATATATAATATGCCTGCTAAGGAACCTAAAATTTCACTGGATAGACAATATCTATTTATGAAGTATTTCAAAAATATTCCACTGAATCAATAGTATCATCCAGGATGTCAATATGATTAAGCCAATAAGATGCTAACAAACATCCTCAAAGACTTTGTCTCAATAAGCTGATAAAACTGGAAGCCAGGAACCACGGCTGTGAGCTGAGGCTGTGATTCCATCACTGATTGCTCTGGGCCTCCAGGTGGGTCATTTAACCTTGCCTGTCTTCAGATTTCCTATCACCAAAAAGGAAATTAAAACTGGAATTCATTCTCCTGGGTGGCAGCCTATGAGCCAGAGAGCATCTTATCATCCTATTTATAATTGTAGACTCACAGAATTTTAGAGTTGGATGGGTCTTTAGCCACCACCAAATTAATCCCCTCATTTTATAGATGTCAATGCTGGGACTCAGCAAGATGAAGCACCTTGTTCAAGGTCAAGCCAGCTGGTACCTGACTTTTAGCCTGAGAGTCCGTCATGATATAACATAGACCTATGCCCCCTGAAAGTATCATCTTCTCCTTTCCTCTTTATGCCCATCAAAACATCTGTGTTCAGTTAAAGAAATCCTTGAGAGCACAGGATCACTTTGAGATATATATAAATTAGTACTAATGATCAATTCACAAATACTATAGCTCTTAGTGTCAGGTTTGATATTTGCCTGAAGATAGAAGATCAAAATTATAACTGCATTCCCATTATCCTGATTTGCGGAGGAACAGGAAATGCCTTTGCTTAGCAAATTATGATTGAGGTTATTTGGGATCATGGATATATCTTGGCTTCTGATTGATTCTCTTAGGACTATTCTACCACCTCTGTAGAATGTCCCTCTTAAGATGGCAGAAGAGGCTATAATAGCCCACGCTTAAAACAAAACAAAACAAAACAGATTATGTGTCATTTTCACAAGTCCATGAAATCCACAAAAATCATAGTATGAAAAATTAGAGGACATTTTTATTGCATTCTTTTGGTCACATCCTGACTTCTATTCAGCTTCACATGATTCCCCCCCCCCCCCCCGCCCCAAGGACTTGAGCAGGTGCAAATGGATGTCCTTCTACAGTTAGGATTTTTATTTACATTTCAGAGAGCCAGCACAAATCATTTGGCCTAAAGTTTCATAGAAACTTCTCTTCTATTTCATGTAGAAGAAAGACATCACAACTGCATTTCAGTAATGCTTTAGGGGAGATGGAAATCAGTACTGCCCAGTGAGCTCCCAGCTTTGTGTACGGTGGCTTGCAAAGGCATTTTCTCTAATGTATGGAAAGAACTGTTTCAAGTTTTTTTCTTTGCTGCTATAATTTTTATATCTCATTTTACCTCTGTAATTAAGACAGGTCTGGTAGGTATTTAAATTAGCCCAGCTTTCATCTCTATCACACATTCATTTCAAAACTTTTATGAATATTTAATAGAGGTTTTATAATTCATGGTGATATGATGAACAGCCTTTTGGCCGTTAAGTCAATTGACAGAAAAAAAAAAAATCTCTCTCTTCAGGCAGAAATAATAACGATTCTATTTCTGTTCCTAGATTGGTGATTACACAGTCACCTGTTTTCACATTAAACTTTGATGATAAATTACTCAGCAACCATGATAATATCAGAAGTTTTACTGGCCAGAACAAATTGCCAGTAATTGCTTGCAAGATAAAGAGAAAGCACTGCCTCTCTTTCCCCCTGTCCTCCCCCCAGGGGGTTGTGGCTGCGACCCCACAATCCAACTGGCTCCAATTTCTTTCATTTGTTCTTTTCTTTTTATTTTATTTTTTTTTGTTTCCTTTCAAATCTTGATCTGTCCGCCTAGTAAGAATATATTAATATTCCATTAGCATGGCTGTAGATTTGGCACGCACACACAGAACATAGGCTGCATAAAAACAGTTAACTTTGAGATGAATTGCAGTTCAAACAGGTTCATTTTCTACCCAACTCCCCACAGGACATACATGCACATTTTAAAAAATATTTGGGGAAATGCCTCCAGATTAAAGTGTGCTTCAAATGATGCTGTTTCCAAAGCAACCTAGAGGTTTTATTTCATTTACATATATCAAAGGTTTAAGAAAAGAGTCTGATGGTAATACGTAAATTTGTATCAGAGGATTATAAAATCTAACCTTGGCGTCAGCTCTGGGTAGTGGGGCATCCTGCCTTCAGTATTCATCTCAGCACCAAACTGGAACCATAAATGGTAAGAAATGGAGGAGTCACACTCCATCCTCTAGCCCTTTGGAGTCTCCAAGGGACTGGGAGGAGGCCCTCCCTACAGCATGTTGGTGAACTGGACCATCCCACCAGGCTTTTATGTCTCCTATAATGGGGTCACAGACTCCACTGTCTCCCCAGGGAGGTAATTCTGCTGCCTAATAGCTTCTACTCCAACAAACTTTTTTCCCTGATATGCAGACAACTCCTTTCTGCTCATTTCCTTCTCAGTAATGCCCCTTTTACTAGCCTGCAAATTCCTCTTTGGGGGTTTATAGCCCTGAGGCAGAGGCTGTGATACCATAGCTCCTTAGCAGCAGCATCACAGAGCTACACACACTACATTCTTTTAATCTCACCTCATATGTTAGGGCCTTCCTTCATCCCCTGAATCATTTTTGTGGCTCTTCTCCTTACTTTGTCCAATTTGTACGAATATATTACTTGTATGAATGATGAGTTTGACTCTATAAACTGTAATGCATCGATGACTACGTGGTAGTAAATACTCACCACTTCCTCAATGTGTACGTACACCACACACACACTGGACCTCAGTATATTCAATACCCAAGGGCGTAAACTCTAAAGGCATCCAAGTACCCTTGGCTTTACCCCAGGAGAAATGCAGAGAAAACTGGATTGCCCCATCTTCTGCACCCATTCCATCTAAACTTTATTTCTCAATGAGACTGGAAATCTGTCCTTGGGTGAGGGAGCATAGCAAACTACATAACAGATCCATATTCTGGTTATTACCAATGCAAATTTGCTTCCATAAAAAAGCGTTAAACATGAGCATGCTCAGGTTGAGTACTATTCAGAGTCCTATGTGAGAAATTAAAGCAGGGAATTCTGTGAATATTCCTCTATCTCTGGACAGAGGTCTCACAGAGGGATGAGAAGAGTCAAATGTTATCTAAATTTCAGATGAGGCCACTTTGGAAATTATACCCTTTAGTTCTGCTAAGGAGGGAGGCTGGAATTTACTATCAACATTTCCACACATTCCATTCCCTCCCCCTTCAAAGGAAACCTCAGAGCTGAGCTACCAAAGTGGCATCATGCAAACAGGAATCCATAAACATCAACTGCCTCTGTTGTATAGCTTTTGATGTGTGAACAGTGTGTCATTGTGATGCTGGAAAAAGCCCAGCTCCCTCCTTCTTTATTGTGGGCTGCAGGGCCTAATAGGCATAAAATAACTGCCAACTGGGCCCATGTGCATTTTAGTGCTTTTAGATGCTGAATAATTTAAATAATTTTATTCCAGTGAGGCAGGTGGACTTACGAAAGCAAATGTTTACAGGATGGTTGTTGTGAATAGGTGGGCACTCCACACGCGCTTGTGCATGGGTGCTGGCACACGTGCACGCACGCACACACACACACGCACACACACACACTCGCACACACACACACACACATGAGTCTTGCAGACAGAAACAGAGCTAGAGAAGTGAAAGAGCAGGACTTTTTGTTATCATGTCTCCACTTTCAATACATGTGTACTTTACACTTGATATTTCAGCAATTCCTTTTCATTTGTGAATCCTTTTATCTGTGAATCCTGGACAAAAACCCCTATATACATAGAATTAAAACAAAAGCTTCTTGATGGTTAGTTTTATAATTATAACTTAATAAAATTATAACTTAATTTATATTTATGATGTATGGGAAAGATGTTATTATTGATATTATTTTATCCTAAGTGGTTTCAGGAAATCTTCTGGACTAAGAGGAAAGTACTCAGCATTGTGATAACTTTTTGATCTTATTTCTGAGCAAATGCCATTACTATACTTCCAGTTTTGCTTTTGGGCCAGACCTTTTTGAGATGATATTTATAGAGCTGTGTTTGTGACGAGATAGATTCACAAATATGATACATCACAGTGTATCTCTCTACCATATGCAATCTAGACTGAAGATTGGTCAAAGCATGCACTACTCTGCCTAGAGCCAGAGAAGTAGACTAAATGAACCTGGGGATCCCTGGAAACCACTGAAAAATTGGAAAGACACAGATGTGAATGCACTAGGAAACGTTTATGTTGGATGTTTCATAACTGTAGGTATCTGAATGTCTTTCCTTTAGGCAACCCAATAATTGATCACAGCTGTATAAATTACAGGCTACTAGAAAGACTGGGGCATATCGAATTCATTATAAATTGCAGCTACCCATGATAACTTTCTTTTACATACTCCACACCCCCAAACACACACATACACCTCCAAAGCATTGTTCTATGCTTCAGAGACTAAGACCCTGGACAGAAACTACAGTGAAAACTTGGCCAAAGCTTACAGATTCTGACTTAGAAGTAGAGTAGAAAGGATGCTTAATAAGGCCTTATAATCTGGGCACTGCCTAGGCTGGGAACTTCATGTTTGAAGTTGATCCTTTCAGTAACCATGTGAAATAGGGTCTGTACCCCTCACACTATAGAAGAGGGTACTAAAGATCAGAGTAGCTCACTAAATGTCTCCCAGGAATCAGCAGGCCAAAATCCAGGTTCTGAGTCCAGATCTGACCACATAGCATCAGATGCTGCATTCATGTTATCTACCTTGAAGGATATACCCTCAGAGTTTGCATTGGATTCTAAATTCAGACTCTGTGGGTTGCCAACATTAACAGCTGGAGGGAGGAACTGAGTCATTATTCAGATGTACAGTTGCTTTATATAGAGGCAGACTAGACTGTGGCTCTATGGCAGCATTAAAAGGGCTCTGGGGAGGACCCCTATTACTCCCTCAATGAGCTCCACAGCCTGTGTGTTAGTGCCCACGTTCCTTTACAGGGAGCAGCACCTTTCATTTCACAAATATGGAGAGGGCCTAAAATAAAATCTCCCAGAGAGTTCTAGTACCCAGTCTGAAATACATACCTAAATTAGACAAGATCCCTTCCTGGGAAAAGTTGATCAGAGAATAGAAAAATTTAGGAAAATGTGGGCTAAGTGAAGGTCTCCCTTGAAGGAAAATGCTCGGGCACTAAAAATAAAAAAATGTGAACTTACATTCTTTTTTCTTAGGCAAGGCATGTCCTGGCTTTTTGAATTAAATATGGGCATTTAAGTGGTGTGCGATATAGACAAGTGAGGTCTTTCCTTTGCCTTGGATTCCTGTCTAGAAGATGGAGGCAAACCTTCCTATGTACCAAGGGTATGTAGCAACTTGACTGGAAATGCCTCATTCTTACTTGGAGAATGTGTTGGATGGAACAAATATCCATATCTATTTCTCTGAGAGGAAATTCTAAATTAGAAGCAGAAATGAAAACTTTAGAAAAATTAAGATAAAAAATTAAGATAAAATATTTTGCTCCCCTCCCCTATTTATAGAGTAGCTATATACAAGCATTAAAGATATAGGCTAGCATGTTCTTCAAGTAGAGCCAGGAAAAGGAAAATAGCCATAGTCCCAGCACAGCAAAATGCATGAGATCATACTGATAAGCTACTCCCTACAAAGAGTATAACTGCATTTGGTAGACCAAAAAGAAATCTGAACTGATCCACTAAAAGCAAAAGGGTTTAAAATGAATTGGGGGGATCATAGTCAGACATGAGAAAGAACTTATTGACTAATAAGAATCAAATATTAATCAGGGAGGTGAGTAATCCATTGTCTCGAGATATTCTGAAACAAATTTATCTGTTCAGTTTCCTAATTGCATAGTAGAATGATTCCTTTCTCCCTTGGAGACTTATAAAAGAAAAAAAAGTCTTAAATTAATTAACTATTTTGCTTTAGCTGTTTAACATATAATTAGTGTTATTTTCCTAATAGTATACCAGTAATTTTACAGCAATATTTACTAGTATTTTTAGATTATCTCTTAGTACCATATATTTTCCATATATTAGTGGTCATAACATAGAAAGGAACTATTTCTAGGCTATGGCTAATAAATAGTATTGCAGGATATTAGCTAATTACAAAGTTCAGCTACTTCTACAACACTTAATTGCTTAAAAATATCAAGGCTTAAATTTCCTAGTTGTGTTTTCTCAAACAGAATATAAAGTACTGGAGAGTGGAGGCTACATGTTTCTTGCACCTAAATGCCTTTCATACATATCTGGTCATCCAGCTAATCAGGTTGATTCTTTCTCCTTAACATATGCTGAATTCAACAACTTCTTCCTACCCTCAATTTCACTCCCTTCATAGAAGCCACATCACCATCATCTTTCATGTGGAACACTAAAAAATGAACTAATTCTGTCTTTCTTCCTTTGGTTTTGCTCAACTCCAAAAAATTTTCTCATTGAGGCCAGAGAGCATTCTAAACTGCAAATCAGATCAGATGCTGCTCTTTCCTAAAACTTTTCAGTGATTTGAACTGTCCCCAAAATGCCATCTCACCTCACCACACCTCTCTGGGCTTTGGTGCTGCTTTTTCCTCTGCCTGGCATGATCTACCAGATCATCTTCTCCAGGGCAGCTCCCACTTACACCAGGTCGGTTTCTTAGGTCTTTGCAAGATCCAGCTTTGATGAGTCCCTAGAGACATGCTTTTTTTGTCTCCCAACCTCATCTTTTGAGAAATACACTTACCTTGTTTAGAGCACTTAAAACATCGCGGTATGAGTTAACTGTTTGTTCATCTTTTGCCTGACAAGACTATATAAGTTTTTCAAAGGCAATAGCTTTGAGCCATTCACAAATAAATCTTCACCAGTTCCTTATGTTCTCAATATATATGTTGAATAACGAACCCATGGTAATTTCTGGGCTCCAAACTGGAGCTTAATAAATGCTTATTAGCTACATTCATGACTTTTTAACTTTGTAGGATCTCATTTATGTTAATTGGACTTAGACAAAAAGAGCTTCTTCCTGTCAAAGCACCAAATTTCATGTCAAACATCAAAACAGAAGTACTAGTTCAAAAACCAAAGAAGAGAATGAAGATGGGTATTTTCTGAACAGGAGAAAAGAATGTTCATTGTCCACCAGTTAATTCTCCTCTGTTGTTTTTCTCAAGGGTGTATATATAAAGCTGCTTTTCTTGTAACAATACAGATTTTTGGCTAGGAACCATTAACAAATGCGTTAAGTCGTTGTGACAACTGATTAATTTTAGTTTAAGGTTATGAATACAAAACAACGAGTGTTGGTATGTAACATGCATTTTAATGATGTCACAGCAAAAGTAAAGGATGAGAAAGATAATTCAATTTGCTTTCTCTAAAAGGTCAGTTCTCCTGAGATACAAATTTTCCCTTAGGGCACCAATGCCTTTCTTGGCATACCTCCCCTTCTGCTGCCTCTCTGGCTCCTTCTGTTCCTTGGGGATGTGAGCATTTATATTGAAAGACAATCAGACTGTGTTGTTTGGAATGAAAGTGTGTTGCTGGAGGAGAGCAGAGGACACCCCATCCTTTTAAAATGAAAGAAAAACAAAAGGAAAGAAAAAATATGTTTTTGTTCTTGATTTCATTATTCCAGCACACTTTAAGTTCTTTAAAGTGTGAATTTAAGAAAAGAAATAGAAATTGATATGCTTATTTAAATAGCTCTTTTGCCATTTTTTGCATATATATACCTGGAGGTGGAAGTTTCTGTGAGGAGGATTGTGTATCAGTCGGTCAAAGTTTATCCCAAGTGTTTAAAAGTGAGATCTTGGATTTTAGCAGGATAGAATCTTTCATAACAGCAGGACCCAGCACAGGGTCTTCACAAATTTGGAGCTCAGTATGGATTTGTGAAATCAATGGATTAATATCTGACTCTAGATACGTTGGCAAACATCCAGTGCATGGCCCTTATGACCCATCCAGTGGGACTCAAGTTTTACAAACAAGAAAACAGATATTCAGTTGTTTATAGGTTCAGCAGAAATTTTGTTTAAAAAGAAATATTTAGCTTAACGTTTCACAGGATAATACAAAAGGGGAATCTAAGTGAGATATAATCAATCAAGTTATCAAAGAGTACCTGAATGTAAGGTTTAATTGTGTATATGGAGTAGAAAAAAATGTAACCATAACATTAAAGATATCACAAATCTGTGCATTAAATAAACAGCAAACAATGAATGAGTAAAGATAAATGGAAGTCAAAGATGGGGCAGGATACAATCAGCTGATTTCATTAGAGACAATTTTTCAGGGGAAGAGAGATTTTTGTTAATGAGGGATATGAGTACTTGAGTAGACTGGAAGATTTCCAGAAGATGATCTTAAAAGAGGAAAAAACAGAAGTAATGATGTTCAAGAGAAAAAGCTTGATTTTTTTTTTTTTTTTATTATTAACACATAATGTATTATGTGCCCCAGGGTACATGTCTGTGAATCATCAGGCTTACACATTTAACCGCACTTACCATAGCACATACCTCCCCAATGTCCATAATCCAGCCACCCTATCTCTACCCGCCCCTACCCCCCCGCCACCCTCAGTTTATTTCGTGAGTTTAGGAGTCTCTTATGGTTTGTCTCCTTCCTGATCCCGTCTTGTTTCATTTCCCTCTCCCACTCCCCACAACCCCCCACCCTGCCTCTCAAATTTTCATATCAGAGAGATCATATGATAATTGTCTTTCCCTGATTGACTTATTTCACTTAGCATAATACCCTCTAGTTCCATCCACGTCGTTGCAAATGGCAAGATTTCACATTTCTCTTGATGGCTGCATAGTATTCCATTGTATATATATACCACATCTTCTTTAT
>CM052889.1:30643308-30780888 GCA_028534135.1 Potos flavus
GCATTCCCACCAACAGTGTAGGAGGGTTCCCCTTTCTCCACATCCTCGTCAACATCTGTCGTTTCCTGACTTGCTAATTTTAGCAATTCTGACTGGTGTGAGGTGGTATCTCACTGTGGTTTTGATTTGTATTTCTCTGATGTTGAATGATGTTGAGCACTGAGAAAAAGCTTTATTTAAAGAAGCTGAACAAAAGCTTATGTGAATATACAAAAGAAATGGAGAAAATATGTGGAGATATTTATATTCATATATCTAGTGCATGGAGACACTCATATTCATAGTCGCGCTGCCCTTCTTTGGGCTCCAGCCATCGTTTCATATTCAGATCACATGATAGGTGGGAAGGAAATGACTGCTCTGAGGCCCTCCAACCATAAAGATCCTCTTGTGAGAGGAAAAGACACAGTGCTGTCCTCAAGTGCTTCAGACTAAGTCAAGGATGGGACATCAGGGAGGTAAGGTGATGTGGTGTAACAGTGGAGTCAGCAGCCCTGGGTTTGGGTTTACTAGTGAGCTGTGTACAGCAGAAAAGTTCTTTAACTTTTCTGGGCTTGAGTTTCCTCATCTGAAGAGTAGAAAAATAAATTTATGGTAGCCTGTAAGAATTCACTTTTCCAACTAGGAGGTGCTGCCCAAATATAAACCATTTCCTCCTCTTTAATGAATTGTTTGGAAAGTTTGATCAGGGAAGGCTTATTGGTAGAGCTCAGATTTAAAGTAAACCTAAAACATATGGCCTCAAGTTCATACTGATGAATATTGGAAAGTAATACTATTTCTGTCATTGTATCAACAATTACTCTCAGAAAATCCTAGCTATTAGGGATAAAGTGTAAAAACATAGAAGAACAAAGCTGGTAATTCATCCCCTGACAATTGAACCCAGATCTTACCAATAGGAGATCCTTTACTAACATTTATTAAAAAGAAACACGTACTTATTTTTTTAAAAAATTGAGCTATAATTTACATACAGTAAACTCCACTTCTTTTGGTGCACAATTCTATCAAGCTTACTTGTTTTAAATGCAGACATAAGGTAAGACATCTGTGCTGATAGGTCCATCTCCATTTGCTCATCCCCATACTGACCACAGGGACAAAATTTATGAGTAGGTTGGTCAGGAAAGGAGAAAAATCTATAATATCTACATAGAACAAAATAACTGACACATCTGTGTCTCGTCCCCCACTGAGGAATGACAGCAGCTTTGATGATGAAGATGGGCAATGAAGAAGGTGGCTCATCAGTTCCTGCTTTAATATCCTCAGTTAAGACTTGTCATAGATGTATAGCCAATAGACTGAGGACCTAGGAAAATAACCTCAGATGAGGGTGAGAAGAGAAAGGAAAAACAGGTGGAAAATTGAACTTTCTAGACAGAATTATTGCTTTCCTAAAAATTATTTGCAAAGTAAATTTCTGTATTTCCTACCATATTGTCTCCCAATGTCATGACTAAACTGCTGGTTCTATATCTTTTGTCTTACGTTTATTTGACTATCCCTTCTATCAGGCTATTATAGTCACACACACAAAAATGTACAAATCTGTTCAAAATGGCACCTTATAGAAAGTAACCTTTTTATAAACTATTATTACCAATAATCAAAGTCTCAAAAGAAGAATTCATGCTAGTTATTTTCCCACTTGACATAATAAAGTCTGTAGTAAAGAACAGAAATGTAGCTCAAGTGAGCAGAGCACTCCTTAAGATCCCATGGCATCTAGCAGTTCCAGTTCTCCGTAGGTCACAGAGAAAAAGAGTTGACCCTTGCTGTTTTCCTATAGCCTACTTCTTGGTCCTACGTGGACACTAAGGGATTTTACAAATTAGCAGGCAGGGTGACCTGAGCTGAGGAATAGAGGAGAGCTACAAAAAAAGGGAGGAAATTACAACTCCAAATACATGCAAATGAAGGGGTAGGAGAATATAATAATGATGGAAGAATGCAGGAAATACACACACAAAATAAATGAAATCCTTAGGGAGTAAACTCACTAATGTATATGACCAAGAAGTTCTGAAGATATTGTTAGTTCTTTAAGTATCATAAATTAAACCCACTCACTTTTCTTTGCAAACTATGGTATGGGAAACAGCATTCTCTGGCATACCTTTCAGTAGAGAAAAATAAATACCATCATTGTCATTGCTTCCCAAATCTCCAATCTAACTATAAGAACAGTATGGCCAAGCCTGCTCCCCACAGATGAGTGACTGGCAGTGGGCAGTGAGTTGAGGCTTGGGTAGCACTGGTGGAAATCATCCAGATAACATTCAGCCATCCCTTTCCCAACTATGGAAGGTAGAGGACACTTAAGATGGAAAGGGATTGAGATGGAGGAAAATCTCAGCCTGTAGAACACTTTCTAATAAAGGCTCAGTTAATATATATATATATATATATACCCACACACACACATATATATATATATATGTAGGCAGGTATTATATATACAAGAAACAAAAACAAATGCATTTTTCTAAGTTTGCATTTTGGGGAGTACCTAATTCATTAAGAATAACTTATATAATGCCAAAATGTGTGTCATCAGCCTTCAGTTAGGCATCATAATATACCAGTGTTGTAATAATATTAGTAGCTACGCTTAGTGATGAGAATCAGGCTACCGAAGGAAAATGAAATACTTTTTCTGTTGAAATCATCTTTTTTAAGCCAAAAATTAGAAATGGTTTTCTTTATACTACAGGGCAACTCTATGGGAGAGAGAATTCGGTGTCCACATAAACCACCCCTCAAAGTAACCCCTTGCCTATTTGCCACCTGCTTGAATTTCCATACACCAGAGTACCTTCTTCCAACCCCATGTTAGAGAGACAAGCACAGAAAGAAAGTAATTCCACAGGAGGATGGAAGTAGCTCTCCTCCAAAGAAAAAAAGATTTGTGGTAAACTACTTTTCACATTTGTTGTGTGTAGAAGAAACCAAAAATGATCTGACCTGCAGTAAACTGGTTTTAATACAATTTGGGTTGAATACAGGCTAAAACACATCTGAAAAAATTCTTCTAGAATTATTCTCAGAATTAGAGTCTCTACATTACACAATTCTAAGGGATGCTGTTCTCCATTGAGGTCTATGAATGTTGCAAGAAAGTTGTTTAATGCACAGCTTGTGCAGCTGTACATGGCAGTACCACCTGAGCGTAAATGAGACCAGCCCACACACCTTGGCTGTTTTGAAAGAGAATGATTTTAAACAGTGCATATGGTTAGTTAAGTAGATTTGCAAAATACCAAGTGGATACTGGACATTCAGCAAGCCCTCTCCAAATTTTTAGGACTATAACCTCATTTCTAATAATTATGGACATTTTTAAATCATTCTTTCAAGAATAGAGTTGTGCCTGTCAGGAAAAGGTACTTAACTATCACTCTACTCCCCCTCAATATTCTTGATCAGCCTCTTCTCTTGAACACTTACTGACCAGCAAAACAATGAATGCAAATGTCTTACAGTGTCTCATTTGTGTATAATATTTATAATTTTTAAAATCAGTTCAACATCCATTATTTCATTCGACTTTCTCCATAAGGGTGAATGTTGTTCACAAGACAGATCATGAGACTGAGAATCCAGAGAATGAAGAAATTGTCTTTGCTATAGTGAGCAGTGATGTCCCACATTTTCTCTGTCCTAATCGACCATGTTTTTGTTTCATCAGCACTGTATCTTGGCCCTGCCAAGACCATGAACTCTTTTCATCAGCCAGGTAGAAATAGACATATGTACATTTGGTTTTTTTGTTTATCCTTTAGTTTGATTTTTTGTGAAACTATTAAACCAAATTCTCCAGGAAATGGGGAGATAATATCTTTTACATTTTGCCCTTATTTTTGGCTGGGTCGCTTCATGATAGCACCTGCATGGAACAATATGATATCTTCTACATTTTGCCCTTATTTTTGGCTCGGTTACTTCTAGATAGCATCTGCATGGAACAATTCAGCTGTATACCTCACCCTCATCTGTCCAAATTCAGTAGCCCATTTCATGCTGCAGAGACTTGCATATGCATCTCCTTCCCATGCCTCCTTGGCTGTGGCTTCCTAATGCAGACATGGACTCTCTGCTGCCTTCTGAGAAGACATCTCCTTCCAGCCAGTTAATCAGCTCCCTGTCCCCCTGTTGCAGTCTAGCTAGACTAAGTAGACTATGTCACTACTAAGCTGCTGAGAATCAGATGCCATGTCACACATGCGGTTTCAGAAGAGTGGTTGTAAGAGGGACAACAGCCTCCCTGCCTGGTGACACTGTGATGGCTGGCCCTGTGGGCAAGCAGCCTGGAATCTCATTAGCCTCTTTGCTGGCTGCAGCAGTGCATGTTAAGCATCTGTCTCCTCTGATTGTAGTTCTTAGCTTGGGGCCTTTGGGGAGCATGCCTCTAATCTAAGGGCCTTGTCACCACCCTAATTTCAACATGGCTGTAGGGAGGGACATTTTGAAACATTTTTTGCCTCTCTATTCAACTGGAATATCACCAATCAGTATCTCCTCATCTATAACCACGTGGGTTTTATCATTGTCCAAAAAAATATCCTTTCTGTCTGTATTCTCTATCAGATCATGAGGATTTTGTACTTATCCTGGCCAAGACCTAATACAGATCTCTTCCTGTCTATTTCACAGTGCTTAGCCAGTGTGCCTCCTGTGCCAGGGGGTCTCATTTAAACTGAGGATTCAGGACAATCCAGCCTTGCTTTCCCCTTACTAGATTCTCATAGGGCCAGGTTATCTGAATGGTCAGGTTGTTAATTGAGGAAGCCATGTGTCTTTTATATATCAATATTCTCTACTTAGTCTGTTGGGTTCTACTGGTAGCTGGCTAATAATTCTTAGGAGAATCTGATAACCATGTACATCTTCTCAATTTATAAACTCTGCCACTAACAAGGACTTCAAACCAGAGGGAGAACTGTTGAATTGTCCTCTGACAACTCTATTTTTGTAGATCTTTGCTCCTGTTTAAATAGGCTCTTGACGGTTATTTGAACTGCAGTTTACACTTCCAATCAATATACATCCCATCCCATTAATACATGGAAACAATATATTTCAGACACTGGCCAGAGTTTTAAGTGGATAAGGCCCAGCTCCCAATCCTGAAGAATAACTCTGGTCTATGAGGAAGAGTTTCCAATTGACCTTGACACTCCACTCAGTCTTATTTGGGTAGAAAGTACACAGATCAGCTGATCAAAAAATACAATTGGTTAGCACTATTATTTAAGGCTGCTTTATGTGCCAGAGTGGGGTTTGTAGGCACAGGAAGTTCAGAATAACAAAAGAAGGACCCTTAGTCTGGAGGAATTCAGATGGTAGCTGAGGTAACTTAACAAATTTTACTTTGGGAAGGAGAGACCAGGACCATTATAAAAATGGTCTTAAATGTCAGAATTTGTTTGGTAGGTAATGAATACTCATTATTCCGGGAACAGGGGCTAATTCGTAATGCTTGATTAATTTAAATATATACATATAGACATATATATATATTGTTTGTTCCATGAATGATTTAACTCAAGAAAAACAATGCCAACAGAGACTAAGAATCCACTCTTTAATATCTGATAGACATTAATGGACTCTTTGTTAGCTGTCCATCATATTTCTCTTTAAGAAGAAAAATTGGACTTATAATGGTGGCATCTTCTTTAGTATTAAACATGCCAGGTAATATACTAGGCATTCTCCATTCATGATTTCTGTCTAATTACAATAGTCCAATGAAGGAGCCATTTCCCTAACCCTTTTACCAAGGCAGGCTCTGGAGACTCAGAGAAGTTAAGCAACTTGTGCCATGTTTAATATACTATAAAGGATGTCACTAATATTCAAACTACAAAGTTGGGGTTAAGTGTTAGGCTCTATCTTCTCTGCACAATGAACCCACCCACCTAAGCTAGACTCTTCTCCTGATCTTTGATTTAATGCAAGGGGAAAATGAATTCCAGGCCTTGGGGACAATATTTTTCTAATGTATTCCATAGATGTATTTCTAGGAGCCCATGCCTCAGCCTCTTCTCTGAATTTCATGGACAGGCTCATGCTGTATTATCATCAGGTTCATGTGTGTCACTCTTACCTTTTGCAGGTAAAAGTCCGTGATAGCAGGACCATGCCTCATTTATATTACTCTGGTCAGCTCCTGGCATCATGCTTGGCACTTTGTAGGGATTCACTGTTTATTGAATTTTATTGAATCATATCAGGCCTGCATTCAGGGCAGGAATGATATGGAGGGTAGCTCACCCACTTATTCACTTGGAATGAAGTTCCAGGTCCCAGGGTGTCAGCTATTGATTGTAGGATTTGGGGCTTCTCACTCTCTTTGAGCTGTAGTTTCCTCCTCTGGAACTCCCTACCTGATACTGTTTGGAGGGCTGAATGAAGTAAGTAGATGAATGAGACACTCGCCACGATGTCAAGCACATACTGGACGGAAAACCATGTCTGGGTTCCTTTTTCCTCCCTTGACCCTTTGGTGCTAATTTTGAAGGTGACTTTAGGAGATGACTGTCCTTTAAAACCTAGGAATTCCAGTAATCCAGAGCCTTCTTGTGTTTCAGGTATTCTTGGTTGTATGTTAAGTGACCTGAAGCCATTAATGATTCACTCAGTGGTCTTAACAAGCTAATATGCCCCTAAAGGTGCTTTCACAATACAAGCAAAGGGAAGCAGAGGGTTGAACCATTTATTCTCTGAATTTGATTGATGTCGACAGGCAATCTGGACAGCTGAGGTCCAAATGCACACTATTTTCCTTTTCTTCCATGGCAGGATTGATTTTAGCCTGAATCATCTGAATAATTGCCTTAGCTCCCCTAAGACATGTCTTTCACTTTGTGGGTATAGACAGCTATAGAAAACAAGTATTATTTTAACCTCCTTAAAACATGGAAACTCTCAAACACAGAGAGGTTAATTGGTTTGACAAATGTCACACAGCTCCTCAGTTGTGAAGCTGGGAGACAGCCTCCAGGTCTCCAAGCTAGCCCTCCTCTCAACACATTAAAGAAAACCATTACAGCTGCTTAAATACATCTATGCTTTAAATAGAAATAATAGCCTTTACAATCACACATTTCTTCAGTTTGGGGTATAGAAAATCATAGTCTGAAGCTGGTATAATAATAATGAGGTAATCACATGTAAAGAATTTTTATTAAGCCCATTACCTACATGTCACATATTTTCATGTCTTAAACTCATACTTTGCACTTAGGCAAAACAGACAGTAGATGGTTAGAAAACAAAAAAACAGAGGTTAAAGTCCTCATTTTTCTCTATCAAATAATAAATTATGTTATTGTGAGTCACAGATTCATCTGTTCAATCAAGTGTTTTGAAGCTCCTTGTGTGTTAATGGTATGTGCTGTAGAAAGATGAAGTACACAGGGTAGGCTCTCATTGTAAGTGCATTTTCCATGAGAATGAGGTTCAGCCCTGGAGAAAGATCAACACCTACAGTTTGAAGGGCTAAGGTTCCTGACCTGACTCTGCACCAACTGACGGGGTAAGTTACCACTGCCCTTGAGGAATGGAGACTATAGTATCCAGCTGGACTAGCCTTTAATGGGTTTTACTTAGAACTTACTGAGATTATTTTAAAGAAATGACTAAAAATATTGAAAGGCCTTATGAATGAATTACTATAGACTTCCTGTTAAGGGGGGAGGCAAGACTGTATTTTGTACAAGGCTGTACATAAGCACCAGCTCCTTAGAATGAATGTTATATACTCTGTTAATCTAGAGAAGGAAAATCCATATCTGCATTGGTAGTTGGGAATAACCCTTTTGGGAATGGGTTTTGGATTGGAGCTTTCATTTATATGGTGCTTTTAACTTTATGTTAACAAATACGATGCCATACATTTTCAGTATAACCTCATTATTTCATGAGGCTTTAGGAAATAAGTTTTTAGGCCTATCTTCCCTTTAGGTAACTTGAAGTCCATATTAGCAAGTTTATGACCATACTCAAGATCACATAGTAAGCTGTCCCATACAGATAGGATCTGCAGCAATGGGCAGTGGGATTGGAATACAAACATAAATGTAAGATCAGAGAGAAGAGGAAGGAGTGTGTCGTAGTAAGCTACTTGTCTCCATTTTGTGGAGGAGGATGCTGAACTAAATGGAAGTCTTTGAATTACCTGCAGATTTCAGTTGCAGTTGTCTGTCTCCCACCCCCTCACAAGTAGTTGAAAGTTCTTATACACTGCATTTTGCTCTGCCTAAAGTATTGATTGTGCTTCTTAGCAGGTTGTTTCATAATACTGGAGTCCTATGGAATGTGAAGGGAACTACGCATAAGAGAAGACCCAAGAGACTTCAAATCTACTCTTAGTTTGAGGATTAATTTGCTCTGTGACTTTGAGCGAGTGACTGAATTTCCTTTAACTCTCCTGTATTTAAAACTGGAATAATACCCCTTTCCCTACTTACCTTATAAATGAAGAGATTATACTGAGAATGTAGTAGAATAATATGTGTTAATACAAAGGTTAAAATGCCATACAAATGCAAGATTTTCCTTACGATGGTTTCTTAACTATGATAGGCTGTTACAGGAAAGCATAGCATATATGATCATCAGTCAATCAAAATGTCCTGAGTACCTAATAGGTACTACACAGGGAGGGCAAAGAAATATGGCAGGGTCATGAGAATTTAAGGAGCTGCATCAAACTAAGTAGATGTGATAACTAAATACAGGACAGCTCACACCCAGTCCAGTGATGCTTGCTGAAGACTGAACAGGTGGTTTACATTTTAGAAAATACAAAAATATCAGAGAAAAGAAATTTTGGTTTCACAGAGGATATAGGACTATATCTTGGTCTGACAAATTGGTAGGACAGGGGAGGGCAAGAACGAGTCAGTCATTCCTGTAGAGTAGAATGTAACCTCCAAGAGGACAGGGTTTTTGGTCTGTCTGTTCCTTAATGTATCCCAAGGCACTGTAAATATGTATGAGGCACCATATTATGCCTTTTTGAGTCACCATAAATATATGTGAATGCATCATTGAGAGATGAGAACAAGAGCAAGATACGCAGGTTAAAAAAAACAAAAATAAAGCATACAAAAGCAAACTAGGCTATCCTCCTCACAGGAGAAGGTTCATGATGGAGTTTAGTAAAAGATAAGTTTGAAAGAGAAAGTTGTAGCCAAAGCTGAAAACAATACTTACTAAAGGAACGAAAGCCTCCTGTATTTGGAGCTAAAAAGAGTCCTAGCAATGTTAAATATCTTAATCTGTGCTTGAAAGACTCCCAGGCAGGGGGAAGATTTATAGATGTGGTGCAGGGAATCCATAACACCCTCCCCTAATATGGATTGTACAATTGTATGTGAGTGTGTTTCTCACATTTAAGCTTAGTTTTCTGTCACATGCCTGAGGTGGTATATGCCATAAAACAGCCAAAGAGCTGAGGTCCTGAAAGCTCGGATATGTAGCAACTTTGTTACGTGAAAAATCATTTTATCCTATGTTCTTATTGCATTTGGGGAACCTTCATAATTAATTATATCTAATTTTGTGTCATATGCATCACGTGTGTGTGTATGTTTATTATATTTTAAGGATGTTGACTGTTCCTCTGCTCTCCTGTGTGTGTAGCTCCGTCCCAGCCAGACTGTAGGCACTCAAGAGTGACTGTGCAAATAAAAATAGATCTGAATCCATCAAGTAACACATCTAGCTGAAATAGGGTTTTTTTTTTTCTCCCTGTTATGAAAGCACAATGCTTATTATTTCATAGAGATGATCACTTCTGCTGTGTGGTTGAACATCTTTGGTGTTCAAATATATCCTCAAGTGCCTCTGAAATGTTGTATATGCTGAATTCGGTTTCAATAAACCCTTCCTAAGGACTTCCCCCAAAATAGTTGAGGCAACTAAAATGGCAGTCCTAGAAACTATCTCCATGTCTTTTCATCTAGGAAGAAATATAAGGCTCCTACCTAGAGCATCCCTTTCCTACAGCCACAAGTTATAAAAATAAAATGTGCCATATGAATTTTTCAGGTAAGGAGGCATCCACCAAAATTAAAGGAAGCTGTGGGCATATGGATTGGCAGTATCCTCTGAGAACTATAGGTAGTGGTCTACCAGTGAGGAAGGAATGAAACTCCATCAAGCTTGGTGAAACCATGGTCCAAAGTACCTCTGCCTGTAAACATTAACCCAGAAATAAAGGCTGGAAACTGGTTCTAAAGTTCAGTCAGTTTTAATGCTGGCAATTACAAAAATGATTTTATATAAATACATCTCAGCAAGAGGCAAACAGCAATATTAGAGATTTCTGATGAACCTTTAACTCCTCTGAGATATGGAGCCTATCTTGTCACTAGCAATTTCGATAGCAGTTTACTAACAGTGTCCCAATAAATGGAAACGCAAACAAGCCTTCTTTTCACACCAGAAACTTAGGTATTCCCAACATTCACCCAACAAGGTGGTCACCTTGTTTTATTATAGGAATGAAAATATGGCATTAATGATCAAACAAATGATGCCAATTACGGTGGTGGGAATACACACACAAGATAGTGTGAAACCGCTGACAATTTTTACTTACCAGTTAAGCAGTGGTGGGACAGGGATTGCTGCACTTCTAGTGAAGTAAGTTTAGAATTGTGACATCTTTTGCATTGTCTGGTAATAATGAGTAATAAAAATTGGATCTGGTAGAACAAATAACCATTTAGTGGCTGAGAATTCTGGTGAGGCCAAGATTGTATCTTTGAGCCTCAGCTTTGAATGGGTAGACAGGGCATTTTGATCTTAAAGTTTTAAAAAGCTCCTATTAAGTGAGATGGAATTTAGAGTTGTGAAATTGGCTTTTATTGCTTCGAACATGGTGGACCCTGAGGTGTTTTGACCTTAGCAGGACACAACAGCTTATGGCACCTTTGACCAAGGGTGATGTTGTTGCTGTAGTGGCAGCTTGAAGAAAGTTGCTCTTGGGTGCTCTGGCCTTAAGCAAAGCCTCCCAGGCTTGGATAAAGACATAGGAGGGCCCCAGCACAAAGCAGAAGGCACCCATACAAAAGCACCCATAGCTGAGGCAAGAAAAGAATGCCTTTATGAGTATAGACTTTTTGGGCATCTGGTTACTTTTTGTATGTTGCTTCACCAGGATGGTGGTAGCTTGACCAAGAACAGTGATGTCAAGTCAATGCTTGGTTGATGATCCAGGTATTAATTGTTTGCTCTGTAAATTATATGCACTAAATTAAAGACGAGATGGGTGAGAGTTATACTGAAATATTTACTTGTAGGTTATCTGATTTTTACCTTCGACGACTCCTGGGTGCATTACCAAATGGCCTCATCATCATCATTCAGGGGAAACATCTACCCTGTAAAAGACAATAAAAGTCAAAACTGCTTCAGAGACAAAGACAAAGTCGTGTTGTATAGTATATAGAATAGTATAGTATATAGAATAGTATAGTTGGTTTTATTTTCCCCTCCTTATTTGCGAATAACAGTAAGTGCCAACAGTGGGTAAACAGAGACACAAGACTGAGCATTTCGAGAAGAAACAAGGTCTTTTTTTTTTTTTTTTTTCTGAGAGAGAGAGAGAAAGAGAGAGTTCATGGAGTGGAAAGGGGCAGAGGGAGAGAAAGAATCTTAAGCAGGTTTCACACCCAGCACAGAGCCACGCACAGGGCTCAATATCAAGACCCTGAGATCCTGACCTGAGCTGAAATCAAGAGCCGGACATTTAACCAACTGAGACAGCTAGACCCCAAAATAAGATCTTAAAGGAAAGAGAAGCTCTAGTTAAAGTAAAGAATTGGGAGGTATACTATCTCTTGTCTCCTTGGAAGCCTCTGATTTCTGTGTAGGACTAAAACATACTAATCTAAGCATAAAAATATCCAAAGGAAATGTAGTAATTATTACAATTGAATATATTTGACCTTCACCCTAGTAGAGTGCTTTATAATATTCATAGCACTGTAAGTCTTTCAAATAGGCAAAACTGGACTCAAACTATTTTTGTGTTAAGATCAGTATTCATTGCAGTGTCTCTAACCCCTTCCCTGTGGCCCCATTTACATTGACTTTTGTCCCTTAAGACCTTTTTCTAGTCTTCTGACTGCCCTTCTAAAAATTGACCTCATACTGATTGGTCTTAAAGTACCTACTCTAATCAGTCACTAATTTTTATACCTAAATTCCTCTAGAATATAACTGGTGCAGTCTAGCATCTCCTCTCTCTCACGTGAGCTATCGTAGTGTTCTCCCAATTAAACTTTCTATCTCCGTCTTCGACACTCTGTCAATGTCCTGGCAATAAATGAGATGCTAACCTCAAAGGAGTTAATTGAGTTTAATAAAGGGACCATTCTCAATGGTAAGGGGGGAGAGGAGGTAAAGAAGCCAAGAGGACATGGTGAAAGACCCAAACTAGCAAGAGCAGAAAGTCATGACCACCCCTAACGGAGTCTGGTCAAAGAAGAGGGGCTGCCTGATAGGTGTTGTGACCATGGAGGGAAACAACCATGGCTAAACATGTAAGGAAGCAGAGAGGAACCAGAGGAATGAATACAACAAACTATTCTTCCTTTTGACTGACCTCAAACTGTTGCCAGTGCTTTCCATTGGTAAATCCCTACCAACCCTAAGATGGCAAGGGGCCTAGGCAGTGCAAGCCATAGTGACTAGCCTGCAAGACAAAGAAGCACAGAAATGGTGTGTGTGAGGGGTGAAGCAAGTGGAGAATAACCATTCCCACAAATCTCTCTTCTACAGGAGAGGCAGAATGATGTATCCAACATGCTATACTTGACCAGATCACTCTAGTCATTGAAACACTCCTTTGCCTCCCAATAACCTACAGAATTAAGCCCAAGCCAGAAGCTCAAAGTCCTTGTTCTTGTCCGACTGACCTTGCTGGCATCATCTGCAGAACCTCTTAACTTCCTTGAATGATTCAAAACCATTTTTTTGGGTTTTTGTCATTCTTATATATATGTCACTTCTTTTCTTTAGGTTTTTGTTTATGGAATTTCCTCTGGAATATATATTTCTCTTTACAAGTCAAATTCAAATGTCATCTCCTTTGGGAATCCTTGGCTGAAAGCCACATTATTCTACACATATTTCTTTTTTAGAATTTACCATAAAATTAATTTGGACCATATGAAGTTACTGCTGTTCTACTGTTTGGACCAATAAAAATGGAATTTCATATGTAAAGTCCTGTCTCTCTTGCCTGTAGGAAAGTCTTCTGAAGGCAGGGCAATCTCCTATTTGGGTTTATCCCTTGCCAGGTTGCTGAACAGCTGCAAATGATGAGTGATTTATACCTGCTTATGGAACTGAATTGAACAAAGGTCCATATTTTATATTTTCTAAGCCATGAGGAGCAGGGACCATATCAATCTTAGTTTCTCAGTAAATATTTGTTATTTGGAACATAAAACATAACCCAAACCCATGTTTGTCAGTTCTCATAAGCAAGGGAAATGGGTGAAAATTATTTTTTCCATTATTGTTCTAGACTTAAAGTATCTCAGCTTTCAGCAGACTCAGTTTACAAAGACATAACTACTATAAACACAGTTTTAAGAAGTTTGAAAGTAATAATAAAGTAAGCTAGTCAATGTAATTGATCAAATGCCCTCAATAGCAAAATACCAGGGTTAAGAAAGCAGATTTATACTAGGCATATTAATATACATAAATGAACCATATAGAGGCTGAGGTATCTTGTAGTTTCCTAAAAATCCCTTCTAAGTGTAAACTGCAGCTGATTATATTTGATGTCATTCAAAGTACAAGGGCCTCCAAAGCTGAGGTCTAAATGGGGCCAACAACCAGACATGGCATTTGAGCCTTCTAGATTTATAGCCTATTTCCAAGTCACTTTGCCTGCTTTATTCACAAAAAAAAAAAAAAAAGAGAAATGCCACCTGACCAAAAATGACCAATGAATCTCTCATAAATCTCTCTCAAGTCCTATCAAAACTTAAGTTTCTGTGTAATTCTCCTACAAAAAGAAATGTAAAATTTATTCCAAAATGAGAAAAGGGGAGAGGGGAGGTGCCTGGCAGGCTTCAGGAAGCCAGGGCATTTGAGCAAAATTAGCTCATGCTTCTACCAGCAGAAGTCATATTTTGGCCCTTCATATCATGAAAATACCATTTGTTGTGAAATATAAGGACACAGCCTGTGTGTGAGAGAGAGTGCTTAAAATTCCCCATCCTGCACCCCTGACGGCTCAGGGATGTTGGTCCCCATCCCTTCATGCCTCGTTAGGGCCAGCCAGGGCCAGCTGGCCAGGCTGTCCCTGTCCTCAGGCCTGGGCGCCATTGTCCCGGAGCTCGCGCAGCCCGCATCCCTTTGAAGCTGCTCCAAAGAAATTTTATCCCTCTGTTCCAGCTGGCGTTTCATTAAGCCCTGGCTTCACAGGATTTTCCACTCCCATTGACACATCAGAGCAAAGATGTAGCCATTAAAATAATGAAGAAAAAGGGAGCGAGCAGAGGAGAAACAGTTCTAAGGGGAAATTGAAAAGGAGTACAAGGTTATTTAAAAAATAAAGGCCAACTGTAAAAAAAATAAAATAAAATCTACCCACTTTCTCATCTCTCTTTCTCTTTTTTCCTCACCTACATGTGTGTGTCCTAAGCTGTCCAAATTTTTCAAAAAGCCTCATAAGGAATGACTTCAGAGAGGCCCTGGCTCTGCAAAACAGCTGACAGTCACAGGTCTAAATTAGGAGCAGCTGATAAGAATCCCAAAGACATTCTACACATGAACACAAGGGAACTCTGGGCACTGAAGATTTCTGTCCTTGCTCAGAAATAAATCATTGCATCTCCTGCTGGTCAGACATCAAGCCCACCTAAGTTATTAACGACCCCCTGTGTGACCTCCACACACTTACCTCCAAGGTTTTGCCCAGCCAGGAGTGTCTGTTCCAGATGTATCTTTCACTTTTTCAAAGGTACATTGGCTCCATACTTATCCATTCTTTTGGTAATGTATATATGATGTGTTTTTAGTCTTCAAAATTAAATAATGAATTTAAGAATCAAAATAATTGTGTGCCCCTTTGTTGCTATCACTAAAAGAAATCTTGCAGAGAACTGCACAGAATTCATATTTGCCATAATATCTACACAAGGAATCTGACTTCAGTCAGCTCAACCAAAGACATGGACAAGGAAGATGTCACAGACGCCTTTAAGCTCCTAAAACAGCTGTGACAAAGCCCAGGCACTAAACCTATACATTTTATTCCCCTGGGTGTCATTCAGGCATTGTGATTTCATTAACAAGCTTGCTTTTCGAGCATCTCTTCCCACAGGAATTAAAAGCAGTGACCTAGAAGTGGGCTTTTAGATATATTCTTGATAACAGAAGGGTATGTGACAGCTGACATGTAATTGAAGGAAGAAACAAACAAAGAAAAGAGAAAAAAAAAATGAACATATTGCTTCATAGCACAAAAATGGATGTCTATAAAAATGTATTTTAAAGTGTATTCAAGAGGGCACATGATGTGATGAGCACTGGTATATGCAACTGATGAATTATTGAACATTACATCTGAAACTAATGATGTACTGTATGTTGGCTAATTGAATTTAAAAGAGTGTATTCCATAAATGCTGTGAAAATGCAAAATATATATTCTTGAAAAGTATACTACATAATGGTTAAAATTTGGTTTTATGAAACAAAAAGTATCAGATATTCAGGATATATATATATATCCTTTCATTTCACGTATTTCGGATAGAATTGAGTGTCATCCATATGAATGTTTAGTTTATATTATCCTGAAATTGGTGTCTATGCACCTACATTAAAAACCATTGAAAGAAACATTTATTTGTTTTAACTAAACAATGTAGAGATAATAAGAAAAGGTTACAAAGTTCAAGAAAAACCCAGTAGAGTAGGGATCCAGTGGAAATAGGTAGTGAGAGGAGACAAGATCGTACAGGAGATCTTAGCTCTGGAGGACTAACTCATGTTCAAATCTTAACCCTCTCTTTTCTATACTGGTATTGTGTGACTCTGATCATACTCCCCAATATTGCTGAATTGTTCTAGGCAACACCTGTGAGAAGTGAGATTGTGTATGTTCTAGGTTCTACATCAGGCTCACATGCAGAAAACCTGTGTTCCAGGACTTGGTTGTTGAGGGAAGCATTCAGTTTGGCAAGCATTTGGGGTGGGACTGAGAAGAATTTCAAGAAAAATATAATCTATCAATCAATCAGCATAGGGAAGTTAACTTCTTAACTCTGTGGAAGATAAAAAAATAAAGGGCAGAAAAATGTTTCTTCTCTCAAATAAATAGATGTTTCTTTAGGAAGATAAAACACACACGTGAACCAACACTTTCAGAATAATGCAAGAAGATAATGGAGTATGGAACTGGAATTGCTATAGTTAACAGAACTCAGTCTTTGAGGGTTGGACATATCATGGGAGGTCTTGTGGCAACAGTGGTACTGAACAATTTGGGGGAGGGTATATGGGGGCATTGTAGGTGCATGAGAGTGGGAGTGAGCCGTATCAGCGGTAGATGAGCTGACTGGTCAGTCAAAAACCTCCTGCTCAATTCTTGTCTGGTGCTGGTACAAATCCAGTGTCCCCATGTCACAGAATCACACAGAGGTTTGGAATTTTGGCTCTGCCACTTATAAACCCTGGGACAATGGGCAACTGATAAAACATTTCATTGCCGCCGTTTCCTCACCTGTAAAATGAAGTTAGTACCTGCCTTGAAGAGCTGTGGGGAGAATTACATGTGAAATTCATGATAACCACCTGGCATAGTAGCAAGACTAAACAGCTCATATAACCCATTTTTATTAGTTCCATTAGTATCTATTGTGGATACTACTCTTCTGTCCTCTAGTCTCTCACATCACATTCTGAACACATGTTCCCTGTCTCTCATATATTTTTTGCACTGCTTTGTTTCTATCTTTATCTAATTGTAACTATTTTTTAAAAATTTTATTAAAAATTTAATATAATTTAAATTATAATTTCTACCTAAATAATCCACTGACGTAAGTACCAAAGCCCCCTAGTATTATTGTGTTCCTATCAAGTACTGAAGCCCCCTATTATTATTATGTTGCTATCTATTTCTGCCTTTAAATATGTTGATATTTGCTTTACATATTTAGGTGTTTCTGTGCTGGTGCATAAATATTTACAAACATTATGCCCCCTTGTTGGATTGACCTCTTTTATCATTATATAATGCTATTTTTTGTTTCTTATTATAGTCTTTGTTTACTCTCTTTTGCCCTGATATAAATATAGCCACCTGAGCATTCTTTTACATTTTCACTTTTCCTCTTTTTTTTTTTCTTTTTAATGCTCTGATTGGGCAAGTTCCACTACCCTGTCTTCTAGATTTCTGATCCTTTCTTCTGCTTCATCTACTCTGTTGTTGAACTCCTCTAGTGTATTTTTCAATTTGGTTATTGTATCCTGCTCTAAGACTTCTGTTTGTAACTTTGTAATATATTCTCTCTCTTTGTTGAAGTTCCCATTATACCCATCCATTCTTCTCCCAAACTCACTGAGCATCTTTATGACTATTACTTTGAATTCTTTATCAGATAAATTATTTATCTCTGTTTCATTAAGGACTTTTTTCTAAGGTTTTATCTTGTTCTTCTATTTAGAATATATTCCTCTGTTTCTTCATTTTGCTTGACTCTCTGTGCTTGTTTCTATGCATTAGATGAAAGAACCACCTCTCCCACTCTTGAAAGATTGGCCTTGTATAGGAGATAAACCTTATCATTCAACCCTGCCCTAGCTCTTGGTTGTCTCTGAAACCTTATGTTTGTCCATATAGGCTGTTTTATTTTAATAGCTCCCAGTCTTGATGGTATACCAGAACCAGTCAGTGTCTCAAAGAGGAGGATCTCATTCAGCACCTAGATTCAGGCTGATAGGAAGCCAGACCCTCAGGCAGCAGCTTTTAAAGAATGCCAATATATACATTCCTGTGAGACGGCAAGCATAAACCAGAGCCATGCAATCTGGCGGTGTCCCCTGGGCAGCAGTCACAACAATCAGAGATTCAAACAAGTGTATAGGCTCCTTTCTGGGAGATACTGGTGAGCTGTGGCAAAGACAGAGGGAGAGCACAAAGATGACATCCTCTGGCTTATGTTCCCTTAGAGTACCTCCATAGCCTCTAGGTGTGTGCCAAATCTGAAGCTTGCCCATAAGGCCAAATCTCTAAGACTAGCAAGTAAGCCTCTTTCATAGAAAGACTGGGTGTCTATTTTAATCTTCTGTCTGTCTAGTGCTCTGAGGCGATAACCTGCTAAGAAATGTCTCTCTGGTTGTTACAGTCCTGTGGAACTCAGGAATACAAGCTCTCCTGGCCACCAGAGCCATTAAATCAAGTGGTATGCCCTAAGCATCAGCCAAAAAAACCAGGACACTAGATGTGAAAACTGTAACACCAGACACATATAAGAACTTCCCTCCAAGAGATGCTGATGCTCTGGAGTGTTTCAGAGGGAGAGTACAAAGATAGTGCCTGGCCTCCAAGATCTCAGAAAAGGTTTATAGTCAGCTCTTAGAAGTGTGCTTAATCAGAAGACTTCCACTCAGATTGCAGCTATGATAATAAGCTAATTAAGCCTTTTTCACAGAAAGATAGAGCTCCTGGATCTGTTTCCTCTTGCTGTGCCCTGGGGGTGGTAGCTGTTTAAGAACTCTTTCTCTAGGGACGCCTGGGTGGCTCAGTTGGTTAAGCGGCTGCCTTCGGCTCAGGTCATGATCCCAGCATCCTGGGATCGAGTCCCACATCGGGCTCCTTGCTCGCCAGGGAGCCTGCTTCTCCCTCTGCCTGCCACTCTGCCTGCTTGTTCTCTCTCTCTCTCTCTCTCTCTCTCTCTCTCGCTGACAAATAAATAAAATAAAATCTTTAAAAAAAAAAAAAGAACTCTTTCTCTATTGGTTACAATCCTATGGGACCCACAAGCATAAGTTCCACTGGCTACCAGACTCAGGAGATATAACAGTGTCCCCTGGTAGTAACTACAACAATCAAAGTAGCAGAGAAGGGTGTAAGCTCTTTTCTGGAAGATACTGGTAAATTGGAGAGAAGCAGAGGGAGGGCACAACATTGTATCCAGCAGCCTCCATTCCCTTAGAGTAAGTCATAGGCCCCTTCCAGTGTGCCAAACCAGAAGCCTGCCCCTCAGCCTCAAGCTCCTGGCCAAGGGAATAGACCTCTTTCTTAGAAAGACTGGATTTATGTTTCAGTCTGCTATCTGTGCAGTGCCCTGGAAGTGGTAATCTGCCAAGAACTGAATCTCTGTTTGTTATAGTCCCATAGGACACAGGAACACAAGCCCCCTTAAACTCCAGAGACAGGTGATCAATGGGTGGCCTCTGGGTTGTAGCCATAGAAACCGGGTCACCAGACATAAAAACTGGGACACCAGACATCTGTAGAAAGCTCCCTTCTAGGAAATACCAAGTGTGGCAAAGGGAGAGTGTGAAGATGGCACCTACTAGCTGGAGTGAGGCAGAGGGAAAGTGCGAAGATGGCAGTTGCCAAATGAATAATAAATAAACAAATAAATAGAAAGACCAAAGAAAGGAAAGAAAAAATGAAAGAAGAAAAATAGTGAAAAGAGAAAAAAATAGAAAAAAGGAAAAGAAGAAAAAGAAAAAGAAAGAAAAATTAAAACAGAAAAAAAAAAAAAGATGGTGCCCATGGTTTTAGCTAAGCAGATGGAGAACAGGAAGATGGCACCCAGCAGTCTTTGTCTATGGAAACTGTCCCAGCAAGCTCCTGTCCTTCAAACCAGTGCTTTAAAATTAGGAAACAAGTCTCTTTCACACAAAGTCTGGGTGCTTTTCAAAGGGCTGCTTCTCTGTGAACCCCAGGCAGGTGAGTCTGTTTTTTCACAGCCACAACACTGGGTTTGCCACAGCACTGTGGGTGTCATGGGTGTGGATCCTCTTTAGTTTTCAAAGATAGATGTTTTGGGGGCTTGTCTCTCAGGTGCCAGTTTTAAAATCGGGGTGCCCGGTATGGGGTTTAAACCTTTCACTCCTCAGGGAACGGCTCTGGGTTTTGAGTTCCCTCCTGATTATGGGTTGCTATAACAGGGATGGGATTTATGGTGAGGCTGTGTCTCAGCCTTTCCTATGACTTCTATGCAGTTTCCTGCTCATTTGCCTGATGTGAAGACTCTGCCAGTCTTTATGGTATTTGTTTGTTTGTTTGTTGGAGGAAATTGTTCCATATATAGCTCAAGATTCAATGGGTACTTGGGAGGAGGTGAGTCCAAGATCTTCCTATGTCACCATCTTGAACTGGAACTCCCTTCATTGCACTATTGAAGTCATTCTCTACCCTTAACTTTCTTTTCTGTTCCCCAAATTATATCAGCTTGCTGTCTTCCATCTCAGGTCTACATCAAGACACATCTCCTCTTAAAATCATTCTAAGATGTCTGGGCACAGTTTATTACATATTTTAACCTCTGTTATAGCCATTACTATAAACGGCATTGGTTTATAATTTCTACTGCAGGTGACACTTTCTCATTGACTTGTGAGCCCTTATAAGGCAGGAATACTTTTTGTTAAATTTAATTTTCCTGAGGGTCTCTTTACGTAAGCTTGATGAGATGGGCCCAAAGCATCTAATTCACTTTGTTTTCTTCCTGAGGATAGCAGCCAAGTTACTAGTTCTGTTTTTAGGATTCACTTATGTTTTTCACTGTATGAGGAGTCTTAAAGGAAAATGATTTAGAAATCAAAATAAATAACCTGACAATTAGGCAACCTTGAGCCCGTAGAGCATCTTGAACAATGGGCAATTTTTTGATATAGTTACCCCCCACTTAGAGAGGGTTCTGATCATAGTAATATATGATTCTTGGATTGTACATATTGTGGTGTGTATGTGTGTGTGTGTCCAAATGCCATGAGACTCTGTATTGTCTGGCTTCATGCATGTTTTTCAAGGTTTCAAAATCCATTAACTAGAGCTTATTTAGCTTCACCTGATATGATAGCTTTTATTGTGTGAGTATGTGGGGATTTTTTTTTTTTTTTAACAGAAGCCGAGTGTGCCCTTTGGATGAATTGATTTCCTCAATCTCATGGTGAAATATTGCATTTCAGTTGTCAGTTTTGATTTATTGTTTCTTTAAACATTAAATCTTCCTTTGCATTTTTATTGGTTTCATTAAAAATGTTCTGCTCATCTTTTTCATGGCCACCTCCATAAAGGGAAGGAAGGCCTCTGCGAGAGAGCCTTGGGGGACCCACAGAGTCCCCTCCTTCCTGCAAAGTCCTCCTGGCTCATGCTTTTCCATTGGCTGCATATTCTGAAGGATCGGCAAACAAACCAACAAAAACCCTGCCTGCTATTGTTATGGAGTTTGTAAAAACATGTATTAAATCTAATAACTTTGGTGTGTAATGAGGCACAGAGCATATGTCAGAAGTATGGTGTCCAAGCAGCAGTGGGCTTGAATGGTTTATCTTGCTGGCAAATGTGTTACATGAGATTTGACCCTTAAATTGAGCACCGGGAGAGATAAATAGAGTAATCAAAAGGACTCTCGTACAGTCATTGGAACCTGGAGCCATCTGGTCAAGACAAAAATAAATCAGTAATGCAACTGGAAATGGTCTCCAGAGACCTTTGAGAATTGGTTTAGCATCACTGTCTCTCGAATTGTGGAGCAGAGGAAACTGACAGCAAAGATCAGGAAACCAACTCTAATTAACACACACACAGCAAAGGGCTCAGAAGTCTTTTCAGACTGAAATGCCTCACACCTGAGGGACTAAAACCACGACAATAATTTGAAAGTCTCATAGCTTGGTAAAGACGAAAAGAAAAGCGTGTATTGATTGTTGGATAAGCTCATGGAGTCCTGATACGGAAAAAATAAACAAAACAAAGCAAAATAAAACCTGAAACTCCGTTTAATCAGAATTTAACAAACCAGAATTTTCAGCTGTGCAGCTTCACTCTGCTGACTTGAATTAAGAAAACCAGTACTCAGTCTATCTCTTTAAGAAATCTGTCTTTCCTCAACTTTTTACATATGTGGCAAAGTGAGAAATGAACAAAATGATGTGAAATGTTTGAGTACGGCAATATTTTCCTCAATGTTTTGTCTTTTGAAGCTGAGTCAAAACCATCTTATTTGTTGTACCTAATATGAAAATACATATTAAAATCATCCTGAGTTACAGGGATTCAAATCCCCAAAACCTAAGCCATTTGCAGTACACATTAACACAAAAATATATCTGTACATACTGTTTTTATTTCATTTTTGGAAAAAGTTTTAAAATTGTCCCAAATATGTTTTCACCTACCTCACATGAAACATTTTGACTAGAATTTGCATTTTGAAACAGTTATTTAGGATCATTTAATGGTAAATGGTATATGGAGCCACGTCTGCCCCAATCTCCCACGACTCCGTCTGTCTGTGTTATGTCAAAGATTACGCAGCAGGCCTCCTCATCCATCACAGCTTTCTCATTTGTTCAGCTCATACATAAGTGCTGGGAGCTCACTCCGTGCAAGATGTTCTGCTTAGAAATGTGTGAGTTAAAGGGATGTGTGCAGCAAGGTGCCTGTCCTCTGACTATAGATTCTGGAGGGGGATCACACATGGAGATAAATAAGAACATTCTGGACAGTGTTACCAGTGAAGTTCAAGACACACAGTCTCGTGGGCAGGGAGGAGCTTATATGCTGTCCTGTTTGGCCCTGTGACATTTAAATTCATCATGACTCATTATTCTCTCCTGTAAAATGGAAATCATAATGGTATTTGATTTGTAATTCTGTTTTAAAGTTTAAATGAGTTAAAGCATATAAAGCACTTAGAATAGCAACCAACACTTTTCATTACCCAGGGAAGAGCTAATTATCATATTCACATTACTACTGCAAGTATCTTATTTGTGGTGATTATTATTTGGTCCTCTTATGTACTAACTCTAATCTTGTTTTTTCCTCAGACCTAGAGGTTAGTGATTTAAAGGTTTGCTCATTGCCTTGCATTTTTTACTGAGATACTGGCCTGCTGTATGGGCATTTAGAGAAACATAAGGTGCTGGGTTGTTTTGTTTTGGTTTGGTTTTTTTCCCCAAAGAGCTTCTGGTTTAAGTGGAAAGAGAAGAAGTACACACACAGAGACACATTTGCAATGTTTAATGACAGAGCACAGTGAACAGAAACTGATTGGATAGAGTGCTTTCAGTCCTATGTGGCACAATAGCCATAGTAAATGCTTCTAATCTGTTAACATTATAATGGGCTATGTAATCATGAACTATGATTACACTATAATTTTCATCCAACTTTTTCTTTTCTCTGAAGTTAATAATTGTCTCTATTTTTTTGTTTAGTTTTCTAATTCACTCTAGAGTGTATCATCTCTAAGTATAGTTATAGGTATCATATAATAAACATCACTTGAACTTTTTTTTCATTTTTTTTGAGACATCTGTTCTTCAGCCCTCTTTCCCCTTACTTCAGTCTAGACAGGACACACTCTAGACAAACCTCTAAAGTTAGGATTTCCCTTCATCATCATCTGGAGAATTCCATTGCCTCTTCCTCTGCTGAAGCCCCATGTTCTGTATTATGTGTTTCCATCTTTTTTGTTTAGATAGGAATTTCTTATAGCAGCTTTATGAGAAAGGATGAATGGGACATACATTTTTTGAGTCTGAAACTCAGCATGTCTGAACATGTCTTTATTTTCCCTTCATATTTGGTTGTTTGGCTGGATATTAAATTCTAAGTACAAAATTATCTTCTTTATAAATTGAAAGCTTTTCTCCATTCTCTTTAAGCTTCAAATATCTCTTCTTCAGAAATGAAATGTGAGTTTGTTTCCAAACCCTCTCCTTTTATTGTCTATAGAAATTTAAGATCTTCTCTTTAACCCCCCAGTTCTGGAATTCAACAATGATATCCTTTGCTCCTTTGCTGAGGGTTCTGTTCTCACTCATTTTACATAGGTGGTGGCCTCATTTTTCTTTTCTTTTTTTTTTTTTTAAGAGAGAGTGTGTGCATGCACAAGCAGGGTGGGGAGGGGCAGAGAGCAGGGGGAGGGAGGAGAGAGAATCTTAAGCAGGCTCTACTGCCCAGAGCAGAGCCCAACACAGGGCTTGACCTCATGACCCTGAGATCATGACCTGAGCCGAAATTAAGAGTTGGATGCTTAATGGACTGAGCCACTCAGGAGCCCTTGGTGGCCTCATTTTTTAAAATCTGGAAACATGTCCTTTAAATCTGGGAAGATACTTTGCATTATTTCTTAGACAATAACATTGATTTAGTTTTGTCTCCTGTCCATTTTCATAACTCCTATTACTCTTGTGATGTAACCCTGGACAAATGTTCTACTTCTCAGATATTTTCTCTTTTATTTTCCCTTTGTCTTATTATTCTGCCTTTTAGAAGGTTTCTTTAAAGATTTATTTATTTGCTTACTTATTTGAGAGAGAGAGTGCATGCATGAGTGCAGTGGGGAGGGGCAAAGGGAGAGGGAGAGAGAGAGAGAATCTCAAGCAGACTACCTCCTGAGCTCGGAACCTGACATGGGACTCAATATGACCTGAGCCAAAATCAGGAGTTGGGTGCTCAACCAACTAAGCCACCTAGGCACCCACAGAAGGTTTCGTTAATTTCTATTCCTTGGGTTGAACTTTCACATTTCTGCTCCAGTTTGTTTTTTTTACATTTCCAATAGCTCTTTCTTTTCTCTGAATATTCCTTTTGTGAAGCAATCTATTTTTATTTCATAGATGTCTTCACTCTTCTCTCTGGAAAAAAAAAAACAAAAACATTTTAGACTATTGGAAGTTTTCTTTTGCTCCTTACATTATCTGTTTTTTTCTGGTCTTATTTTATCTCTTTGCTTTGATCTGTCTTTCACTCTTATTTTTCAGGCCTTCCCCAAACACCTGGTAATTACTTTTAGTACATTCATAATTAAGAGTGAAGCACGGAACACTGATCTAGATTTCTGTGTTCAAGAGCAGGGACTGTCAAATGGTAGATGTCACTCTAGGTTTATTGGGGGTGACAGCATTTTCTTCCAGGGAAGAGTGTCAGACACTGACTTGAGAGGCAAAAAGCTCAGTTTCCTAGCATTCTCAAAGATGATGAAGAAGAATAGGCCAGGATCTGATTAATTTGTTATGTAGACTTTCATTAATAATTTGTTTTTAATGCAACATTTTACCTTAACTTTTAGTTAAGGCTGCTGTTTCTAAAATCAGAGCTTCTATGATCTCAATGTTCCAGAAGACAAACCTGCGGTCTTCTGACTCCACTGGCACATTGAATCTCCTGGCTACACAAGATGAATATTGGCATCTAGGTTTTTCATTGCCCCTATAAAGACTTTCAGTGTACCCTCCAGTTTTAAGCCCTAACTGGTACTTTCATCATCCAAGATGCTGGTATCTCTAAATTCTAAACATTTCCAGGCTCCTGCCATGAATGGTTTTGCTAATATTTAGCTATTTCCTAGCAGGCATTCAGGTTTCAAGTTCCTCTGAAATGTTCAGCCAGTAAGACCCTGCTTATCTCATTCCAGTTCCTCAAGTTTTTTGGCATCTTTCCTGGACTCTTGTCACTCTGTTTCTTCACCCTCCCTTCTTGTTTCTTTCTTTCTTTCTTTTCTTCCTTTCTTCCTTTCCTTCTTTTCCTTCTTTTCCCTTCTTCCTCTTTCCTTTCTCTTTCTCCTTCCTTCCTCTTCACTCCCTCCCTCCCTCTCTCCCTTCCTCCCTCCTCCTCTTCCTTCCTTCCTCCTTCTATCCCTTTCTTCCTTTCTTTCTTTTCCTTTCTTCCTCTTTCCTTTCTCTATCTTCTTCCTTCATTCCTCACTCCCTCCCTTCCTCTCTCCCTCCCTTCCTCCTCCTCTTCCTTCCTTCCTCCTTCTATCCCTTTCTTCCTTTCTTTCTTTTTTCTTTCTTTCTTCCCCTCTTCTGATGTCCCAGTGTAGAGGAGTTTCAAGAGCAAATAGGAGATAAATGTGTCTATTTAATTCACCATGTCTAACTGGAAATCAGAATAGGATTTTAATGCCCCAAGGCAATGTATTATGGGATATATTTAAGGGTTAAATCATTATATGTATGATTTTCTAAATCATAATACTTGAGATTGCACCCAGGAGTTTTAGATAAATACCCATTGTTACAATTAAATATTTATTTGCCTGGGGATTGTGAAACCCAATATTTATTAACGTATTTCAAGAGTCATTGGAAAGATAATAGTAGCCATCATGTTTGCTTCCTAGTCTCTGGAGGAGTATCTTTATAGCTAGGAAATTTATTTACCAGCGTCCTCTGGTACTTTATTTTTGTGAGTAAGATTACAATCTTAGGATTAATTATACCAAGTGAAACTGGAAACCTTAATGAAAAACATGGTCACCAGAGACATCTTACAAATATTTTCTCTGACAGATCCAGTTCACCTAAATATTCACCTTGCTGACATCAACAGTTTTGAAAGTCTCAGTTTGAATGTGTGTACACACCTGGGAAAATGCATATCCAGAAAAGGTATGGATTTTATGGAGGCTGCAGAGCTGGCAATATGTACAAGGGCTTTTCATCACAAAGTGTCCTTCACCTGGGATGATAGAAGAGTAAAGTCATGGAGCTAGAAAAAGACCCAGGAAGTCCATGGGTCCTTGTACCCAACTGAGGAACTTTAAGAGGACACCTTTTCCATAGCATTCTTGATATCACCAGTGTTTATAAAATGATAGGACATCCATCCATTTGAAGGGTAATTCTTCCTCTACTGAACAGCTAAAATGGTTAAAAAGATTTTTCTTGTGTTTGATCTTATTGATTACCTTTACATTTCTTTTCTTTTCTTTTCCTTATTTCTTGTCTCCTTTTCCCTTTTATGCTAACATTAAAAAAAGTCATTGGTCTGGCTATGAACAAACAAGTATCACAAATAGATCCATGATGGCATCTTCAGTGAGATCAAAGATTTCAAGATTATCAAGAAAGGCCTAAGGACTAAGGACCTAGCATCTAAATTATAGGATACTTCTTTCATTGAGATTTCATTCAACATTCAGTCATCCCAGTAAAGACCACAAAGTTTATTCCCACTCACACATATACACATACACTAAAGTGTGTATGTCAGTGAATATGTGTGTATGTGTGTGAGAGAGACAGAGACAGAGTATGCAGTACATTGTTCTCATTTTGTTACAGGAAAATTGTGAAAAACTAAGGCATAAGTAGAATATGTGGACAGTGATATTAAAATATATACAAAAGCAGTTTTAACATTGATTCTGGACTTATAAACAAGGAGCATCACTTGTGATGGACTCTATTGTTATCTTACAGCAAGACCCCAGCCTCTTTACCTATTTAGGTTTTCTTGACCCCCTCAAATTCTCATTTTTAAAAAATCCTCCCAGGTTCTCAGAAAGATGACCTCATATATGTCTCCATATTAAAATGTTGGGCACTTAATATATCACTTCTCCCAGAGGAGTTCACACTTTAAAGAAAAGCCTTATAAGGATCGTATCCAACCTAAAAGATCAATCATGACAGGCTTTTGCACATTAGTACTTGAAAACATCTTTTTTGGCACCCATCATGCGACCTCCATAGCCTTTTGCTTGATGCTTTTCCTTTTTCTACACAGGAGCCTGGCCCTATTTTGAAAGTTACTTGGGGGGCGCCTGGGTGGCTCAGTGGGTTAAAGCCTCTGCCTTCGGCTCAGGTCATGGTCTCAGGGTCCTGGGATCGAGCCCCGCATCGGGCTCTCTGCTCAGCAGGGAGTCTGCTTTCCCCTCTCTCTACCTGCCTCTCTGCCTACTTGTGATCCCTCTCTCTCTATCAAATGAATAAATAAAAAAAATAAAATCTTGAAAGTTACTTGGACCTCTTTGTCTCTTTGTACAATGGAGATGATTAAAGTTTCCTTTTTCCCCAATGGTTTACAGTTCTAGAGGGGCTAGGTGGTGCCAAGGTGTTAGAGGTGACATTACATCTAGTCCTTGATCATTGGTCCAGATAGATTGTTCCTGAGAACCCTGGCCTCTATTGGGCTGTCTCTCCCTTATGTTCAGTTATTCTCTCTGCATACACACTATATATATAGGCAATATCCTCACCACACTTTTTGGGTCATAAAAAGTTGTCCTTGGCTACATGTCACAGTGAGCTGACCATGGCTGTTTCTCTCTAGTCTTCTCTTACTTAGGCACAGTCTGATAATCTACCAGGTAAACAAGGCATAGATCTTACTTCTTTTAAATCTCACTTACTTATAGTGGCATTTTTCAAACTCTTCAGGTTTTTCTCTGGAGTACAGATTCCGTGTTCCTCCTTCTGCAGCCATGATGTCTCTGCTCTCATCACTTGTCTGTCTTGGAGGCCAAGATCCTTGCTCCATTTTGGGATATTGCTGCCCAAAATTCTGCCTTTGCTCAGTTTCTTCACTTTTCCCATAAAGATATAGACTTTTCAAATATGAACACTAGTAGTCCCTCAATTAATCAATAAGTATTGCTTTAAGGAATGGGAGTTGTAAGGATCAAAGATGATATGACTATTTTTTTTTTTATATCTCATAACATTTAAAAAATATTCCTCAGTTCACATGATGTAAACATACGTGAAATTTTGGAGCTTCCTTATGTAAAAACTGTTCACTTGTTCACTCTCTTATAGTGTCATATCTGTCCTTGTTCTCTTTTTTTTTAAATATAGGATTTCAACTGTTTATGATTCATTTATTTACTCATTTATTCTACCGACAACTTTTAAACTGCTATGGTCTGAAAAACATTTAATAAAAAGTTTTTTGGGTTACCTCTCTACACTCAAGCTGTGCCTCTCTATGTTTACAAGTTCATATAAAAGTTGGAAACCACCACCCAGAACCATAGCAATTACTGGCTAAAGATAAGTGATATAATGGGAAGGAGATATGATTTTATGTTTATACGATATTTTTCCCCGTTAGACACTTGTTAGGCAAAGCACTGCCAAAGAAGAGGAAAGAGAGACCAGGGATGAATATTAGAAGTGGTGAGTAGTTAGCACCTTCCAAATAAAGGCTCAAAGAGGGGTTTTATCATTTAAATTAAAGAGTTTCAGAATTGCAGAGCATTCACTGCATAATCAAACAAAAAAATCAACAAATCAAAAAACAAATAAAGGGGAGGGATCACCTGTCCTTGAATATGAGCACCAACAGGTCATACAGGTGAAACTTATTTCTCTCTAGTGGAAGTCTAGAGGTGGAGAGGCTAGGGCTGACATGACTGCTACACGGTACTCTCAGACCTTCTCAATATTTCTGTTTTCTGCAATATTGCCAATAAGACGAGCCAATAGGAAGTCAGATGAAGTGGGTGAAGTAAAGGGAGGTACTCCATTTAATGAGCTCAGAAAGTCCACTGCTGAGAAATGATGAGCAACAAGAATGGATGAGGTAAGGGCCATTGACATGAAGCCATGCATTAATTAACCCATAGGTTTTGGGGAGCTTTTTCATTCTCTTAACAGCAGAAAGACAAGGTAGTCCTGCAACTAGTATTTTACATCTGACATTGATGTGAAGAATGGTTTTTAGAAAGGTGAAATAGGAATGAAGAGAATGTAAGGAAGATTGAAATAGCCATAACGAAGGGAGTAGCATTTGGAATAGAAAAAGAGACCTGGAAGCTTAGAGGCATCTTGTGATTTTATTTCATTTTTCAGCATAATTATGATCCATGAATTCCATGAAGGAATAGGTTGGGAAACTAACCAGAAAAGTAAACACGCTGATTTAATTATTTTCCATATCATTTCAGCTGCTGAGTTTGTCACAACTTACACTATGTTCATGACTATACTCAGGTTGGAAGAATAAGCAGCCACCACATAACACAATGAGAAGCGCTCCAGGACCAGTCTTCTAGTCCCCATGAGAAAGCAAAAGTTTTAATTCTCTAATCCCTCTGATGCCTCTAATTTATAAGGACTGTTCTTTGTCTCATAGAGCCTTTTTGATCTTTAAGAGTCTACTGTTAAATGAAAATATCCTTGTGAGGAAAATTAGCTTAAGCGATAGTTTTCCCCACTTTATCAGGATAATTTCCAGGTAAATTCAAGGGTTGGTGGGTCCCTGGGATCCAGACCAGTGATATGGGTATTTTGAAAGAGGGAAAGCTGGTAGAGTACCCAAATGGAGGGAAAATGTACCAACTTCAAGTTTCTCCTAAGACATGGAAAAAATTTAATGTGTTCATTCGTTTATCATGGGTTGGTCCTGTCTCTTCTCTGCCAGGGCCAGGTGAAAAGTCACAGTCAGTCTCTAAGTTCACTAAGTTTTGCTATCTCTGGATCTGTCTGATACTTATGTGTGACTCTCAGAAAAATCTCTCCACTCCCTATACCTAGCTTTCTGTTATAAAGAACAAGAGTCATGGGTTAAATGGGCTATTGAAGAATAGAGTGAGTGATTGGAGCAGCTTGAGATTTCTGTGAGATTTAGGGTGTTAGCTATTGACAGAATGGCATGGGTATTGTAGATCAGCAGTAATATTGAATACTATGGTAAGAGGGACTGTCCATATTTCTCAGCACTCTGCAGGATGTTTCTGTAAGTCTGAAATCTGTTCCTAAGGAAGAAGGCTTTAGGAGTCACTGGGATGCTCTTTCTTACTGCAGATGATACAGAAGAACAGCAAACATGTGAGCAAGCATGTTATTTCTCTGTAGGGTGCATGGGAAATGCACAACACTGTTAAAGCTTTGCTCCCTCCAAGGGAGAAGTATTTCCTTTCTTACAATAGCTTGCCATTCATTTGGAGACAGAGAATTGTTACGACTGAATGCTGAAGTTGGAGAAAATGTTAGCTTAATTGTTGATACACTCCACCATCTCATCTGCTAGAGCCTAAAACTAGAGCCCATCAGAGTGTGGGGAGGGAAGCATCCATGTGGGTGGGGAGGCCCAAGAAAGGAAGTGTTAGGAGGGAGAGGTGCACCTTATGAATAGGAAGGACATTCTGGGGAGCGATATTTCTTATAGTCTAATTGCTCTATGTTTTATAGAACCTGATCATTAGGGGATCCTAGGCATGATTCCACAGAGATGTTCTTGTGAAATAAAGCAAGAGGCTATTAAACAGAAAGTTTAAATATAGCTACAGGGAGACATACTTCCTGACAACTTGACAGATGTCTTGGAGTGACGACTCCTTCCTTCATCGCTAATTACAAAATCATTTGTCTTAAGGAAAGGACAAAAGAGAAGTAATTATGAAAAACATGATTCTTAAGGGATAAAAAGATAACATCAGTTTAAAACACAGAAGCAATCATAACCACTTAGAATCATTATTAGTTTGGTGGAACTAATGACAGGTTGCTTTTTAGAAACTAGAGGGAATGGGGCTCCTGAAGCAGAGGGAAGAAAACATTCAGTTTCTTGTTATGCTAAACTTATCCCCAGACTCCCGAGACTTCTTTGATGAACAGTTCATTAAAATTTCCGACCGCAGATGAATTTGAGCTAAAATACACAAATGTTTTAATTATACATTCCTTTTTAATTACACTAATGACTTGTAATGTGTTTATGTTGGTTTAGAGTTTAATTTCTTCCCTTAGATTAGGTGGTTGACTTAAGGACTGTGCTTTTCAGTAAAATAGCATGATTCATCAATGTTTGATTATGAATTAATGCCCAAATGCAGAGGAGCTGCTGCCCTTGGAGGGATAGCTCTGCCCATGAACAATTGCCTCTCTTCTGGGATAGAGCAGATCTTGCCACCTTGTAGGCATAAGGAATGGGAGTTGTGAAGGAAAAGCTGTGACTAGTTCCCAGGTTGGGAATGTTCTAAGGACAGGATAGGGGAGTGGATGAATGGGGAAAGAAAGACCCCACTTAATGAAATAGGTCCTTTTACCAAGGGTACATTTACATGACAGAAGAATCAGACCTAGCCCATGATGAGTTTATGAGGGGCTAATAGTACTCTTCATGCTTTTACCTTCTTTTTGTATTCTCTTTGGGACCTCTCATTTTGAGACCCTCTTTCTCTCTCAAAGTAACCTCAGCCAATTCCAGCGTAAAGAATAAAGTATTAATAAACCCTTCCATGCTGATATGTGATTCAATGTGAATATTTATTCCTGCCCAAACTTCAGTATTTATCTTTTAAAAGAGAGTTTTTAAATGGCCAGTTCTTAACTCATAGTGCCCTTCTTACAGGGATGAGGTACTACACAAACATGCCCCTTTAATCTACCTGTCCTGTGCAATAGATGTAGGTTGTCGTTTTCCTTTTCCATCATCCCTCTGCCCTACTCTAATAAAAAAAATTCCCTTTTTTTCCTGCAGAGAAACCATTCCATGTGGTATGATTGAAGACAAACTCATCAACCCTGCCCCCTCACTATCAGACATGGCCTCATGTGACCCAGCCTAGCCAATCAGAGTATATAGTCCTCCTAGGCACAGAAATTGGTTGGAGCTTAGCACATCACATAACCCAGATCACTCAAAGTTCTTCCTAGGAGTTTTTTTTTTTCCCCCCAAACCTGTTGTGGTAGGCAGAATAATGGTCCCCCAAATATATCCATATCCCAATCTCCAGAACCTATGGTTATTTTACATGGCAAAAGGGATTTTGCAGGTGGAATTAAGTTGAAAGTCTTGAGATAAGAAGATTATGGGGGATTATATGGGTGGGTCTAATGCAATCACAAGCATTCTTATAAGTAAAAGAGGAAGGCAGAAGAGCTTGAGATGTGACAAGAACAGCACCGAGTGATACAGTTGTGAGCCAATGAATGCAAGCAGCTTCTAGAAACAGGAAAAGGCAAGAAAGTCCCGAGAATCTTCAGAAAGGAATGCAGCCCTGTTCACACCTTGATTTTAGCCCCACGGGATCTATTTCAGATGTGTGACCCCCAGAACTGTAAGATAATAAATTTGTGGTGTTCTAAATCGTCAAGTTCATAGTAATTTGTTACAGCAACAGTGGAAAACTAATACATCTGTCAAGGAAGGTGCTGTCTGCATGGGCCCCTGATGATGCTATTTGAGCTGCTTTGTTAGTTTATACTTAAACAACACCATACTGTACTTGCTGGTTGTGTGAGGCAACACATTATTCACAAAACTCTGGCTGGTGCTGGTTTGAGTTGGATTTCTGTCACTAAAAACTGAAGGTGTTGGTTAGTATACCTCCTTAGTATCTTTATAGCAGTGAAAAGTGCAACATGGATAAGACTTTCTGTTAGTTCTTGTGTTACAAAATTTCATCTTTGTATGCAGGTTGATATAGTTGGATTAAATCAGCAAATGGTATTTGTATTTATCGCAGTTTTTATATTCTTGCTGTTTTCTCTTCAAAACTGCTTGGAATGTTTTGAATATAGGGTGGAGACTGGGTACCATGCTCAAGTGGAAATAATGATGTCACATTTAATATTAATGCAGAAACTATATTTAGGTACAGACATTTTAGATATTAGAAATTGAACCATTGTGACATCTTCCCACTCCAAGAAGATACGTAGCCATTTTGACCAACAACATTATTTTATCTAAGCTGTATGTAATAGGCATTAATCAGAGAAGCCAGGTTGGAAACCATGAATATAAGACATGTCAAGTCTCCTAAATGTTGAAGGAAATTTATTAACATAAATACAGCCTGATATAGCAGAGTGAAAAGTGTTTTACCTGTGGAAGGACTTCTATATGAAGGATAAGGGTTTTTTTGCAAATAGGGAGACCAGGTAATCAGGACACTGGACTTAGAGCATGGTGACACCCACAGGAGTATGGTAGCACACAGCTTTCTTCACAATCTGGAAAAAATTGGGGTTATCTACAGGGTCTGATTCAGTGGTTCTTTTCTTGCCTTGTGGCAGGGTAAGACAGAATAAGTTTAGTTAAAGTCAGTTGTACTTGTAATATCTAGGCTTTTAGATGGGAATCAAGGGACCCCAGATGTAGGAAAGCTGGGAAATAGTCAATTGGGAACCCAGCTGGATAGACCATCATGGCTCTTCTAAATATCCCTCCTTTTCTGTGTGTGTTGCCATTAAAATTGGACTTATTTGGCAATGGGTTATTCCATATTCATTTCTTATAAGGGAAATTTCTTATAACATATGGATAATCATTCATTCGTTAGCATGTATTTGGTTACAGATTTTCCTCTAGAGCAGAGGTTTTGATGGAGTTTGGAGAGATCATTCATTCAAGCAACATTTACTGAGTGGTTGTTACGAGCCAGGCTCTCTGCTATGTGCTGGGAATACAAACAAGAATCAAAGCAAATATGCTTCCTTCCCTTAGGATTTCATGATCTGATGTGAGGGTGACAAGAAGCTTTAATTTGCAATATTAGGCTAAAAAGGTTAGAGACCAATGTTTTCTTATTTTCCAATTATACTGAATACAATCCCACTGCATCTCATCTGTTCATGGAAATTCCACCCCAGTCCTTCTTGCCACTTTCTAGAACCCTTTCCTCACTTTGCATATAGCACCATCACTCCACAGTCCATACACACATTTCACAATAGAAACATAAATGATATTTTCATTCATTTTCCTTTGATTTATGTATAATCTAGAAAGATGAAGCAGAGGCAGGTATCACAGAAACTCAAATCTAGAAGTGCCCTATCAGTTCAGAGCCCTTTCACTACATCATGGCTGTGCAAACCAATCATACATTCACCCAATCATAGGGTACACGGACTTCAAACACATGGACTGTTCTCCAGATTCTACTGAATACAGCTCAAACAACATGGCCTGGCATCCTGGGCTTTCTACAAACTTGTCTTAACTCCTTCTCCAGGTTTTTTCTATAACTCAACTACTAAAACTATATGGTTTTAACTTCCAGAATAATCTCTGTGCTTTCCTGCTTGCATACCTTTGCTCATGCCTTTTTCTTCACCACAATTTCCTGCCACTTCCATCTTCCTGTAGTGATTTACTAGTAAATCTTCAGTGCTTTCTCAAGTCTTTCCCAATCTCATTGGCCAGATATTTCCTGTAGCAACTTTACTGAATTTTGTTTGCTTGCACTACTCAAATGGTTCTCATTGTATTCCACCTTCTATCACAGGTATTTTATCACATTCTTATCTCTTCTTAGAAAACAGAAATTCTAACATATATCTGGGGATCCTGCAGTTTCTAGCACATTAAATGCAAGGCATCATAAATATCTGATCAATGACCAAATGAATTAAATTGAATGTAGATTATTGGAAGAATAGGGAGACCAAATCAAAGCAATGTAATTGCAAAACAGCCTATCTGGGGTAGGCTGGGTAGGGCAAAGAGTGGACAGTCTAAAAGGAGCCTGCAGGGGAACCAGTTAAGAGACTTGCACAGATATTCTGGTGTAAGGAGATAAAAATATACTCTTTCTGGTAGAATTGAGACAAGAAGCAAATGAGTAAATTGTAAAGGCATTTCTATCGAATGCATGGTGCATTGTGAGAGATAAATAAGGAGATTTTTACTTGGGAGACTGAACACGGTAATTCCATAGACAAAATTTGCAGACTGTATCTGCTTCCTTGTTGGTGCTTCCTTCCTTCTTGACATAAGGTCTGAGCATTTTTTGATAATTGCACACTTTTGTTACTTTGCTGAGAGTTTTGGAAATTCTCTGTGGCGCAGATATCTGATATCTAAGCTGCTGTCCCCAAGAGCACTCATGCTCTCTGTGGTTGCCTCTGGGCTATTAAGACCAAGAAGAGAAAGTAGAATAGGCAGAGTCCTAGGACCATTAGCAGCCTCCCAGCCACTCCACTTGGACGGATTTTGATTACTGTAATTACCATAAGAGTTGAATTAAAGTTTTCTGCTGTTTAAAATTATCTTAACACCTTTGCTCTAGAGCAGGGATAAGCAACCCATGGCCCATGACCCAAGAATGGCTTTTACCTTTTTTAAAAGTATAGTTTCAAAAAAAGTAAAAGAAAAATAAAAGGAGAACTGTATGCAACAAAGTCCACACCTGGCCCACAAAACCTAAAACATTCACAATCTGGTACATTGAAGAATAAGTTTTCCTAGTATAAGTACTTAAAAATAATTTCTTTAACATTTTATCTAGGTTGTTATTGTTGTTGATATTTGATGGCATTATTCCTCCATACCACATAGGCTCATTACTAGCCTTCTTGACCTACATTGGCCCACTAGAATCCTTGAGCCCTGTGTTTATAGCAGTGACCAGCATCTCCCATCTCACAATGCTTATAAACCACTTCCGTATTATAGACAGAGCACTTGAAAATATTTATGCAATAAACAACTAATTTTTCAAGATAGTTATGGTTATACATATTGGGCAGAGGATATCTTAAAATTCCAAATAAAGTACCTTATTTTAGTTATATGGCTTGACTTTCCAATCACAGCAGTCACCTTTTCATAGAGGTACATCAAGATAAATAGAGCAATATCCATATTTTACAGTCTATAAAATTCAAATCTTTGCTTAAAAAAGAGTTTACATGCAATGCATATAGCAGCTTGCAAGTTTATTTATCAACATATATTTATGCAATATGTGCATTGTAAAGTTAGGGCATCAGTTTTAGGGTCTGGGCAAATATTTACAGCCCAGATCCAAATAGGGGTGAATGCCTATCAAAAACTTTTGTGACAGGCAATTGTAGTTCATGAAAGAAAGTGTTACACAGGGCCAACTCTTCACAACATTGGGAGAGTGGCAAATTTCATCTTCAGGAGCTAAAGCTTCATTTCCTGCTTAGAGGCAGTTTTTTTTAACCTCAGTTGAAGCCTGGAGGTTGAGATCTTCATTCTTTTACTGTACCTCTATAGTCCTACCACATTTCTTAAAAGATGTAAAAATTTTACTTCTATAGACATGTACATGTTTGATAATTTGTAAAATTTACCTTTTCCAGGAGTGTGTATATTTTAAAAGCAATCAAAATCTCCATGTAAGGCCATGGGGACTTAAAAGGAATTTAAGAATATGGTAGGTAAAGACCTCGAGATGCAGTTATGTGTTCACCTTAGAGCTAGTCCAGGCTGAGGTTGTGATGTAGGAGTGTAGGTTGGATGTAAGGAAAGGCCAGTGAACCTGGCCTATGGCCAGAGAGTGTGGGGGCAAAATCCATGTGACATAGGCAGGAGTGATAATGCTCTCTGAAATTCTCTGAAGTTGGTAGAACATGTGACTCTTGATCTCCGGGTTGTGAGTTCAAGCCCCAAGTTGGGTATAGAGATTATTTTTAAAAAATGTAAAAAAAAAATCTTTAAAAAAAAGTCCAGTAGATAGGTCCATTTAAGAAGGAAGGCATGGGGTGCCTGGGTAGCTCAGTTTGTTAAGTGTCTGCCTTCAACTCAGGTCATGATCTCAGGGTCCTGGATTGAGCCCTGCCTCGGGCTCCCCACTGAGTGGGCAGTTTGCTTCTCCCTTTCCCTCTGCCCTTCCACCCATTCGTGCTCTCTCCCAAGTAAATAAGTAAAATCTTAAAAAAAAAAAAGGAAGGCAAAAAGTTATAAAGAACATGGATGGAGATTGGGGATATCCTATGAGAGCAAGAGAGTTTAAAACCTTGAGAAATGAAAGAGGCCGTAAGCACATGGGGCCACAAGTGTTTGTCTCAGACACCTCTGGTCTTATTGGTGGGAAATGTGTTATTCGGGGCAAGAACATCCCAGACACTGCCCTCTGGGGTTTTGTCCCTGAGATAAGAGGCATTAAGGTTCCTCACATTTGTCTAATCATCTGAAGCACATTCTGAAGAGGAAAGTAAGTTCTTGCCACATTGCCACTAGATACCTTCCCCCTCCTGGTGTACTTGTAAGCTTCAGAAACCGTCTAAGTGGGGGATTATTTCCCATTCCCAAATAGAATAGATTTCTCACTGGGACCAATTTCGAGAAGTCTCTGGGGCTGATCTTTTCCCAGACATGATGTCTCCCAGAATAGTGATTCGGGCTTCAGTTTTGACACATAGAGCGTATTCTAGGTCAGAATCTGGTTTGGGGGACATTACACACATCTCTAAGGCCCAAAGAAATCCACTCCAACTTTTATTTTTGGTTTTGTTGTTGTGTTGTTGTTGTGTTCAGAAAACAAGCATTAGGACAGAGTGAAGTATTTCGACATCATAATGCCCATAGTTATCAAGCAATTAACTCTCCAAATTAAGGGATGATTTAATAGACAAAGGGAGTTCCCACTCTAGAATCCCCTTAGAACTAGAACTAGAACTGACACTATATTCAACATTATGTGAAAACCCCATTGATGGAAAGCACATGAGTCAGGAACTCCACCCCAACATGTACTTCCCAGGGTAGGCCGAAAGATGCTACTGTTGAAGCAAGCATCAAATATCAGCCTACGTGATTATGGGAAGTTAGCTCAAAGGATTATGTGGCGATACCATCCAGGCAGATACCTACATCCAGTTCAGTGGACAAAGAAGTGATAAATAATGGTATCTTAAGCTATTTATAGTGTCCAAGAATACCTGATAGGCTGCCTTTCACTTTTTACTGCCAAAGAGATGAACACATAGAATCAAAGGGTATATGGTGATTACCAGGGGCAGAGAGGTGGAAAAAATAGGGAGATGCTGGGAAGGGGGTATACAAAGTTGCAGTTTTATAGGATAAATAAGTCTAGAGGTCTAATGTACAGCATGCTGACAACAATTAATAATACTATATTGAATACTGGAATTTGCTAAGAGAGTAAATTTCAGGTATTTTCACCACACACACAAAAAAATGGTAATTTTGAGAAGAGATGACTATGTTAAGTATCTTGATGGTAGTCATCATTTCGCTATATATATGTATGTCAAATCATGTTTTATGCCTTAAATATATACATTTTTATTGAAAAATATAAAAGAGCAATTACAACAAAAAAGGAAATGCAACTAATCTGACTAAAGTCAGTGCAACTAATCATTAAATGAATGACTTTTATATGAAGAAAAAATCATGTGGAAGGTAGAGATTCTGAAGGGCCCCTCTCACTGGTAGAGTTTGCATGTTTGTGGAGGATTCACCCAGGGACTCCAGGTGAAGTTACCTGGGATCCAGTCGTAGATCTGTCCATCAGACTCACATAGAAGGGTTTGGCAGTGATAGCTACTTGCACTACTTCAACCTATAGAGAGCTCTCAGAGACCTTCCCACCACTTTTCCAAAGAGTTGTGTTCATCGAATCTCAACAATGAGAGAGCTAGAACCCTACAAGTTAGCTGTCCCTTAAAGAACTCGTGGTATAGTTTGGTGACTATTTCCTACCAGGCCAGGTTGATGGACATGGTGCTCTTACTGTGATCTCCTGGGCTCAACCAGAGCAGGACGCTCAGGGAGCAACACTGACCAGGGAAGCTGGATTTGTGGTATTCCTGGCACTTGGATGTGCAAACAGTTCCCATACAGAATGTCTTTACTTTTAATGAATACCTTATATTTCAGATCAATATATATTTCTTTACATACACTGATTTTTTATTTTACAATCTTTGTAATTACCAATGAGTAGAAATTATTGTCATTTTTATTTTTACTTTTTAAAAGATTTTATTTATTTATTTGAGAGAGAGCACAAACAGGGGGAGCAGCAGGCAGAGGGAGAGGGAGAAGCAGGCTCCCCACTGAGTAGGGAGCCTGATGCAGAGCTTGATCCCAGGACCCTGGGACCATGACCAGAGCCAAAGGCAGATACTTAACCGACTGAGCCACCCTGACATCCCTATTAATATCATTTTTAAATGGGGCAATTGAGTCTCAGAGTTGTTAAATATTTTGTCCTTGATTACACAAAAATGAAGGAAAAATTAAGGAAGTACACATCAGTACCTCTGAATGGATAATAAAATGACAATAGTTACAGCTGCTGAGTACTAATAATTTGTCAGGCATGTGCTATGGCTTTTCTTGTGATGGTGGAAAGTATCTGATTATCTCATTTATCATGAAGTATTAGCCATTGAAAGTAGCTTCATGAAGTCTTGTTCTCAGACCTCTTTCCACTTTAAAAGAGATACATGGGGAAAGAAATGTGTAACCTAAAAGAAAAAATGACTGACTGGAATTTTAGGCCCTGTAGTAGGTAGTACAAGAAAACTTTTTAACTCAAAGATGCTTTTACAAATCATTCTTTTTCTTCCACATTCTACCAAATCATGGGATTGGTTTTCCAGCCCTAGTTTTAGTTGCAGTGACCTTAAGGCAAAAGCAGATCTAAAGAAGAGGTTGGTAGATCGAAGTTCTTGAAAAGGCTTGGTATGCATAGATTCAAATAGCCCTAATCTAGTTATTTTAATGTCTAAAATTCCACTATTGGGAATGAATTTCTTGGATTCTCCAATTAATTTTATCTCAAAACTCAAATATTCTGAAAGGTCATATGCATTTTAGATATTATCAACTATACTGTGGTATGAATGAGCTTATTATTTATTGGTTCTGAAAGTTGTTGAAAGGCTTCTTTACTGTGAAGTATAAAACAACAACAAAAATGTAGTTGACTGAGATCTTTAAACAAGCCCTCAAAGGGAAGGCTTATAGGAGTACAGTTGGCCTGCATGAAGAATTCTGGAAGTGGGGAACGGTGAGGAGTGATGTGGATAAAGGAAGTTCTGGATGTTCAGACCTAAATCCATAGGCCGGGGTAAAGGAGGACAGAACACAAAGCCCACTGCCATGAAACCTAGGTTTAAACTGTACCTCTGCTCTTTTTTCCTGTTTGGACCACTTCTGGATCTCTGTTTCTTCAAGTCTAAAGTGAGAAAAAGTAATGATTTGGAGGGAGGGGAGATTATTGTTTGGGTGAGATCAGATACTATGTGTGGAAGTCATTTGAGGAGTGTAAAGTACTATACAGATATTTGTAGGAGTCATTGAATGATGAGGACCAGTGAGAGTGTCCATGGTAGTGAAGTTGAGAGACTTTGACAAGGTCTTAGTCTTGGTGAGAGAAGCAGCAGGTAACCTTAGAAATCGATGCTGGACAATTTATGGATTAACTTTTCCATATTGATATGAACTCATATAAGTCACATATCGGTAGCCTACAGAAAAGCAATGCAGGCCAATGGAAACATGATGTTCAAACTCTGGAAACTGAGCATCCATTGCCTGTGTATTAGGTGTTTATAGAAGAGAACCCTAAACTTTAAGGTGACTGACTGCACTAAATTTCAGCTTCAAGGTGACTGCTGTTTGGAATAAATGACTGGAAACAATGTAGAGAACCATAGTCACTGAGAAGACTCCTGTTAATGTTCTTTTCCTTCCATAATGTGACTGGATTGGGTGAAGAGGTAGGAAACATAGTTTAGACATTCCAGATACTGAGTTTGAGTCAAGACCTGTGCCAGTGGTAGATACTATATCCACAGAGGAAAGAAATCCAGCTGAAAATTAACTATGATTCGGAATGTGCAGCATCTTGTCCACTAAATGGACTTGAAACCTATGTCTTGTATGATTAAATGATGGCCAACTTTAATTCATGCTTTTTGAATTCCTCTTCAAGATTAAAGCCAGCATCATGTTTACATCTTTTTGTTATAGAATCTCCCCCATTTCCAGGTAACAGAGTCTGCTGCAGTGTGTTGGCAGGTGGACTTGTATGGTCGGTAGATGAGCTGACCTCTTGACTGTTTTCCCTGACTCACGAGCATCACCAGAGATCATGCCATTCATGTTGGGTTGATCTGTGGTCTCTGTTGTCTTCCAGTAAACACCCATGCCTCACAAATCTCAGATTTGCATCCGCCATCCAAATTTTAATGCTATTTACTTCAAGTGTAGCCTCAGGAGGTGGGGGATTCTAGGTTTAAGTATGCCCAGATGAATATGCTGAATAGCATATTCTAATACATAAAGAATGATATCCAAGTGTCCGTGTTGCTCAAAAATGCAGTTTAAACTAAATTATATTCTTCCCCACCTCCATACCACCATCCTACATTCACATCTGCAGTCCAGAAAGCAGTTACACTTGAAATAGAAGCAAATAAAATCAGAGACTCAATCAAAATTTCAGGTCTTGAGAAGATTCAGGCATATGGGACCACGGATTAGAAATTGTTCTCATCTGCTTAATAGGTAGGTGCCAAGGACCTTTTCTTACGTCTGTCTGTGTCAAAGCCTGGGGACCCCAGCATACTGATGCCTAAAATAAACTTTTGAAAAGAATCAAAGTTTTCCTTTTTTCCTTCTTTCTTTCCTTCCTTCCTACCTTCCTTCCTTCCCTCCCTCCCTCCATCCCTCCTTTCGTTCCTTCTTTCTTTTAGTTTTTTCACTCTGCAGCAAGAGATTAGACACAATATAAGAAACGGGAAGACAGCATGCTGAAATGCATCAGTTCTGAAATCAAACAGAACTGAGTTCAAATTCTGACTTGACTCCCGTAAGCTCTCTAATCATGAGTAAGTTAGAGAATCTGAATGTCCATTTTCCTGCCCATTAAATGGGATTAAGAACATTTGCCTCATAGTGTTGGTCAGCATGTTTTCCAGAGCCAAAGTAGGGAAAGCATTTTGTGTATTTGGCACTCATAATTAACACGTTTGACAAATAGAAGCTATAAGAATAGCACATATGTAAAGATATAACGGCCCAGGAGGTGAAGTCAATTGGCCTAAACACATGACTCAAAATTGACAAAATTTAGCCTTAAAGCCAGATCCCATAAGTGAGCAGGGCACATGAAGGAGAGGTAGTTACAACAGATAAACCCCACATACACAGAGGGAAGAGAGCAATTTGCCTTCACACTAAAATGGAAGTAATTAATACTGGCCAGTATCATTCACTTTTCCAGACCTCATCTTTACACAATGCCAACCTCTCTCTGTGTCTTTACCTGCTGCAAAAATGGAGATGTGGCTGTATCAGGGCTGATACTGCCCTATTGCTCAATGGGTCTAGGCCACAGTTCCTGAGACAAAGTTCAGACTAAGGGAGGCCAAGGAGGATTTTTGTTCTCCATGTATTCTCCTCTTAGAGAGTCTCTCTTCTCTTTTAATAGATTCCTTTTTCCTCCTCAGAGCCCAGGGCCCAGGTCATTGCCTGCTAAGTGCCTAACTGCCCACTTCATATTTTCCTTTTACGTCTCTTCATTCTCCTCTCTCCATGCTAACTGATCAATCCCCTGGTCCATTCGTTCAAGGAAAGTCATTCCAGCTAATCATAGCCAGGTGTTTTATCTCTGATAAAGTTCTTTCTGTTCATCACCAACACATTTCTTCTTTAATTCTGACCTGTAGAAAGCTTTGAATCCAAAGATTGGAAATTCAAAACCTTGACTGGAGTCCATAAAGAAGTTCTTGAGCAGGGAACCTTTCATTACTCTCTTACCATTCTCTACATGCTCTCCCATAGTCAAGAGAGCCAATTCTGGTCCTAACTGAAAGTAACTAGTCAGGTGAATGGTGAAAGACTAATCAGGGTTTAAACATCACTAGCATCACCATACCTTAAAACTAGACTATAGGGTAGAATGGGCAGTAGATGTATGGAGAACATTTTGCATAATGTAAAACTAGAGTGGCATTAGATATAAAGGTTATATGAACTTGGCTCTTCACACTAGCTACCAGGGTTGTAATCCCAGCTCTGTAACTTCCTAGCTGTATGACCTGTACAACTTATCTCTCTCTGCTTCTGTTTCTTCATATGCAAAATAGGAAATAATTGCACTTGCCTGACAGTGTGATGTTAAATGAGTTGTACTTTCACAGTGCTCAGAATAACCCAAATCATGATAAATACTCAGAATTAGCTTTTATTATCAATAAAGACTGAAATCTAATGTTTTCAACATCAGATAGACTACGGTTTGAGCACTGACTCTGTCATCTATGAGACCACAGACAAGTTATTACCGTTCCTATGCCTCAGTTTCCTCATCTGTAGGAAAGCAGTAATAATGATATTCACCAGCTCTGTGGAGGAGTTGTGATGATGAAATGAGATAATTACACTGCTGAATACAGTGCCTAGCACAGAATATATGCACAGTAAGAGTGACTACCAATTATTAATGAACTAGACTGATGTTGCACAGTGAACCCAGTATCTATCTTTAGGGCAATCAACCTTATTCCACTCCTGAAGACCTGTGGCCATGACACATTTCAGTCCAGCTCAAATTCACCCTTTTCTGTAACCTGCTTGACCAAACAACATAGGCTTCCCCTAATCTTCTTTGGGAGTATTCCACATGATTTATGTTGCACTTGTTTACATATAGTTTATCTCTCCTAGAAGGAAGAGACCATCATATATACTCTTTTTTGTTGTTGTTTTTGCCCCACAATTTGGCGTAACATCCTGCAACAAAGTAGGTAGATATTAGCCCTTTAAAATCTCCCTTAGATGCCATCAATTTTCTTCTTCCATAGCTGTTTATTCAGCTACTGTTTCAGTGGCATGCTCTAAACATGATTAACAGTCCTTTCCTTTTAGTTACAAGCACAGTAACTTCTCAGTGGTACATGGAAAAGGCACATGGGAAAGGTAGGCTCCTTCAGGCACTTCAATTTTTTTTTTCTTTTCTTTTTTTCTTTCTTTTTCTTCCTCTTTCCCTCCCGCCCCCCCTTTCTTCCTTTCCTTTACTTTCCTTCCCTTTCCTTTCCTTTTCTTTTTTTTCTTTCTTTCTTTCTTTCATCAGATCCCCTGAACCAGAGGTTTAAAAGCTGGCATTAGTCCCAGGACAGAGTGGAGCTCAGTCCCCAGGGTCTGTGCTTTTGCCAGTGAAGTTCTCCATGGAACTGATCAGTCTTGACACTGATTTCTTCTCCCTGGCTCAAAGTGACTGATTTCTTCAGAAAATGAAGAAAATTTTCTTCATTTCCTTTTCTTTTCTTTTCTTTTGCTTTTCCTTTTCTTTTCTTTTTTTTCTTTCTTTCTTTCTTTCATCAGATCCCCTGAACCAGAGGTTTAAAAGCTGGCATTAGTCCCAGGACAGAGTGGAGCTCAGTCCCCAGGGTCTGTGCTTTTGCCAGTGAAGTTCTCCATGGAACTGATCAGTCTTGACACTGATTTCTTCTCCCTGCCTCAAAGTGACTGATTTCTTCAGAAAATGGATGTAGGAGTTAGGACGAAATGTCTAATAACCAGTTCAAATATTGCTAAGGGAATATTTTGACTTCTTCAATTTATTGAACTCTCTTAAGGCTAGTTCTTGCCTGAAACATTTATTCCCGTACCATATTTGTTTTTCCCCCAAATTTGGAGTCTGAAATTCTTTGTAATATCTCCAGTTGTTGCAGTCCAACAATGATGGTTTTTGTTGGATGAACTCAAACTTCTTCAGAATACAAGTACAACAGATCTGTGCACTCATGGTAAAAAATGTACTCTTGGTACTAGTGTACGAAGATAATTCTACTTGAAGTATAGTTGGAGATGGCACCTTAATAAGTCTCTTATGGAGGTCATCAAACAAAATCCAAGTATAATCTGTGATCCCATGGAGTTCAGTCTTAGCATGTGTTAGATTCAGTGAAATATAACTCAGCAACAAAGACTAATTTAAATGTGATTTCTGTCCTTAATTTGAATTTTCAAAGACCATAAAAGAGTTTTCCCCTAATAACCCATAGCAATATTTCCTAAAATTCCTTTACCTCCAAGTGTGCTACCAGGTAAACTGACATAACAGGATAGAAGTTTTAGAGGAGTAGAAAAAATGGAAAACCTGTAAAAGTGGAGATAAAATTTTCCCTAGCATGTGAGGACACAGAGGAAGGATAGAGGTAAACCTGGTAATACTGGCAATATTCCCCAGTCAGCATAGTTTTATCATTACTTTGCATTATTTATAACAATACAGAATACTCCCCCAACATGTGTATACACACTGCACACACCCCAGAGGGAAATCTCATCAAAACTAAGCATTGTTACTGATTGATTGGTTTAGTAAGTGAAAGCATGTATATCCTCTAAGGTTGTTTTACTGTATGAATGTGATCACACAGTTTCATGATCAATACACCTGGGAAGAGAAATGAGGTATTTACTTATTCATTCATCATTTTTAAAATTTTTCATTCATTCATCCTTTAAGAAATTCTGTTAGACATTTACCAGAAGCCAGGTACTTTTGTAGGCACTGGGGGTGTAGTGCTGAATGAAGTAGCAAACATCCTGCCCCCATGCAGCTTACATTTTTTGGGAGGAGGAGTGACAGTAAACAAACATAATGTAATGAAATGCTATGAAGAGCAGGGTAAATGGACAGAGAGAGAATGGGGTGCTGTTTTACCTGGGGTGTCAGAGAAATTTTCTCTAAAGAAGTAACATCTGTGCAAAGACCAGAATGAAGAGAGAAATGAGATTGGTGGCAAGATAAATGGGTTGTAGGAGGCACCAACAAGCCAGCATTGTTTTTTAATACCTTCATTCCATTTATGAATGAAATGCTTTTTTGCTCTTTTTCTTTCTTCTTTTATTATTATTTTTTTTTTCCTTAAGAAATCCTGTGCTTCTTGAAATGTGAAATAGGTGAAGGAAAATACAGTTCGGGACCATTAATTGTGCTTTCTTATTGAGTATATAAATTTGATGTCAAACGGGCCTGGCCGAATGGTATATATTTATTTCAAAAATATCATTTCTGTGAGGCACTGCTGCATCATCCTATTGATTTAGGGATTCGTGTGATTGTGTCTGATGCTTTTATGAAAGGCAGGCTATTAACAAACTAAATTGAAAAACTAGTGAGTCTGCCTTTCCAGGCCCAATCCAGCATGCTGCCCATGTGAGGCTTAAATGGGAAAATACTGTAAAAAGACTTATTTTAATGCTACAGACTCCTCATTGCAATCCATAAACCTTATTTGCTGTGAAGAAAAAAAAATCCTACAAGATAGAATTCTCATGCTTAGGCAGAAATCTCCCTCTGGTTTCTCTCCCATCCATGGAACATTAATCTTTTCATTTCAGAAGCTGACTCTCTTTGACCTTGTTGGACGTTAGGATTAAAATCTTCTGTAAAACAAGGTAGCTTTAAGAGAGTCAGAGAAACCTTGGGTGCTAATGCATGAAGACCTGGAGGTGTCTAGGGATTGAAGTTTCTACCCAATTCCTGGTGTGGGCATACGTGATTAAAACTAAGGTGTGAAGGCTGGAAGTCATTAGATTTTATCTAGTTTGTCCTCCTTGTTTCGCAGATAGAAACTGAGGCACCCAGTAAAGGGTGACACTTATTTACTATCACACAGCCAAACTAGTAGCAAAACTTACATCCCGGATCTCTTCCCAATCAGTTTCATGTTTCATTTCTGTCTCCATGGCCCCTGCCTCACGGAGGATGATCCAAGTGAGTGTTTGAAAAGAATTTGAGTCCTAAATACAGCAAAATGGTTATGTGAACTCACAGGAAATAAATGGACTTGTATTTTTAAAAGGAAAAAAGGGTGATGGCTCTTCTCACCTGCAACATTGTGGGCCTGTCTCCGAGCTCTATTCCTCTGATATCAAATGGCTTTGATGCTATTGGACACCAGAGGAGGGTTACCATTAAAGGATGCGATGCCACTGAACACTTTTCAATCATTACAAAGCTTATGCATCACTTTTTATGATAGAGCTAAAACTTAGATATTGCATGAGTTGTCTTTGAGAAAATCCGTATTGGAGGAAATAATCACTCCACAGATGTGCACTGAAAACCTGATGTGTTCTCAAGCCTTCATCATGCTACTCATGAAGTTACAAAAGATATAATGCAGTCTCTGCTTCCTGCTTTAAGGGCCCCATGCTCAGCTGGAGAAGGATATGAAGGACCCAACTACTGGGAACCAGATGAATCTGGCTGTGTGCCTCATAGTCTGGGAGCTGGGAAAGACCAGGGAGAAAGAAATGATGAGCAGAGAGACATGGGATGTTGCTACATCCTACATCCCTCCCGTGGATGAGTTTATGTAACTCCCTCTGTAGTCTTCTGCTTAAGGATGATCTGAGGAGGAAGTGAAAGTCTATGTAAAACCGCCGAGAGTAAGACTGGCACCACAGTTAGCACATGACATGTGGCAATCAGCTAGACTAACACTGTTCTTTACTCTCTCTCCTTCCTTCTTGCCCTCCTTGCCTTCCTTTTTCCCTTCCTTCTTTCCTTTTTCCCTCCCCATTCCATCCCTTCTTTCTCTCTTTATTCCCTTCTCTTCCCCTTCTCTCCCTCTTTTTTCCTTTCTTTCTGCATACTTGACAATCATTGTCTACAAAGTTGCTCCCAGGAATAGAAGTCTCTTTGAAAGAAAGGTATTCCAAAGGCAGCACGGAAACCTTTTTTCATTACATTAAGAGACATGTGTCCTAAAAAAAAAAAGAGAGAGACATGTGTCCTTTCTGGAAAAGGGAAAGCAGCACAGTAATTGGCAATTCTTCCGTAAGGAAAAACACATTTTGGAGATGTGCCTGTGCTCAATTTCTCATTCTTCAGAAGTTGGGTAACCTTGGGCTCCCCTGCTGTGTGTGACCCTGGCCCTGTGCATTTGTTTTGGTGATCTGCAATGAGAAGTATATGCTGGTCCATTACCCTGCATTTTGTTATATTTTGAAGTTAAACTTCATTAAAGCAGAAAACTCTGAGTTTCTCTCATGTTCCCTCACACAATCTTTATTTTACCCACTCCCAATGTATCCTCCCTCTCTACTTTGTGTCCTTCTCTTTCCCTACCTCCTGCAACACACACTCATTTCTACTTGCTAGAATCTCAAATGACTTCCAACTAGAGGAAAAGAAATCCTGTTTCTATGCACAGACAGCCTTCAGACTGATGGCCCCATTACATTAGCATACAATAAAAGCCAGCAGGGGGTGCATTGCCATGCTGTTATCCTGGGTCTCTGTGCCTCAGGGGGCTGGGAAGGTTCCCAGGGTGCAGCTCCTCTCTCTGGTAATGAGGCAATTGCACACTTTGGTGACAGCTCCTCAGCCCCAATGGAAGCTGCAGTCTTACTGAAGGGAGAGGGGAGAGGTTGTCACCATGCATCCTGTGATCTGATAGGGGCTTCCCAGTTTCACTAGCCTCCTTAATCTCTCTTCCACAGACCTAAGAACTGCTGAAAATTCCAAACTTTTGTCTCCATAATAAGTTAGGCAGTTTTTATTGTAGCAAACACTATTTCTAGAACTTCCTCAATAAAAATATAAAGGGTAGTTAATGAGACATTTATAGTGCTCCACTTGCCAGTTCTCTAAGAAAAGATGGGGGACAGAGGTTATAGGAGAACTAAAATAGGGTTCCATCTTTTGGCCATGAAAATAGTTTTTCAAATAGTACAACACATTGCCAGTATTCTCCCTGCATTGTTCTGCCTGGCGTTGCTCACTGAAGCCAGGACTTCAACATCCAGAGTTCAAGTCCCTTCCGGACCCATGCTGGGACACAAATATAAACTCCACCTGGGCCATGAACTCAGGTGGGCCCCTTCCACTAACACTGGGGACCTGCAGCTGCCTCATTGCCGTCATCTCTGAAGCTGGATCCTTTACTCCAGCCTTCACTGGTATGGAGACACCACAGCCACCATGTTTGCCAAATGGCGATTAACTAGTTATTTGTTTAAACTTGTGGTAAAGGAGTGTGTGGAGGAGGGTGAACTGAACACAGCACATAAACACACCTTTCCTTCCACCTTGCAAGAACCTAGAGAAAACAGAGCAGAGAAGTGGGCAAGTTCCACCCCCCCGCAACACACAATATGATAACTGCCATTGTTTTCTCTCCAGAGGGGGAGTGGAAGGAAATTAGCAGGTTAATAGCCCACAAAAAGGGACTGTCACCCCATATAGAATTAGGACAATTGATATGCAGGCTCCTTTGTGATAAAGTCATGTAACTGTATACCACCTCAAGTTCCTTGCCTAAAATCTACCTTCTGTGCCACAGTCAATTCTGGTCTGAATCCATTCTCTGCAGACACATGCAGATTCCTTGAGGCTGTGTAGTCTTATAACCTCTTCTTTATGAGAAGTCACTGACTGCTGGATTACAAATCACTACTTAGGATGGTATTAAATTGACCTCCCCAATTGACCCAACTTCTAACTAGAGAAAAAGAATGTTTAAATAAAAGCAGGGAAGATCGTGGTTGGATAGGGTAGATGTCCCTAACCATAGATGGGGATCAGATTCTGAGGAGGACAACCAGGGTAGGGCATAAGGTCCCTGCTGTCAGACATTCTCAAGAGGAAAACTGATCATCATATGCGTAGGCTGGTTTGTTCCCACTGGGGTCCAAGTCAGGCATCCTGAGGCCCTCCCTCAAGAATCTGTTCTTCCATTGGTCCCAGAGGGTGACTTTTGATTGTTACAATGTTTTCTTTAGTGTTTTTAAAAAATTATTCTTACATCCGTCTCCTCTTACCATGGTGCTTGAGGGTCTCACCAATGCTACCACATACCTAAGTAATTGCGATAACCCCCTCACAGGGTTCCCTACTTCCAGCCACAGTCCATGCTGCTGCTAGATCAATGTTTCTACCAGAGCACTCGGGAGACTTCCTTCCTTAAAACACATCCATGATCCCATGCGTGTTGTTTGTTAGAGTCCAAATTCCTAGGCTAGGCATTCAGGGCCATGTGCTGTATAGCCTCCAACTTATTGCCTTTATGCTCTTAATATGTCCCTGATTAGGCAGCACTAAGGGGCCCCACCTTCTACTGTACACCTGGCATTCCTTCTGCTTTTATGCAGAATTTCATAGTAAGAGAGAAAAGATATGATATAGCAGAATGACCACTAGATCAGTGTGGGGTAGATAAGTTTGAATACTATTTCTGCTACTTCCTAGCTCTGTAACATTTACTTAATTATTTCATAATATTCTGAGGCTGCTTCTTCAACTTTAAGAGGGGGTAATAATTTCTTTGTTATTTGTTTTTGTATAGACTTAGAAGCTAGTGAATATAAAGTATCCCATACGTAGTTGGGGCTTAATACATTGTATTTATAATTCTGCTTTCACTCTTTTTTTTTAAAGATCTTATTTATTTATTTATTTGAGGGGGAGAGAGAGAGAATATGAGCTGGGGGCAGGGAGAAGGAGAAGCAAGCTCCCCACTGAGCAGGGAGCCCAACACGGGGCTCAATCCCAGGACCCTGAGATCACGACCTGAGCTAAAGGCAGATGCTTAACCAGTTGAGCCACCCAGTGCCCCTACTTTCACTCTTTTATGTTCCCTCTGATACAGGCAACCTATCCTTGAGGGCCCTATTTAGATTTTACTTACTGCATGGAACTTTTCTAATAGCACTAACTCTGATTGGCTTTTGTTTCTTCTGAAATCTTTTAGTCTATTTTTAAACACACTTACTGGGTACTTAGTTCTTTGTATTAATTACCTTTTCATGGACATACAGTCTGTATATGCAACGGGACTGAGAGTGACTATCTCCTTTGTCTGTCTTCCCTCCTACTCCACCTAAGGGAGATATGCTACATTGGCTCTTGATCTAGTCCCCAGTGATTCAGAAACTTCTTAAGATGTTTTGACCCTCCATGCAATAATCACCTTCCCTGGTAACATGACCCAGAATGTCCCTAGTAGTTCCGGGTAAGCTTCTTGCAACTGTGACCCTAACCTGTCAAACCATAGGTAAAACCAGATGCTCCCCAATGCATTTCCTCCTTTCTCAAAGGCTCTTGTTTTCAGTTTGTTTGAACTTGAATTTTCAAATTTGGTATCCCCCAGTTCTAGCAAATACGCTTGAGTCAAAGCTCATATGTATGAATCATTGCTCTGGGACCTGCCTAGTAACCCAGTTGTTGTGTAGGAATGAAGTCCAGCCTGCGAAGCCCAGCTCAATGACCTGGGCTGTGCTGCCTAGGAAGACATTCCTCTCAGGGGCTGTCCCAGTGTTCAAAGATCAACAAGCTGTCCAAAACCCTCGTTTCTGCACTCTTACCATCTGTCGACATCCCTTCGGTGCCAGGCTAAGCTCCTGTGCTGGTTGTGATCGACACTGGAAAGAGAGGATGTAGCCACCTTGAGTGCTAAACCTAACTCTTTGCCAGCCTGCCTCTAATGCAGTTTGCTAGGTGCTCCTCCACAGGTGCCACTCCCCAGCTGCCTCACTCTACTCAGGCGAATGCACTGTGTGCCACTAACCACCAAATCCAAGACACAAGGTGGCACGTTCTGTAGGGTGGTGCATCACACTATCTTCACCCCTACCCAAGAACTTTGCATTTCCAGCCACAGATAGGAGGATTACTAAACAGAGATGGTCTCACTACTAGACTAATTAAGCAAAATGGTATAATGGAAGACCCAGACATGCAATTATAAACCCATGGTGGCTCGGTAAGCCTGGATTATGTCAGAGGTGGCTTTGTGGCAGGCAGGCAGGTGGATAGTCTTCAGAGCAGGAGTGGGAGAACTCAAGGCACATGCCTGCCCCTGACATTCACTATTCTGTGACCTTGGGAAAGTCACTTATCCTTGTGTGGATTAATGAGTTAATCACAGGAGAAGTACTTTGAGATCATTGGCTGACAGGTGCTGTATAAGTACAAAGTATTATTATTAAAATGTCACTGTGCTGGCTGCATTTGCTCTTGAGGGCACAGAGGCAGGAATGACAGCCCTGGGTGAGTGGATAAGGATTATATAAAACAAAGAAGTAGAGTTCTGTCATGGAAAGTTCTTTCTGCTAACACTACTCCTCACCTCCACCCCCACCCAGCAATCTTCTGACTTATCTCTGGACAGGGACAAGTTTTATTTTCCTAAAATAAACTGTGCAAAAGAGTTTTAGCCAGAGGCTCTATGTCCATAGATCTTCCTGGTCCTTAGGATAGCCTTGGAAGTAGAGGCCAGAAAAACTTATTTTATCTCCACCACCCCCATCTTTCTCCCAACAAACCCAGAAACTTTCCTCTGGCTTTTCTCATACATGAAGAGAAATAAAATATAAAGACAATTGGTAAGCCTGGGGTCTCAAACAGTAATGGTAGAAATTCAAACTCCCTCTGTTAACAAAATCTTCCATCTTGTTTTTTGTTTTTCATTTATCTTTATTCCTAGAAAAAAAGAAACTTTTGAAGAACTATGGTATTGTTTATGAAAATCCTAACACATAGTAGATATTCAACAAAATTGATGAATGAGTGGTTCCTATTCAGTCAGTCTGGGTATCAAAATTCCAAGGCGTATCAAAATATCAAAAAACCAACAAAGAGTTATTAAGTCCTAATCCTTTGTGATGCTCCCCTCAAGGAACATCTTGTGTTTTAGGGGAGGTGTGATTCAAGAAATTGTTGAAACATGCTGAACCTTGAAGCATGTGGCAACATTTGCCTGAGGAAAAGGAATGCCTCTTTTAGGGGGAGGGTTTCATGGTGAAAAGATATTATCAGTGATGAGACAGCAAGAAACATGTAGTTGAGGAAGGAGGAAAAAAACAAATCAGGGGACAAAACCTACAACAAATAAGAATTCAGAAAGGGTCTCGATGCGCAAGAAACCAGGTGAGATTTACGAGGAGCTCAAAGGTGGATTGGGCTATACCCATATGTCATCAATTACCAGGAGGATTGCTTCCAACTGAGGAGAGGTAGAGGGCCCCCCAGTGGTCTTTCTTAGCCTCAGTTGTGGGCCAGGGAGTCAGAGGGGAGTTTAAAGTAGTTGGTGATTTTTTGTTGTTGTTTTCTTAAAATGAGTACGTTTGGGCTCTATAAAAGGGACAAAGGCACCCAGAGGGGTCGCTGCCTAACATTGCATATTCATCCTTTCAAGACTCCTGGAAAACTATAGACTCTTGGAAAACTATACCCAGTTCTTGCCTGAAAAGAAAGTCCAGTTCCAAGGAGGAGGATGAAATTCTCTCCTAATTATTGGCTGTTACCCATGGTACGGTCATCTTGCGGAAGACCAAATCTTAATCTGGAATAGGAAGAGGGCAGGTTGCACAGCCCTGGAGGGTAACAAGACTGGCCGCTGAGATTTGACATTCAGAACCAGGATGTTACCTGTGCAAGCTCCAGGTAGGACAGAGAAATAGTTCTTTATTAAGAGATTTTTATTATTATTATTACCTTAGCAGTATTCTTATTCTCTATGTAACTTTCCTTGGGAACATTTTAAGACTTTATCACAGAGAGAGACAACTACACGAGTGGATAGTAAGACACAGAAAAATACCGTCCTTTTATGAAATAGGTCTCCTCATCTCCTTATTGAACCCCATCTGCATCGTCTTTCTTCTCCTTTCTCAACCAGGTGAACTCTCTGTTGACCTGGGTTCCCGACACACCTCTAGGAACTTGTCTTTTTCAACCAACCTTCCTCTCCAAAAAGAACCCCGTCCTCATTATCATCTGGGTCTCATGTTCCCAACACTGCACTCTGTGATTAACTAACTTCATCAACTGATCTTTGCTAGGATATTAACAACCAGTAATACCTGACCTTCCTCATAGCGATTTTATTTTAAAAATCATATCAATATGTTTCTTTAAAAGGGAATACAATGTGGAAGCCCATGGAGGGCCAGTACAGCAGATATTTAAGGTAGACACAGCCACTAACCTTGGCTTCTCAGCAACTACTATTGATAGAGGGATGACATTAGCAGGTACATGCCTTGAAAACTTTATAACCAACTCTCTTAAAATACAGACACAGACTGAGTGCTGGGTTAAGTGACACTTGGAGACCACACAGCTGAGCAGTAGCAGAGCTGGAACTCAAGCCCAGGTTCTGAATGTGACAGGAGCCATATCCGCAGCACCAGGCTATTCTGTAAATCCCATTTTGTACCCGTCTTGCTGCTAGAGAGTGCACAGAAAATGCTCAGTCTCTGGGTTTCTGCTTCACACCCTGTAAAACAGGAGTTGTATTAATGGATCTTTGAAAGGAGGGACTCTTTCAGCTTTTCAAGGATTCTTATTCTGTGTATGTGGAATCACACATACACATTTTACATTCATCTACATATATAGATCCTGGGGAATTTGACATCATCATTTCTTCAAGTTTCCCTATGCCATGATGCTTCACTACTGGTATAATGATCTTTAGCATGTCAATGATTCAAATACAAGGACATTTTCTTGGGCCTTCATTGTTTCAGAGTGAAATTGAAAGAGGGAATCCAGCTGTTTATATGCAATATGCAGCAATTATGAAGTTCATTTCCAGAAGCTACTGTAACCATGGCAACCTATAATTCTGGAAGAATAGAGACAGGCTGTAGACTGACTTCCAGTGGGGCCAACTTTTAACCAGAGATGGCTCAGGAAAAGCTGATGAGGAGCCTGAGCTGTTTACTTTAAGTTAGAAGCGGTTTTTGAAAGTCAGACTCCCTTAATCCATAACTTCAGTCCTCTTTTAAAGTTCAGTAATTGGTGAAACTCAAATTTCTAGATTTGCCCGAGTCTGCCCTAGAGGGCTAAATAGTTCAAATGAAACAAGAGCCAGCATTATATTGATGTTTATTTCATAGCGCCTTAAACGCCAAACTCAAAGTCATAACATCAAACTGACTGAACCTAAGCGAGTGTTGCAGGAACCTCAGAAAGTTCAGATGAGAACCAGAGAACCCAATCTCTTGATATACAGTGTTTCTGAGCACACTGACTTCTCTGATATTAAAAAAAAAAAAAAAAATCAGATAAGACTCATGTTAGAATGGACGATTTTATGATACTTTGACCCCATCAGGTCAGAATGGAAGCAGAAATTGCCAGAGGTGGAAGGTGCAGTGGGGTGGGCAGCAAAAGGGCAGAGGTATGGTCATTCTGAGTCAGAAATTATTTAAAACAATGTGGTCAGGTTACTGAGTAGATTTTCTTCTTATTACCCCATGTGTATCCCCCCTGACTAATAGTGTGACTTTCTGGATACTCAGAAAGGGAATGGGACAATGGGCAGCTAAGGGTCAAAACTTAAATGCACACAACTCTAAAATGAACCCTGGGAAATTCATGGAGGTGAAATGCTAAATGACTGTAAGACGTAAAGGCATTGGAATTGGAATTTTTGCTATTTCTGCCTCTTCTGACTCTCTGTTTGATCCCTGCTGGCAGCGCGCTGGGCATGTGTGAATACCACAGCTCATAGATACTGTGCCTACCAGGAAAGTGAAAGGAAGCCCAGGCCTAACAGCTGCAAGTTTTCCTCTCTGAAATTTCCAGGGGAGTTAAAATCAGGGGTGCCCTCTGAACAGGTTGGGATGTACCCCATCTGGTTGAGGGCATTGTTTTTCACTTATTTGCCTGATTGATGAGCAAACAGTCTCGCGCACATCTGAAGCGCCAGACAGGCATGAATATGTAGTCCCCAGGTTGAGTTTACTCTCACTCAAAGGGCAGCACCTAGACTTGAGAGGCAACTGGATAGACAGTATCCAGAAAGAAATTTGATTGTGTCAAGATGTAGGCATAAAGGGAGGTTAGTGATAGGAGGTAAATATATATAAGGCATATCCATGTAAGGATTTTCAAGCAGGTTTTGAGCCCATTTTGCAGGGTGTACTACCTGTAGGGCAAAAGGAAGATCTTTCATAATGATTTCTAGGCTCCTGGCTCCCATGTTTGCCCTTGTGTGGACTCCTGCCAGCTGTGACTATATTTGCCAAGAGTCCTATGCTCATTGTGCTTTGCTGTGTCTCTTCCTTCCATACTAGCCTGTTCTCGTACCTTCTAAGTCCTAACTCTGAAGCTAAAGCTAGATCTGCTCATGGAAGGGAACACAGATTTTGGAACCTGAGAGTCCTGGCTTTGCCCCTAACCTGCCAGACCCAGAACCATTTACCTAACCTTTTTACATTATCTGTAAAGGGCTAATAATGAAACGCTGCTTGTACGATTATTATATATAATATGCTGAGCACGGTGCCTAGCAGAGGCAGGTCCTCACTAATGGCAGTAACATATATCTAACCCCTATTGAGATAAGAATTCACAGGAACTATAGAAAACTGCCTCCTCTACACTGCCGAAAACAGGTAGGGTCAAGAGCCCAGAAAATCAGACAGAGAAAGCGAGGTCCAGGGGTAGGGTAAAACCAGTCTCTCTATGAAAGATGGGGCAGGAGATGACATTCTTTCACATACAAAAGAAGAAAATATAGGAAGCATGGTTTAATAAAAAGAACACAGCTTTTGGGCTCAGAAAGCCAGACTTAAATATCAGTTAGAAGAGCAGGGCTGATGACGCTGGCTACGTCCTGCTGCCATGTCCTGGAGCAGGTCCATTTGCTCTCTGCACAGGCTCTCTGCACAGGCAAGCTGGTGGGATGATCAGGCAGATATTGAAGGAATGGTCACTGAAAACCGAAGTATCACTATCACAGAAAGGATACCAAAAAGAAAGAGTGAATAGGAAGTTCTTCATAAAGCAAATGAAATTTGAGGGGTTCCTTAAAGGAATAGTTGAAAAGAAGGGGGTCAATTATGTGAGTGAGTGTGGTGGGTTAAGTACAGGGCAGGGGTGGGAGATATTCTATGATGAATCAAGAAAGAGATCAGCAGAAAGATCAGTTTGATTGAGATGGAAAGACCTTATAAGAAATAGTACTATAGAAGGCCAAGAAAGTAGACTGAGGTCACTAGTGGAGGCTAAATATTTATTATTTTATTGGCAGTGAAGGACTATTAAAAATTATGGCAAGAGATATAAAACTAATGTTTTACATCTCCCCTGCCAATTCATATCAGACCCCATTATTCCCCTCCCAAGGTAACTCATGTGAACAACTTTATGAGGTGTACCCTTCCATGTTCATATAAACATATGAATATAAGTGTGTGTGTGCATACATGTGTACATTATATAGATACAAATACATAAATGGGTTGGATCACTTAAAAATGGGATTGCGGGGCACCTGGGTGGCTCAGTCATTAAGCAGCTGCCTTCAGCTCTCCTCTCAGCAGGAAGCCTGCTTTTCTCTCTCCCTCAGCCTGCTATTCCCTCTGCTTGTGTTCTCTCTCTCTCTTTCTCTCTGTATCAAATAAATAAATAAAAATCTTTAAAAAAATAAAAATAAAAATGGGATTGCATGTACATGTTTTTGCATCTTTTTTCACTCATAGAAATCCCACTTAATCAATTCTGACTCTGCTAATGCACTGATTTATTCTAATAGCTATGGTGTGGATAGACCTTAAGTTATTCAACCCATTTCTTATTTCTTGGAATCCCTTTTTCCCTCAAGGATTTTTTGTTTCTTGGATTGTTTTTCTGTTTCAAAGCTGTCTACAGCAAATACCCTTGTGCATATGTGTTTAAGTACTAGTGGATTTCATTTTATTAGATAGATTCCTATGAGTGGTATTGCTGGGTCAAAACATCTGTACATTTTCAATTTTTATGGATTATGCTAGATTGCTTTCCAAAACTACCCATTGACATTTCTACATGCTGTATATGAAAGAAAAGTTTTCCTTCATCCTTCTCAGCATTAGCTATTTTTGTTCTTTTCATTTTTTTCCTAGTCATAAAGTGATGTCTCATTATTAGTTTAATTTGCATTTCCCCAAACCATTAGTGAATCTGAGCATCTTATGTTTCTCAGTCATTTATAATTTCTCTACTTCCAATTTCTTGTGCATAAACATTGTTCATTTTATGTCAGGCTATTTGTCTTTCTCTTGTCAGAAAATCTTGTATTTTAGAGACATTAACCTGGGCTTGTGCTTGGCAGAATTGCCTGGAGGAGGGAGAGATGGAGCCATCAGGAAACAATCACATTGTTTAGAAAATGTGGTGATATGAGCCTTCTTTAGGCTTGGGTCCTTGGCAGTGTAAAGGATAGGCTGGGAAAATGTTTGAAAAAAGGAGCAACAGGACCAAGGAATTGATTGGATGTGGCTGCAGTGAGGAAGGGTAGGGAGAGATTGCAGTTATTTTGTGGTTTGGCAAGTCTGATTGTTGGGAAATCGGTTATTGCATTTTAAAGATAGGGAATTCAGAGGAGGAATAAGAATTGTGGGAAAGAAGAGTTTAGTTTACAAATGAGATGAGTTTGAGGTGACAGTGAGTCATCTTGATGACAAGTAAACTTGCAGGACAAGAATTTGGAAGAAGGGTCAAAGAATTTCAAGCACTAGGTGAAGAAGAATGAGAGAGGAAGCAAATGTGGCAGAAATTTAGGTTTTTCCAATCATGGGAAGCAGAAAGAGGCACAAAATCTTAGAGAATTAGCAGCCCAGTGTGTCCAAAAACATCCCAGACCATATCAGGTCATAAAAGGAGGCCATACAAAAATAGTGTGTGGAGTTTTAGAGATTTAGCAAATAAAAATACAGGATGCTCAGTTAAATTTGAATTTTAAGTAAACAGTGAATAACATTTTAAGATAATTGTGCTCCATTTGATAAATTTGTCAATATTTAGAATATACTTATCCTAAAAATACTCAATGTCTGATACATACTTGTCCTAAAAATATTCGTTGTTCATCTGAAATTAAAATTGAATTGGGTATCTGTATTTTATCTGACATTCCTACTTTGCAGCACATGAGGGCTCATATCTTTGCTCTACCATGTCTTAGCTTTGGACTGCCAAGCAATCATTCCACCATCTCTAAATAAAAGATATTCTTTGGGATCAGAAATCTTTTCATGGTGATATTCTGGGCAGTGAAGTATCTGGCATTCTCTTTACTAGCAGTTTACTTATCTACAGTAATGCAGTGATTATTGATGTCCATTCGTATCTTAGCCATTCTACCAACAAATACCTATTGAGCATATGTCATGTGTAAAAGCAGGTGCTTGGTGAAAGGTTCATAATAATGACCCCAAAGTAACTTGGACATCATATACTGACTGCTGAGCCCTCAAAGGATTAAATTGTGCTCAGGAGATTTTAATTATTTAAATTTAGTTTTTATATGTCATTTTAAAAGAATAGCTCTCCCGTGTACTTATAGAGAGATTCTATTTGTCAAAAATTTTAATTGTGAACTCAGTAAATAGTAACTGGGAGGATACATTGTGGGGACTTTTATCTCTAATATATAATACATCATTTATTATCCCTCAACCGGCTTATAATCCTCAAGGATCATGCAAGTCTCATTTCAGCTGCAAGCTAATATATAATACATCATTTATTATCCCTCAACCGGCTTATAATCCTCAAGGATCATGCAAGTCTCATTTCAGCTGCAAGCATTGGACAAAGTGGTTCTCTCTTCTTGAAATGTTTTATTACTAGTGTTTATAGACTGCATGCATATGAGTATTTTCATTTAGCCCTCATAACAAACTTTTGAAGGAGGCACTGTGATTATACCATTTTACAAATGAAACTAAGACAGAGACCTTGAGTCACTTACCAAGTTCCCACAGGAGGAAAGAGCTGAGCATACCAATCCTGTTGACTTTGCTCCAGGGCCCATCCTCATAGCTATAGTGCATGACTCCTTAACCTACTCTAAGGAAGGAGTGATGGACGGAACAGGGTGCCATTCTAAAGAATTCAGTTCTTCGTTAGGGTTCAGAGGAAAACTCTAATCTTAAAGGAGGCCTGGGACATTAGTAAGGAAGCAATAGATGTGGGACTGTACCAGAACCTACTTCTGATGAACCATGCTGCCTTCAAGACCCATCCACACAGTCGAATCTGGTGGACAGCAAAGATGAATTGGGTCAGAGTTCATGGGAGCTGAGGCATGTTGAGCTGACCTCAAGTTCTGGACCTGCTGCTGCCTGTGAAGGACTCTGAAAGGATAGAAATCATATAGGAGCACTGCATTTTGCAACCTCTCAACCTCCTGGGACTGGAGAGCCGTCTGACATTTCAGACCCAAGGATAGACCATAGACTTCTAGTCCTCTTCTTGCCTGTTAAGACAAATGCATCCCATCAGCATTTTTGTGGCAGACAAGACAGAGAAGCAAATTAAGGGCTGGCACATGAGCAGGTATTGAAAAAAATGCATGTGTTGTAGGTGCAGGTTATTATAAACTATGTTCATACTTAGAAGACTGAAATTTAATTTAGGATGAAAATTTACAGTTAAAGCATCTTTAAATATCTTTAGTAAAATCCATTATGGCTCTGCAAAGTAAAACAAAGCAAAAAAAAAACTAAAACAAAAAACAAAAATCTGGATCATTTTGTACATTTAAAAAAATGTATTTGCACTGTCACACATCTCAATAGTGCCTATGTAGTAGAAAGAAGTTGGAGCTTTCAAATTTTGATAATCTAATTGAGTTCCTAATCCTTTATACCAGATCGCAATGCTTTTCTAAACAAAGTCTGTATGTCTCCAGGAAAACAATTTTCATAAAGTTATCATAAAGTAATATAGAAATAAATCTTATTCCCCCCAACTTCTGTTTATGCCCTGCCAGTGAATTCCATTTCTCTTCTACTCCATGTCAGTTTGATGGTTTATAATAGTCAACTACCTATCTAATGTTTCCACAAATTGCTAATCCTTATTAAAGGACACCTTAGCTAAGTAGATACCTGATGATGGAGGAAATTTCTGCTCGATTGTCATTAACAGATAGGACATCATTCAACAAAGGGTGAGAAAAGCACATGGCAGCTTATCAGGGAGCAAGTGGATGATGGGCAGGAGACAGATGTTGGCACTGGAGAGGATAGTGTACTGTGATTAAAGTTGTTAGAGATGGTTAAGTTAGGGAGGCTTCAACCTGGATGCCCTTGAGCTAAGAAGGGAGTGTAGGCTTTAAGAATAGGTGACCTAGGGGGGCGCCTGGGTGGCTCAGTCGGTTAAAGCCTCTGCCTTCGGCTCAGGTCATGATCTCAGGGTCCTGGGATCGAGCCCTGCATCGGGTTCTCTGCTCAGCAGGGAGCCTGCTTCCCCCTCTCTCTCTGCCTGCCTCTCTGCCACTTGTGATCTCTCTCTCTTTGTGTCAAATAAATAAATAAATAAATAAATAAATAAATAAATCTTTAAAAAAAAAAAAAAAGAATAGGTGACCTAGGGATGCCTGGGTGGCTCAGTTGGTTAAGCAGCTGTCTTCAGCTCAGGTCATGATCCCAGGGTCCTGAATTGAGTCCAGCATCAGGCTCCCTGCTCAGCGGGGAGCCTGCTTCTCCCTCTCTCTGCTCTGCCTGCAGCTCCCCCTGTTTGTGTTCTCTCTCTCTCTCTCTCTGACAAATAAATAAAATCTTAAAAAAAAAAAAGAATAGGTGACAGTTACCTCTCTCTTCTCTAAACCGTGCTGAATTACATCCTTCATTCAGAAATATTTGTAGAATATGGGCCAGGCAGTGTTCTAGGGGCCGGGGACACAATAGTCAACAGAACAGATAATAATTTGTGCCTTTATGGAATAGTCATTATAATGCATATGAAGATAAATTCTTAACACCTCACAGTTCTTTCTAGAAACAATAGAGTGTTTAAAATCACTTCTATATAATGCTTTCTCTGAAAAAAACCAAGATGGACAGGTAGTTATTGCTATCATATTAGTATTGTCATGCCCAATACCATATCCAAAGTATTTGGCTTCTGCTGCCAAAGAACTTAACTCTAGAGCTGCAAAGATGCAAGCCAAAATGGATACTTGATGAAAAGAATACCTTTTTTTCCCATTTAAGTTTATATCCATAAGTAGAAACAACGCAGGTGGGTAATTATCAGAAAAAAGACAAACACACATACATATTCTCTTGGCTCTCAACATACATCTTTTTAAAAATATGCTATTTATTTTTACAAAGTATCTGTGAATTAGGTAAGGAGATGAGGAGCATTCATAGTCTTCCCTTCTCTTTTTTAACGGGTCTTATGGTCTTGGGAAATAATAGTTTTGGGTTGGGGGAGTGGGAGGGTCATGATGAATAAATAGAGGAGGCATAAATAAATGGAAAGATGGAAATTAGAGCTCCTGGGTGACTTAAACCCTCATCCAACCCCCTCACCTTACAGATAAGGAAACTGAGGCTGAGAGTGATTATCGTAATTAATCTAATACCCACAAAACTAATTTGTAGCAGGTTTGGGAACAGATCAACCTCCTTTGACCCTCAGTCCAGGGTCCTCTCAATTATACCACATTCTCCCTCCTATTAAAGAGAGATTACCTATAAATCATCCTCACATTAGTAGGAATGTATTTCAGAGCCAAAGCAGGAAGCCAAGGCAGGTGCATTGAAAACTGCTAGCTGTAGAAGATGATTAAGGAGCCAGCCCTCAGGCCATTTGCCCCAAATGCCTATCCATAAGGGCCCTAAATTAACCACTATAGATATAACCAATGGAGAAAATTATATTTATGAAGGAAAAGCCTAAACGAAATATCAAAAGATATTTTGATAAGCAGCCTGAGTGTATGCTCCAAGAGGAGACCCCTGTGGAGCACGCTCCCATACTTACAGGCGGCTAGACTACCTTCCAGGAGCTTGTTCTGCTGGTAGAGCCCATGCCTTTTTGTGCCCCTCAACTTTCACTCCAAATAAAAGATAAGCCAGTATGTAGAGACCGTGTCTTGAAGGAAGACCAATGTGTTGATTTGTCTGGCTAACCGCATGGTAGTGGACTGTCTTTTCTAAGAATCTAGCTACCAAGGATAGAAAAGTGGTACTACAGAGAAAATTGCTTATATCGAATGTCCACACCCTGGGCTGACCGAACAATTGTCTCTTGCTATTCAGAACCCTCTGGCCTCCAACATATTTTTTCTGGTTCTCAGGTGCCTGCCAGTAAGTTTCAGTTCCCAAAGCAAGATCATTTTTTCAGTACAATTAAGAGAAGGTGTCAACTGACAAGAAAGAGAATGGTTATACTTTCTTAAATTCATACTTTAAATGAGCAGATGAATCAGGGAATCAGGAAGGCTATGTGGTTGGCTCAGATTTGCATAGGTGGGAGTCTGAACCAGCCTACTCCTCCTGTGCCCTTCTACTCTTATGTTCTCTGAGGTAACCATCTCTCTCTCTCTTTTTTTTTTAAACTATAAAGAAGCTATAGTCTCTTTGGACTACTTACACACATAGACATGTACACTGTGATGTCTAGATTTAAAATATAGGCCCTGAGAATTCACATTTTGATAAATTATAAAGTGGCTTTTCTGCTTGTCTATTGAGTTTTCATTTTGAAAGTAAAAAATAAAAATAAGAGAAGATGATAACTATCAATATATTTTATGGGTAGAGTATCATGTACAACTTTGTGTTTATAAGAATCAAACAAAAACTTATCAATAGCATGTCTCTAGGAAAAATTCCAAACTTTTATCAAGTTCTTATCTGACCCACCTCTTTTCCATTACCCATTGCCTGCCTGGCTTCTTTGCCTTTCTTCCAGAGAAGAATTTTGCTGTGGTTAGGGAAGAATATTAGCCCCTCACTTCAAACATTGGCCCTCCTTAGCCTAAGCCCCTTGCCTTGGTGGTCAGTTCAGGGATGGACATGTGACCTAAAATAATTTAGTATGAGTAAGCAGAAGAGAAGTCCTTTGCCCCCCTGACATGAACATAAAGCCTCTTAGTTTGGTAGAAGAAATTCTGCTGCAGCCACAAGGAGAGCCAGCCCTGAACTGAAGCCAGCACCTTGGATATCAGAACAGATAGATTGAAAAAAAAAAGGACTTTTGACTTGTTTCTTGGATATATCATTTAGCTGCTAGATCAACTTTTTCTTGAAACCTGGAAAACTGCACTTCTCAATGCATCAATAAATTGTTCTGTTTTCTTTTGTTTTTAAATCAGTGCAAGATTTTAATGTTCTCTTCCCTTGCAAGCAAAAGAACCTTAAGGTGTTGTTGCCCATTCAAGGTCTATTCAGTAAATATGTGCTGCTTTACCAGTTGCAATACTTTTTATATCCAGAGCACATATGGTTTTCTACATGTAGTAAAATAGCAAAACATATGCCATTCTACACAATAGACATGCCACATTTATATTAGAATGTTCACTGGAAGATAGTGACTACACCTGATATGTATCTGGAACCTGACTCCTAAATCTATGTTCTTCCTTTTCCCCTTTCTTTATCTATTTAATTTAATTTTTAAAGTTTATTCCTCAGATGTTAGTGACATACACTGGCCCATAACAAATGTCCTTCTTTCCTTCAGACTACATTGTTAGCCCTGACTATTATAACCTCAGACTTGTCTGCACCAAATTGCCAAGCTCTTGCCTCGTTTTATTTTCCTTCTGTAGTTGCATTCTTAGTGGCCCCTGCTCCCATGACACGATGATGAGTTTGGGATCATTCACGGTGTTTAAACCTTTCAGGAACATTTTCCACTTGAAGAATCCTCTTAAAGTGAATATACATCATTGAGCATGATTACCCAGGCTTAGAAGAACAATACACAGAACAATATGGCCTCTGTGGAATTTGCTGGCAATCTTGCCCAAGAATCTCTGTTCACATTTTCAATTCAGTTTTAGATTTGTTGTTGATTAAATACCTTGTCCTTCTCTTCTATATCTTGGAATCAAAATCTCAGGATTGGAAGGGACTTTAAAGATCATTTAAACCAGTGCTGCTTAATCTGATTTGGGATCACACTTTGGAATCCATCAGTCTAAACCAATAGATAATAAGGGATTAAGCACACATACTCAGACCTCACTCTTAGAAAACATGTCAAGTTTTAAAAGATTTCCAAGTGATTCTAATATGCATTCTGATTTGAAAACCGCAGAAGAATCAGTTTAAAATCATTTAGAGATTTTAATTCGTTTTATAATTTCTATACCTGACTACACATGAATGGCCTCAGTAATAGGTAATTGGCTACCTTTTAAGGCAATCCATTGAAGCTATGGACAGTTATTTTAGAAACACGTGTCTTGAATTGAGCCTGTAATCTATCTTTTGGTAACCGCCAACCATCAATTTTAATTCTGCTCCTCAGGAACTGTATAGAAGTCAATTCCATCTTCCACATGCCATCCTTCCAAATATATAAAGAGAGCTATTATTGCCTCCAGCCACATCGTTAAGTCTTTTCTTCTCCAGAAGAAATAGCTCTATTTCCTTCACCATTTTCATCATGGTTTCAAGTGTCCTTACCATCACACTCATCTTCATTCTCTAAACTTCCAACCTTGTTTTCTGTACAAACCACTGTTCTTGGATAGTGGAGAAAAAAGTAAAGGGGATTAACAATTATATATGAATTTAAGTCTTTGGGGCTAAAATGATATGTGACATTCTAATCCCTATAACCTGTGAATGTTACCTTTTTTGGAAAAGAAGTCTTTGCAGATGTAATGGAATTTAAAGATCACGAGATAAGGATACCATCCTGGATTAGGCCTGGGTGGGCCCTAAATCTAGTGATAAGTGTTCTTATAAGATACACACAAAAGAAGACAAGGCATATGAAGATGAAGGCAGAGACTGAAGTGATACAGTAACAAACCAAGAATAATGTGGAACCACCAGAGCGGGAAAACGCAAAGAACAGATTCTTCACTTGGGTTCTGGGAAAGCACCACTTTACCAACACCTTGATTTCCAAGTTCTAGGCTCCAGAACTAGAAGAAGATAATTATCTGTCATTTTAAACCACCAAATTTTTGATAATTTGTTATGGCAGACCTAGGAAACTAATGCGTACCTTAATATCTAAAACTTAGGGGTAGGAATACTTAAAGACACCATTAATCACTTTTGATTTTCTATGAGAAGCCTTAATGATCAGGTAATGTATCAGTTTAAACCAAGGGGCAAAAAATTTTCTTGATATCCAGAATATAAAGCTATTTTTACCAGGTAATGATGTCAAATTTATTAATCTTTGCTTCTATTTGAACCTAGACCATTGATAAAGCCCTAAAAGAGTAAACAATCAGAAGGATTATTAGCACAGATTAAAAAAAAAGGATTCCTAAGAACCACCCTAAGTGAAAATACAAAATTTATAAGCTTTACTTTTTTCCTTGAGAGGATTACTAGCCATTCAGGTTAGGTGAAGGGTATAGATAGGATATATATTAATCTTGAAGCTCTTTCAAACAACCTTCAGATAGGTGGAGGGTATAGATAGGATATAGATGGGATGTAGAAAACTTGATTTCTGGCAGACATTTGGCAAAGTCACAATACTGTTAGGGGAAAAATGTAGGAAGGTGAACTGGATGATGATAGAGTTCATTATGTGATTTACAGAGGTGAAAATGTTAATGGTTCAGTGACAAGAAAGGAAACTTCAGGATGTCAATGTCCTATACTTTGAACTTAACCTCTTCCACTGTATTTTGGTGATTAAGGTAGATTGAAATCCTTCTGATTATGAAATTTATGGAGAACACAACAGTTACCACATATGCTGGAAAACATTTTAGGATCAAACATATTAATAGGTTAAAAAGTATTTCTCCATTGTTTTTTTCAGAATCCAACATCACCAGAGATGCTTTCTGGGCTTTCATGGCATATATGGGGTCAAGTTCACTTTAGTTACAGCTAGGTGTTGGGCTTTTATCCCAGTGTACACAGAGCAGTTCTTCTTTTATTTATTATATAGTGGTGCTGCATGGTATTTCTTCTAACAAAAGGGCTCATTCTGCTAACCAAATACATATGAAAAATTAAAGGACAGAAAAACTGTTTCAAAGCAAACTTAAGAAATTTAATAAAACTATGATGACTTAGATTCAGCCATATCTTTAATGAACAGTGTTGGAGGAGGTCATCCGGATGATGTGACCTCCAGTTGACTCAAGAGCTGGCTCTGCGCATTTAGAGGCTCCTAGCTGCCTCCCATGTCCTAGAATGTACATTCCACCCACCATTCCCACATGGGAGCCATTTTCAAGGATGCAGCCTTGAGAGAACAATGTTGCTGGAACTATCTGGATGAAACACTGCAACTAAATCCAGTTAAAGCCGCGATACACACTTTTAAGATTCTGGCAAGCATTGCAGAGATCCACCCATCTTGTGGCTACCTAATATTAGCCTCTTATGTAAGTTCTTTTGCCTATTCAACTTTCCACTTAAAATAAAAACAAAAAAAAACTTTCCACTTATCAATCTGTTCTGCTGCTTTCATTGGCCTCTCCTTGCCCTCTGTGTTCAGGGGACAATTTGGGAACCAATAGGCACTTACAAAACATTTACTATGTGTCAGGCATTGTTCTAAGCATTTTACGAATTGTAACTTGATACATTTCCAGTGCAATGAAAGGTAGGTACTATAATTACCCTCATTTTACTAAGGAAACTGACACAGAGAGGTCAAGTAATTTGTCTATGGTCACACCACTGATAAGATCACTTGAGTAGTGGCTTCCTTATGGTTAATGAGTATCTTTCATTGGCTCTTAAATATATTATAGAAAGACAAGAAAGAGAGTAGTTGACTTTTGGGAGCGGATATGTGGTGATGATGGTGCCACTTCTATTCTAAAACATATTTTCAAGTTTGAAAAACTATGCATTCATACACTGAAGCTTTTTCAAATGAGAACATCCAGAGCAGTGACTGGTAAGTAAGTTATGCTATATCTGGAGTTCTTGAGTGTAACAGGAATGTTGAGTCTGAATCAGGAAAAAAAAATGCAAAGGCAAAAATAAACAACATGTGCAAATATTTGATAGACTAAAGGTGGAACAGTAATTAGAAACATCCCGTGCTGTGAAAAAGCAGAAATTAATCTGATGGGCAAAATTTTAAAGAGAATGTAACCAGTAGAGCTATCCTACAACTATTACAAGGCAGTGAATTCTAAGCCACACATTTCGTGTTAGTGAAAATTGGTGACTGATGGAATTGTAGTGGGAAAGTTTTCAGTATTGTGTAGAAGCTGGATTAGATAATCTGTAGATTTCCTTTCAGATATTAGATTCTATATTTCTATGTTTATTTTTATGCAGTCGTGCTGAGAAATTGACATAGCAATCAATGAGAGTTTTTGCTTGAATAAATATTTCAAAGTCAAGCCCATGTTTCTCAGGTATTCTGTTGTATCTCCTTTCTCCACCACTTTCCAAATGTGTATTTCAGAACTGAAAGAAATCCACAAAAGCAATTTCTTTCTAATTGCATAATTGCTGCATTTTGGTATAGCACTAGTGGATAAAAATGGCTTGACATCCTGAGATTTCAATAAAAAATTACTTAATAAAGAATCCAGACTCAAATAACTGTTTACTTATAAACTGGAATTTACTGAAAACCTCAAACACTGTTTCCCCCTTACTACTGCCACATAATTAAATAATTTCACAATTAATTACTTTCAGGAGAGATAATTTGTTTTCATTAAAATATGTAAATATGCATCCCTCGCTGTGCTTTTTTTCCTTAATGTTTTTTTCACCCACTGTTGTGATGGTGATCCATGATAAAGGGTTTCACCATAAGCTTCAAATCGCAACCTAGAAATTTATCTGTCAGCCCTAGAAAGCACTTTTCCCCGCAACATGGTCTTCTCTGCCCCAGCTAGCCACAGTACAATTTAAGAGCAACCACAAAGGTTAATGTTTTGTTCTCTATTCCTGCATTTGTGTCCTGTAGTCTTCACTTTTTGAGGCTCTAGTTTATCTTATGACATCATTGATAAATTAGTATGTTGGCTTCAAGAAAATCTAAAGAACCAATCCAGCAGGGGTAAGGGGAGGAACCACACATACACAAAAAAACAAAAAACAACCTCACTACCACCACTACCACAGGAAACTTGCATTTTAGATTTAGATTAGGATCAAAAAAGGATCTAATTGATGAAGTTTTAGAATATAAGTGAGGTTCAGTGGGGTGGAGTCCGGAGCCAATGACCAAGAAAGAATTCTTGAGATGTCTTTGGTGCAAAATGATGGTTTATTAAAACACAGGGACAGGGCCCATGGGCAGAAAGAGCTGCTGGCCCCAGGGTTGTGAGGGGTGGCTGATTATATACTATGGGGTTGGGGGTGGTAAGAAAAAGGGAGGGTTTGAAAGAACTTTCATGTATTAAAGAAGACACACAGGATACCAGAGGCTTTGTTACATGTCAAGTTAAGGTTTTTTCTTTTAGTAAGGTATTAACAGTAAGATAGTTGAGAGCTTCATGGAGGAATGTCACACTCCTGCTATCACACATCCTTACCAATGAGCTTTAGGTTTAGAAAAAATTTAACTTTATTTACATTTCCCTGTGCCTCAGCCTCCCTCAATTTTATTTAGGGGAAGATGATGTTAGGGCTTCAGGAACTGAGTTATGGGTCTCTGGAAGTTAGGCTATTGATAAGAAAGCCTCTTGTAAATCACTAGGACATTTGTAAACTGAGGGAGACTCAGGTCTTGCAGGATTGTGATCTCTACAAGTTAACTATTTGTTTTTCCTTTAGGGCAGCCAGGAGTGCCTGAGGAATGTCACACATGTCACAAGGGGGGGTGGGTGCCAGCTTCTGCTTTGTCCTTAGCTTGCCTTCTGTTCCCTCATCATAATGACATCAAACCAGTAGACATAGGGTGCCCACTATGTTCAGGGCACTGTGTGTACAATTGTGAGGCATGAAATATGCAACTAGAAAAAGTCCCTCTAAAAGGATTTGTCTTTCTTATCAAAACCAAGTATAGAATCTGCTGGTTTTGCACTAGAGAGTATATTTATGTAAAGAAAGGCAACAGAATGAAGCAGTTTTCACTATATGTCTGAGTATCACCTTAAATTAGTGCTACAATCATCACATCAAATTATGGAAGGCAGAGCAAAAAGCAAAATTTCTCTTGGCTCACCCCTGCCTAATGGGACAAATTACGGTATTCAAAAAGACTACTAATGAATGCTGTAAAGGCAATAAACATGGGGGGTACAAGTGGCCTAAACCTAGAGATTCAAAGTTAAGAAATCAGATCTTATTATCAAGTGATTACTCCCAGTGGCTGCAGATCCTGTCCATCGCACATACTGCCTGAGAAGTCTCTGCCTCTGAAGAGTCAAAATGACTTGGTAGGCAGTCTTTCGTAGGCTTTTTAGCTCATCTAGATATCAAGGGATTAAGGAAGAGACAGAGGTGGGGCCCCAGTGTGTTGGGCAAATCGGATCTTGGTTTCAGGGTCTTGGTTGGTCTCAGGGTTGTGAATTCAGACCTGGTGTTGGGCTCCACACTGGGTGTGGAGCCTAGTTAAAAAAAAAAAAAAAAAAAAAGGTGGGGCTCCTGGGTGGCTCTGCCTGTTAAGTGTCTGCCTTCGGCTCTGGTCGTGATCCCAGAGTTTTGGGATCGAGCCCCGCATCCGGCTCCCAGCTCAGCAGGGAGCCTGCTTCTCTCTCTCCCTCTGCTGGCTCCCCCTGCTTGTGCTCTCTCTCTCTCTCTAAAATAAATAAAATCTTTCAAAAAAAAAAAAAAGAGAGAGAGACAGAGGTCCAAGAGGTATATGGTACCCTCACTAAAGACATGTTCAGGTTTATATGTAGTAGCTGTAGGATCACCACTTGTCTTTTTCTTGGACACCAGCTCTCCTCCTTGTTTTTATTTTAAGGAAAGGAATGGCTTCTTGGTGGGCTTGCTACTTACTCCTTAAACATATACATACATGCAAACTTATGAGAGAAACGTTTCTCTAGGAAACAAAATAATCTTTGTTTTGGTGAGGCTTTCTTCTTGGATGATTGATTACACTCCATTGGAAAAATGGCTTAGCTGTTGGCTATTCCACACTTGGAATCATGGCTTTCTGACCTTTAATTTTTTTGTGCCCACAAAAATAAGTCTCTAAAATTGAAAAGGAAGGGTAAACTGAAATACAAATGTAATAAAATGGTATTTGATCTAAAAGATAAGAATCTTCAAAAGGAATTAAGTATCGTTCACATAGAGGAGTTTATTATTATCAGGTGTTGAAATGACTACACATTACCAAAAACTGATTTGTTTTAGAGATTTTATTTTTAAGAAGAACTGACCATATTAGACGGGGGAAACATATTAGAGAGGATGCTATACTTATAGCAAAACAAGTAAATGAAGACCTTTAGCTTCTCTTGCCTTCTTTTTTTTTTGGGGGGGAGGGCTTTACATGGAACTATTTTTAAGGAGCCTAATCATTTGGTGTTTTCTAATTTGTTTTCCAAGGCCCCTTTCCAGGGTTAAGCCCTCTATCCTCAGGCCTTTAAAATGAAATGCTAACAGACCATTAACTGCAGTGGCACTCAGAGGCCTCTCCATTAGAGCCTCTGCTTTGTTAATTAAAGACACGCCATCAAGGCTGCAAGGGTCTGAATCATGACCTACCTTTTGAGATCAGTTTGCAAATGTCTCTTGGCTACTTTATGTGCAACTTAACTTTCAAATAAAAGCCAAGAAATAATGAAAACCTTTCTCTTTCCACAACATCTACAAGAATATATAGTGTATCTGAAAATGGAACAAAGAGAAGCCTCATTTATCTCCTATCATTAAGGAAGATAATGCTATGAGATAAATGGTTCTGGAAAAAGGAAGCAGCCTTTCTCAGTTAATTATTTGAATAAGAATATCTCATACGATAGCATATTATATGTTTCTGATATTTTTAGTCATTCTTTTTTGTTGTGAAATAAAACATTTATAGAATGCATAAAATACAAAATGTATAGTTCAATAAAATATCATGAACATAGTCTTCTCTAACAAACCCCTTTCCCTGCCGTTCAGGACATAGAGCAATGTCAGCAAACCTCCTGAAAGGAATTTCTACTCTGACTTGTAATCACTTCCTTACTGTTATAATTTTATTTTGATCACTTAGTTATGCAGTAAAAAAAAACCCCATACTGGTATCGTTTGTCAATTTCTTTAGTGTTTAATAAAAGTATTGAGAAATGGGGCTCCTGTGTGGCTCAGTTGGTTAAGCATCTGCCTTTGGCTCAGATCATAATCCCAGGGTCCTGGGATTGAGCCCTGCATTGGGCTTCCTGATGAGCAGGGAGTCTGCTTCTTCCACTCGCTTTGACCCTCCCCCTCCACTTGTGCTCTGTCTCTCACTTTTTCTTTCTCAAATAAATAAATAAAATCTTTAAAAAAAAAAAAAAGTATACAGAGATTAAGGATTTATTTGTGCCTAATTTCTTTTAGTCCACATTATAATTTTTTAATTTTTCTTATTATTGTATAAAATTGTACTTAATTCTTTTCATTGCTATATAGTGCTCCATCATATGAATATATCACAATTTATTTGTACATAATACCACCGGTGAACATTTTGATTGTTTCCAAGTTCTATTAAAACACTATTCTTAATAAACATTTTTGTTTATGTACCTGGTATGCATGCATATATATGTTATTCTAGTATGTATTTCTGTGGGTGGAATCGCTGATTTGCTGGCTAGATACTGAAAAACGGTTTTCCAAAGAGGTTATAGCAATTTTCACTCTTACTAACAGTGTAAGAGCCTCCCATTGTAACATATTCCAGTCAACTTTTGGTATTTTCACATTTCTTCATTTTATCTAATATGGATAGTGAACAGTGGTATCTCATCATTATTTAAATTGCACTTCCATTGTTATTTAATTGGAACAGCCTTTCATATATTTATTGATCATTCAGATCTTTTCTTTTGTTAAATGCTTGTTGAAGTCTTTTGCCCATTTTTCTACTATTCTGCCCATCTCTGTCTTATTGATTTGTACACATTCTTTCTAGATTTTGGGTGAGCCTTTTGCAAGTTATATGTATAAACAAATATTCTTTCACTTTACGTGGTTTAACATTCACTCTCTTAAAGGTGTCTTTTGGTAACTTAACTTTCATGTAGTCAAATTTCTCAATAATTTTTTATATGTTTAGTGATTTGGGTATCTTTTTAAAGCTATTTTTCCATCCTAAAGTCATGAGGATCTCTTATATTATTTTCTAAAAGAATTCTTATGTTGTTCTCTAAAAGCTTCATTGTTTTAGTTTACATGGTTAGGTCTGTAATCTATAAGGAAGTGATTTTTTTTTATTGATGTGAAATACAAATAGAGTTTCTGAATTTTGTTTTTTCATATATAAATATTTAATTTCCCTAGCAATATTTATTGAAAGTGCTGTTCACCTTCTTGCTCTACCATTTCACTTTGTCAAAAATCAAAAGTTCATATGTGAATGGTTCTTTACTGGTCATGCTATATTATTTGTACAACAATAGCATACTATCTTAACTTCTATATATCAAGTGTTTCCACATTATTCTCCATCATGTTTTGGCCCTTTACATTTTTCATGCAAATTTCAAAATTAATCTTTCATGTAGCAAAAATAAAGTCATGTTGGAACTTTGGAGATTGCACTGAATTTGAATAAAATTAGCACAGGGATAGCATTAGTCTTCTAATCTGTGATCATATCATATTTCTCTATTTATCCAGGTTTTTGCTAATATCTCTCATTTTTAGGTATTCTTATTAATGGCCTCATAAATATTTCATTAAACTTATTCCTAGGTAACTGAATTTTTGATCTATAAAAGTGACATATATATTTATAGATAGATAGATAGTTATTTAATTTTATTTTTCTAAATATTTTCCTTGGTATTTAAAAATAAAGTTGACTTTTGTATTTTGAGTTTATATCTAGCAATCATGCCACATTATTGTATTGATTCCAATAGTTTATCCATAGATTCTTTTAGATTTTCTACATATGACATTATATCATCTGTGAATATCATTTGTGAATAATGACAATTTTCTCTTCCCCAGAAATCCAATTTTATAACATTTGTCTGTCTATCTTTATCTGTATATCTGTCTATCATCCATCTATTTATCATCTACTCATTAATGTATTGCCGTATGTATTGGTTAGGGTCTCTCTAGACACGACAGTGATAGAAGTAGATATATTTTTCTTAACCTCAAGCTCAAGGGGAAAGCTTTCCACATTCTACCAAGAGTTAGAGAGTTGACTCTTTTTTTAGGTAGCTTTTATCAGGCTATGTTAATTCTCATTCTTACCTTCTGTTCCTAGTTTCCTGTGTATTTAAAGCATGACTGAATGTTGAATTGTATTTAAAACATTTTCTCCATCTATTGAGGTAGCTGTTTTATTTTTCTCCCATAACCTGTTAATATAAGTGATTGCTTATCTAATGTTATACCACACTTACCTTCCTTGTTAAACCCACATTGGTGATGATATGTATCAAGTTTTGTCTTGCTGCATTCAATTTACTAAGTGCACCTGAAATTTTTGCATATAAATTTTCATTCATATAATTTTCCTGTAATTTTCTTCTTATATAGTCTCCCTGTCTAATTTTAGTATCAAGGTCTTGTAAGACTTACATAATAGGTTAAGAAGTATTCCATCTTTTTCTATATTCTGAGGAACATGTGCATGATTGGAATTCTTTCTTTCTTAAATATTTGTTAGAAACTACTTGTAAAGCCATCTAGACAGTTTTCTTTGGAAGAATGTTTTTAATTACTGAGTCAGTTGTTTTAATGGTCGGTCATAGGACTATTCATAGAACTACTCTTTGTTCCACTATACTGTTTATTTTTCTAGAAATTTGTCCATTTTAACTGGATTTCTAAAAATGTTGGGTTTTTTTTTCATAATATGTCCTTCGTTTAATAGCAGCATCTGTGGTGATTTTTTCAGTCCCGAGATCTATTTTTATTTTATTTTATTTTTTAAAAAGATTTTATTTATTTATTTGACAGAGAAAGATATCACAAGTAGGCAGAGAGGCAGACAGAGGGAGAAGGGGAAGTAGGCTCCCCGCCGAGCAGAGATCCCGATGTGGGGCTTGATCCCAGGACCCCGAGATCATGACCCGAGCCGAAGGCAGAGGCTCAACCCACTGAGCCACCCAGGCACCCCCCAATATCTATTTTTATGCCTTCTTTTTTCCTCTTGGTATTTGTCAATTATGTCTTTGCAGAGATCCAACTTTTACTTTGCTAATTCAGTCTTTTTTATTATGATGTCTCTCTATATAACTGCTGTGAGTTTTATCATTTACTTTGCTCAAGTTTATTTTGGTTATGTTGCTATTCTTTTTCTATTTTATCAAGATGGACACCAAGCTCATTAACTTAACAACACTTCTTTCCTGTGAATGGATTTGAGGCTTTACTCATCATACCCAAAACCCAAAAACAATTAAAATGCCAATAAACAGGAGATGTAATAAGCATATCCTGGCATATTCACACAATGGAGTATTACTCAACATTGAAAAGAGTGAGCTACTGATACCTGCAACAACGTGCATGAATATCAAACAAATTATACTGAATAAAAGAAGCCAGACAAGAACCAGAATAGATACATGTGATTTTATTCATATGAAGTTCATGAACAGGCTAAACTAATCTGAGGTGAATAGGAACCAAGGCAAAGGTTCCCCATCAAATGTTCCCCTATCTTTTTTTTTTTTAAATATTCCCCTATCTTGATTGTGGTGGTGGTTGTATGGATTTATACAATTATCACAACTCATTGATGTTTACATTTGAAGTCAGTGTCTGGCAGTGTAAGAAAAATTTTACTACCATAAAAATTATTTTTTTTTAAAGATTTTATTTATATATTCGACAGAGAGAGAGAGATCACACGTAGGCAGAGAGGCAGGCAGAGAGAGAGGGAAGTAGGCTCCCTGCTGAGCAGAGAGCCCGACGTGGGGCTCGATCCCAGGACCCTGAGATCATGACCTGAGCCGAACGCAGAGGCTTTAACCCACTGAGCCACCCAGGCGCCCCCATAAAATTATTTTTAAATAAAGAACATAAATTATGCATTATGTTGTAGTACTGTGATGACCACAAGAGTTACTCAGATGCATAATGCTATCTGCTCTCACCTGTAACTCTATCAATATTAAGGCACTGTCCTGTATCTTAATTTATTGTTTTTGATTTGTGATGCAGTGGGAAATAGGAACTTAGGTATGGTAATTTAGGTGAAAGAGTTTTAGGGTCTGTATGTCTTTATTGTGTGTAGAATTAATGGATTTTAGTAAATGAATGATTTTTGGTATGTATTTAATGAATTATAGTTCACAATAGTTTGAAAACATTCATTGGACTGGAAGATTTGGTGTTCTAGTCTTTTAGATACTTTCAACACCTTTTTTGGTCTCTTCCAGGTCAAGAAAGTCTGTGCCTCCGCTCCCAACTCCTTTGAATTCAGTAGGCTGCCGGATATGGCTGGATATTTATTTTCATCTTCATCAAGACATTTGCCTGCTTCAAGGTACTTTAGCAGTTCTATTTGTCTCCTGGGGGGCGGGGGTGGGGGTGGGGGCTTGTCTCTTAAGAGACATTTGTGTTGGGATCTCTGAGGTTACAGAGAAGGCCAGAACCAATTCTTTGATCTGTTCTGTGTTTCTGTACTCGTGAGTGCCAAGGTGGCATCATTGTGATTCTGTTTTCAAAATATAGGTTAGTACTTTGGGTTTTTTGGCTTGTTGGTTTGTTTTTGACAGGTTCCTTTATGTAAAGGGCTCTAGGTTTGAACTTGCCTTAACAACTACTCTCTGCAACTCTGGAGTCCCAATTCTAGCCTTCAGGAATGGAATCCAAAAACTGCACTGTTTAATAAGTCAGCAGTTTCTTAGCATATCCTGTATCCTAAGTGCTGAGGTGACCTTGCCATCTTACCTCTCTGAGACAAGATTTCCAAGTGAGGAAACTGAATAAAATAATTGTTATGGTGACTTCTTTCACAGCCATGTACCTTCTCTTATTTTAAAGGTTCTTGCAGGTAGAATGGGCTCTTGGAAGCTCTCCTGTCCAGACCCAGCCTAAGGTTAAAACTGGCTAAGAACACGAGAAATTAGATTCATTTGCTGTGAAGGGATTTCCACATGTCAGCATTTTCTATTACTTTGTCATTGACTTCTAATGCATTCCCAGAATGATTTGTTTTTTTCTTGAGCAAAGAAGAAAAATGAAAATAGGAAAGAAAAAAAAAAAAAAAAAACAACCTTGGTATTCATTATTATGCAGCTTTTGCTTTGTAAAACACAATTTATAGCCAAAAGTCTCCTTTTTTTGTATTACGTGCCACTTCAGATGTCCAATGCTAAACAGAAAGTGCTATAAAAATGTCTGTCCTCATTCAGAAAGATTCAGATGCTTGACAATAAAGTGAGAAACAGTTACACATGTAACCTTGGTGCCACTTTCATGGAATATGTATTTGTGAATGATTCTATTCTTAGCCTAGTTTTGCAGTTGTATTATTTCCAGTTATGGATGCTGGGACTCTGGTATCACATCTTCCTGTAGGGGCTTACATTTCATTGCCAGTGTTTTACCTCCCGTCTCTCCTTGCATCTACCCACATCCTCCTTTCACTTGGCTTCAAGTCTTCTGATTCTCTTTTCTATTGTAATATATCATGTGTAACAGTAATGTTAAGTGGTTTAAATAGATGTAACTTGTAATCTATTTTTTAAAATCTGATTGATCAAATAGCTCTCGACTGGTTCTAATTTGACAAACAGAAAAAGAGAGAGACAGCTATTAAAAAAAGATATTTGGGGGATGAAAGGGGAAATTCGAATATGAACTATTAGACTATATGAGGATATTATCATTAATTTTATTAAATGATTTTGATATTATGATTTTTAGGAGAATGTCTTTAGTTTTTGTAGAGGCATACTGAAATATTTATTAGTAGAGTAGTAAGATTTCTGAAATGTACTTTAACATTATTTATAAAGAGAGAGAAAAAACACAGATATGGCCAACTATAAATAACTATATAATTTAAGTGGTAGATATGTCTGTCTATTATACTATTCTTTCCACTTTTCTATATTATTTGAAAATATTCTACCAAAAAAGTCAGGGTTGAGGGAAGCCACATAACTAAATCACTTATTCCAAAAGGAAAAAAAAAAAAAAAAACTAACTCTGAGATTCATAAACTAAAGTGAAAGAATAATGATGCCAGTGTAACTAGACCTCAGAAGTCACTAGTAGCCTGAATTGGATTCACAAGTGTGGCTTCTTTGGTCTGCTTAGTATCCATAAAATCTTTGCACCCAAATCCAAATCCCAGTGTGTTACATATACACTGTGATTGCTAGTTCTTTCTGATGAATTGTCCCATGTATCATTATGAAATATCCCTTCTTATCGCTACTAAGAGTCTGTTTTGTAGTTTACTTTGATATTAATTTAGCTGTGCCAACTTTATTATGATCATTGTTTTCATGGTATATACTTTTCTCACTTTTTCTCTTTTAACATACATTTGGGTCTTTACATTTAAAATAAGTTTCTTATAGATAGCACGTAATTGGGTCTTGCATTTTTATCAGTATATCTGTGTCTGCCTTTTCATTAGAGTGTTTAGTATACTTAAATTTAATGTACTTATTAATATATTTGAATTTATGTCAATATGTCCCTTCTGGGTTCGTGTGTGTGTGTGTGTGTGTGTGTGTGGTTGTTATTATCTGTTACTCATTCACTGATTTCTTTTTGGCTAATAATTCTTGGTTAATTCTTTATGGTTAAGTGATTTTCTATTAGTATTCAGTTTTTTTTTCTGCTGAATTTTTAGCTGGTTTTTAATTCTAGATCATAGGTTAGCAAACTTTTTCTTGAAAGGGCTGGGTAGTAAATATTTTAGTTTTCCGGAGGTTGCATATGGTCTCTGTTGCACATTCCTTTTATTTGTTTGTTGGTTTATTTTCTAACCATATAAAAAAATTTAAAAATTCTTTGCTCATGGACCATACTAAAACGGGTAGCAAGCCAGATTTGGACTGTGGGCAGTCGTTTGTCAACCCAAGTTCCAGTGGTCAAAATATGTGTCATTAATTTATAAAGGCTATTTATTGTCGATATTGTACCACTTCATACTTAACACTTTCCACTTGCCACCTGCCATTTGCAACATCTCATTTCATGAATGTAATAATATTGCTATAGTAAGTTTCCCTTTACCTGCCCCACCTTAACAAGTAGCCCTTTATGCTCTTGATGTCATACTATTTACTTCTACATAAATTATAAACACTACCTTACAATGTCATTATTTTTGCTCTACATATTTTTAGGAAATTGTGAGAAATAAAATAAAAAGCATTTGTATTTATTTTCCTACCTCATATTTTTGGTGCTCTTCTTTCTTTCCTATAGATAGGTGAGAACTTCCTTTGGTATCATTTTTATTTGGCCTAAAGAACATTTATTACCTTTTCTGTAGTACATGTCTGCTAGCAAAAATTCCTTAGCTTTTGTTTACTTGAAGTGTATTTATTTCATTCTTGCTTTTAAAGACTATTTTTTGCTGGGTAAGGAGGTCTAAGAGAACAGTTATCTTTTTTTTGTCTCTTGAAAAATAAAATTTTATCTAATTCTGGCTTTACATTTCAGATAAAAAGTGAACCATAATTCATATTATATGCTCCTGTGAGTAATGAGTCTTTTCTTTCATATACTGCTGTCAAGATTTTTTCTTTATTATTGGTTGCCAATAGTTTGATCATGATTGGTCTAGGTGTGATTTTCTCTACATTTATCCTGCTTGGGTTTCTCTTCATCTCTTGGATGTAGAAGTCAATATGTTTCATCAAATTCAGAAAAAAATTCAGTTATAATTTTGGTATATGGATTTTTTTCAGTTTCATTCTCCTTCTTTTCCTTTTGGGGCTTCAATTACACATGTTAGATTGTTTGATATTATACCACCTGTTTAGGAAACTCAGGTGACTTTAATTGTTTTCTTTCATCTTTGGAATTAATAATTTCTATTGATCTATCTTCAAGTTTGTTCTATTCTTATGATATCTCCAACCTATTCTACCATAAAGATAAATTCTTCATTTTAGGTATTGTCTTTTATCATATAGTTCTTTGTATACTTTTCACTTTTCTTCTAAGATTTCCTGTATGTCCATTCATTAAGACCAGATTTGCCTGTAAGTCCTAGATAATCATTCTAATAACTCTTTACTGTCATGGTCTACAAAATACAATATCTGAGACAGCTGACTTCTTGGGATTGCTATCCATTGAAATCCTTTATTTTTTTCCCTCAACTCTGGTTCACATATTTCTGTTTCTTTGCATATTTCATAATTTTTCATTTTATACTTCATATCATATCTTATACAATTTGGAGACTCTGGATTTTGTTTTCTTTATCTAAATAGTATTTATTCTTGGGGCGCCTGGGTGGCTCAGTGGGTTAAAGCTTCTGCCTTCGCCTCAGGTCATGATCTCAGGGTCCTGGGATCAAGCCCGGCATCGGGCTCTCTGCTCAGTGGGGAGCCTGCTTCCCCCTCTCTCCCTGCCTGCCTCTCTGCCTACTTGTTATCTCTCTCTCTGTCAAATAAATAAATAAAATCTTAAAATAAATAAATAAATAAATAAATAAATAAAAAATAGTATTTATTCTTTCCTATCAGATGGTTTAGTTCCTGGCTCATTACTTTCAAACAGTCCTTTGTGTGGATCATATTAATGTTTGGTTTTAAGCTATGTTAGGACAGTTCTAAAATAGGCTCTACTTTAGTGTATGGAATTTACTCCTAAGGTGTGGCTTTTCAATTTGCAGGTAAGTGTCTAGGATATTAACCTATTTCTCTGGAAAAGCCAGAATTCAAAGTCTTACAGCATTTCTTTTTTTTTTTTTTTTTAAGATTTTATTTATTTATCACAAGTCATTAGAGAAACAGGCAGAGAGAGAGGAGGAAGCAGGCTCCCTGCTGAGCAGAGAGCCCCATGTGGGGCTCGATCCCAGGACCCTGAGATCATGACCTGAGTCGAAGGCAGAGGCTTAACCCACTGAGCCACCCAGGTGCCCCATCTTACAGCATTTCCTGACTTCTGATACATGTGCCCATTGTCAAACCCAGAGCTGCTTTCTGGTATTTCTCATGTAGTCTTTTTGTTTGTTTGCTTGTTATTTAAATTCAGTTAGCCAACATATAGTACATCATTAGTTTTTGATGTAGTGTTCAATGATTCATTAGTTGTGTATAGCACCCAGTGGTCATCTTCTGTAGTCTTAACCCCACACAGGTGCAGCCCAGCCCCCAGTCAAACATTTATGGGAGAGCCTCCACTTAAACTTCTGCCCTCCCCCATGCATCTCCCTTTTTCTCTTGCCATGGCCCCTAAAGTCTAGCCACTGCAGCAGTCCTAAACTCTCATCTTTGCTTTTACACTTCAGTGATCCCATCCTGAAGGTCCCTGTATCACTGTCAGGATGCTGTCACCAGGTAGAAAGCTGGAGTGATCATGGGACTTACCTAGTAAGTTTCCCTCCCCACAGGGATAACAGAGTTTTACCAACTGTGGTCCAATTCCTCAAAACTATTGACACATATTATGCCCAGTTTTATGTTTGTTCATGACAAGAGGGCTGGTATGGTACCAGTTACTCTATTATGGCTAGAAGCAGAATTATCTCTATTTGCTCTTATTTTATGGTTATTCCATTTAAGCATTTGATTTTGTAAGCCATGAAAAAAATTATGTGAAATATAATGGAAACATAGTCTTAGGGTATTTTTTTTTAACAAAAAAATATTGAATGTTAGGACTTGGATCTTGGAAGAAGGCTGTGAAGGACTATTGAATTTTCTGAAGCAGGAGAGGTTTATGCCAATTAATGAGGCACACTGAGATCTTGCTCATGAGAACTCTGTAAATAGCCGCAAATGAGTTATAAGCCATGAGGTAAACTGGTCTTCACAAAACCCAAAGCACTGTAACTTTATATCCAGTTTTATGGTAGTTCATTTGTTTCTATTTTGTATTGCTTGTTTAACTGCTTATGTTTGATGATGTGGTTTCAGTTCTTCAGGGTCTATGAAGTAAACTCAGTTTAGAGATCAAGCATTTCATGCTCTTCTGAATTTAATCTTCACCAGAGGAAACTTCTCCACTGGCCCGGACTTCTCAACTGGCAACTGGTATAGAAGCTACACTGTCATAGAAAGAAATGCCAATAAAGGGTGTAACCCCCACTCTTTTACTGGAACACTTACTCTACCTTGTATAACATGCATATTACAATAAGAAAAGTCTTCCAGGGTTTTCCAGCCTTTAAATATTCACAGTAGGTATTTTTCACTCCTTAGGTATCTATTGGCCAAATACTGGCAGGCCAGCTCTCCAAAAACCTGATCTGCCTCTTTCTCTCTCAAAGTGGACTGCTCTGGTGTATGGTACTTACTGCTCAATTCTGTCATATTTACAGTTCCCACTCAGACCTTGAGACAAAAGTTGTAATGGAAGTAGTTTCTCATTTATTCTGTTACTATTGTGAGCTGTACTGATGACTTTCTGAATATTAAACAAGCCTTGAGTTTCTGGGATAGATGTCGTGGCCATGGTTTGTTGTTGTTGTTAGTTTCAGATTGCTGATATTTTGTTAAGGATTTTTACACCTGTGTTCATGAGGAGTATTGTCTCTAATTTCCTTTCATGTAATATCGTTCTCAGCTTTTGTGTCAGGATTATGCTGGTCTCAGAAAACAAGTGAAGGCTTTCCTCCGTCTCTTTTGTGAAAGGGCTTATATAATACAGATACCTATTTTTCTTGTTCGACAGAATTCACCAGTGAACCCATTTGTGCTAGTAGTTTTCTTTGTGGGAAGTGTTTGATAAATTTAATGCAGACAAATTTTCTATTTTCACCTGAGTCACTTTTGGAATGCTGTGTTTTTCAGGGAGAATATTTGTTTTATCTATGGCATAAAATTGTTTATAATAATTTTCATTATCAATTTTGTTTCAGATGGATCTGTTATGATGTTTTCTTTTTAAATTTTTGATATTAGTCATTTGTATTTTCTTGATCTCTTTATTCTTAGTAATCTATTTAAAAACTCAACTTTTGATTCAGTTTTGTTAATATCATCTATTGTTTGATTTCCATTTCATTAGTTTCTGTCCAATTGTTATCTTCATTGTGTCCTTCCTGACTTAATTTAGTTTTAATTTGCTTGCCATTTTTAGATTCATCAGCTGAAAATAAGGTTATTAATTTTAAAATCATTTTTATTTACATATATTCATTTAATGCTAAAAATTTACTTCTAAGCATTGCTTTAGAAAATACCACACATACTGTTATGCTGTGTTTATATAATTGAGTTTGAAATATTTTAAAAACATCCTTGCTGTTGTCCTTCGACCTACAGTTTATTTTAAAGTATTGTTCAATTATCAAAGTTTTAGGACTTTTTAAAATATATATTTTCCATCATCACTAGTTTCTAATTAAATTCACTGGGTTCAGAAAATATACTGTGAATTTTTTTTTATATTTTTTAAGTTATAAAGACTTACTTCCTGACCACGATATGGTTTACTTTGGTGAAACGTCTATGTATACTTATATAGTATACATATTTTGCAGTTTTTACGTGTGTTATTGTACTGATATTTTGTTTATCTTTTCTTCTGGTTACCAAGAAATGTTTATTAATATCCCCATATATAATCATGTGTTTGTCTATTCCTCCCGTTATTTTTTTGTTTTATGTATTTTGAAGCTTTGCTATTTGATATAACTGTATTGTGTTGTCTTCCTAGTGAACTTAGTCTCTCATTATGGGTATCACTGTTTATAATATGTATCCAGCAGTTATTTTGTCTTATATAGTCATTCCATCTTAGTTGTGCTTACTATTTGCATTGTCTATATGTTTTTATTGTTTTATCTCCAACCTATCTTCATCTCTTATAGACTGCATAGTTGAACCCAGCTTTTTAATCCAGTGTGATAATCTCTGCCTTTTAAGTGGAATATCTAGTCCACTCACACTTAATACTATTTGGTTTATGTCTTTTGCTTTTCTTTTTACCTCTCCCTTCTGCTTTTCTTTCTTTTTTCTTTCTCTCTCTCTCCACCTCTTTTTTTTTTGTCTCTATCTTCTGTTTTTCTTTTCAGTTAATAGACTATATTGTTTTATTTTAATTTTGTGATCAACTTTCTTTTATCACTTAGTTAATAAAAATATGTGGCAATGGGTGCTCTATTACCATTTCTATGAAAAATTTTTATTTTTCATTTAAAGACTTTTTTTTAAGATGTTATTTATTTATTTGACAGAGAGAGAGAGATCACAAGTAGGCAGAGAGGCAGGCAGAGAGAGAGGGAGAAGCAGGCTCCCCGGTGAGCAGAGAGCCCGATGCAGGGCTTGATCCCAGGACCCTGAGATCATGACCTGAGCCAAAGGCAGAGGCTTTAACCCACTGAGCCACTCAGGTGCCCCTATTTTTAAAGACTTTGTGGTTTTTTCCGGATAGGATTCTAGATGGTAGTTATTTTTTCCCCCTCCTTTTCAGTACTTTAAAGATGTCATTCTATTGTCTAGTGTTTTCCATTATTTTATATGAGAAGCAAAATATCATAATTACTAGTGTTCTATAGGTAATACAGAATTTTTTGGCTAGTTTTAAAGATAGCTGTTCATGTTTGATATAAATCAGTTTAACTATGATGTGCCTAAGTGTGCATGTATGTGTGTGGGGAATGGGGTGGCATGCAAGTTTTCCATTAAAAATCTGTTGGGTCTGGAAGTTCATTTTTTATTTTTTAATTTCTGCCAATTTTCCCTCTCTTCCTTTGCTAGGACTGTCATTACATAATTTAGACTGTGGTATTGTTCCACAGGTCACTCAAGTTCTGTTCATTTTTTCAATTAAAAAATTTAACTTGGGATAATTATAAATTCATATGCAGTTTTAAGAAAAATTGCAGAAAGATCATGTGTATTCTTTACACAGTTTCCCTCAATGGTAACATCTTGCAAAACTGTTATACAGAATCACAACCGGGACATTGACATTGGATACATTCAAGGTACAGAACATTTCCATCAGCATGGCTTCTCTCATGTTGCCCTTTTATAGCCATACCCACTTCCCCTCCCACCTTTATCCCTGGCAACCACTAATTTATTCTCATTTCTAAAATTTTGTTATTTCAAGAATGTTATATAAATTAAATCATACACTATTTCACCTTTGGGGATCGACTTTTTCCAGTCAGTGTAATTCTTTGGAGACTCGTTCAGGTTGTTGAATGTATCAAGATTCAACATTCTTTTGTTGAGAATCAAGACAAGACTTGATTCTTGTCTTGATCAAGACAAGACATTCCTTTTTATTGCTAAGTAGTTTTCCATGCTACAACAGTTTAACCATTCACCTGTTGAAGGATATCTGAGTCATTTCTAGTTTTTGAGTTTTTCAAATAGAGCCACTATAAATATTCACATACTCTCTTCCCCCCCCCCCTTGGTCAATATATAGTTTCACTTATCTTACAAGAGCGCAATTGTTGAGTACTCTTTGGTTTTTACTTTTTTGTTTTGCTTTGCTTTGTTTTGTTTTAGAAACTGTCAAACTGTTTTCCAAAGTGGCTGTACATTTTATATTTCTACCAACAAAGTAGTCTTTGTCTTTGTAGTAGTCCTTTGTCAGTTATGTGGTTTGCAAATATTTTCTCCCAGTTTGTAGCTTTCTTTTTCATCCTCTTAGGATGCTATACAGAGCAAAATATTTTCATTTCAATTAAGTCCAATTTATCAATTTTTCTGGTATGCGTATTTCTTTTGGTATCAAATTTAAGAACTTCTTGCTTGCCCTAGATTCTAACTATACATTTTCTAAACATTTTATTGTTTTATGTTTTGTTTTCTGTCATCCATTTTTAATTAATTTTTGTATATGATTGACATTTATGTCAAGGTTCTTTTTTTTTTCTGCTAATGGATCTCCAGTTGCTCCTGTACCATTTGTTGAAAAAGCTATCTTTCCTCCACTGAATTGCTTGTTCACCTTTGTCAAAACTCAGTTAGGTATATTTGTGCTAGTCACTTGCTTTCTGGGTTCTCTATTATGTTCCATTGATCAATGTGTCAGTCTCTCAATCACAGTCTTTATTATTGTAGCTATATAGTAAGTATTGAAAAAGGTTGATTAACTTCTCCCACTTTAATCTTTTTTTTCAAATTGATTTAGCATTCTATTTCCTTTGTCTTTCCATATAAATTTTAGTAGGAATTAAATTAAACTTCTATATCAATTTGGGAAGAATCAGTATCTTTACTGTGCTGGGTCTTCCAATCCATGAACACAGTATGTCTTTCTATTTTTATTTATTTATTTATTTATTTATTTTTCTACACTTATTTAGGTTATTTATTTCTTTTTTCAGCATTTTGTAATTTTCAACATATAAATTGTGGACCTGCTTTGTTAGGTTTACAGGAAGATTTCATCATTCAAGAAATAGATTTTCACTTAATACTTGTATTTTTTAGCCTCTTCACTGATTACCAACCCAAGCTCCATACTCCAGCTTCCTAATTTATATTTATATCTCTCATCTGTTATCATCTCCTCTCATGTCATTTTTGTATGGATTCAAATCATTTTTAATACTTCTGCTGTTAATTCCATTAATAGCAAAAATATATATTTAAACCACTATTAAAGTTAGAAAATGTCATTTTAAATTTGATTCAATTTTATTTTTATTTATTTATTTTTTTAAAGATTTTATTTATTTATTTGAGAGAGGGAGTGAGCAGGAGGGAGAGGGAAAAGCAGACTCCCTGCTGAGCTTTATGTGATGTGGGGCTCAGTTCCAGGACCCTGAGATCATGACCTGAGCCTAAGGCAGATGCTTAACCAACGAGGTACCCAGGTGCCCCAAATTTGATTCAATTTTAACATCTGATTCTTATAATTTTGAATTTAAATGTTTATATTAAATATTTAAATCAAATGTTTAAATCAACTTAAATCTAATCAAATAAAAAATTTAAAGTTGAATATAATTCTATTAAAAATTTTTGGGAATGGTAACAGTGCTGAAAATTATTAACATTTGAGGAAATATTAAGTGCCATTCAAAAGCTTCATTAAAGATTATAAAATATATGTTTAATAGTTTGTTAAAAGCAATTTTTCCATGTGGTATATTTGGCAAATTCATTTTTTCATGAATTGGTTTTCATGGGTCAAGCTTTTAAAGGATGATTTTTTTTTCTTGTTAATTATCTTACAGCATTAAAAGTTGAAAGGAGGGGTGCCTGGGTGGCTCAGTGGGTTAAAGCCTCTGCCTTCGGCTCAGGTCATGATCTCAGGGTCCTGGGATTAAGGCCCCTCATCGCATCGGGCTCTCTGCTCATCAGGGAGCCTGCTTCCCCCTCTCTCTCCCTGCCTCTCTGCCTCCTTGTGATCTTTCTCTCTGTCATATAAATAAATTAAATCTTTAAAAAGAAAAAAAAAGCTGAAAGGAGGGAGGGTTTTTCCCCCCATTCCTCACTTGGAATTCAGGGTGAAAAACATAGTGCAAGGGGTCTTGCCAATACAGAACTGCCCTAACAAATAAAAACTACCAGCAGAATATGGTTAGGCTGAGAAAGGAGTATCTAATGTCCTGAAACTCTCTTGGCTCCTATGTGATGTAGAAGGGATCTACAGTTCCCTGCACATCTTGCAGAGGACACAGAAGGATACTGATGGTGCAAACATGGCAAGAAGAAAAATGGACTTACCATGTAAATGAGAGTTAGGTAGCTAGTTAGGATATGAATAGAAGTTAAATCTGGGAGTCAGAGTACTTTGCAGCTAAGATAGAGCTGAGATTGCACCAAGGTAGTGAGATAAGATTAGGAGGCCCTCACTTAACTGAAATAATGGACCTTAGGTTTGGGTCACAGACTCCAAGCTTGTGACAAAAGCTTGGGCCCCTCTCCTACATACCTGGATGACATCTAGGGGAGGACTGGGAAAAGAGAAAGAAAATATATATAAAAACTGAGCATGGTTCCAAAAGAAGCTAAATTTTATGTATTCATTTACTGATTCATTCACTGACACATTCATTCATTCAAGAAACATGTATCAAGAATCTAAAACATAATAGGCACCATTCTGTGTTCTAGGATGCAGAAAGAAGTCCACGATCTCATTGACATTCCTTAACTAAAAGAGACTGATTAGGCCAGAAGTGACTGAGATAATTAACAAGTTTTAGTAATTGTTCAGACTATCTGGAGGTGAAGTTTTAGCGGGAAGTTTATATAGGCTAGAGAAAATTTTAAAAAACACATTTTTAGCATCTTTATTGCATTGTATAACTATCATTACATTAGATTCCACATTATTTTATAGTTTTGAAGATAAGGGTTGTCTTTTTCATTTATTTAATAAATATTTATAAAGCACCTATGATGGGCCAGGCACTATTCTAGTGCCGAGGATCCAACAGTGAACAATTCCATATTTATATTCCTTTTGCCTAGCATATAGCAAATAGTCAATATTTGCAAAAAGAGCCAAAGGTAATGATTATTGCTCTACTGAGTATGTACAATTTCATGAAAGGTAATGAAGTATGTGGGGATGTCCTTTACCATCAATAAGAACATTCTGCATAGGACCTCCATGGGTCCAAGATTTGAGGTTTGCCAGGTCTCCTGTGACTCCCATACTGATGCATTCCCATCCTAGGATGTGCCAGGAAAGAAAGGATTTTGTACACTCGTGGACTTCAGTCTGACCCATGTACCATAACATGCAATGTATACTTGTATTTAGTTTGGATATATCATAGTTATCTGAGTCTACATGTATGTTGTGTCTTAGGAGGAATTTTTAGTTTTCAAGTTTACATACTTCATGAGAAACTTCTGGGTTATTTATGCTACTGAAAATAGTGACATTAAATCAATTAGAAGAAAGATGTGAAGAAATATTCAGGTGCAAGACATTATAAACTGACCACTTGAGACTTGACCAAGCCTTTAAACAGTAATGATTGTCATTTTTATGGACATTTGACTAATTGGTAAGTCATTCACTCAACAAAACTTTATTCAAAAGCTACTATGTGCACAACATTGAAGTTCTATAAATGCATTAAGAAATATTTAAATTTATAAATTGGTCAAATTTCAAAGTTACTACTTTTTCAAAATTTTTTTCTGTGTTTATTGCTTTCAGGTTTTAGGGTACCCAATAGCTCCCTTAATTCTGGCATCCTGGATTTAACAGAAAATTTTCGTGATTTCTTTATTTACTTTCTTTATTGTATCTTTTCTACACTTTTGTCATTTCTCTTCTCAGGTTTTTTCTTATTAGACTAAAGCCTTCCCCTTTAGAGTCTAGTTCAGTTTTTTAGAAAGTGAATATTCGGAAGTGGTTACCTTATCATTTTTCACTCCTCTTTTTGTCTTCTCTTTCCTTTTCTTCCTCTTCCTCCTCAAGTGTACTTCCACCTTGGGAGAATTCGTAGGCTCTAGCCATGCTGCAGTTTACATCTGTCACTAGTACTGCAGCCTCCAGCAACTTTTTATTAAAGCCAGTGATGTAGTGGGCACTTTGGCCAAAGCTGTCTACATGATGGATAGGAGCACGTCTCGAGGGGCCTTTCCCTTGCAATGAGATGAGATTGGCTGATGTTGGGAGATGAAGCCTTTCCCCTCTAGGTCAGTGCCTGCAATCCATTCCAAGTCAGAGGGGAGAGGAAGTTATTACCAGCCAGTGGCTGTTTCGTGGTCACTGGGAATTCTGTGACTGGGAGAGCCTCATCCCTCTTTTCTCTCTACAGAACCACAGTTCCTATCAGCTAATACTAGTGACCATGCTACCTGTCTCAGAGGAGGCGCCCTGGGCAAAATGAACTGGAGTCAATTAACTAAATCTTGACCTACAGTGGAAAGTGAGGCAGATAATTATACTCTTTGGTTTCCTTAGGTATAAAATGTAGTAGCACCATTGCCTTACAGGAAGATGGCCAGACATCTAAACTATGGAAGCATAACTTTGAACCCAGAAATAAGTAAGGATGGCTCCAAAGGAGTAAGGAAAAGAGAATTACAAAGCTCATGTACTTTATTCCACATACACAAATAGGAAATCATTCTCAGGTGAATTGTTTTTAGTCTTTTTTGAGAAAAAAGAAAGAAAACTAATAGTTATTGAGCACTTACTCCATACCAAGGAGTTTAGATCTGTTGTCTCAATATAATATCAATGTCAGCTACTGTTTACTTTTTACCATGTCACAAGCATATTCAAGATGTGTTAATATCTGTTATCTCATTTTACCCTCAAAAATATCCCATGATATAGTTTTGTTTTATAATTCTCTTTAAGAGATGAGTAAACTGATTGTGAAAGAGGTTAAGAAACTTGAAAAAAAAAATGAGGAAAGTGAAGTTCAGAGAATTTGAGCACATTGCTCAAGGCCATCCTCTTAATAGTTATGCTGCTCAATGCCAAAACTCATGCTTTTGCTTCTTCACCAGAAATTTTAAATGTTTTAAGAGCTACAGGCTGCAGGCAGAATGGCCAGATAGATAGTCACAATATTAAAAAAAAGAAAAAAAAGTTGAACTAATGATATAGGAGAAGACGATGGAGGCAGGAAAACCGTAGTTCAGAGCTTTTCCTTGGGAAGCATGTAATTACTGGGAGCATTATTCTTTCGGAGCATGAATAACTAATATTCATGACAATGATATTGAAGTACCCAGAAATGGTTAATTTTTTTCAATATAATTTAGTCAAGAAAGATAGAAAAATTGCAAACAAAATTTTCATAAAGAAAAGTTTTGAACTCCAAATTACACTAGAAATTGAATTCACATGCTGGGGAGCTTTCCACACAGGAGTACATTTATGTTTACAAAAACAGATTATAAACATATAATATATTGTATTTCTTGGATGTATGATTGGGTTAATAGAACTTATAGGGAAACTTGAACCCTGTTGCAATATGGACCCCATTACTGACAATGCTATGTAGTATAGTTAATCTTAACTGATGCGCAGCAAATTATTAATAGGAAGTCGTTGTTCTAGAGATTTAGGATAATTTCTACTGTTCCCATAAAAAGTTTACTTACAGAAAGATATGCATCACTGTCTCCACCATGTTACTATCCCTAATTTCCTCCAAAATGAAATTCCACAGTCACCAATGTGAATATACTATGTTATAATTCTTCTTGAAAATAATAAATGTTCAGTAAATGCTTGTTGGACAAATTCATTGGTGAATGGTACATACATACATACATACTCATTGTCTTTCTTACTATCAAGAGTTCTTTTTAGCTAAAAAGATGACCAAAATCCAAAGGGCAGATAAGATGATCTGGTCTGAACTTGATCTCATTAGCAGTTTAGCCTCACTTGTGAAATGAAGTCACTGAATACAACATCACTGTGATCATAGTTGCTGGATGTCTATCTCCAGAAGAGTAGAGTGCAAGTTTAGAACCAACATAGTCCCGAGTCTCTGGTAGCTCATAACCAATGATAGAAATATTGCTAGAAATGAAATTCAAAAAAAAAAAAAATGAAATGAAATTCAGACATTTGAGTGAAATAGATATATAGCTTACTGAAATTATCCCACAGGTGAAAATATAAATATTTTCTACAGCATTATAATTTAGTGTTATGCTCATGAAGAGTCATATGATTTTTATGATTGGAATTTTAACTACTACATTTCCACTCAGTAAAAAACGTTGGAGAGTATTCTTGACATGATATTTTCCGTATGGGCATTTAAATAAGGTTTTTGAAAATGCACTAACAATACAACAAAGTGCTGTTATATCTCATCCACTTTTTACAATGCACAAAATAAGTTTGATTCTGTGTTCAACTCTTTAAATCTATATTCAAATAACCTTGTTTAAATTTTTATTAAAATGCTTTATTCAGGATCATAAATAATTTTAAATATCAGTTATAAAAGTGACCTTGTTGAGCCTCTATAGAAGTCATGAGCATTTCTAAAGAATCATTGGAAGTCCATGATAATGAAGATCCCATCAATATTAGGTCTGCTTAGCCCACACGTCCACTAGAAGTACAAACTCATTTTTCAGAATATTGTGTTTCCAAACTTCTGATTGGGGAAGAGTTTACCTCTTTTTACTCACTGTCCTCTCAGTGCTATTACCTATCAATGTTTTGCTCTTCTCATATATTGGTAAAAATAGAGCATTGATACTTTCAGGGCTGTGATCTCTGTTATGTTTCTGGGGTTCACTGTCTATTTCTAAGCTTTATAAAACTTTGAGATAATGTAATGAATTCAAAGGCTAATATGGGTTTTAGTAACAAAAAAATCCTTGTTGCCCTCATGAAGCCTAAAAAAAATTCATAAAGACTTTCACAGATAAGCCCCCTTTTATGTTAAAATGTCTTCTCCAGTCTCCTATGAGTTCCCACTCTTATAGTAACCAAACAACATACATTTTATGATAAAAGATCAGAGCTATTACCAAGAAAAACAGAGAGAACAGCACTACCTGCTTTACCTCCTCCTCTTCAACTGCACCAGTGGCCACATTGAGGAGTTCCTTTATAACCAGTTAACAAAGAAGTGAAAACACATGCCTAGTTAACAGATGGATCTTCATGGTATAATGTCACCAGCACAAGTGAGTGGCTATTGTGTTTGAGGTCCACTCAAGGGGTGGCTCTGAAAGACAGTGATGGAGGAAAATTCTTCCTCTGGACAGCTCTTCAAACAATATATCTAATTCTCCACTTTTTATGAAAGAGGAATGATTAGAGGTATAGATCCACACTCATTCATGGACAGAGACTGAGAAGTTGATCAGCTTATCAGGGAATTAGAAAGAACAAGCTTCAAAGATTAGTGATCAGGAAGTCCAGAGAAGAAATAAGTGGATGTATGCGGCAAACTAGGAAGAAAAACTGATACTTACATCTATGTAAATGTTCTCCTGCGAGCTTCCATTACAGAGGGATTTCTTGATAATCATGAATATAAGGATCCATCCTGAGCATGTCAGTCAGTTTTTACCATAACCATTCCATTTGTTAGTAGGTCAAAGTACAGAGCACTAATTGCAGTAAGGATGGAGTTCATTCTTAGACCCCAAAATATGCATTTTCTTTTATATGAGTGATTTGAATGCCACCATTGCTGACTGTTAATGAGTCAATAGCAGTGACTGATGCTGAGTTCCTGACATGGCACCATTCCCACAAAAGGACCAGCCAGCCACCCGGTGGCAGATTGATTCTCCTAATCATGGAGTAGGGAACAAGTTTTCATCATGAGAATAGATTCATATTCTGGATATGGCTTTGTCTTTACTGTTTGCAATGCTTATGTCAACAATACTATTTTTGGACTTATAGAATATCTTATTGTTCATTATAGTATCCACATAGCATCGTGTCAGACCAAGGAACTAATTTCATGGGGAAGAGAATATGGCCATAGACTCACGTTCATGAAATCTGTTTATCTTACCACAATGCCCCATTTCTCAGAATTATATGGCTTGATAGAATGATGAAATGAACTTCTGAAAGTTCAGTTATAGCCTCATTTGGGAAACAACGCTGTGAGATTCAAGTACTGTCCGAAGGATACATGACTTCAATGAAAAGGCAACATGTAGGATTTTCCTGCATTGCCATATTATACATCTCTGGGATTAGAGGTGTGGAGGGGAAGTAGCTCCCCTCATACTATACCTATTAATTCACTAAAGGAAAGTTGGTCCTTTATCTGCAAATTCTGTGCCCTGTGGCTTTGGGGGTCTTTTGCCTAAGGAAAAAGGTCTTTGCCAGGAAATGGAAAATCTTCATGTTTGTGTTAAATTGAAATCTGAGAGTACCCTTTAGACGTTTTGGGCTTCTTTGTTTTTTATTGAAGTAGAGTTGACATACAATTTTAGATTAGTTTCAGCTGTACGACATAGTGACTCGACAATTCTACACATTACTCAATGCTTAGACTTCTTATATTGTGGAATGGATAGACAGATAATGGATTCATTTTACTAGCATTATTGATCGTCTTTACCATTTTACTACTGCACAACTTGGACAAGAGAGCTATTTCCAGAACCCAGGATATTCACCAGAAAACCTCGTAATTTCTGTGACCAGTGGCAAGAGGAAACGCTAACGGACCCTAACCACAGGAACACAAGAGACTTGGATGATATGGAAAGTTTTGGGTACTCTACCAATAAATAATATCAAGAAGCTGAGGTGCTGTCTGAGAGTAAAAAGGACATGGAATGGAAGTCATTATTACCCTTGGCCTTAAAACCATATACAGGGGTGGTGGCTGTAGCAACTTTATTGGAAGTCAATTAATTCCCCCATTTCATGTGTCATTTAGGAAGTACACATTACAGTTTAGGTTTCATATGTGAGAAGATTTTAGTGACACAATAGTGACAAAATGGTGGCTCGTAGGATTCTGAGATTCACCTGTATTGAAGAGGTAAGCTTCCTATTACAAGTGAAGAAGATACTGCCAGATCCATTCTTCTCTTCCCTGTTTTGTGCCTAGCAGTGATATCTAAGGATCTCCTCACCTGAGCTGCCTGACCGCCTGACCACTAGGTAGTTTTGACAAGGGAAGAACCCAAAGGAGAGCACAGTGTAAGAGGACAGAAGAGACCCAGATATTTATCCCAACACTCCTTCCTGGACTCCCTCCTTGCTTCACTGTGGTTCTGGCTGTAGCTGCTGTCTAGGATTATAATGCCTACTAGTTGTTCCCTCTTTTAAAGCACCAAGCTTTCTCTAGACTTTGGAAAGACTTTCCTCATCAGGGTTTATGATGGCTAATAGTTTCCCATATTTTCTAGACTCTACGAGCTTTACGATCCTTAGTTGATTTCTTTAACCCTGACCACAATGCTGTTAATAGTTTCTCCTTAATTAAATACATTGGATATGTTATCTCCTTCCTGTCAATATCCTGACTGACACACAATTGCCATATACCAGGCATCAAGGATACAAACAATTTCCTGTGCGCCCCTTGACAAGATGTTAGTCTCTTGGTACCATGGTTTCTTCATCTCCAAATGAAGCATGTTGTGAGGATAAAAATCAGATGGCATATTTGAAATGCTTAGAATTAGTCTCTGGCTTTCCAATAAATCACAATTCTTATTGGCATTACTAACATAATTAATATTACCAACAGCACCCTCAATAGCTTTATTATCATTGGTGATTAGTGATATTGGTAAGAATTATTACCCCACATTTTCATCAGCATTCCTGAGAAAAGTATGCTTTATAATAATATTGTTATCAGACATTTTCAAAGTAGTTCTTATATTTGGTAGAGCCTCCAATATCATCCAATTTGAGAGAATCTTTACAAAGTGGAAGAATCTGAGTCTATTTTTTTTTTCAAGAAAATGAGTGCAAGCCCTATATGGTCCACTAGGGCTGAAGCAAGGTGAAAAGAGAAAAAAAATAACAAATCTCAAATGGTGCTCCTATATCGACCACCTTTATCAACTTTATAACCATCTTCTCCAAAGTATATTTGGAGTATATTCAAAAATATCTCTGACCCAATAGGGGAGTGCATCATCTTTATTTTTCATATATATATATATAATGTATACATTATAAATTTATTCATAAAGATATATATTTCATATTTTCTCCCATTTTCTAGGACATCCACAGAGGTATAGCAGGAGATTACTAGGGTTAAAAATATATTAGTGAGGTATAATTTATGTAAACTGTACATATTTAAAGCATATAATTTAATATTTTGAAGTATATGTACACTCATGAAACCATCACCATAATCAAGAAACATATCATCACTCTCAAGACTTTTCTCAAATACCCTTTATAATCTGTCCCTTCTACCCCTCCCTTCCCCAAACTTCATCCACACGCAACCACTGATCTTCTTTCTGTTATTTTAGATAAACTAAATTTTATGTAATTTATATAAATTGAATCAATGAATTGAATCATACAGTATGTTCTCTTTTTTGTCTGAATCTTTTAATCTTGCATAATCATTTTGAAAAAATCAGTCTTGTTGCATGTATCAATAGCTCACTCCTTTTTTACTGTTGAGTAGTATTCTATTTTATAGGCATACTACAGTTTTTTTTCCATTCAACTACTAATGGATATTTGAGTTGTTTCCAATTTAAAACTATTTCAAAAAACGCTATTTTGAAAATTCTTGGTATAAGTCTTTGCATGGTCATGGTAATCATTTCTCTTTCATAAAAACCTAAGAATAGAATGACTGGATCATATAATACATGTATGAGTAACCCTTTAAGAAATTGTCAAACTGCCTTCCAAGGTGATTGTACCAGTTAGGATTCCAGGAGTGGTGCATGTGAATTCTAATTTCTCCAGGTTCTTACAACTTTGGTATGTTCAGTCTTTTCCAGTTTAACCATTCTAACATGTATATGGTGGCATCTTATTGTAGTTAAATTTTCAATGATGTTGAATATCTTTTCATGAGTTTATTTGACATCCATATGTCATAAATGTCTGTTTTAATCTTTGAAAATATATAGATTTTAGTTTTCTTTAAATATTCAAGATACAAATCATTTATCATACAAATAGTTTGCAAATATTTTCTTCCAGTCTGTACCTTATCTTTTCATTTTCTTCCCAGTATTTTTGAAGAGATTTTTTTTTTACAAATTCTGTTTTATCTCTTATAAAAATGGATCTTGCTTTAGGTATTATATCAAAGAAATATTTGCCTTACTCATGGTCACAAATTTTGCCCTAAGTTTCTTCTAGAGATTATATAATTGTAAGTTCTACACTGATATCAATGATCTAAGAAGTTTTATATGGTTGGAATGAATGAATGAATCAAGTATGAATCAAAGTTCGTTTTTCTTTACATATGGATATCCAGTTGTTCTAGACTGATTTGTAAAAAAAGAAAAAAACCATTCCTTCTTTATGAATTTCCTTTTTGCCTTTATTGAAAATAAGTGTGTGTGTGTGTGTGTGTGTGTGTGTGTGTGTGTGTGTCTCTTGCTGGACTCTCTTCTGTCCCATTGATCTACTTTTCAATCATTGCACCAATACCATACTCCCTTGATTCTTAGAGCTTTGGGTAAGTTGTGAAACAGAGTTTATCTTCAAGTATTCTTCCTTTTCAAAGATATTTTGGCTAGTCTAGGTCTTTTGTATTTCTATATGAATTTAAGAATCAGTTTCCCAATTTCTTCAGAAAAGCCTACTGAAAGTTTTATTGGGATTGCATTGAAGCAAAAGATCAATTTGGAGAGAATTGGTATCTTAATATTATTGAGTTTTCTGACCCATAAATATGATATATAATTCCATTAAAGATTTTAATTTCAACAATATTAAAAAATAAAATGTATAGATCTCATATATTTTAATAAGATTTATCCCTAAGTATTGTATATGTTTCAAAGCTATGGTATCGTATTTTATTTCAGTTTCTGACTCTTCATTGCTACTATATAGAATCATAATTTTATCTTTGAATATTATCTTTTTAAAATTTTTTAAAGATTTTATTTATTTGAGAGAGAGAGAGAGACAGCTCAAGCAAGGGGGGGAGGGGCAACAGGAGAGGGAGCAGCAGACTCCCCACTAAGCAGGGAGCCCTACACTGGACTGAATTTTAGGACCCTGGAATCATGACCTGAATGGAAGGCAGACGCCCAACTGACTGAGCCACCCAGGCACCCAGATATCATCTTTCAATTCTGCCACTGTGCTAACCTCACAGATTAGTCCTAGTAGTTTTTGTTTTTTTTTTTTAAGATTTTTATTTATTTATTTGACAGAGAGAGATCACAAGTAGGCAGAGAGACAGGCAGAGAGATAGGAGGAAGCAGGCTCCCCGCGGAGCAGAGAGCCCGATGTGGGGCTTGATCCCACGACCCTGAGATCATGACCCGAGCTGAAGACAGAGGCTTTATCCCACTGAGCCACCCAGGTGCCCCAGTCCTAGTAGTTTTTTTTCCTTAGTTCAAGGGGACTTTTGACATAGATGATCATGTATTTCATAAATATAGATTTACTTCTTCTTTCCAGTCTATATGTGTTTTATTTGTCTTGCCATATAGAAACTCCAACACAGAAGTGCATAAAAGATAGACATACGTGCATTTTTCCTCATCATAGGAGAAAAGCAGTCTATAGCCATTAAGTATGATTTTAGATACCAGTTTTTCATAGAAGTGCTGTGCCAAATAGAGGAATTATTCATTTATTTCTAGTTTCCTGAGAGTATTTATGAAGAATTGATTATTCTCAAATGCTTTTTCTGCATAATTGAGAAGATAGCATATATTTTTCTCTTTTAGTATGTTAATACGTTGAATCACATAGATTGATTTTCCAATGTTAAACCCACCTTGAATGACTGGAATGAACTGTACTTGATCATGATATATCATCCTTTTCATATATTCTTAGATTTGGTCTGTTAATATTTTTTGAGGATTTCCATATGCACATGGATATTATTGGTCTGTAATTTTATTTATACATATTAAATATTTTTTTTTTCTTCTTGGAAAACTGACCCTTTATCAATATATGATGCTTCTCATTTCATTAGTGTTTTGCATTGTATATATTTTTCCATCTTTTATCTTTTACTCTATATATGTCTTTAAGAGGGTTTCTTATAGAAAGCATATAATTAGATCTTGCTTTTTTAAAAGATTTAATCTGATAATAACTGTGTTGAAGATCATTTATATTTTAACTGGTGTTGAAGATCATTTATATTTAAAGTGATTATCATTATCGTTATCCATTGGATTATAGGATACCATCTTTCTAGGTGTTTGTATTTCTTCCCTTTTTCTGTTTTCTTTTTCCTAGGATTAATTGAGCTTTTTGCTTTTTTTTTTTATCCTACTTATTTCTATTTACTTATCATTTAAACTTTATTTAGAAAAAAATTTTTAATGGTTGCCCATGGACTTACAAAATAGACTTTAAAATAATCTGAATCTATTTTCAGATCATAATACAGCTTCACTCATAGTATAAGGACTTTAAAACTGTTTATTTCTAACTTTTCTTCCATCCCTATTCCTCATGTTATTATTATCAATGATTTTACTTGTATATTTGCTATAAATACACAATAGACTATTGCTGTTTTTTTGCTTTACACTGTTCATTACCTTTTAGAGTATAAATAAGAATAAAACTAATTTATCTTTATTCCATTTCTGATGCTTTTCATCTCTTCACACAGATCCAATTTCTGACCTGCCTGTATAACTTCCTTTAACATTTCTTATAGAATAATTTTATTGTCAATTAATACCCTACTTTTTTGAGAAATCTTGATTTTTTTTTCCCCCAAATACTTTTATTTTATTTTTTCAGTGTTACAAGATTCATTGTTTATGTACCACACCCAGTGCTCCATGCAATACGTGCCCTCCTCAATACCCACCACCAGGCTTGCCCATCCCCCCACCCCCTCCCCTCCAAAACCCTCAGTCCCTTGTTCTGAGTTCACAGTCTCTCATGGTTCTTGATTTTTCCTTTTCTTCTGAAGTATTGTTGCACTAGGTAGAGAATTGTAAGTTAGTAGTTTTTTTTGTGTGTGTATGTTTGTTTTTGTTTGTTTTTCCTTTATACATCCATTCTAATGCTATGCCTAACAAGTATTTCTGCTTCTACCCAGAGTAGATTTTTTCTTATCCCTTTTCTTTTTTCCCTGCTACTGTAGGTTTCTCTCAGGCTCCAGTTTTTTTGCCCACCACTTGCCTTCAGATTAAGGCTTTTTCCCCCATTATTCAGTGTAGTTGCCTTTCCTATCTCTACAGGCTGTGTTTCTACCAGTGCCCGTTTTAGGCTACGCTTTTTATGATTCTTCTTCTGCAGACTGAGACATTTGGAGAATCAAATGTCTCATGGGTAGTTGTGTCTAGGTGGTGTTTGGTTGTGGTTGCTGTCACATTCTCCCATCCAACAACATAAGGGAGGCTTTCTCTGGATTCTTCATATCCTACCTATGAATGGAAGGTGGGGTTCCTGGAAGAAAAGCCTAGAGCAGAGGGCAAACCTTCATATGTGTTTATCCATCAGGAATTGTACACTCTCAGCTAACCTACACTCAGGCTTAGCAATTTGTTAAAATTTCTAGTTGAATCTTTTTAACAGTTTATATGGCATTTGGTGGTTTACACTCTAGGTAAGCAAATGTTTGGGTCCTGTTTCTTTTGTGTGTTTGTTTCAAGTTTTTATTTAAATTCTAGTTAGTTAACATATACTGTAATATTAGTTTCGGGAATATAATTTAGTGATTCATCACTTACATATAAGACCCAGTGCTCATCACTACAAGTGCCCTCCTTCATACTCATCACCCATTTTTTAGCCCATCCTCCTGCCCACCTCACCTCCAACAACCCTCAGTTTGTTCTCTATATTTTAAGAGTCTGTTTTATGGTTAGCCTCCTTTCTTTCCCCATGTCATCTGTTCTGTTTCTTAAATTCCATGTATAAGTGAAATCATATGTTATTTGTCTTTGTCTGACTGACTTATTTCACTTAGCATAATACACTCTGGTTCCATCCATGTCCTTGCAGATGGCAAGATTTCATTCATTTTTATGGCTGAATAATAATCGTATAATATATACCACTTCTTTTTTATCCATTCCTCAGTCAGTGGACGTTTGGGCTCTTTCCATAATTTGGCTGTTGTTGATAATGCTGCTGTAAACGTTGGGGTACAGGTGCCCCTTTGGATCACTAATTTTGTCTTTGGGGTAAATAGTAGTGCAATTGCTGGGTCATTTGGTAGTTCTATTTTTAGCTTTTTGAGGAACGTCCATACTGTTTTCCAGAGTGACTATTCCAGTTTGCATTCCCACCAACAGTGTAAGAGGGTTCCCCTTTCTCTGCATCCTTGCCATCATCTATCATTTCCTATGTTGTTAATTTTAGCCATTCTGACAGGTGTGAGGTACTACCAGTATCTCATTGTAGTTTTGATTTGTATTTCCCTGATGATTGGTGATGCTGAGCATATTTTCATGTGCTGTTAGCCATCTGCATGTCTTCTTTGGAACAATGTTTATTTGTGTCTTCTGCCCATTTCTTAACTGGATTATTTGTTTTTTGGGTGTTGAGTTTGATAAGTTCTTTACAGATTTTGGATACTAAACTTTTATCAGATATGTCATTTGCAAATAACTTCTCCAGTTTAAAGGTTGCCTTTTAGTTTTATTGATTATTTCTTTTGCTGTGCAAAGGCTTTTTATCTTGATGAAGTTCCAATAGTTCATTTTTATATTTGTTTCCCTTGCCTCCAGCAGTGTGACTAGTAACAAGATGCTATGGCTGAGGTCAAAGAGGTTTCTGCCTGTGTTCTCCTCTAGGATTTTGATGGTTTCCTGTCTCACATTTAGGTCTTTCATCCATGTCGAGTCTATTTTTGTGTGTGGTATAATAAAGTGGTCCATTTTCATTCTTCTGCATGTAGCTGTCCAGTTTTCCCAACACCATTTGTTGAAGAGACTGTCTTTTTTTCCATTAAATATTCTTTCCTTCTTTGTCAAAGATTAATTGATCATAGAGTTGTGGGTCCATTTCTGGGTTTTCTGTTCCGTTCCACTGATCTATGTGTCTGTTTTTGTGACAGTACCATACTACCTTGATGATTACAACTTTGTAATATAACTTGAAAACCAGAACCGTGATGCCTCTAGTTTTGTTTTTCTTTTTCAGAATTGCTTTGGCTATTTGGGTTCTTTTATGGTTCCATACAAATTCTAGGATTGTTTATTCTAGCTCTGTGAAAAATGATAGGGATTGCATTAAATGTGTAGATTGTTTTGGGTAGTATACACGTTTTAACAATATTTTTGTTCCAATCCATGAGCATGGAATGTTTTTCCATTTCTTTGTGTCATCTTCAATTTCTTTCATAAATGTTTTATAGAGTACAGGTCTTTTACCTCTTTGGTTAGGTTTATTCCTGGGTATCTTATGGTTGTGAGTGCAATTGTAAATGGGATTGATTCCTTGACTTCTCTTCCTGCTGCTTCATTACTAGTGTATAGAAATGCAGCAGATTTCTGTATGTTGTTTTTGCATCCTGAGACTTTACTGTATTCATGTTATCAGTTCTAGTAATTTTTTGGTGGAATCTTTCAGGTTTTCTTTTTTTTTTTTTTTAAGATTTTCTTTATTTATTTGATAGAGAGAGACAGCCAGCAAGGGAACACAAGCAGGGGGTGGGAGAGGGAGAAGCAGGCTTCCCGCTGAGCAGGGAGCCCGATGCGGGACTCGATCCCAGGACCCCAGGATCATGACCTGAGCTGAAGGCAGACGCTTAACAACTGAGCCACCCAAGCGCCCTCTTTCAGGTTTTCTACATAGAGTGTCATGTCATCTGCAAATAGTGAAGTTTTGACTTCTTCCATGCCGATTGGGATACCTTTGTTTCTTTTTGTCTGATTGCTGTGACTGGGACTTCCAGTACTATGTCAAAAACGGTAGTGAGCGGATATCCCTGTCTTGTTCCTGATCTTAGAAAAATAGCTATCAGTTTTTCCCCATTGAGGATGGGTCCTATTTCTTCTTATAAATTCCCATCTCTCTTCATAATTTTGGTTAGTTGTTAGACCTGTGAACTATTTTCTGTTATGTTTAGGAAAAGTCATTCATTTGTGGTTCATCTTTTCTTCTGTGTGTGAGTGATGCTCTTTCCCATTCTTTACATCTCTGAGTTGACACTGGAAGTCCCCAGGTTTCATTATATATAACTTAAATACAAAAGTATTTATGCAACTTTTATATGTTTTTTTATGTTTTTAAATATAAAATAGAAACATTTATGAACCTACCACTTAATCTAAAGACTAGAAATGATCAGCATCCTTACATCTAGAGAGGGAATAGCACAGGACTGAGACACAAAAGTAAGTGAATTAATGTCCATCTTTCTTTAAGAAGGGTTAATAATATCTGTAATTGGTATCTGCAAAGGCCTGAACTTAAATATGTTATTTGGAATAGAATAAAGGGCAAAATCATACTATATCTGCCCAATGGCCAGTGCTTAAACCTCTTCATTTTGTCATTTTGTGCCAAAAGACCTAAGATTTAAAAAATCTGAATCTCATTTTAAATTCACCATCCCAATCAGCAGTTAGTGAGCTGAGAAAAGCAGCAAATTTGGGGTGATACCGAGAGTCTTTGTCATACTTCAAAATTTCCTTCTTTGTGAAGAGAATTAGTGTCTTTGGTAACTATGTTACTCCCTACACTATGTTATTATGTGAAATTATATCCTGGGCACAGTGTTCAATTGGAAGAGTATACTAGTTCCTTTATTACTTTTTTTTTCCTTCAGCTTAATCTTTGAGTGATATAATTTTGTCTAGTCTATTGAATAAATAATTCCCTAACTTACAATCTTATTGATTAATAAATCATTTCACCCTGATTAGGAAAGCAGTACCTACTCTAAGGTGGGGGGGAAGAGTATTTTATTAGCTTTCAGAATATTTAGAAAAGTAACATGGCTCCTCTCTTAGCTCCCTTCCCATTATATTAGCACATTTTATTTTTTCTAATAGGGTACAAAAACCAGTAATATGATAGGAAGTCATTAATACAATATAATCACAGCAGAAGATCAAGCTCATCTCTTTCTCTTTACATTGTCAAGTGTTTCAATATTTTATTTTATAATGTGATGACCAGAACTGATCATGGTAATCTAAGTGTAGATCTGACTAATGTATTGTATAATCAAAGATTTCCTTTTAGATTATGATTCTTTTACATTCCCTGGCTTGTGCATGTCAGTCAGGGCTAATGGAATCGCCACACTACAGTATTATCCCCAAAAGAAATCAGGGAATGGATCAACTATGGGAGAGTGTCAATAATGAATAGGGGGTACCTGGGTGGCTCAGTCATTAAGTATCTGCCTTCAGCTCTGGTCACGATCCTAGGGTCCTGGGATCGAGTCCCACGTCGGGAGCCTGCTTCTCTCTCTCCTGCTCCTCCTTCTTGTGTTTCCTCTCTCACTGTGTCTCTCTGTCAAATAAATAACAAATCTTTAAAAAATAATAATAATGAATAAGAAAACCCAAGTTCAAGCTGTATTTCATCACTTGCCTGTGCCTCAGTTTCCTTGTGAATGCCACAAACTCAAATGACTATAGGATTTGGGAAAAAGGAGGACAATGATCAAATAACAATGTAAGATTTAGAAGACATTCAGGAAACTGGCAAATCACCCTGTATAGAAAGGTAGTTCTCCCGTAGCTTCAGGTCATTGCTGCCATGCGAGAATGCAAGCCAGTCTTGCCAGGGGAAAAAATATATATATAATTTCTCAACAGAGGCAGGAAGTACAGATTTTCATAGGAAAGCTCTCATTTCTTAAATGCGGAAACTATTTCAAAACCTTATAACACAAGAGGCTACAGAACAAACAAAGCAGTCTGCAGACACAATCACTTATTTGTGCCTACCTTATTAGAGGGTCTCCAAGGATCCTTCTGGCTCTATCATTTCGTGTTTAAAGATTGTGGGTTAGTATGGTTTTTAAAGGAATTAACCGAATTAATTGTTTAGGCTGGGACAATTTATAGAACCAGCAGCAGCCTTATCCAAAGGTACTAATTAAGTGTCAAATCTACGTTCAGGATACTTGAAAAGTTAAAAGGCATAGTCTTTCCTTTCAGGAGCATACAAGTTATTCATTGGCTCAACAAATATTTACTGAGTAATGAAAGGTCAATAGGAGTGAAATAATTCAATTTACCTTCCATTCTTCTCCAAACTTATCTATATTTTTTCACATCCTTTGTGCTCTCAGACCTCCACAGGCTGAGCCCTACCTACTTTTTTGTATATTCTTAAATCAACATTTTCAGCTTTCTCTGGGACCTTTCTCCATTAATTACTCCCTCAGCCTCTTGGTTGTTAAGTCCTTCTTGTCTCCACTTGCTCTTTACTCTCAATTAAAACTGCATTTATGATTTATCACATATGAAATAATACCACACCTTCCACCACACCTGCCTCCCTTCACCCATTCATTTTCCCAATAATCTTTTCAGATGAGCATTACAGGATGGTTCTACTCAGAGTCACTGCCCATCCTGAAGGTGTTAAGAAGACAAGGGAGAGGTACAGTGATGGTCTGATAGCAGGGGGTGAGTAGTGAACTCATTTAACACCCTCCTCTCCAACAGCCCTTTGAGCAGGGAGGTGGACCTCTTCAGGAGGCAGAGTGTGTAAGAGCAGTGGAGTCTCACTACCTAGATTTGAAACATAAGTGTGACACCGCTATTTTGTAGCTGTGTGACCTTGTGCAAGTTATTTGATCTCTCATGCCTCAGTTTGCTAATCTGTGAAATAGTAGAGCTTTCTAATAATAGAACAAATAGGGCTTCTATGAGAAGTATATATGTTAGAATTTGTAACATCCTTTGAAGATACAAGACTCATAATAAACTCAATACAAATGCCGAGAAATCATAATAGAAGTTCTTAGTCTTTTTTTTTTTAAGATTTTACTTATTTACTTGAAAGACAGGGAGCAAGATGCAGAGGGCAGAGGGAGAGGAAGAAGCAGACTCCCCACTGAGCAGGGAGCCTGACTTGGGGCTCCAGCCCAAGACTCCGAGATCATGACCTAAGCTGAAGGCAGGCACTTAACCGACTGAGCTACCCAGGCACCCCCTACAGGTTCTTAGTCTTAAATGAGAAAACAGGTCTACCCAGGCCTTAACAGTTAATGAGCTGCAGAGCTGAGTGTTCAACCCAGGCTGTCTAGCTGCGAAGACCAGGCTTTCAACCACCATGCTCTTCTGCTTCCCAACTATGCTATACTGCTCCAAACAAAGTGAAAACATTTCCATAAATAAAGGTCATACCAGTGGCATTCTATACATCTTAAATTAGTAATAACAGGCACTGTGTTATTAATTTCTATTCTCTATCCCTTGCTTAATAGAAACTTTTCATGATTTCCCTCCCCAGCAGTTTCAATAAGATGCTTGAAAATTTGTTTTGCTTTGTTGCAGATAATATGCTTACTAAGAGGCATTGTTTTCTTTATGGGGCCAGTTCTCCTTCTAAATGTTCAATGCCTTTCTGATTTTATGACTCAGAGTAGTTGATTGTTGACTCTTAACTCTTCCCTCCCACTCTCCAGGTCCTGCCTCCTGCCTTCTATATTTCAATATATTTATTCCCAGAGAGACTAACTTGGATTCTTGAGATAGGAAATGCTTTATGTAACCTATAGTTAACTTGCTTATCATCTTCTCCCACCCCTCCCAAATGACCATTGTTATAGTATTACAATTTTTGTACAATAATAGAATTTCCTCCAGCAGCTCTCCAATAGTCCCTGTGTAGGCCGATGGTTGAATTGACTCAAGGTTTGGTTTTTGCAGAAGGAAAAGGAATTGAGGGGCTGGCAATAAATTGGTTAAAGTTACTCCTGATTTTTCTTGGGCTCAGCAGGCAAGGAAATGAAAAATGAAACCATGAGGTATAGGAGGAAATAGGAGGAGTAGGAGACTGTTGGGTTCACTCAGGTGAAGCACTATTAAAGTGAGAGTAAGTGATGAAAGGGAAAGTTGGGGGTTTGTGACCAGGACCTGGGGTGTAGAGCTGTAAGACCTCAGGGACAGAGCCATGCAGGCTAGCACAAAGATTCCAGGTATAGCTGTGGGAGTGCATTTCTGAAGTGCCCTGTCAATCTTCCCTCTCACACTGGCAGGGCACATCCAGCCCAAGGCCGTAGGAACAAGGTCCTTGTACTAATTAGCTCTAGTGATTCTTCAAGGTTTTGCTTTCCTTCCTGCCCTTCTTTCACCTGAAGTTTTTAGTTTTGTCTAATAGTCACTTTCAGGGTGGGGAGAGTCTCTGTTACTTTCTCATATTGTTTGTGGTCTTCAAAATCACATGTACCGTCAATCCTTTTGATCAACTTCTTCCCGAGTCTCTGATTCTCACTAATATCTCAGTACTGTTCAGAGTCCATGGCCCACACTTGCTTATTTTGGAGAGATTAGGAAGACATTTATCAGAGGTGATGAACCCTGGAGTTATGACATAAAAAGAGCTATGAAGGCACAGGCCTCCATCAGATCTACCACAAGGGTGTTTTAGTCATTCACCATAACAGAAGATAGGGTACTGAAGAAGACTGGAACTAGATAGCAAAGTCTTCACCAAATGTGAATAAATGCCTCAGCGTTCAAAAGAGAACATCAAAAAGGTTGGTATAGTCATATGAATGGAGTCTCAAAAGAGGAATTTTTTTTCATAAGAATAGAAGAATGGCCAGGACGGGACAATGGGACCCTCACAGAGATAATGATGCAAGAGAAAATGAACAGCATGTGTTTGGGATTTGACCAATCCAGAGATGCATTTTCTAAACCGTAGACCAATGAATCAGAACCTCCAGGAACATTTGGGATTGTGACAATCCCATTGTAATTACAGAGACTATAAGAGGAAGCAACATTTTGTGATGAGGCTGAGAATGGAGAAATGTTTGCTTACAAAGCAAGGAGATTTCAAGAGATGGGCATGGAGAAAGTGAAAGAAAGAAAAAAGTTGAAAGACACAGACAAGTATGGCAGTGGCAATAATATGGAGGGAGTTGAACTCTAGCTGGTACTGGTTGAAGAATTTTCATGAAGTTAAAAGACTGAAGTATTTGCTCAGTAGTTAGATAAAATTTTGCAAAACTTTTTTTCTGGTGTTTTTAAGGAGAGCTCTACCTACAAAGAAAGGTCAGCTTGCTTCCTGGTTGCTCAACCTTAGGATGAAATCCGACCAGCTGGCAGAGGTGAAGAAGGTCAAAAGTTCCTTTGGGTGGACTGGAAAGACCTGTAGTAGTCCGGGAAATCTACATTTGAATTTGGTTCTTTCCATAAATTGCTAAGAAGAAGGGCTGATCTTTAAATTCTTACTGCATAGGAGAGAGTCATGGGGGCATCCCTGCAGGAAGTCTTGGAACTGGGAGCACCTGAGCTGGCTTAGGGACAGTGAGCCCTGAGTAGAATGTTCCCATGTGGTTGGGAGGTAGTTAGGAGTATTCCCAGGTGTATTGCCTCTAGCCACTTGTTCTGATCAGAAGGCAGCAGACAAAAAGGATCTAGGTAATATCCTTAACTTTCCTTCCCCTAACTCTAAAATGCCATGAAAAATTTTCCTGCCCCCTCCATTTTTATTGGTATAAAATCCCAGTGTTGGTTTAAAAAAAACAAACAACCCCTCCACGAAATTTTTTAAAAACACTCATTCAAGCTTTTCTTGGGCCGGCCCCAGAAAAACATTTCCAACTTGCTCATATTTTGCTCTTTCTCCACCCCTGTATCAGTCTTGTCTTTACCCGTAAAGCCACTCCATACTCTAATTTGTCTAGTTATATTTATGCAATTACAGAGCTCCTTGTGTGCAGTGATATTAATCCCTCACAGCCCCCTTACCCTTTGAACGCCACTCATCCTTCACGGCCAAATGTACGAGCCACATTCTTCTTAAACTTTCTTATGTACTCAAGTCAGAGCCAATTACTCTCTATTCAAGTTCCTTTGGCACTTACTACCTCTAACTAGAATGCTTTCTACAGTCAACAGCAGTCATGCTTTATGTTCCTTGTTTTTTCATTAGATTAAAAACCCTCCGAGGAAAAGATTACGGTTTAGTACCATGTTATTTTCCAGAGCACCTATCTTAATACCTTGAGTACAGTGTGTACTTAACTAAATATTGGCTGATTGAATATCCACTTCCAGTAAATAAAATAGGTCTCTTCAAGCCTTAGAAGCAGACTTGAGCCACAAAGAAACATTGCACAGAAATCAAGTATCAATTTATCAGTAGTCCCCCCAGTGGCTTGAATAAGTAAATGACCTTTTCCAAAATACAGGAACTTCCTCACCTCCTATTGCTTAGGAAGGATCTTGACTAATAAAGACATAAATGTATTTCTGTATAGGCTGTGGCTAATATATGTAGTCTTTGGGTGCCTTAGAGTCAAACGTCCTCTTGACTTTCGGAGTGACACAGGGAGATCTTCCGCCAGGTTCTGAAATGTTACATAGGCTGGAAAGAAAAGCTTGTGACCGGCCACCACCAGGCATAGATGCTGACATATGCATTGTGGCCTAGAATGTGAGCTCACTGGAGCCAGGAAGCTCTCAATAATTATCCCTGTGCAAACAGCTTCAATCCTCTGGAAGTCTGGTTTTTTTTTTCTGTAAAATATGGACAAAAATACCTACCCTAACTTTAAGTACTTAGATACCTCCTATTCACCATTTCAGAATCTCTCTGCCTCATCTGTCTCTTTTTCTGGCCACTACTGTGGTGACTAGTTCTGCCATCTTCCAGAAGCTTCCTGTAGGTACAGCCTGACCACCTGATTTCAGGTCTGTGCCTCAGGCCCCAGAGTGTCTCTGTTGGCCAGATGTGGGAAGCCACAGAAACCCACTCAGCTTGGAGTCTAGGCATGCATATGCCAGAAGTTCAGGGCAGTTGGGGTAACAGCCTACAGAGTAAACTATGACCAGTATAGGTCCAGGACTGTTAGAAAATTCCTCCTCTCTGAGCCCACAGAGATGGTTCTGAAATACACCTTCACAGAACTGAGCAAGCCGTTGTCCATATCAGTGACCAGCTGATAATGCATCCTTGTATTTGACTCTTTATTTTCATATCCGTCTTCTATTGTTCCTGATCCTTTACTTATTTTTTTTTCCTGAGTCTGTATACCCCAAATAGCGCAATTACACACAAGCCTTCATCTCAGGCTCTGCTGTCTGGGGAACCTAGACTGGAGATATAACCCTGTTGCTACAAAATGGGTAGACAAGCACAAAGAAAAAGTCTCTAATAGAAAATGTAAAGTGATAGCAAATTTGCTTTTCTCTAGAAAGGTAAATATGGTAAAAGTAAGTAGGTAGTAGTCTCACCCTAAGAGGATTTGAAAACTTCTATGGACTTTATTTGATGTGGAACCTTCTGGCAAAATTTATGATGATTCCAAGGACTTCTCTTTGTGATCACCGTGGTTCTGTATCCCCTTGGGATGCTAGTCTGATTTTAGTGGGTAAAACTGCATAGGAATCACAAGGGGGATCATAGTCACAGCAGCCAAATTAACCCAAGCTGATGACGTTGCTCTGTGCCCTAGGAAAGGCACTGGAAGCTGGAAAAGAAACGTTCACTAATGGAAAATAACCAAGAGGCTAAGGAGAGAGATGTTATTTTTGAACTTTTAAAGAGAACATTATAAATAGCAGAGAAAATGGAAAAGCAGAAATTAAAAACAATAAAAACAAAAGCAAGTTGACAGCGGCCCTCTTAATATGACAGTTTTGGTGCTTCTAAGGCCCAGGCTCATGGATGTAATAGCTGAGTCCCCACGAAATAGCCAAGGACCATGGGGTTTGAGCACTTAGTCACAATGGCATTTTAGGTTAAACAATCATTGACTCAGCGGTGAAAAATGAGATAAATTAAAATTATTTTCTTCACAACGGCCGAGGGGCTTGGCAAGTAATATATTGAAGAAATTTCCTGGACATAATAGGTTACATTAATTTTCAACTGCAAAACAATTCCTTCAGCATTATTTTTCAAGGAGAGAGAAAAGAGGAAGGGGGAGAAAACCACCCTGTTACTTGTGCTATTTACTTCTGGCCTAAATGAGAAAACATGTTTCAAAGGGAAGATTAAGAAAGGCGTATCAAGACACACAGCAAATCCTGACTGTAAAGAATTCAAGCTAATTGGTTGCCCATTTGCCTGTTCAAATGTGGTCAGTATTAATCCAAGAACAATAGAAGCATAAGTTATGAAAATCGTTACTTTGGGAAACAGGATGTTAAGCCCCCTGCTAGCTAAAAAGCACCTTTGTTTGGAATATGGAACTAAAATGGGAGCAAATCTTTCCATCCAAATGTGCTACCAGTTATGGTAGAAGAGCTTAATGCCTGTAATTGGGTCCTCTTTGTCCCTGATGGTGAGCAAATGAGTGAACCCTTTGGTTCCAAGCCTTGCAGATTTCGGGGAATGAGGTAAATGGGGTTGTACAGGGTAGTGAGAATAGATGGAGTCATCAGCTGGTTCCAAATAGAAGCAGAAGCCCATATTCCTGCAATCCACATGCATACTTCTCTCCTCCCTGCTCCCCTGAAGACCTGTCTTATCATCTTTAGATTATTGACTATTTGGCCCAGTGGTATCCTGGTAAATGTTTAGCAACTGGCTCTCTAAATGTAGTTCTGACATGAATATTTGTTGATATTTTCATTTTATAGCAGTGGTTGGCAAACTTTTTCTGTGAAGGGCCAGACAGTAAATCTTTTAGGCTTTTCAGGGCACACATTCTCTGTCACAACTACTGAACTCTGCCATTGGAACATGAAAGCAGTCTAGACAATATGCAGTGAACGAACATGATGGTGCTCCAATAAAACCTTACGTGTGGATACTGAAATTCAAATTTCTAGTCATTCTCGTGTGTCTTGAAATATTCTTTTTTTTAACTTAATTTTCAGAAAACAACAACAACAACAACCATTCTTAGCTCTCAAGCTGTGTACAAACAAACAAACCCGAAGCAATCTGGATTTCTCCTAGAGGCTGTTGTTTGCCACTTCCATTTTACAATAACAATTAAGTTGTACAATAGGGAATCAGCTGAGATGCATGTTGGAACTTCATTTGTTTGTCAATAAGATGGGTGACTTTTGTGCTTAATTATATAATTATGTTCAAATGCTGGAAGAAGTTTTAAGAAGGTTTCCTTAGTTTTGTTGTGCTGTTCATAGTGTGATGGCTACATACATGACATACTTTTAAGTTTAACTGCATTACTAACACTTTCTCCTTAACTTTCTAATGTCTCAACAATCAGCAAAGCAGTTCAAGCTCTTGATTAGTAGCATTTGCCAATTTCCGTGGTTGTAAACATTTCCGCTATGGCCGATTTCAAGTCACTAACATGATTATCAGTAATATTACATGGGTACACCTTTTTATAAATAAACTATAAGGGCAGGAATTTCCTTCTTTATTTTCTTTGCTTCCATGCAGTGTCTTGTACAGAAGTAAGCACACACAAGATGCTCAATAAAGATACAGTGATGAAACTATGTCCATTAGGCTGTCTTTCTGTCCCTCTCATGAAGTCATTTTAAGTGACAGACACAGGTCTCTAGGAACCGGATAGGCCATCACGTTCTACCTGCAGATTTGGTTATGGATCTTTAGCAGGTATGACTAGCCTTCAAAGGAGTGGAAGAGATAATAACAGTGTTGGTCTTAGGTTTTCCCAGCCCACTCCCTCCTTCTCTTCACTGTCTGTCCTCTCAGATGGCTTCTCTTGCTCCCTGCCTTCATGGGTTCCTAGCTGCCTCCTCTGACTCTGTTACTATTCCAATCTAACTATTCCAATTAAATGCCTAGTTTAATGTTTATTTGGAGAGAGGAATTAAGCTTGGTTTAAAAATAGAAACCAAACTTTGAGCTATAAGTATAGGCCTAAAATTTAGAAACATAACTAACACACCACTTAATGATTAGGAAGATACAGGAATGTGTATATGTATGTTTGTATGTGTGTGTATGTATATATATTTGTATTGCTTTCTTTGAAAAATACTGAACAGAAATTACCCACATTCCTACTACTTTTTGAATTGTACAAAATAACAAATGAAAAAATTTCCTTCAGTCCATCTAATCTCTCCCCCAAAATTAACCATTATTAACAATTTGGGGCGTGCCATTTCTGATTTTTTTTTTTTCCCCAAGTCTGAAAATACAAAACTCCCTCTTCTGCCCCTTCCTCTTCTGCCCCTTCCCTCTCCTTCTGTTCTCCTTCCTTCTCCCCCCTCCTCTGGACTCACTGTTGAGTGCTTGGACTTCAGAGCAGGGTCCTAACTCACCTCCTACTCTAGGCCACTGTTTCAGGGCAGCCTCCTCAGGTTACTAATGCTGGCCAGGCTCAGGGCTGACATTTCCACTCTGGCACAAAGCTGACGTGTGCTTCAGTGGGTACTCTCATTCCTCTGGACTTGACTCTATCAGGACCTGCTCCCTGCACTCTTAGTCTTTTTGTACAGTGACTCTTTAACTGGAATTCACAGCCACAAAACCATTCAGATTTCCTGGAACTAGATTGCTTTCCAGAACTCCAAAGGCATGAAGCTGATGTGGGTATTGATTTCTTGTTCGTTAGTGGCCAGTAATGTGGAGCCCAGAACAGGCACAGACTGGTGGAGAGAGCACCTGTTCACATCTGTGAGCTGCTGGGCAAAGGGGTGGCCACCCTCAGTTGGCTGCCACAGCTGGGCCCCCCTGCTCCATACCGTGCCTTTCCCTCCAACTGCCAGACCCAGGGCTGATTACAGACAGCGCTGGGCTCTGGTGTCTGCAGCCAGAGCTCTCCTGCATCTGCTGCTCCCCTCGAAACCCATTCTGCCCTTTGTCTGCCGAGGCTCTGAGAGCCACAGAGCCCCGCAGCTCACAGCCAGCTCTGCTCACGTGGCAGTGTCTGCTGAGACAAAATTGCACGTAGTGTCTGTCTGGAGGGAAAGCACCGCCCAAGAGAAGCGTGTCAGACTCCTGGCTAGCCAGACACCCAATTATTTGTCTTTGCTTTTCCTTTTTTTATTTTTTATTTTTTTTTTAATTCTGACAACAATGGCTCTTACAAAGCAGACAGTGGTGTGGCTGGTCATTCTTTTTCCTTTGGCTAATTTAGTTTTTTATCTCCTAAGGGCCAGACCTGGAAGTCCAGTGCCTCACTCCTGCCCGTGGGTTCTGAGGAAACACACCTGACAAATTGACACCCTTTTGTAATAAAGCTTGCCTGTTCCTCCATGGCAAGTGATTAGTGGCAATATTGCTATTGTTTTAAATGAATACCAGAATTGGCCTCTGACAAAGAACAGCCAGTCTCATCCCGTAGATAATTCTCCTGATTTTAACGATTTACCTAATATAAGAAAACTTCTCCTCAATTCTGTCCTAAGATGTTGCCTTCTCAGGGGGGTTTACTCTGACTGCTCTATATAAGATTGCCTTGATCACCCTACGCATCTACCTGATCTCCTTATCCTCTTTTTCTTCTCTTATCACGTTCAACATACTAATTAACATAGTATGGTTCTTGTCATTCTCCTCTTAGTAGAACCTAAGCTTCTCAGGGGCAAGAATGTATATCTTTTTTATTCACTGATGTTTTTCTAGAGCCTAGAAGAGTGTCTAGCACATGTAAAATATTCAATAATGATGTGTTGAATAAACGTAACAAAATCAGGGCAGCCATGAGCATCCCAGCCCTGTGTCCTCTCCCCATTCTCTGTGGCATTCTCTGATTTTCTTTCTCCTCCTTCTCCTCTTTTCCCTTACATTTTCCCCTACCTCCTCTGAAAATATAATAGATACTTTCTGGGTTCCTCTGCCCTAATAAAAGTTATAGTGATTCATTCAGATTCATTCATGTAGGCTGTGAATGATTGGTAAGACTTCAATATCTCCCAAGAAAACAAGGGAGAAAGGCAGGAAGAAATTATATTTTTTTTAATGTTTAATTGTGGTAAAATACAAAATAACATAAAGCTTACTGTCTTAAGCCTTATTTTATTGACAAATCTGTAAGACATGCAAAGTGTACATTGTAGTGACCCAATACACATACATTGTGAAAGAATTGCTCCCAAGTAGTTAATTTTCATATCCTTTTTCAGTGCATACATATACCAATCACCAGGATGCACACTCTAAATATCCCACAACCCTACCAGTCTACCATTTATTTATTTATTTATTTATTTAGGTGAGAACATTTAAGTTCTACTCTCTTAGCAAACTTCAATTATCCAATATAATGTTATTAATTATGGACACCATGTTTTACATTAGATCTTCAGACCTTACTCATCTTATGCCGGAAACTTTATACCCTGTTACCAACCTCTTCCTATTTCTCCCATTCCCCAACCCCTGTCAACTACTTTATCTCTTGATCATGGATATATTAAGAAAATTCTGTCTCTTGATTATGGATATAATTATTCATTTTTCCCTTTTTTAATAGATATTATGCTTCAATAAATAAAACATTTATTTTTAAAATATTGATATAGGTCCTCTCTGGGTGTAGAATTTATGATTGATTACTTTTATTGCTTTTATTCATCTTTTTGTTATCTACTTTTTACAATGATCAAGTATTACTTTTATAATACTTTAATAATATTAAGAAAGTATTTTTATTTTAATTAGAACTTTTTGGACCATATTAAAATCCTATGAATCAGTGTATCAGGGAATATACAACACACTAAAATCAGGTGTTTGTGGAATTTTTTCTTCTTCTCTTTAATAAATTTATACCTCCTTTATGCATTTCTCCCTTTCCTCACTCCCTGCCTCTGACAATGACCAATCTGTTCTTTGTATCAGTGAGCTTAGCTTTTTTTCTTTAAGATTCTCCATAGAGATCATACAGTATTTGTCTCCGTCTGACTTATTTCACTTAGCTTAATGCCCTCTAGATCCATCCATGTTGTCGCAAATGGCAAGATTTCATTCTTTTTTGTGACTGAATAATATTCCTGTGTGTGTGTGTGTGTGTGTGTGTGTGTGTATCTCACAACTTCTTTATCCATTCATCCTTCAAAGGTCAGTTAGGTTGTTTCCGTATTTTGGCTATTGTAAGTAATGCTGCAATGAACATGGGGGTATATACATCTTTTTGAGTTAGTATTTTCATTTTCTGAGCTAAACACCCAAAAGGGGAATTGCTGAATCATATGATAGTTTTATTTTTAATATTTTGTCAAAATTCCATACTGTTTTCCGTAGTGGCTGGAGCAATTTCCGTTCCTACCAACAGTACACAAGGGTTCCTTTTTCTCCACATCCTCTCCAACACTTATTTCTTGTCTTTTTAATAGCCATTCTAACAGATAGGAGGCGATATCTCTTTGTGGTTTTGATTTGCATTTCCCTGTGATTAGTGATTTTGACCATCTTTTATGCACCTTTGGCCATCTATATGTCTTTGGAAAAAAATCTATTCAGATATTCTTCCCATTTTTAAATTGGATTGTTTGTTTTCTTGCTACTGAGTTCTGTGAGTTCTTTATATATTTTATCAGATATGATTAACCCCTTGTCAGATACATGATTTACAAATATTTTCTCCCGGTTAGTAGGTTGCCTTTTCATTTTGTCAATGGTTTCCTTTACTGAGCAGAAGCTTTTTACTATGTTGTAGTGTCCCATTTATTTATTTTTGCTTTTCTTGCTCTTACTTTTGGTGTCAGGTTTAAAAAAATCATCGCCAATACCTACATTAAGGAACTTACCACCTCTTTTCTTCTAGAGGTTTTATGGTTGCAGGTCTTATGTTTAAATCTTTAATTTATTTTGGGTTATTTTGTGTGTATGGTGTAAGACAATGGTCCAGTTTAATTCTTTTGCATGTAGCTTTCCAGTTTTCCTAACAAAATTTATTGAAGAGACTACCCTTTACCTATTGTATAGTCTGGGATCCTTTGGCATAAATTAATTGACTATATATGTATGTGTTTATTTTGGGCTTTCTGTTCTATTCCATTGATCTATGTGTCTGTTTTTAAGCCAATACTGTACTGCTTTAATTACTATGGATTTGTAATATAATTTGAAATCAAGGAGTACAATACCTCCAGTTTTGTTCTTATTTCTCAAAATTGCTTTGGCTATTCAGGGTTTTTGGTGGTTCCATACAAACTGTAGAATTATTCTATTTGAAAAATGCTGTTGGAATTTTGATACGGATTGCACTGAATCTGTACATTGCTTTGGGTATCCATTCAACTGTAACTCCTCATCCCCGCCTCTTTCCTCAGTTCCTAGAAGTCATCTATTGTCTCTATGAATTTGACTATTCTAAGTATCTTACATAAGTATAATTATACAGTATGTATCTCAGAAGGAAATCAGGGATCAATGGGTGTAGATCAATGGATGTAAAAAGATTTAGGGGAGAAAAGTGCTCTGGATATCCCTATGTAATGGTTCCTCCCAGAGTTAGTTAGTTAGTTTCTTTCTTTCTTTCTTTCTTTCTTTCTTTCTTTCTTTCTTTCTTTCTTTCTTTCTTATAAAGATTATCTATCTATTTATTTATTTGTTTATTGGAGAGAGAGTACAAGTGGGGGAGGGGCAGAGGGAGAATCAGACTCCACACAGAGCAGGGAGCCAGACTCGGGGCTCTATCCCAGGACCTCAAGATCATGACCTGAGACGAAGGCAGACACTCAACCGACTGAGCCACCCAGGTGCCCCCTTCTAGAGTTTTTAAAATGATTTTGTTAAAACCTGTGTTCTAGATGTTTCCCTTCAACCTGAGTAACACATCTCCCATTTTTTATCTCAAAGCCTCTAAACAGGAAGATTGAGCTCATATGGGACCACACTCTCTTCCAATTAATTTTCCTTTCTTAACTCAGTTGTCCTTTGTCAAGAAAAAAGTGGACTCTTTTTTTTTTTTTCCACGTTGTATTCTCTTTCTAGCTGAGTTTAATTTATCATCTCCGTTTCCCCGACGTTCAAATGTGGAACTAGCTCTAGTAGACAATAAGGGAACACAGATCTATAGGTATTTTAAAAATGAGATCTATAGGTATCTTAAAAATGACATATCAATTGCACACACTTAGGATTTAGTCATTTGTATTAGTCTGCTAGGGCTGCTACAACAAAATACTATGGGTAAGGGCTTTAGTTAATTCTTTGTTGATCTCGCAAGGCCTAGAATTAACAGTGACTTGCCTAAGTATACACAGTTCCTACTGGCAGAGGTCAGACGGTGCCCAGATGTGGTACCTCAATTCCTCAGTTTCTTCTTCGTATCATTTTGCTCAGTGGAAAGTTACTTCCCATGTGCTACAGTATACAGATATACAGATAAGTGCCTTAATTGACAATTCTGTTAATGCAATAAAAGGAATTAGTGCACAAATTAGATGCACGTGGGAAGTTTATTTCATTGTTTTGCAAAGAGTAAAACAATAAATCATTGGTTTCTAGTTTGGCACCATATGGGTATAATATTAAGAATAATACTTAAAAGAAGATGTCTCTAAACATTTTACTTTTTTTTCTCCAGATTTCTTTATTTTATATAAATCAGTGTTGATTAATGAGGAGACATAAATAAAGGCCAGTTTTTCAAACTTTCTTTGAAAAATCCTAGCCATATGTTTTTGAAGGTCTATGATACTTTTGACTATATTTTTTCAGAATCAGTAGTACTCATTAGATACATGTATATGTCTCTTTTCTTTGGGGCAACTGAAATATCAATCTTTATGCATACTGCATTCTTTGTCCAATGACCTTGAATAACATAAAAGTCAAGATTAGTGAAAACATTTTTAAAAGCTGACTTATCAATAGATCATGATATTGCCTTTGCCTTTGAGCCTTATTTAAGGGTCTAGATTGCTAGAGCTGGAAGGTCCCTTAGAGTTCAGCTAGGCCAACACCCTCATTTTCCAGATGAGGAACCTGTACCTGGGAGAAATGAAGTGAATTACTCAAGGTCACACAGAAAGTCACTCTCTGAATCTAGCTAACAGTCATGTATTTTGACATTAGTTCTCTTTCCAAGATGCCCAGATGTCTCAATATTAATAAAACAGGGATAGTATTTGCTAATATTCTCCAATAGATTTTAATTTGTTCCTTAATTTCTATTTATTTCTTACCTCTAAGACTTAGCTTCAAAGTTAATGGAACTAGGAGAATGTGGGTGTCGAGTTGCCAGAGGACAAAGAAATCCCATTGATCAACTTTCTTTCAAGGATGACTTTTTTACCTGCTTTTGTAAAAGATAATCTTGAAAGTAAGCTTTTTGGAAAACTAAAGGATTATCGAAATTCATTTTCTCCTTCTTCAACATATCAAGAAGTAAGTCTAGAGGGCCAGGTCCTGGAGACTTTTGGAAAACTGCTAGGATGAGGAGAATGCCCAGAATAGATGGACTTCCTATGCAGGTCATCTGGAAAACAGCCAATCTTGGGGCTTCTGTATGGCCTGGTGCTTATGCAGAAAGATGATATAAAATTAATTAGATCAATGACAGATTCCAAGGGGGTATTTAGACACAATTCAGAAGTTCTTAAATGCCCCTGGAGGATGATCCTGGAGTTAACTGAAAATTTGGAAAGCTTGCCAGAAGGAACCACCGACAAAGGTGCAAAGCGGTCATGCCACTGAAATGTTCCGGGGACAGCTTCCAAAGCCAGATACTGAGTGGGGTTCATAGTCAGGTCCAAAATGGTAAAAGAGGGGCACCTGGGTGGCTCAATGGGTTAAAGCCTCTGCCTTCGGCTCGGGTCATGGTCTCAGGGTCCTGGGATCGAGCCCCACATCAGGCTCTCTGCACAGTGGGAAGCCTGCTTCCCCCTCTCCCTCTGCCTGCCTCTCTGTCTACTTGTGATCTCTCTCTCTATGTCAAATAAATAAATAAAAATCTTTAAAAAAAATGGTAAAAGAGAGGTTTCAGTCAGAGGAGATTGATTAAGGCTCTAGAGCAATAGATCAATCTGAGTATGGACTGCAGCCATTTGTTCCTTGAGTTCTCCTCTTCCCCTCTGGTATTCTCCATTTCACCACACACACCCCAGCCCCACTCTCAAGCCTTTGCACTATGTTCAGAATGTCTGTCTCCAGCATACCCCTCTGACCACCATCTTGTATTTCTTCAGTTCCCTTTCACAAGTCCTCCCACTAATAATGCAGAGCCCATGATACCTTCCTTCTCTTACCCCAACCACTTTTTCCCTATAAGGCCTCTCTTAAATTCCTTTCCTACTCTCTCTAACTTCAATTCCATGGTACATTGTTAGAATCACTCCTTGTATATTCACAGCTTCCTTATTTCGTCTTGTCTTGTCATGATCTCTTGACCCAGCCTCAACCATGGCTAATACAATTCTGCCTCTACCATGCTTCCCAGTGTGCAGTGGTGTGGCTGCAGGACAACCCCCAGTCAGATGGACATGAATCAATGATGACTCACATCAAGCAGGCCTCAGGGTTACCAGAGTTGTGCTATATCCATCCCCCATCAGCTAATTCTTCTTGTCCCAAAGTTATTATTTCATACCTTTTTATTACTGATTTCCAGTATGCCTTCTCCGAATCAATAAGCTGATTGCCTCTTGACCTTTTATTGATAAAATAGGAGCAATCAGGAGAGAACTATTTTACCTTCCCACCTGCAGTTCTGCCACCCTGCCTTCACCTGTCTCAGTGCCCACCATCTCTCTTCTGATACAGTGGTTAAACTGGCTGCTCTCCTACCTCAGAAAATTCCCCCCCATTATTTTTATCCAACCCTCTTGACTACTTAGGGACTTTACCATTATAAACTATCCCTTTAACCCTGCATCTCCTTTCTCTTTGCTTTCTTTTTACAGCTTTTTATTTTTTGCTCTGTCGTTCTCATTGATGAACAATCATAAGTGGGGCATGGTCCTCTCAGGGAGGATTCCAGAAATGCCAGGGGTCAAGCCCAACCCTGCAAGCGTTATCAGTCGCTTCTGTTTGTGCTATTCCCACAACCCCAGTGGGCAAGCCAATCACGTGGCCACGCCGAGCAACATGCAGTGAGGAAATGCGCTCTGCCTCTTCAGTGTCAGCAGCTGCAAAGGACCTGGGGTGCAATTGTAATACAGGGAGAGAGTAAAGACTTGGAGAGAGCAGTCCAACCTACCGCAGGTGGAGAAGACTTGGGGAATAAAGCACTCCACAGAGTAGATTCCAGAGTAGAGGACTTAAGCATAAGAAGTGAGTTAAGGGGCCAAAAAAAAAGAAAAGAAAAGAAAATTCTCGTGCTTCTCTTCCTGAGATACATGTCCCCTTCCTGCTGTTAATGTCTTTGCTCTTCTTTATTGATGAAATCTTTGAAAAGCTTTCTGTAAAAACTGGCACATTACCTGACCTCATGGCCTTCATAGTTTAGAAAGAGAAAGACAGAGTTTAACAAAGACACAGATTAGTATATAATTACAAATTATATGTGGATAGAGAGATGATAGATGATAGGTGGATAGATATATACATACATACACAGAGAAAGTGAAGAAACTTAACTCAGTAAAATTTTTAATTCTGGTTTGAGAACAATAGACATGCTCAGATATAGAAAGTATCTGAAGGGATATCACACATGCACACTTCTTAACAACCGAGAATTGTGGGAAGTTGCCAGAAGGGATCCCAATGAGGCAAAATAAAGCTGAATAAACAAATTTTAGTCACAAGAGGTAACTGTTGAAGTAGTTGTGTGTGAGGAGATCAGCAGTGAGCATTGAAGCTATGTAATCATGGATTTAAATATAAGTAACTATAGTGAAATTCAAACTTCATAACTATGGAGAAAAGATACTAAAGTAAAAAACAGTAATTTTTCATACAATAGTTGGTGGCAGAAATTGCAGTGCTTGCCAATTTTGAGATAAGGGAATGGGGGATCAATGGGAAGAAGGGCAAAGATGCCAATTCATGCATCTTGACTAAACAAGACCAATAGAGACTGTTTCATTTCTGATTATGCTAATTTGATAAATAAGTATAAACCCAGTTTTGAAAATAAGAAGAGAAGGAACTCTGAAGGATTACAAACAAAACAAAACAAAACCACCCATAGTCTTCTATCATGTATTTGAGATAGAAGATATACTTTTTAGAATTTTTAATACAAATTTACTTTACTTTAATTAGAACAGCAACATAATATAAACATTCACTGGATTAGATGCTCTTTGAAACCAAACTTTGAAGAAAAAATATATAAATAACAATTTTTCTGTTGATCTTGTTTTCTGTTATATTTATTTATTTATTTGTGCTTCCCATGTCATGTCTTCAAAAGCCAGTCTTTCATTTTCACCCATGCTTCCTTGTTTGAAACACTCATACCACCACTTCCTCCTCTAAGGATTCATACACCATGAGTGCTAATAGCATTCGGGACACTTTGGCAGAGTTTAACACAGATTGCTGGGCCCACCCAGAATTCTGATACAATTCTGGGCAATGCCAGCGTTGCTGACCTGGATCACTCTTTGAGAATGCCTGCCCCGGAAAAGAGAGTCCCCAGTTTCTCTTTTCAAATATAGACAAGGTTTGGATTCTTGGCTTTGCGATTCACTCCCTTATCCCATTAGCTGAAGAAAAATTATAAAGAGGGTGTCATGGGGAGTGGAAAGACAATATTTTATTTTATTTCCTGGTCTTAGCTTCACTGCTGTCCCTACATGTGGAAAAGCAGAAAAAGAAATACATGCAGACTTTGTTTTCTTTCACATCAGAGAGATAGAATAAAGCTTTGTTTTCTCATCAGAAAGTCATCGTTCTTGAGTTCTTTTCTGGCCACGTGGGAGAAAATTGAAAAGCACACAGTCCCTTTCTTCTTGTGTCCTTTAGTGTGGGTGATTGGATGTTTCTGTGTAACGAAACTTAATTACAGTGATTCCCTGAGCCATGGCTCTAACTCATACATTTGGGTCAAACACCAAATGTATTCTGATTTGGAGATTTTGCTTACAAATCCAAGCTTATGCTAAAAATACAACTTTAAGGAAGAATTTATACAGGATTTTGTAAGATTTTATTGGATACCTTTACTTTGTACATTAAACACTTCTGTTAATATTGAGAATAAAGGCATAAGCTGGCTTCAAGGTGTGGTACTAAATGACTGCCTGCGTCAGCATCTCTTTGTTTAAAATGTAGGTTCTGACCTACAGAATGAGAAACACTGAGGGGGAGGCCTGAGAAGCTGTTGACTAAGCAGTCACCACACCTGAGTGTAGAAACCCTGGATGGAATGTCCCTGCTTCTTTCAACCTTTCCCTATCAAGTCTTCTCCAGTTCCTGTCCCAGACCTGGGCCTTGCTCATTCTCTTTCTTTCCCCTTTGTACATTCTTAGTATTTCCCTAGTAACTATTCCAGTGACATACTTGCAAATTGCATTTGCACGTTGGTTTTCCTGCTAGATTTTGAGATCTCTGTGTGCAGTAACGTGTTCGTTTTGAATCCCCTTTGCCCAGCAGAGTTCTAGACATATGGAATAGTTCATAAACATTTGTAAAATAGATGAAGGAATATATTAATGGATTAATGAATATGAGAACAAAGTAAAGCAGTTGCGAATCTTGTGGGGTAGAGATCATCAGACGGTTAGGAAAAGAAATACTAAAAGGAGTGGAATAATGCATCTGAAAATAAAAAAAAAAAAACATTGGATATTTGGAGGTATGTTCATTGAAGCACTATTTGTGATAACCAAAACCTATAAACAACCTACATATCTATCAATAGTGCATTAGAGAAATAAATTAGGATGTATTTATAAAATGAATTGCTACACACCAGTAAAAATGAACATATTATTGATACACATTATCACATAGATAAATAAAAAAGAAAAGTTTTGTTGAGGGAAAGAAGCCAGAGGCAAATTAGTGTATACTGAACAATACCATTATAAGAAATTCAAGAATAGTCAAAACTGTGTTGAAAAAAGTCAAAGTAGTGGTGACCTCAGGGGGATGACTTTGATTGGAAAGGGGAACAAAAGAGTTTTCTGGGAATTTGAAATGCTCTGTGTCTTGATCTGGCTATCCAGTTACATATGTAAACAAAAATTCCTCTAGCTGTACACTTAAGAGGGAATGCTGTCCCTCCTTCCAACTTGGTTGAGGACAAGGAAACAATGCTATCTCCCTTCCTATCTCACCTACAAGCAGAAATGTGACTTATGGATACCTGTACTAGACCATATCAGAGCATCTATCAGCTAGAAGCCATGATTCGAAGCATTGGAACCTGTCCCTGTAGCTGTTTCAGCCAAACTGAGAATCCTACCTAAACATAGATCAAGAGAAGCTAAGTATGCTTTGATCGTCATCCCTAAAGATGACCTTGTTTGTTGATGACTAAATGCCATGCATATCCATCTTCCCTGTATTCTAATTCAGCTTTTATATATTTTCTCCTTACTTCATTGTGCTAGATGTGATTGTAACTCTTAGCCTTTCACAAAGGTGTGTCTCAGAAACACCTGTCTCACTTTCTTGTCCTGAATGAACTAGGCAATAATACTGTGCTTACTTTGGGTCCCTTGGGGCTGTAACCCTTACCCTGAGTTGGACAGTATGGTTCCTCTGAGACACACAACCTCACAGGGACCCCGAGGTTCTGAGGAAAATGGAGAGTCTACCATGAAATGGCAAAGGGAAGATGGGAAAGGCGTTAAGAAACATTTCCGTCATGTATTAAAATGCCAACTCTTCTCACCCTATAATCCTACTATAATTTCTCTGAAAGTAGAAGAGGTCATTAAGAACTGAGGATTTATAGATTTCTCTGACATAGGAAGCAGGCATGAATTTGTTTTTATTAAGGTATAATTTGTTGCATACAATGAAATGCCAAAATAATTAATTAGAACCACCACCCAAATTAAGATATAAAACATTGCTGCTCCCCAGGAATTTCCTGCATGCCCGGTTCGCATCTTTATCTACTCTCAGGTCATCCCTGTTCTACTTTCCATCACTCTACAGGGTTTTGCTTATTCTCAAACGTTAAATAATTAATCCTACAGTATGTCATATTTTGTGTCTAGATGCTTATGTTCAACATAATATTTTTAAGATTCATCCATGTGGTTATATGTATCAGTAGTTTATTCATTTTTTATTGCTGCATATTATTCCATTGTAGTATATATCACATTTTGTTTATTCAGATCTCTGATTGTTGGCATTTGGATTGTTTCCATTTAGGGATATTATGAATAGCACTGCTGTGAACAATCCTGTGTAAATGTTTTTATGGAAACATGTACTCAATTCTAGAGGATGAACACCTAGAAGAGAAATTGCCAGGACATAGAATAAGTGTATGTTTAACTCTGTTAGAATTTTTTTTTTTTTTTTTTTAGTCAGGGCTCTTTAGAGGGGAAAAAAAATTTATATACCTATATATGTGTATACATATAAATGTGTATATATATGTGTGTATGTGTATATATATATATATTCCATATATATATTCCATATATATGGAGAGAGAGATCTCTTTGTCCTTCTAGAGAGGGTATTATTACAGAAATTGGCCATGTGATTATAAAGGCTGAAAAGTCGCAAGATGTGCCATCTGTGAGCTGGAGAACCAGGAAAGTCAATGGTGGTGTAATTCAGTCCTAGCCAATGGTCTGAGAGCCAGGGGACATTGATGGTGTGTAAGTTCCTGTCTGTGTCTACAGGCCTGAGATCATACGTGATTTATAATATTATAACTAAAATCCCTGCAGTCTGGTTTTGTCTGAACAAAGGATTTTACTCATTATAAATAATAATCAAGGTGCGCCTGGGTGGCTCAGTGGGTTGGAGCCTCTGCCTTCGGCTCAGGTCGTGATCCCAGGGTCCTGGGATCGAGTCCCGCGTTGGGCTCTCTGCTCAGCAGGGAGCCTGCTTCCCCCTCTCTCTCTTCCTGCCTCTCTGCCTACTTGTGATCTCTCTCTCTGTATCAAATAAATAAATAAAATCTTAAAAAATAATAATAATATTCAAGGAAAACATGTACTTTATGGAGGAAAACAGGCCACAGTGTTTCTCCTAATGAAAAGGTTAACTCACTTAGGGAACACAGAAAGTGGGGTGTTACTTTTTTTAATGACCTCAGACAGGACCACTTATGGGGGATTCTAAAATGTGCCAAGTGTCAAGCACCTGTGAGAGCCAGGATAGAGTCTTCTATAAGGAAGCATATTCTGTGGCTGGGCCAGCCCTCAAACTGAATGTGGAGGGAGCAAAGCTTTCCTCATCTGTCCCTCTCTTGCCCAGGCACCCAGCATTTCAGTGACCTCCAATGGTGACCTGGATTCCATGTAGTCTACTTGTTCTAGACAGTGGCCACTCGTTGGAGAATCTACCTTTGGATTTTGAATTCCAAAACTGTTTCTAAACCTCATCCCAGGCCCTCCTTGGGATGTTGTCACACTGGGTCTATGTAGTGATTCCAATGATGTTACCAGCTCATTGGCATTTCTGCTGCCACAGTGGTAATCCTAATTACCAGAGGCTTAGAAGATAGTACTGAGTAGCCTACAACTTGGAGAGCTAGAATTACACAGATGAGGTTTATTTTTCTCCAGCAAATACAAATCAATGATGGACTATTTATATATGAAATATGACTATATAAATTCTGGCTATTTGTCCTAACATATATTTAAACATAAGAATTAGAACATGCATAATACATGAATAGATAAATATATGATCTGGTTAAGAAGAAATATATAATAGAAATGAAATGATCAAACACTCAATAAAATAATAAAATGCCATTCTAATAGCAGTTTCACCAAAGACCAAAATGTGCTTAAGCCTGTCACTTCTCACCATATTGTCAGGCCCATTGAAACCTTTCTCTGACAGGATTCTGTCAGCATTGATGCTATTTAGACCTTAATACCTAATTAAGGCTCTTTTATTTTCTTCACAGCCCATTTTTCTTTGACATTTCTGTATCAACTTTCCTCAGATATGCTCCCACATCGTCCTCACACTATATAACATCACAGAACACCCTCGTCCCCACATACTTAATGCCAAAAATACAGGGCTCAGTTTATAGTTAGTGTATTTGGATCATGTAATTAAAACACATATTTACTACACAGTATTTGTTGTAGCCTGGCTTTAGTCAACATGTAGAGTTATGGCTGCTTTTTTATTCAGCTTCTCTTTCAAGTGAGGGCTACTTTGTCTGTGGCTTAACCTATGTACATTGTTTAAAAATGGAACAGCATCACATAAACTGGTAAAAAGAACAAAGGAAGAGGTTTCTTTTTTTTTCCCTCAATTAAAGAGAAAAATAATAATTAAAAGTTATGGCTTCCAAGTACCTAATCGATGTTATATCAAATGGCTCTATGCTCTATCCCTAAACAACAAATCTGTTGTGGCCCAAGGTATGCAGATGCATACTCATGGCAATGTGTGTTTTGAATGTTTACATACATACACATATGCAGTTTTCCCAGAAAATGCTTATTTTTTTTCTAATTCGCATTTGCATAGATTATGTAAAATTCCCATAAGATCCCTAGATTATAACTCCCATTTGAGAGAAAGACTGAATTATTCATATTCTTCCCTCAAAATGCTGAAACATGAGTTTCATATAGTAAGCACTTAATTCATATATGGTGAACTCAGTGCAGAGTACTTTAAGAGAGTTAAGTTTGCTATACTCTAATACCTGCTGGATTGATATCTACCCTTACTCTGATCATCTGAAAGAATCAACATACATGGAAAGATAAAGCATTCATAAAAAGGTAAAACTATGAAAATTATGACATGTTAACTATTTTTAAAATAACCTAATTTTTATAATGCATAGAAATAGATGCAAGTGCCAAAGTATTTCCTAAATGACCAAGGGTAAATTGATTAAGAATTCAGCTCTTTGGGACACCTGGGTGGCTCAGTCAGTTAAGCATCTGCCTTTGGCTCAGGTCATGATCCCAGAGTCCTGGGATGGAGCCCAGGATCCAGCTGCCTGCTCAGTGGAGAGACTGCTTCTCCCTCTCCCTCTGCCACTTCCCCTGCTTGTGTGCGCTCTCTCTCTCTCTCAAATAAATAAAATCTTAAAAAAAAAAAAAAAAAAAAGAATTCAGCTCTTTAGCGCTTGGCGAAAAGGAAGTACTCCATAAACTTTTGTTGAATGAACAATTTGTTGACATCACTGCATTGGCATATGCTTTATATATGAAAAATAAAAACTATTTATGAAAACTAGACAATAGATGAGTTAGTAATGCCAATTGATCCAAATAATAAATACTTTAAACATTATTTTTACCTGGCTCATATTTATCTGTGTTAGTCTAAACTGAGTATAAGGCTTATCAGATTCTAATGTTATTTTTATGTTAATCTTTCTTTGAACACGTTCTGACTCAACTTTGAAGAAATGCCTCCAAAAATCTATTGAAGACCACAAGTTCCCTTGTGTATTATACACTGTAGTAGGTGTTGTTAGTGTCCCCGCCAGATCCCCTCTTAATAGCTCACTGCTACTCCTTCTCTGAGAAATTGCCCTTGTCTAAACAAGAGCCACCTTGCCCCAGAGGTTAAATCCACTCCTCTCTGGGAAGCCAGGAGCCAGTGACTGACTAAATGGGGTGCAAAAGGCTGCCCTTACCTCAGTGTAGGACACACTCAGCATGGTTCACACTCCAGAGCTCCCAGTGTAACTAAACTGAAACTAGACTCCAGCAAAGATCACATCTTTGCTTAGTTCATTTTCTCTTCTCCTAAGACTATACCCTTGATAAATTACTTTGACTAGAATTTCACATATTCCAGGTTCTGCTCCTAGGAACCTCAACTTAAAACAACCTAAAACAGTCAATACAAAAGATGGTGTTAGGAAGAGGACTAAATATGGGTTCTTGGAGATTGATCACTCATCAGCCCGATGGCCTGATGGCAATGAGAGGCCTAAGGGAGTGGGAGATGAAGTATTGATGGTCACCGGATTCTTTAGAAATCTGATTTTCATCCACAATAACCTGGAAGGAGATACAGGTAGAAGAAGATTCACTAACTGGTATAAAGTCTCTGGCATTTGATAGATATGCGAAAATCATAATTATAAGGTCTAGATGGGTGACTTAGGGCTATTAATTCATTGATGAGAGAAACATGACAGAGTCAGACTGAATAATCAGCAACTTAAAGCATTTATGGAAGCAGTCAAAGAACAGACAGAGCTGAAGACCAGGCAAAGGACTTACAAGTGGCAGAATTTCAGAGAAGGGTGAATGTTCAATTTAAGGAAATCTACTATGCTAAAATCAAGGCTCTCATAGGGAAGAAATGGAATCCTGAGACTCATGATAGAAATACACAAGTATTTGCACTTAAAACCCTTAAATCTGCTGATTGTCCTGAACACTTAGGCCTGAAACCTGTCCTCCTTTTTGAAATAGACAGCCTTCTCCTCCTTGCTTGAGAACTCTGCAGCAGCTTCAAATAAAGCAAGCCTTCCAAGGGGACTGCTTGCCATACTCAAGATTTATTTCTACATTTATTCTTGGCCATCAGATACAAAAGTAATGTCAAATATTAGTATAATTCATGGGGAAATGCTAGTTCTCCTAAGGGAGAAGAGGGAGGGTCTACAAAAAACACTTCAGGATGTGTGAGAAGATGGGATACACTGTCATTGCACAGGATTCAACATTTTGCATGGGCCGTGAGAGAAGTTTGGAAAAGAGATGGTGCTTATTAATTACAAAGGAGACGCATGAACTGCTGCGGCAAACTCCTAAGTAAAGAACCCAATTCTCAGAGAAGTGGGCATGCTAAAATGGTTTTAGTATATAAGACCGGAAGACCTAGCAGTTGATCCCTCTAGAGGGCCAGAGCACCCTTTGTATGCCAAAGTGATTGAGAAATGCACTGACGAGGGGGCACCAGATTTGCTGAGAAATTCAATGATTGTTGCCCTCTGTCAGGCTGGAATCAGTATAGAATGACCTTTCAGGACTGACCTCCATAGCAGCAATAAGACCGTGGGAGCCTAGAATAGCAGGGGCCAGGTGGCAACATAAACCAGCAGAGGCAATGTGGGCAAAATGACTATGATGGGCAATGAGGGCAGAATGGCAACAAGGGACCCTCACCCATAGTGATCTACAAAGATTGTTAAGAGAATATAATGACTTCGTTCTTTTTAATACTCATCAGAAAAGGACCCGAAGCAATTTGTCATCAGATGGGACAAACAGTAGTGTCCTTTCTTTCCCAGGGTTAAATAAATTGTCCTGCCCTCTTTTACAATCTGAAGGGACTTGACTGGACATTCTAGAGAATGGTGCAATAGTCCATTGTATCAATCACACCATGTCAATTAAACCTGGTAAGCATGAAGCAGGAAATATGCTAGGTTTTTTGAAAAGACACATTTACTCCAGATAGTGAGACATAAACCCTACCAAGAGGCCTGATGTGTCAGTGACATTTTTAGGGGTGCAGTAATATTGGACACGTTGAGATGTCCCTTCCAAAGTACTAGCAACTTGCAGCTTATACCTTCTACTACCAAGAAATGCACACAATATTTTGCAGGCTTCTCTGGATGCTGGAAGAACACATTTCACACGTGGGAATCCTGCTCTGATCTTGTTATTGAGTTGCATAGAAGATTGCCAGTTTTGAGCAAAGAGTGAGGGAGAATAGTGCAGTAGATCCAGACTCTATAAAGCAGATTTGTCACTTGAGCTATATGACCCATAAGCCAGAAGAACCCCAATGACTAGAGATATATACATAGTCAAGATAAATGCCTGGTTAAGCCTCTGATAAGCTTCAAAAATAGAACCACAGCACAGACTCTTTAGATTCTGGAGCAAGGCCATGCCATCAGCAGCAGAGAACTATATACTATTAGCAAATTAGGTCTTAGTATGCTACTGGGCCCTCGTAGAAACTGAGGATTTAAACATGGGACATCAAATAACCATGCAACTAGAGTTATTCACCATGTGCTGGCTACACTCAGACCCCAAAATTAATAAGTTCAGGTGGGTCCAGCAGAAGTCCATAAAAAACAGAAATGGTACATCTGAAATTAGGCTCAAACAGATCCCTCCAATATGGTGTCATCCCTTAAGGAGTCTAGCCAGCCTTAAAAACCAGGTTGGAAAGAGTAACATTTCAAGCTAAGTTGGCCAGTTGCTTATGGGTTTGCCTTTCTTGCCCCCAGTGTCTCAGCTACCACCTCTAACTGAGGACTTAAAGAACATGAGACCCTGCATATTAATCCTTTAGACCAAGGGCCTACTTTATGACAAATGAGGTATAGCAATTGGCCAAAATCTTTGAATCTCTCTCTCTTAGCACATACCACACCATCTAGAAGCTGCCAGCCTGACGAAGCACTGGAATAACCTCTCATGAGTGCAGCTGAAAATAACACCGTGTGAGAATGGGGTGCCATTCTCCAGAATACACATTAAATCAATGGTCATTATACATGAAGTGCAATGTCCCTTATAATGGAATCATTTGGTCTGGAAACCAAGGGGTGAAAGTAAGATGCCTCTGCTTATTATGGCCTTCCTTGACCCACTTTGGGAATTTGGATATCTATTCCTGCCACTATTGGTCCTAGAGTCCACAGGCAAGATCATTCTACCAGAGAATGCGCTAAGAATGTCATTAAACTTAAAGTTGCAGTTGCTTCAAGTTTATTCTGGTCTTCTCCTAACAGTAGATCAGCAAGAACAAAAATGAATCTCTGACCCCAGTCATCATGAAAGCAAGGTGGGACAGCAAGAGCAAGGGAAGTATGTCTGGCATGCAGGTGATCCACTGGATCATGTGTTAGTACTCTTGAGTACTATAACTATAAATAGATGCTATATAACCATAGCATGAGGAAGGTGTGGTATCAAGGAGTCACATCCCTCCAGAACGAGGTTCTGAATCATAAGCTCAGCCAACCCATCTAGCCCAATAGAAATGCTGGTTGAGGATGTAGGAAGTCACACCAATTCTAGATGGGTAGGAGACATGATGAGCATTTCGGAGCCCTAGGACCAACTGCAGCAATATTCTTTCCACTTTGGAGATTATCCCAGAAATTGTGACCAGTCAGAATCCTGGATTAGCTGTGTCTGGATAATGTGAACTTAATGTGAGAAGTAGGGGATGTGAGCAGTACAAGAGATGGACTTTAGTGTCTGCTCTTTTACCCCACTAATATTGACTTCACCTGACAGTGCACCCATCATCCAGAATGTCCATCCCCCAGCAACTGCGGTATCTGCTGATAACTGCTCATAGCTTCCCCCTTTTCTTGATAACTGCCCCTCTGCTGAATGGAGTCACCTCTCACCTGGGAGCGTCATCTGGGATGTAACCCCCCACCCCCACCCTTGCTAGGCTGCAGTCAGCAGGTAATGACTGACTGACACTGTGGTAAAATAAACCAGCTTTCATGCCCCAACCCTGTGGTGCCAGTCAGCCTCTGGGGTTCCATGTGAGTAGACTGAAGCCAGTCTCCATTAAAAGGAACATTGCTTAAATTTCTTCTTCTTATCTATCCTTTGTATTGTAATCCTCTTCTTAGATCCCATTCTCAACAAACGGCTTTCAGCAGAATCCCCATTTGGGCATTTTTTCTTGTGAACTGACCCTAAGAGATGCATTTATAGAATCAAAACCAAAGTAAGGAATGCTGAACATACTTTTCTTTCCTAGTCTAGATGATCTTATAGTCTCCAAGCACTGAACATGTAAAAAGGATTGCACCCTTTTGTTATATATGAGAGGAACAGCAATTAAATACCCATTCCTGTCATGCACTTTGAGAATAATATGCCCAGAGATATTTTTTTGTCCTTGAGAAATATGGTGTCTATTTGGGCAGCTAAAACTATGTCCAGAAATTACTAAGATTAATGAACATAATTGACATACACCTTTACTCTTTAGGTATATATTATTCAAAGAGTCTAGAAAATAGGTTTTCTAGATTACAGAGAGTTTATGGGTGAAACATTAACATTAAAATCATAACCGGTTTGGATGGGAGTCTATAAATTTTTATTACAGATTTGCATGCTTTCTTGGACAGAGGATATTGAATATTATTTCAACAGTTCTTGATGACTCAAAGTTACTGTTATTAACAGCTATTACTGCTGGAATGTACTATCACAGTGATGCCTCTGACTTTGCTTAGATGTGCTTGGATCTGTACCAAATGAATAATGATAGCTTTGTTTCGAGTTCTTATGTCTGATTTTGATTGCTTTGCTAGCTCTTTCCATTACTTTACAATGTCACCTATCTCTATTATGAGTGTACCTACTCGTAGCAGTTCCTCTGTCCCTTTCAATTTGTTATTGTTAGTATTTTATTGACATGGAAAATAAATAGTAATAATTATTATTGAATGCTTACTACGTATCAAGAAAATTCTAAGTGCCTTACATATATTCTCATTTAATCTTTACAAACTTATTAGCATGTTTGTAAATTAACAGTAAATTGGTTCTACAGAACATTATACATGGCTGTCTTTTTACCATGTATATAAACTTCAGTGCGTGAACTTACTGCCATTTATTTATTTTATTTGATCAGAAACTTAATTTTTGTGTCCTCCCAGATTTTTACTTATACTTTGGATAAGTAAGAGGTAAGATATTCAGAGAGTTCTAGCTACGCCTATAAACATGGGAAATTATGTGACTGAGACAAAGAATGCAAGGAAGTTGAAGAGTATAAATCACTCTTGAGTAGGTGTTGGAGAGTTGCTTATGCAATAGAAGAATGAAGGGCGTTATTTGTAAGAAATCATTTTTATGATCCTACATACTAAATAACAAGTTTGCAAAGTAAACCATTGAATAACCACAAACAAAAGCTTCCAACTAATTCTCATTAACTTTGTTAATTCTAGAAGGGGATGTCCTCTCATGTGGGTCATGGTCATTCTAAAATAGACCTGCTCTGGTTTTCACTAATTCCTATAGCTTTACCAGGAATTTTATTAAATTTAACAAACAAAAACTCAATCATGTTTCTGTGAACAGATTTTTATAAGGAGTGGATTTTGTTTATATTTGGATGTGTTCTTTAATATATATTCCAGCATTTGCTTTGGTTCCAGTTAGAAACTGTTGCGATATCCTGATCATTCTCCCACACCTGAAAACAGGGAAGAGGCCAACCCAGAGTCATTGATCTTTTCTCTTCCTTTATTAGTGTTCCAGTAAAAGTAATATAGTACCACCTATATTATCTAATAAAATGTATCTTAAGTTTCCTCTCTGGTTGAGTTCCCACCTCTTCCTCCAGGGGATGCTGGATTAGTGTCTTTTTGGCCTCCCATTAATTTAAGACATTCTTTTCATACATGCGTATAACACTCCCTAAAGTATTATTGGTTTATAAATTACACTTGTTGTTTCGGGGCAATAAATGGAATGATGAATGCATGCTTTGTTCAGTCACCTTTTTATTCATGAAAGGCAAAACCAAATATCCTAAAAACATTTATCTACATCAGGAATAAGCTATAAACCTTTCAGAAATGCTCCAAGTAATTCAGAAAGGAACCACTAATTACTATCATAACAAAAAGGATTCAACAGCGCTAAATGCTCATGGAACCATAGAATGTCAGAGATGGAAAATCAAGTCCAGCACCTTCCTTTTACAGATGGAAAACTAAAGCTTTTGAGAGGAGAAATGATTTACACAGTCATCCAAATAGTCATTCATGGCATCAGTCCTAGGTTCTGTGTCTCCTGACTCCAAATTCATTGTAGCTTCATGGGGTCATAGGTGTTGGAGTAGGAGCTACAGTAATAATCTAGGCCATTTTACTTTTTCCTGAGTGTATTCTCTATGCAGATGTCTCTTTGTTAGAATGGATCAGAACCTCAAAGGACAAGAGGCTCTACAGAGACAACTCTACTCAGAGCAAAAATAGTTTTCAAAGTTCCAATTTTGAGAGAATGTCCTGCAAATTATTTCATCCAATGAAACACGACAATTTATCCAATAATATGACTGAGCATTCTGTGACTTCTATCAGGAATGGGTTTACAGTTCAGGATGAGAGGAGAAGAGATGACTTTTTGTGTAATGTTAGAAGAGGAAAGGCTACCTTCCTCCTCAAAGCTGAATTCCAAAATACTAAATTCCAAAATTTAGATCTCTACCAATCTCTGTATCTACACAAATACCAGCATACCACTTTCTCATTTTGTCTTGAAAAAAGTATAGAAGAGTAATCCTTCAATATTGCCATAAGTATATGATTCCATATATTTGAACAATGTAATGTAAATGTGATATAAATTAATATCCATTGAAAAGGGTGGCTAATGACACAGGACTGTGGACATTGGCTCTATTAACTCTGCTACAGCATGCTATCATTATCCCATTTTTCACCTTGGACCAACACTTATCTTTTTTTTTTTTTTTAACTTTCTATTTTGAAATAATTTCAAACTTACAAAGAACTTACAGAGAAGTTGCAATCTTCACCCTGTTTCCCAGTTGGTAATTTTTAAAAATCATTCTCTTCATATGTACATAGATGTATACACCATTGTCATTTTTCAACCAAATGAGAATATGTTGCAGATATGATGCCCATTATTCCTACTTTTGTTTTTACTCCTAAATACTTAAGTGTGTATTTCCTATAAAAAGATACCTTCCTAGGAATTATACTACCAACATCTTAATTAAGAAAATAACATTTATAAAAGACTACCATTTAATACCCCCTCCCTCATCTCTTTCTTTCCTACTTGAATAGCAAATATATAATCCCCAGTGTAGAGCACTGAAGAGATTTTAAAAGTCTAGTTTATTAACTTATATATATCCACCAGGGGTATATGGTATTTTTGAAGACGGTGTCTATGAACATCTTATTATCTATCATATCTATAGGTTCAATAAATATTTTTAATGAAGCAATGGCACTTTTAAAAATGTTTGCATTTAATATGAAGCTAAGAAGGATAGTCAATTGATGAATGATGAAATGAAGATTGAAAACACAGAAGCAAATTAGAAGATGATATTTATAAAGTAAAAATGGCAAACATGGGTTTGAGGAGACTTAACAATTTACATGAAATAGATTTTGCAGATTTCCTTGATTGATGCTTATTCTGTATGCCAGAAAGCAGGAGTAGTCTCAGGTTACATCTGATTAAAAATTAATGGACTGAATTAGTCCACTCACTGCTTATTCTGTTGGGCAGAGCATATCTGGAGCATGATACTCAACTGACATCTCCATTGTATAATCAGGATAGGAACTGACAAAGCAGAGGGACAGACAGAATGGCATAATTGTTTGATGTGAGAAAAAGGTGGGAGAATCCAGGATGTAGAATATGGAGTACAGGAGCTTCAGCATGGCCGCTCTGAAATATCTGAGCAATACTATTGGATGGATGGATGGATGGATGGATGGATGGATGGATAGATAAATTTTGGCTTCAAAAGCCAAGCAGGTATTAGCACAATATTAAGCATAACTATAAAGAGATCCTAAAAAAAAAAAAAAAAGATTGATAAACTTGGTGAGATGTCAGTGGAAGGATTCCACAAGGTAGAGGAAGACTGATCTTTAATCACCTTAGCAACAGAGGAAAGTCTAGGTAGAGTGGCATAAATCATGTTTTATCCCATCCCATTACTTCTTTGTCACATGTAATAGATGTCATCAAGGCTCTGCAGTGTTGTCTAAGTTGTATTTTCTAGTTCTCTGTGTTCTAATCCCAGCATTCTGTCTCCTCTCTGAGACCTCATATAGGTTCCCCTTGAGCAGCCACTGTCTGCCCTGGTCTCCCCCCCTTTCCAGTAAAGTTAATATGGCAGTGTGTCCATAGGATAAATATACCTGAATCATCAAGTTTGTGCCTTTCCAGTGAAGATTGCCTTCTTTGTTTCAAAATATTTGGTTGAATGGGCCATCAGTAAGTGAGGAAGGAGAATGAACATTTACTGGGTAGCTTTCATGTGCCAAGTAATTTAAGATGTTTTACATATGCATTTTCATTTGATCATTAAATATTTGTTTATCATATCTCTATTTTAAGGATGAGGATCAGAATAAAAATTGTCACATCCTTTTTGCCCTAACCTCAACATGATCTGTCAAGAAGATA
>CM052889.1:30781388-30937791 GCA_028534135.1 Potos flavus
CCAACGTTATTCTCTAGTTAGTAAACTAGTTTTTTTAAGTGGTATGGGCTAAAACCATTGAAAGTAATTTACATGCATTAAAAGATTGGAAAAATAAGTAAATATATTTATGTGGCTACTGAGAGCTAGTTTTTTTAAAAGATTTTATTTATTTAAGACACCTGGGCGGCTAGTCGGTTAAGCCTCTGTCTGCCTTAGGCTCCAGTCATGATCTCAGGGTCCTGGGATCAAGGCCAACTAGCCTTGGGCTCCCTGCTCAGCAGGGAGTCTGCTTTTCCCTCTCCCTCTGTTCCTCCCCCCTGCTTGTGTTCTCTCCCTCTCTCTCTCTCTCTCTCTCACTCTCTCTCTCTTGCTCTCTCTCTCTCAAACAAATAAAATAAATCTTTTAAAAAAATGATTTTATTGGGGCACCTGGGTGGCTCAGTGGGTTAGAGCCTCTGCTTTGGCTCAGGTCATGATCTCAGGGTCCTGGGATCGAGCCCCGCATCGGGCTCTCTGCTCAGCAGGGAGCCTGCTTCCCTTTCTCTCTGTACCTACCTGTGATCTCTCTCTCTCTGTCAAATAAATGAAATATTTGAAAAAAAAAAGATTTATTTATTAGAGAGAGCAGGAGCAGGGGGAGGCATGGAGGGACAGGGAATGGAAGAAGCAGACTCCCTGCTGAGCAGGGAGCCCAAGGCTAGTTGGGCTTGATTCCAGGTTGCTGAAATCATGACCTGAGCCTAAGTCAGACGCTTAACCAACTGAGCCACCTCGGCTCCCCAGAGAGTCAATTCTTTTCACTGTTAGAATTTAGAATGAATCTATGGTGTTGGACTGATATTGGATATATGAAGGAAGAAATAATGGTTTTCAACACATATGCAAATGATAGCTATAAAAATATAGATGTGTATGTGTGTATGATACATATATTTCTAAGCTCTGTTCTTGAAGAGAACTTAGAACTAATGACAAAGTACAATGAACACACCTAGTACCCATATTTTGGTTTCTAAATGTAATTCTCTACAAAAAACAGAGTTACTTCGAGGAGTGTCTAATTCAAGGGCTGGGACAAAGAAAGCATAGGTTGAATGAAATATCTTGAGATGCCAAAAAGTAAAGAAGTGCTAAAAAATGATGAAGAGATATATATTTTTAAAAAAATGCTTTGATGAGGATATTTTAAAGACATAGGAGCAACTCAAAAGAACTTTCAATGGCCAAAAATATGACAACGTGAGCCCTCCAAAACAAATAATGATAGTAATGGGTTATATTCTTCAAAATAAAATAAATATTCTTGGCTCCATAGTGATATAAATAAATAAATAAATGTTTTAAAAAATGAGGGTGTAGGAACAGCTCTTCCTTATAGTATAATGGCAGTTAATAAATATAGCAGGAATAATATCAACAGAAAATCACCATATGGAAAACATCAAGTCATCCTTGTTTTTGGTAGGAATTGATGCTAAAAATCAGTTAGCAAAAGTTCAATGAGAAATAGTATGTTTTCATAGTTTTACCGTATCTCCCCAAAAGACACTTATCAGGGGGCAAAGTTAACACTATTTTGGAAAAACCTGGCCATTTTTCTAACGTGGTGATCAAAGTCAGCACCACCTAAAATGGGACAAATGGACATAATGTGCCTGAAGAAGTGATACATGAGCAGGACACAGCATCACCTCTGTAGTACTCATGCTACAAATGCAGACCCTGATTTTAAGTGTAAGAAACATCAGATAAATCAAGAGATGGGGGCATCCTACAAAATAACTATAAAATAACTATGAATTAAAAAACAAATGGGGGAAAGTCTAAGAAAGACTGAGGAACCAGATTGAACAATACTAAGGAAATATGACAGCTAAATACAACATGTCGTCTTGGGTTGAAACCTGGAACATAAAAAGAACATTTAGTGAGATAGTTGGTAAAATTTGAATAAGGTCTATAGATTAGTTATTAGTACGGAATCAATCAGTGTCCATTTCCTGATGTTGATAATTGAACTTTGTTGTGGAAGATGTACGAATTTTACATTTTTGTGGGTCTGGTATTATTTTAAAATTAAAAAGTTAAAAAGATTTTAAATTAATAACTGTTGGAGATATGTTTTGTATTGTTTACCTATAACAACTACTTTCCACCTAGAAATAGGCTTCTAATGAAAATGAAAATTTATAAAACCACTCTGCCAAGCTCAAGTTTGGTACATGAAAGAAACTGCAAGTCAGATGGCATAATTGAAGCATGTACTATGTCATAGTCTTAAAGTATCAAAATAGTTTTAAGTGGATAAACTTGGAGGATATCGCCTTGATCACGTGATCAGATTGCACATCACCAGAAATTAGAAAAAAAAGACACGTGCCTCCTGTTATGATACATGGAGAAAGACAGTGACATCTTGTGTGTATGTATGTTCTTGCCAAAATTGTATAACCTACATCAAATCATGGGGAAATGTCAGAAAACTCCAAATAGAGGAATATTCTACAAGATAGCTTGCTTATTCTCTTAAAAACTGTTATAGGTAAAATAGACAAAGACAGAGAACTTTTCCATATCAAAAAAAAAAAAAAAAGAGAGAGAGAAAGAGAGAAGATGTGACAACTAAATGCAATGTGTGATCCTTGATTGGATCTCAGGCTAAATTATTTTTTTTCCATAAACAACATTGGAACAAATGGCAAAGTGTGAATGTCTTTAAATTAGATAACAGTATTGTAACAAATTTAAATTACTGATTTGGATCATTGTTCTTAGGAATATATACGGAAGTATTTGGAGTTGAAGGATATCATATCTACAACTTACACTCAAATAGTTTAATAAAAGTGAGGGTGATTAATAATAGTATTAAGAAGACTATGTACATATGGAAAGAAAATGGTAGAATGGGGAAAAATTTAATGGTTGGGAAATGGCAGAAAGGTGTACCGTATTTTTGTTGTTGTTACCATTCTCTTCAGTAAATAGCAAGTAAATAGACAAATAGACAAATAAATATAGGGTGTAAGTGCTGGGAAATGAGGTTGGAGAGCAATACCTAGGTGAGAATCAGGCTCTGTCACTTGCTTATGGAATGACCTTGGGCTTCTCTATACCTCTGTTGGCTTCTCTGTAAAATGAGGATAAGAATCATATCTACCACAGGAGGTGGTTGTAAATTTAAAATAGTAAGAATAAATAGTAAGGACTAGGAAAGTGTTAGCTATTAATATTATAAACTATAACTATTATAGAGGATATGGAACATAAGGAAAATGTTTTATTGATACTTAGGGTATAGAAAATTTAGGCCTTGCTAACCCAACTACTAAGCAATCAGTCAGAGATGGGAAAGGGAAAAAGCTGTCCCCGGGTGACCAAAATGGACAACTGGATGAATGTTGGTGCTGTTCACCAGATGATGGGAAAAGGGGAGGAAGTGAAAGTTTTAATAGGGTAGAATCACAAATTCAGTTTTGTGAGCACTGAGTTAAAATGCGTGTCAAAACTCTTGCTGGAAATACTCGTAATTGACTAGGTAAACAGGTTGTGAACTCAGGGGTACCTGTACTTGAGTTGTAATTTGAACATTACTAATATGTTCTTTTCTTATAAAGCATATCTTCCCATTGGTTGCCAAATACCCAAGACAAGGATCAAAAAGGTTCACCTTGTATCTCTGTAACGTTTTGTAGCTTGTCAGGTAGGAGCCCTGTGATCTCACTGCAATGAAATGTCCAGGGTTCCTGGTAGGCGTGTCAGTATAGCAACTCTGGCAGATGACCAAGGGGTCTGCCTCTCGGGACTAAGGAATGAATGTGAGACCGGGGTTCTTCTGTGAGCCTGATCAGCACCAATTCAACTCCATCTCTCAGGTTTCATGTGGGAGTGTGTGTGTGTGTGTGTGTGTGTGTGTGTGTGTGTGTGTATCTGTGTAATCTCCCTTGCCTTAGGGGAGAGGTAAGATTTGTCTTTGTACTGATTAAAACCACTTACTGTCCTTTCCTTTCAAATCAGCTTTTGGTATTGTCTCAACAAGTCCTATTGTGCCCAGGGCTGGGCCCACAAATACAGCTTATACTACTGTAAATTTCGCTGTCTGCTGGACGGCCACACCCCTCATCTCCTACTCTTCATTCCTCAGTCTTTTTCCCATTGTACTACTATTAAGTGAATGCCTTTTTTTTTGAAGATTTTATTTATTTATTTGAAAGAGAGATAGAGACAGCCAGCAAGAGCGAGACAGCATGAGCAGGGGGGCAGAGGGAGAGAGAGAAGCAGACTCCCGACTGAGCAGGGACCCCAACGTGGGGCTTAATCCCAAGACGCTGGGATCATGACCTCAGTGGAAAGCAGACGCTTAACTGACTGAGCCAAAGGCACCCCAAGTGAACACCCTTTCTATCACAAAGTATTCTATTTTAATATCAGAAGGAATATATAAATTAGTTTATATGTGTATTAGCTACTACAAATAAAATTTTAAAATATTAACTGTGCAAAAAAAAAAAAAACCTTCTTCTTATATATAAAATAAAGATTTATTTAAAAATAAGTCCTTCTGTTGTTTTAGGCATCCTGTAAAGGGCACTGCGGTAGAACAGATGGTATAGGGAACAAATAGGATTTCCCCAAATACTAAATTCATCTAGTATATAAATTCCTTACTCAAAGTAGGTGAGGCTTCCTGAGACTGGTTTCTGGGATTCTTTGTGTTGTTTCATATTTTTGGTTAAAATCAAGGAGAGCCTATGTAGGGAAAAAGGAGGCTCAGTCAGAGTAAGATTTGGCAACCTTTGTTTTTACCTATTCACATAATCCTATCAAATGAAAGAGTTATTTTACTCCCAACTCTTGAAAACAGTGTCTTATGCAAATATCAATGACTACCTAATTTACAGTTTACAAAGGGCTTTGACATATATAATATCAATTAAATCCTACAAGGTGAGGATCTGAATTAAGGTTATCAAAATTAGATTTACTGGTATTCTAAGGTTTAAAGACGTGAGTGTGGTGGTTCCCAAACTCTGCACATTAGAATTGCCTGGGGAGGGTTAAAATCCACTGATGCCTGTGTTCCACCCCCAGAACTTATGATTTAATTGGTCTGGGGGGTGTCTTCTGGACATTGGAATGTCTAAAAAGATTTCCAGATGATTCTGTTGTGAAGACAAGGTTTTGAGAGTCCCAAGGTTATAAAACTAGGAAGGAACAAGACTGGGATTAATTTCAGGACCCTTGGTGTCTAGTCCATTACTTTCAACATAGGGAGTAGTGAGTAATGAGAAAATAAAACTGATAGGAAACTCAGTAAACCAAACTTTCTCTCCTTTTTCACCAACTTTATGTTCATGGGGTTTAAATTTGAATGGCTACTAGTAGGTGGCAGTAGGTTAGTTGCTAATGGTAGAAGTGGGTCAGGAGGGAAAAGGTAGGGAAAAGAAGAGTACCCATGGCTCTCATCATGGAAAGAGAAAGCCTGAATGATGCAGTGAAACATGTCCTGGGGCCTAAGGCAGAAAGCCAAGCTATGCAGCTGATGTCAAGAATCTGATGGCTACTGTGATTGGTATCCCTACTGTCTCCCATAGAAGTAGATGAAAAGTGTTTCTCATCCACTAGGAGTGAGGAGGTTATTGAATCCAGCTATGTGAAGTAGAAATCGAAGTTGGCCAAGATTTTCCACTTGTGGCGAAATGGATCATGAAGCATGTCTGTGGGCACTTGCCAGGAAGGAGCCTCTAAGAATCATCAAAAAAGAAAAATTTAAAAAATCATTGTGCTAATTCAGAAATACAGTGCCAATAACTTGGGATTTCTACTTCAGCGTTTATAAATTTAATTCCTTTATAGTTTAGAAAAATTTAGTGTAGTTTAGTTTCTACTAAAATAGCATTTGAAAACAATGCTAATGTTAACCAAATAGTGCTGAGTATTTTTAATGCGTATGGGCAAAGTTAGCCCTTTCCAAAACTGAAGAATGGATGGCATATTGCTGTTTACATGGAGAAAAAGATTTATTTTACCTAAATTTGAAAACCTTTAATATGCTTCACAAGAAGTTATCTGATTTAGCAAATAATAACAAATAAAAATAGAAGAGAAAATAAACAGTAAACAGAAGACAATGTAATGTCTGCAGTACCACTCCTACTTTGCCATAGAAGAAAATAATCATACGTATATTTTTTTATTTTTATTTTTATTTATTATGATTTTTTTAAGTAGGCTCCATGCCTAGCATGGAACTCAAATGTGGGGCTTGAACTCACGACCCTGAGATCAAGACCTGATCTGAGATCAAGAGTCAGATGCTTAACTGACTGAGCCACACAGGTGCCCCTACACATATTTTATAAATGGAAATTTGGAAACTTCCAGAGTTTTTGTCTATAAATTGAAGCATGACTAGCAGTTTCTCACTCACTCTCTCAGGTGTGCAGGAACTGTAATTTTATTTATTTATTTTTTTATAACACACCTTAATCTCTGCTTTGAGCCTCTAATCCACTTGATCACAGAATATAATCATATTCACTTCATGGCCCAGATAATCTTTCCAGGTTTAAATTTAGTCATTTTATGGATTTCTTCTCTTCTGCTTAGTCCCCTGGGGTATCACCTAACCCTCGGGAGCATGTATCTGACCCAAACTTCTCAACATTTATTCATGTTGGTGTTCACTGGGATGAACTATCATCACTCTGGGTCTTAGGTATCATCTCCCTTCCAGTGGGCATTCCTTGAGGCTTCCACTTCTTACATGATTTCTGGACCTACTTCCATGGCACTTTCTACTGTGGCCTTCCTCCATCATGTGTCCCTGCATGGTGTTCTATGCATGAGGAAGGTGAACTCCTTTCTTTATTCCTATTTTGGATACCTTAGGAATCCTCAGATACCAGGAAACTTAGGCATCCTCTTATGCCCTCTCCATCCCAGATGGCTCCAGAGTTAAATATCATGGTGGCACAAGGACTACAGTGTGGCTCCAGCCTCTCAGAATTCCTGTTAGAAAGCAGATCCTAGGTACCCTGTACTCTCAGATCCTGGAACATGTCATGTACATTTACCTCTGGACCTCAAGAAAGATCATCTGATTTTTTTTTTTTTAAGATTTTTTATTTATTTGACAGAGAGAAAGACAGCGAGAGAGAGAGAAAGAGAGAGAGCATAAGCAGGGGGAGCGGCAGGCAGAGGGAGAGGGAGAAGCAGGCTCCCTGCTAAGCAGAGAGCCCAATGTGGGCCTCTATCCCAGGACCCTGGGATCATGACCTGAGCCGAAGGCAGACACTTAACCAACTAAGCCACCCAGGTGCCCCAGATCATCTGATTATTAAAGACATTTGCTCTGTTTAACCATCCTGTTTTCTCTCTGATTCATATTCTCTTTTTTCAAGTCAATGGACTCATCCTCAGTTCTATAGTAGGCAACACTGGCTGTCACATCATTGTACATTCTCACTGAATATGTTAACTGCTTTGGGTTCTTCCTCAAAAACAAGGCATTTGACCTTCAAGTGGCCTTTCTGACTGATGTTTATGCCAGAGAAATAAAAACTTTGTTTCCTTCAGATTTGCTGAGGAATTCCGTTTTCTGAAACACAAAATCGTAGAAAATGGCCTAAAGTAGCTGGGAATTATGGAGATAAGATAATATGCAGGTAAATATCTAGTTTTTAACATACTGCATAATATAGTGTGACAAGTGAAAAAGTTTACCGCCTGAGCCACTCCTTACCCAAGATCATAATTATCACTACTCAGGAGTTGAGTGAGAATAGGCAGAATGTGCCCAGAGAGAACTGCCTCTGTGGCGGTTGGGAACTCAAGAAATAGCAGCCCATAAGCCTATGCAGGTTCAGCCAAGTGTATTGGACAGTGCCCCACAGCAATGATCATGATAGTGATAACCAAGATGACAGGCAGGAGACATATGCAATAGGTTAGAGTGTGAACAGACCAAGAAGGGATCAAAGACAGGAAACCAGTACTGAGACTGAAGCTGCAGGGCAAGCCAGAAGCCCAGGCATAAGGGATGGTAGAGCCCTTCCAGAGACTTCATGTTGAGTTACTGCACACTGGTCTTGCTTAGAGACTCCCCTGCCCAGGGCCTGAACTGGTCAAAGTCTGAGTCCAACTGACCTTACACGATATAATTTCATTTTAGAAGGGACCACAGACTATCAAAATATCTCCCCCCCCCCACTATGCCTAAATTCTTGTTGTCACATAACAATTTCCTTTTACAATTGAGAGATTAGGCTGAAAATGGGAATCCCTCTAGAAAGCAGAACACAATGACTTAGCAGAACACTAAGTTGTCCATACCTAATAACAGGACTGAAATTATTTTTAAACTTATTTTTAACAGCTTTACTGAGATATAATTAACACACCATATAATTTACCCATCGCCAGTATACAAGTCAGTGGTTTCTAGTATATTTAGAGTTGTGCAACCATCATTACAATCAATTATAGAATACTTTCATCACACTGAAAAAGAAACCTAATGTCCTTTAGCCATTCACCCACAATCATTTTATCCCTCAGCCTTAGGCTACCACTAATCTACTTTCTTTCTGTATAGGTTTTCCTATTCTGGACATTTTTAAATTTTTAGAGAGAGAGAGAGAGGGAAGCATGGGGAGGGGCATAAGGAAGAGGGAGAAGAGAGAAGGAATCTTAAGCAGGCTCCATGCACAGTGCAGAGCCCAACAGGAGGGTTTGATCTTACAAGATCATGACCTGAGCAAAAACCAAGCGTTGGCCACCCAACTGACTGAGTCATCCAGGCACCCCTCACCTAGCACAGTTTTTAAGCTTCATCTGTGTTATAGTATGTAACAGTACTTCATTCATTTCTATTGTCCAACAATATTCCATTCTGTGGGTATGCTGTATTTGATTTATTCATTCATAGGACTTTGTATCATGAAAACGTTCAAACATGTATGAAAGGAGAGATGATATTATAATGCATAATCATAGACCTATCACCCAGCTTCCACAATTATCAACTCATGGCTAATTTTATTTATACCCACCACCATTTTCTCTTCCCCTGTGTCATTTTAACATAATTTCTTCTATAACTGGTTTGATATAGATTTATACACATATGCATATATATAAATCATTTTTAAAAACACAAAATCATCATTGCACCCTAAATCTTCATTCTTTAACATTACCAAATACCAGCAAGTGCTAAATTTTCTCTATTTGTATTTCTTTGCATTTGATTTATTTAAATCAGGATCCAAAATAGATTTGTCAAATTCCTTGACTGTGTTTCTCACCTAAATTTTTTCCTCTTTTTTTCTTCTTCTTAGAATCTATCTATCTGTTGAAGAAACCAGGGTATTTGCCCTACAGAGTAACCATACTCTGAATTTTGAGGATTGCATCCCTGTGATGTTAGCATGTTCCTATTTCCCCTGTATTTCCATAAACTGGTAGTTGAGGTAGAGCCTTTATCAAATTCAGGTAGGATACTTTGACAAGAATTCTTAAAAAAAAAAAAAAAAAAAGCTGTGTGTATTTCTATGAGGAGGTACATAAGTTAAATTAACTTAGTTAAATTTATTAAAGTTTGTGTTTCCTTTTTTTTTTTTTAATTTTAGTTTGATGCTAAAATTGACAAAGGGTTCAGGTGTTTCCAGCCCTACCCGTTAATTATAAAATTCCAAAACATGTGAGAAATACATACTTATTATTGAATATCCCTGAGATTTTGTGGCTATTTGTTACAATAACTGAGAATATACCTGACTCTTGTGAAATGGTACACACCATGGTAACTAAATAGTTGATTAGGGAATGTTTTCCTTGGTAAAAGTATTCAAGCTAATAAATAAAAAAAAATGAATGTTAAATACTTACCATTTTGTAATCCCAAATGAAATAATGTATCAAGGTATTAGTCAACAATGGCTACTAAAACACTACGTGAAAAGCTAATAGGCTGGGGGATCTTTTGATTTTGACTGGCTGTGGGCAGCCTTTCTCTATAGGTGGTATGTTCCATGTGTATTTCTTCTTTGGGCCAGCAAGCTAGTTGGAACATGTTTTACTCATAGCCATGGCAAAAGTGCAAAAGGCTAAGATATAAATGTGGGGTCTATTAAGACTTCTGTTCAAAACTAGCACTTTGTAGCTACCCATCTCCCCCAAATTCATTTATCACATTGCTGAAGATAAACTCAGAGGAAGAGAAAGTATATTCTCTGCTTTTAATTGGTAGGAATTGCAAAGTTGCATGGAGAATGGGTGAAGAATTGTGCCCAATAATTCAGTCTACCACAGCAATATAAAAGTTTTCTTTCCCTTATTTGCTAGTTTCCAAAGTAATGAATTGATTCACTAGGATCTTCCAGAAGTGATCAGTATTTTTTTAGTATTGTTGCCAACTCATGGATTTAATCCTATTTGTATATCCAATTCATTTTAGTCACTGTTATTTTTGTTATTCAAGTTGTCCCTTTTTAACTTGGTCTTTGGATTCTTTTGACCAAACTTCAGAAGTCTTTGTTAGCTTCCTTGCCTTTTGGTATGAAAATATATGCTAGGCTCATCATAAACATTTTCTGTTAAAGATCTGAAATCAAGGAACCATATTTTCTTTTAATGGAAATGGTTATATTGATAATATAATGCAAGTTCTACATGTGTTCATTGCTAATGGTTTTGTTACTGTTGCTAGACATTTTATTTTATTTTAAAGATTTTATCTATCTATTTATTTACTTTAAAGAGAGAGAGTGCTTGAGTGAGTGCAAGCTTGGGGGGTGAGGGGGAGGGAGTCTCAAGTAGACTCTGCCTGTGCTGAGCAAGAAGCTGATGCAGGGCTCCGTTCCACATTCCTGAGATCATGGCCTAGGCAGAAACTGAGTCAGATGCTTAACTGACTGAGTCACCCAGGCGTCCCTGTCTCTAAACCTTTTAAATAGACAGAAGTAGAAAATACTTATTTATTTATTTATTTATTTATTTATTTATTTATTTTTAAGATTTTATTTATTAGAAGAAAGAGAGCATAAGTACAAGTGGGGGGAGGGGCAGAGAGAGAGAGAGAGAGAAGAAAATTCCCTGCTGAGCAGGGAACCAAATGGGGGGCTGGATCTCAGGACTCTGGGATCATGACCTGAGGCAGATGCTTAACCAACTGAGCCACCCAGGTGCCCCTAGAAAATACTTTTTTTTTTAAAAAAAATGTATTTATATGAGTATTTCTAATTCGAACTTAAAATTACAGGTTTTCATTTAACGTTTTTGATATTATGTATATATAGGCATGTTCATCAATATTCTTCTATTATTTCTGGATTTTGAGTGATAATAAAAATGTTTTGATGGAAGAAAGAAGCATTAAAGTGAAAAGGTGACCAAAAGATAGAGGTGGGTAGTTTAGTCAGTTAAATGCCTTTGGCTCTGGTCATGATCTTAGGGTCCTGGGATTGGGCCCCACATTGGGCTCCCTGCTTAATGGGGGTCTACTTCTCCCTCTTCCCCCCACATTAAATAAATGAATAAATATAAAATCTTAAAAAAAAAAAAAGATAGAGGTGTATATGTGGGACTAGGAAGGAGAACCAAGATTTACTGAAGTCAAATTCTGCTACTTCACAGTTTAACTAATTGCTGATACTCTTGATTCCAGGATATGAGGATTTAAAGGGATATGTGGCCTGGGAATCAGGAACTTTTAAAAGCTCCTATATCATTCCAATATTTAACCCAAAGTTAAGAACTACTAGCTTACACCTCATCTTGAAGCATGGTGAAATTAAGAAGTAGTAACCTAACTCAATCATAGAGAACTAGGTGTCCATCCTTACAGATTAGACCCTTCACACATTTGACACTAAACTTTTGTAGTTGATCTGAATTACATCTGCAGGATGATAGTGAGGCAGCATGTAAAGTGATATACTCATTGGCTTTGGAGTCAGAGACCTGGACTGGGATTCTGCAATTTACTGGGTATATTAATTTCCTACTGCTGCTGTAGAAAATCACCAAAAACTTTGTGGCCTAAAACAACATGGAATTATTATCTTACAGTTCCAGAGGTCAGAAGTTCAAAACTGGTCTCAGAGGGCTCAAGTCAGAGTGTCAGTGGTGCTGTGATCCTTCATGGAGGCTATAGGGGAGAATATGTTTTCTTACCCTTTTCCAACTGCTAGAGGCTGTCAGCATTTCTTGACATATGGCTTTCTTCCATCTTCAAAGGCAGCAATAGCCATTCAAGTCTTTGTCACATTGAATCATTCTGACCATGATTCTTCTGCCTCCCTCAACTCCATTTAAAGACTCTTATGATTACATGTGATTACATGGGAAGCCAGAGTTGCCCTCTGGGTAATCCACGATACTCTTTTTATTACAATGTCAGCTGATTCACAACCTTAATTCCATTCTCTATCTTAATTCTCCTTTTCCATGTATCATAGCATATTCCCAGGTTCCAGGAAGTAGGAAGTAGACATTTTGAGGGGGAGGCCATTATTTTGCCTACCACACTAGCTATTCCAGGTTTGGATTTTTTTTTCATTCTGAAATTCATTGTCTTTTGTAAAATGAGCAGCTGAGGTTATGTCATATCTTCCTGAATTAATGCATCCCAGTGATTCTCAAGAGTAGGAGAGAAGTGGTGATCAGAACATCTGGAAAGATTTCTTGTTGGTAAAGTGTTTCCCAGGTGATATCAATATAACACTTCTTCACTATATGCTTAGTCATCTTGAAGAATTGTTCTGAAGATTAAGAGAGATAATTCATGAAAACACCTGGACATGATAAGAGCCCAGTTATCTATGAGTTTCTTTCTCTTTCTTTTTTTTTTGCTTTCTTTGATCCATTCTATTTATAGAGAGAGACTGATACTCAAATATCAGTGAAGAGTTCCATGGATACCATGAATCAAATAATTAAGTTTTTGTCTTAGTCCTGGTTCCAGCTAGATATTTTTATTCCCTACTGAGGCTGTTCACACACCCAGATTACTCTTCTAATTTCTTTGTCAAAGGCCTGTGGATATAACCCTGGGACTCTAGGACTCTGTCTTCTATGGATCCACCTTACAGATGCTACCTTCTCCCTCTGTGTAAGATATTGAGATACCTGCCTCATCTTCAAAAGTTGATGGTGACTAGCATTTGAATCTATGCATTGGGCAGCTCTAACTCTCAAGCCAGAACCTTGTCTTTTGATGTACACCTCCTCAGCTCTGTATTCCCAGTTCTCCCCTAATGCCCTGCCATACAGCATATCTGCCACCAAGTTCCTGCCCTGAGGCCAGAGGCAAACCATCACATCTCTCTAAAAACTTACAAGATGGGCGCCTGGGTGCCTCAGTTGGTTAAGCAACTGCCTTTGGCTCAGGTCATGATCCTAGAGTCCCAGGATCGAGTCCCAGATCAGGCTCCCAGCTCAGTGGGGAGTCTGCTCCTCCCTCTGACTCTCCCCCCTCTCGTGCGCTCTCTCTCATTCTCTCTCTCTCAAATAAATAAATAAATAAAATCTTTAATAAATAAATAAATAAATAAAATAAAAACTTACAAGATGTGATAGTCTCAAACACTTTGAACATGGTGAATATAGCAAAACCTAGCTGCATTTATTAGGGACCATAGCTTCACGGTTTTTGTTTTTGTTTTGTTTTGTTTTGCTACAAAATGTATTACCTTCTTTATGTTTTCCTCATTTCATGTTACTTCTTGATATGTTTGTCCTGATTTTCATTTAGCAAATCATATAAATCCCAGTCTCTAGAATTTATATACTTTTTTAAAAGATATTTATTTATTTATTTATTTATTTATTTATTTATTTGACAGAGAGAGAGAGAGATCCCAAGTAGGCAGAGAGGCAGGCAGAGAGAGAGGGGGAAGCAGGCTCCCCGCTGAGCAGAAAGCCGGATGTGAGTCTTGATCCCAGGACCCTGAGCCGAAGGTAGAGGCTTTAACCCACTGAGCCACCCAGGCGCCCCTAGAATTTATATACTTAATCATATTTCATTCAGTCTTGCTCTACCATTGTTAAAAAGGAGACAGGAGAAAGAAGAGTAAAGATGGCCCATCTTTAAGGTTGCCTTCGGACCTGAGCTCTACAGGAGAGGGCAAAAGCAAGAACTTAAATGATGTCCATGCATTCATAGTTGAATAAATTCAAAGAATATTTACTGAGAATCTACCATGTACTTTGCAACATGTTATTCCTACAGTTAAAAGAAAAAAAAATGATAGTCTTTCCCAAGAGCTTACATGTTCTTGATAAAAGTTATCTAATGGTTATAAATACATGTAAACATTTCAAGGATGGCAAATGCCATCAGAGATGTTCCACTGCATTATGAAAGTGTAATGGTAGGAACATACCTTATGGTAGAGACAGGAGTCATGGAAGTTGTAAGGAAAAGAAGTAAATAGTCCAAGATACCATTTACCTTCAGGTAGTGATAACTGCTATGAACAGTTAAGCATAATAAGGGAATAGATAGTGGTGGGGCGAAAGGAACTTTAGTTACTATGGCCAGGGAAATCCTCTTGGAGGAGATACTTGAACAAAGATATGAGTATCAATCATGAAGAGTGAGCACCATAAAGATATGAAGGAAAAGTGTTCCTGGCAAGGTAACAGCAACTGAAAGACTTGGGTGAAAGAGAAATGGCTTTGAGGTGAGAAGGAGCTAAGAATCTTTAAGAAAGGATAGATCTATGATAATGTCACAAAACCAATGAAAGCCACAGCATTTATAGTCAAGTTAGGAGATAATAATTTGTGTTAAAGAAAAGCAGTGGGCTTAGGGAAAAGTTGGAATGAACTACCCTTTTATCCCAGGATCTAATATGTGAATCACATTGCATTTAATTACCATCGCCTTATTCTTTTTTAATATGTACCAATTCCTCACTGTTTGTCTTTCATATCCTCAACATTTTTAAAGAGCTGGGCCAGTTATTTTATGGAAGGACCCTCAATTTGAGTTTTTCTGATGATTATTCAGGGTTAGATTAGATTCAGGTTATTTATTATTAAAAGGAGTACCAAAAAAGTGATGCTGTGTCCCTCTCAGTGCATCATACTAGTAAGCATGTGTAGTTTGCCCCATGCTGGTGTTACACTTGGTTAAAGTGATGTATACCAAGTTTCTCTACTATAAAAGTACCATTTTTTTTTCTCTTTGTTGATGCTAAGCAACTCAGTGGAGGCTCTTTGAAACTAACTTAATGTTCAACAAAAGTTCTCTCACTTTTATTATCATTCATTGATGACTCTTCCTGAGTCAGTTATCACTATGCTGATTGACTAATAGTGATTTTCTAACATGATGTTTTCTCCTACATGTATTTGTTGGCGTTCTACTTGAAAGAGTAGCCTTTTCTTTTCCATTGTGTATTTATTTAATTATATCACCATGAATTATTTTTATAATAATTTTTTATTATGATGCCCAAAATAGTAGACATAATTCTTTCTTTTAAAAGATTTCATTAATCCATTTGAGAGATAGAGTGAGTGAGCGAGAGAGAGAGCACATGAGCAGGGGCAGAGGGGGAAGCAGGCTCCCTTGCTGAGCAAGGAGCCCAACCCAGGTCTCGATCCCAGGACCGTGGGATCATGACCTAAGCCCAAGGCAGATGTTTAACTGACTGAGCCACCCAGGCACCCCTTAACATAGTAGGCATAATTCTAAGATGACCCCAAAATTATCCCAAATCATGTATAATGTCCTTTTCTTGAATGTGGAGACTCTATGATAGAATATCATTTTCATGATTAGGTTATATTATATGCCAGAATTCGCTAAGAAAAGATTATCCTCAGTAGACCTAACCTTAAAAGGAACAGGGTAAGAAACATTCAAAATATGGGAGGAATTTGATGTGAGAAACTCTCCTTTGTTGGCATTCAGCATGAAGAAGGCTACATTAACAGGGAATGTGGGTACCTCCAGGAGCTGAAAGCAATCTCCCTCCAATAGCTGGCAATGAGATGAGACCTCAGTACTGCAGTTCAAGGAGCTGGATTTGGCCAACAACCTGAATGATTATGGAACTGGGTTCTTACATAGATCCTAAAGATATGAAAACAGATTGACCAACGCCTGAATGTGGGATCCTGAGCTGAAGACCCAATCAATCCTGGACTTATGCCTTAAAAAACTAAGAGTATTGTTATAAGTTTGTAAATCTGTGGCAATAGAAATAGAAAACTAATGTACTAAAATTGTCCCATATTTGGCCAGTGGGAGCGCTTTCAAGCAAATTATTGTATCCTTTAGATATACACTGTTATTCTTTTTTTTTTAATTTAATTTTATTTTTTCAGTGTTCCAAGATTCATTGTTTATGCACCAACCCAGTGCTCCATGCAATACGTGCCCTCCTCAATAACCACCACCAGGCTCACCCATCCCCTCACCCCCCTCCCTTCCAAAACCCTCAGTTTGTTTCTCAGAGTCCACAGTCTCTCATAGTTCATCTCCTACTCCGATTTCCCCCAATTCACTTTTCCTTTCCTTCTCTTAATGTCCTCCATGTTATTCCTTACACTCCACAAGTAAGTGAAACCATATGATAATCGACTTTCTCTGCTTGACTTATTTCACTCAGCATAATCTCCTCCAGTCCCGTCCATGTTGATACAAACGTTGGGTATTCATCCTTTCTGATATTCCATTGTATATATGGACCATATCTTCTTTATCCATTCATCTGTTGAAGGGCATCTTGGCTCATACAGTAAGAATAACAGTGTATATATATGTACTTCCTTATTTTAAGATACAAACACGCACAAGACACACATACACACAGAGCATTAAAGCAATATTTAATTTATTCCTTAAACTTTTTATAAATAAGTATTATGCTATTATTATTTTATCTGACCTCTTTTGTATTTCCAACAGGACATTTTTTCAATTCATCCAAGTTGCTGGACATAAATGTAGCTCATTTTTTTCACTGCTCTGTATCATCCATTTGTAAAATTATGCTGTAACTTCTTTTATATTGATGAATATTTAAGTCATTTCCTTTTTTATTTTGTTACAAATATTGGGGCACATATTTTTTTCTGATCCTCCTATAACGTATTGCCTGTTAGGCATTTGTCTAGCACTACAATTGCTGGAACAAAAGATGTGTGCAGCATGATGCCCAGATGTATACCAGAGTGCTTTGACTGCTGTGCCACATCTTTGCCATTACTTAGTGCTAGCAAGCTTTTTCATCTTTATAAATCATGTGGGTGTAAAATGATACCTCCTTCTGGTTTAATTTACCTGTCTCTGGGGTCTAAAGGGGTCAAGTATATGTTAATAAATTGTCCATTTGTATTTCCTATTTTGTGGACATCCTTTTAAGTCTCTTGCCTGGTTTCTATTGTCTTATCTCTCTGTGATGATTTATGTTATTTATATGTTCTAAATTCAGTTGCTTTGTCTCTTATATGTGTTACAAATCTCTTTTTCTACTTTGTATCTTCTGTTCATTTTTTTAAATTAACGTGGTGTCTGTTATGGACTGAATTATGTCTAACCAAAATTTATATGTTGATTCCCTAGTTCCCATTGTGACTGTATTTTCAGATAGGGCCATTGAACAGGTAATTATGGTTAGATGAGGTGATAAGAGTGGGGCCCTAATCTGATAGGATTGGTGTCCATATAGGAAAAGGAAGAGACACGAGAATTAGCTCTCTCCCTGCACACACAGACAGAAATAAGACCACATAAGAATGTAACAAGAAGGTTCTATCTTCAAGTGAAGGAGAGATGTCTCACCAGAAACTGGCTGGTACCCGTGGCTTCCGGAACTGTGAGAAAATAAATGTATGTTGTTTAAGCACCCAGTCTGTGGTATCTTGTATGGCAGCCCAAGCAACTAATACAGTGTCTCTCAATGAATGAACATTTTTCAATTTAGTTTAGTCAAATTCATCAGTAACTTCCTTTATATTAATATTCTTTGGTTTTGTCTTTACTATAATTTCCCACACCTTATCTCATGGAGATTCTGTTTTATATCTTCTTCTGAATAATTTAAATTTCACCTTTTATGTTTAAGGATTAATTCTACCTAGAGTTTCATTTTGTAAAACATATGATAAAGAGATTGCATTAGATAATATTATATAAAATATATAATCATATATGTTATTTATAATGCATATTGTATTTATTTTACATATAATTTATTATACACATATACGTTTTAATATGAACAACTGTTCCAGCTTGTTGTAGTCAGCTCAGACTTCTATAATAATATACCATAGACTGGGTGTTTAAACAACAGACATTTATCCCACATAGTTTGAGAGGCTAGGAAGTCCAAGATCAAGGTGCCCGCAGATTTGGTGCCTGGTGAGAGCCTTTTCCTGTTTGCAGATAGCCACTCTCTCACTATATCCCCACATGGTGAAGAGAGAGAGAGAGAGAGAGAGAGAGCTCTGTCATCTGTTTCTTCCTGTAAGGAAACTAACACCATCATGGGGGCCCAGTCTCATGACCTAGTCTAAACCTAATTACCTTCCAGAGACCCCCTCTCATCCATTATCACCACATTTGGGTTAGGGCTTCAATATACTAATTTGGGAGGGGAGACAAATATTCAGTCTACAACACAGTCCTGCTTATTCAATAATTTATTCTCTAATCCAATGCTACACTGCCCTAGTTAGTTCAGTTGTGTACTATGTCTTAATATCTAGAAAATATTATTGTCTCAACTTGTTCTTTAGAAAAGTCTTGCTATTTTTCTCATTTGCTTTTCCATAAATTTTGGAATCAGCTTGTCAATTCCACTAAAATTCTATTAGAGTTTTGATTATAATTATATTGATGCACAGATATAAAGAGAATGGTCACATTTTTATAGTAACTATCAGTAAACATTATATGTCTCTCTTTTCATCTTAGCCTTCTTTTATAATTTTCTCTTGAAGTCTAGAGTGTCTTTTGTTTTATTTATTCTCAGACACCTTATTTTTTGGATGCTATTGTAAAGGAATATATTTTCTTTAATTATATTTTCTGAATTATGCTGGTAAATAGAAATGCCATTGATTGTGTATATTGATCTTACAGCTCACAGCCACATTGCTGAACTCTCTTATTATTACTAATAAGTTTTCTGTAAATGCTTCTTGGCTTTCTATGTAAATAATCATAACATCTGAAAATAATTTGTTTTGTTTGTATCTTTCTGATTCTTCTGCCTTTAATTTCTCTTTTCTCATCTTACTTTGCTGGCCTAGGATATCTAGTATGATGTTGTCTACAAATGATGATAATGGGATTCATTGCTTTCTTCTTGATTTAAAAAAATATGCTTTAAAATATTTGTTCATGTGGAAGAATATTGTCCCTGGTTTTTGTCACCCTTGTTATTTTTCTTTATCAGGTTAAGGAAGTTTTTATATCAGGTTAAGGAAGTTTCTTATTTATAATAAGAAACATACATTTGATTTTTATATCTTTCCTGACACAGAACTCCTAAAACTCTTAGAATTTCCTATGATGAGAACAATACAGGTGTCTTTTAAAGGTTATGTTAATTAAATGACTTTTAGATAACACCTAAGGATGGAGGTTGGAGGCCAGGAGAACCAATCATGTGATTAAAGGGTTGGACTTCTGGAGAGAAGCACTAGAAATCAAGTTCAATTACCAGTGATCAATGAATTAATCAACCATGCCTATGTAATGAAGATGGGGTTTAGAGGACTTCCAGGTTGGGGAACATGGAGAGATTTGAGAACAGTGCAGGCTTGAAGAGAGAATGGAAGCTCCATGCCCTTTCCCCATATCTTGCCCTATGCATCTCTTCCATCTAGCTATTCCTGAATTACATGCTTTTATAATAAATTCGTAATCTAGTAAGTAAAATGTTCCTCTGAGTTGTGTGAGTTGCTTTAGCAAATTCATCGAACACAAGGAAGGAGAAATGGGAACCCTCATTCTATAGCTGGTAAGTCAAAAGCACAGGACTACAGATATATTGGGGCATTTGGAATTATCTACTCCTTAAATATTAGTAAGTTATAGCAGATGGTATCAATACCACACCCTTAGGACTTACCAGTCCCAGACACAATGATAGCTTTTTTTTTTTGCTTTTATTTTATTTTATTTTTTAATTGAAGTATAGTTGATATATAATATTATATTAGTTTCAAGTGTACAACCTAATGATTGGGCAGTTCTGTACATTACATGGTGCACACCATGATATATGTAGTTATCGTCCATCACCATACAAAATTATTGGAATATTATTGACTGTATTCCCTATGCTCTACCTTTTATGCATGTAACTTATTTATTTTATAACTGGAAATTTGTACCTCTTAATCCCTTTCACCTATTTCACCCATCCCCCCACTCCTCTCCATAGATCAGTTTTTTACTGCAAGCACTAGTAACTTTGCCTGAGGAGTTTCTCTGCCTACTGGAAGCAAGGAGGTATACTTTTTTTTTTTTTTTAAGTAGGCTTCACACCCAGCGTGGCGCCCAATGCCAGGCTCGAACTCATGATCCCGAGATCAAAATCTGATGTGAGATCAAGAGTCAAACATTTAATGGACTGAGCCACCCAGGGTCCCCTTGGAGGGTACCCCTTGGAGATACACTTCTAAGACAAGGCAGCAACGCTGAAGAGTAACTGCCCTTGGGGGAAGCCCTCAACCAATAATAGACAGGTGTTAGTTTATATATACCCCAGTTTCCTTTTTACTGGAGGGAAAATTTGAAGGCATTGACTATCATTCAGAGGTTTCTTCCAGGATCAGACTCAGTTGCCCACATGCAAACCATTCACCAATTTGATTCCTTCTCCTTTCTGCCTTCCTTTCTCACTCCCTTCCATGATTCTTGAGATCATTTCCCAAAGACACTGTTTCACTCAAACCCTTGTCTCAAGGTCAGCTTCTGGATAATCCTAGCTAAGACAAAATACTTAAAAATGTATTTTGTATGGAGCACCAGGGTGACTCACTTGGTTAAGCGTTCTCTTGATTTCAGCTCAGTTCATGATCTCAGGATCATGAGATTGAGTCCCGCATAGGACTCCACACTCAGTGGAGAGTCTGCTTGAGGATTCTCTCTCTCCCTCTCCCTTTTGCCTCCCCCTGCTTGCATGTGCACTTTCTGTGTCTCTAAAATAAATAAATCTTTTTAAAAAATGTAAAATATCTAGATATGTTTCTCTTTGCAAGGATTCTTAACCATTTCAAAATGTTAACAGTTTCAATAATATTTATTTAAAGTAGGGTCAGATGGTCATTTATATTTTTTGACTTTTTTCAAATTCATGTAAGTTTTCAAATGGATTGGAATAAAGGTGCTCTCAGTGTTCTTCTATTCACTTTTTTTTGTTTGTTTTTTTTTTGGCCAGAGCAGGGGTGGGTGGGCTACACCCAAAAGAACTTATTTTTTTGGTTTTTGGTTTTGTGTGTATTATTTATTTTTTTGTTTAATTTGAATATAGTTGACATACATTGCTCTATTAGTTTTAGGTATACAGCACTCCTATTCACTTTTTAATCTCTGCTACAATTCTTATGGCTCTTCTGTCAAACTGCACTCATTTTTGCTTTTACCTTATTTTCTTCATCACTATTACCAGAGGTCTCATTAATGAATTCATTGTTAGCTTTGTGAATTCTCTCATTTGTGTCTTTATCTTACGTTAGTAATTTCTGCTTTCTTTTTGAAAACATTTCTTTTTTAAATTTCATTTGGATCTATTTTGTAGTTTTTTCTCTACTATATATAGTGTATTATTGATGGTCAGCCCTCTATCTTTTGTAATTCAAGCATTTAAGACTTTTTCTTTTCCCCCTATAATTACTAGTTATCTGTCTTACAAGTTTTGGTATGCAGGGTTTTTTATTATTTTTTTTCTAAGTAATTTAAATACCCACTGTGCTTTCTACTTGGAAATATTATTTAAAAGCTTGTTTTAATATTTTTATATAATGTTATATCATCTTCTGGAAAGAAATCTGTGTTCTCCACTTGTCAAGTTCAGTGTGGTTTGCATGTCTATTCAGTCAAGTTTTGAACAGTGTTGTTCATATATACTATATTCTTATCACTTATTTTTCCTGCTTGTTCTGATTGCTGACATGTTAACTTTTAAAATTTGGTGATATTTTGTTCATATTTCTTCACAGTTTCATAATTTTTATTTCATATATATTTAAAGCTACAGAATTAGATGCATACAAATTTAGAACTATTATATTAACCTGGCAAACTGAAATCTTTATGTAGTAGCACACTTTATAACTTTATATTTTTATGATATTGTTGTTGCCAAATCAGCTGCCTTTTGGCTAGTATTTCCCTGATAAATCTTTTTTAATCTTTGTCTTCTTTTCTCAGTGTTATATCCTAAATAAGTCTCTCGTAAAGAGTGTATACTTGTGTTTTCCATATAATCAAGTAATCTTTGACTTCAACCTGAGTGCTTAGTCCATTTCTATTTATTGTAATAAGTGATATATTTGGATTTATTTTCTTTGGAATACTTTCAACTTTCTATGTTTCATTTTCCTGTTTTCTTGACATTTTTTATTGACTTATTTTTCCTTGAATGGTTTTTACACTCTATTTCTGCTTACTCTAGGAAAAAAAATAATGTGTATTTAAGGTAACAAAGACAAAATTTAATACATTAAAATAAAATCACTGGTCACTATGAAGTAGCAGAACAGTTGCTGATTGCTTCAGTGGTGACTCACATGTATAGCTTACATGTATGCTATTTTATTTTAGTATTCTGAGGATTTTTACTATGAAATATAACACTCAAGAATACTTCTACAATAATTATAATACATACAATATTAAAAATACAAAATATTACAAAAATAAAAAAAAAATTACAAAAATAAAAAGCCAATCCTCATTAAAAGGAATAAAAAACAAACACTTTTAAAAGAAGATGTAGAAGTATCTTAGGCCAATGAAAAAGTGCTTAACATTATTTTAGTCATCAGAATTTAACCACAAGACACATTTACACACTTATCAGAATAGCTAAAAATATTTAAATGACTAAAATACCAAATATTGGTGAGGATGTAGAGCAACTAGAACTCATAAACACTGTTGAGAATATTCTGGCAGTTTATCATAAAACTAAGTGCATCTTTCTAACTCTCTAGCTTAGTAATTTACCCTTACGTATTAACACAAAATAAATGGAAACAAATGCTCACAAAAATTTTTGTATAAAAATATTCATAACTTTACTCACAATAAAACACTGAAAATAGCCCAGATGTCCATCAATAGAAGAATGAGTAAACAAAAAGTGATATAATCGTTTAATGAAATATTAAAGGTAACATTTATTCCTCCAACAGACAGGAACACACTACTAATACATACACACTAATTTCAAAAACATACTGAGTGTTAGAAACCTAACAGAAAATAATACATACTATGTGTCTCTATGTATGTGAAATGCCAGAGCAGTGTAAGTTACCAGTGATGGAATAGTCAGGATAATAATTACCTCTGAAAGATAGGGACAGGCTTTCACTGGGAAGGGATATAAGGGAACTTTCTCAGATTGCAATGTTTTATATTTTGATAGGGGTTTATGTTACATGGATGTATGCTTTTGTCAAAACTCAGTGAAAGTTCATTTAAGATTTGTGCTTTTCTTTGTATGTGAAGAACAATAACAACACAAAAAAATGACATGCAAGAGTTGAACTCTGGTTGATTGCGTATGCGCTGGATTATCAGGGAAAGAGGGCTTATGCCTGAACCTTGGTTTGAGTCTCATCAAAGAAATGGGATGAATGAATAGATGCATGATGGAGTGTAGTGATGTAGTCTGAGTGATGGACATACACATGTGTAATTCTTTCATCTTTGTGTTTCAAACCTGTCATAGGGTGCAGGGAGAGAATAGAAGGAGAAATATCGGAATTAGTCTCCTAACTGCTCTTTTTACTTCTTCTCTTGCTCTTTTTTTTTTTTTTTTTAACATACTGGCCTTCCATAACAGATGCCATATTTTCTTTGCCTCAGCTAAATTTTTTAAAGCCATAAATAGAAAACCCACTCAGATAATTAAAAAAAAAAAAAAATCTGTCATTGTATCTGAATCTGGAGAGAATATTTGTATAGTCATTAGGAGTGCCCCTCTGATGTCAGAGAGCTGGGGCTCCAACCTTGGACTTACCCCCTTTGTAATGATATGATCAGACCCCTTTGTGTTTCAGTCTGTTCACAGGAAAAAAAAAATTGTGGGATTAAAGCATGATACATATAACAAGGTGGGGTTTTTTTATTTTGATTTTTGTTTGTTTTTGTTTCAAAATAGAATCACATCAGATCATCCCCATAAAGCACTTAACATTGTGATTGGCACATTTACTAAATGGTCAGTAATTGATTGCCTTTACCTTTGTTACTTATTTCAGAACTCCTGGTAAAACTTGCCTATAAAGTCTAAATTTTATTCTTCAAAATAGACTGTTGAACTATATATTATAAAGAGACAAAGAGAATTATGTTTGGAATCCTCCAAAATATAAACAGAGGTGAGTTTTAGAAAAAGATATAACCAGTTGCAAACTTCCTCCTTGCTTGGTTCCTACAGCTCCCTCCTGCCTCCCCAGCCACTACCAAGTATATCTCATCACCAGGCTCATATATGTGACAATGATGAAAGGGTCTATGCTGGGAACAATATAGTGGGTAATAAATCAAGGCTGGGGGGGGAGTGGCTACCAAGCAGAATGGGAGGAGGGGGGTTGGCATTGTGAATAATCAATGCAACAGACTCTCTAAGAACATGGCAAAACATCTTACTTAACATGCTTAATAAAGCTGGAGAGGGGAAAAAAGTGATAATATGGAAACAGGTTGTCAGATTGCTGGAGAGCCCTGTGCCCACACAGACAGAGCAGGCTGTGGGAGAGGAAGAGAGCTGCCTCCTCTGTGCTGGAGCCAGCTCTGACCACCCACCCCTACACTGCTCAGTGTCTGGAGTGGTATATATGCTTCCTCCTAGTTCTGTGCCAGCAGTTTCAGGAACAAAGAGGGAAAAATAACCTATTCTAAAGGCTTCTAATTGTGGTTAAATCCAGGAACATGTAGCAATACTGTTACAGAGCAAAAAGACCCCTCTCTTTTTGGGGCAACAAAATTGAAAGAATATTAAAGGTACCTAGATGCTTAAAATGAGGTATGGCTGGCACTTGTTCCAGAATGATAGTGCAAGAAAGAATTCCTGGAATACTCTAGTCCCAGACCGCTTTTTTATATGAGGGAGGAAATCAAAGCTCAGGGAGAATCAGGTCACAAGGTCACACAAATAGTTGGTGTCAGAGTAGAAAGTAGGGTCTAGATATACAATTTAATACATTAAATTCTACAGTATGCCTTGTACTCAAGAGATACTTCACACATAGTGATCACTTTTTCTTTCCTTCAATCTTGACCTCTTTTCAGCATCCAGAGCTTAAAGAGAGAAGAAAAAAATGAGCACTGTAGCAGGAGTCTAAAGATATTGATTAGAAAGCTGCTTCTTTTACAGACTGGTATGATCTGGGACAAATCTCTGAATTTGGGTCTCAGTATCCTCATTTTTAAGTTGAGAAGTTAGTTTTATAGGATTACAAGTCCTTTCTGGTCTAACATGCTTAATTTGAAGCATTCTCATTTTCAAATCGAATATGACCTGTCTGCGTAATGAAAGAGGGGGAAAACACACACACACACAAACACACAAAAAGTACTATGAAGTACTATGATATTATAATAGTGTCTTTTCCCTTGGTAGCTTTGGAATAAGTGTTTTATTGTTAAATTCAGTTGTACCATCTTAGCAAGGCAAACAGAAATGTAATGTTTGCTAATTGAACTATAAAAATAATAATTACCTTTGATGTAGAACACAAAGTCACTCAGCAGTGAGCTCTGATTGTATAAATGGAAGCAGTTATCATCAGAGCCCAAACCAGATTAGAAGGGAGCTATTCCAATTACATCTGAGTGGTGTGGAATGTGTATAGGCATGACGTGCCTTCTTTATGTGCAACGATATTCCCCTCAGATGCTGCAGGAGAATGAGAGGCACATGGCTACTTATGGCTCTGAGTGACCTGTGTCTGGGCAGAAAGCTAGAATTTCTTTAACATCCTAGCTTGGGGAGCGGAGTGGTGGGTGGGATAAAATGAGAAGCTATCCAGGAGACACTCTTACTCCATTCACCGGGGCCACCTGCAGTACTTGATTTAGTGGTCCCTAGGAGCTTTTCCGCCTATGAATTTATATCAGCTACCCTGGTTGGGGACATGAAATCTACCTTCGGAAATTCAGGATGCTGAGAATGGGCTACAAACAGTTCCCACAACCTGGCTCAGTCGGCTCTGGGTGGAGGCAGCCAAGTGACAATGAGGCCCATCTCAGACACGAGCCAGCAGTCACTTGAGGAGAATGGGCATTGCCTCAGTGCATGTGGTGCCAGCAGAGCAGGTGGGGCATCAGGCACCATGCCCTTTCCCAACCCTGAGCACAGTCAAGAAATTCAGAGTGAGGGCCACAGTGGTAGACTGAGCCATTGAACAATAGGCCACCTGTGCCCTGGAGAAATAATCCCCGAGACTTCTCTGTCTTGTCTCCTTTCCCCTTCCGCATGTTTATTATCCCTGTTTCCTACCTATACTGAGCTCCTCCTGGTCATCATCTAAACGGTTTGTTTGTTTGTTTTGTTTGCTTGTTTGTTTTTCTCCTGATTCTCTTGATTCAAGCCTAACCGCAATCAGAATGAAAAATGGTGCTCAGGGGATGATTGCTGATTGAGGAATTGATTGAGGATTTGATTGTTTGACTCATTTGGAACAACTTGTCCAAATCTAGCTTACCACAAATTCTCACAGAAACTTAGGAGAGAAACCATTTTATCTTTTAGCCTATAATATGAAAGAATTTTGTTAGGGCTCCTTGTCAGAATATTTTCAATGAGCGTTTTATTATACAACAAATTTTCTTTGGAGACCTCCTTCCTCCTGCTTATAGCTCTCACTTGGCTTCTAATTTCAGCTCAAGCTGTGCACCCACCAGCAATTTCATTCCTCATCTATCTCTAGCCCCCTCCCCAACCAAATCTTATCCATATTTTTTTCCAGAATGTAAAATATAGAAGCAAGCATCTGTTTGGACAAAATCAGTTTTCACTTGTGAAAAGTGGATGCTTTGTAAAATCACAGGCAACAAGAAAAATGTCAGAGAATGGAACTAAATGTTGGAGGGTAATAAAACCTGTGGTTCCTGCTTGGGCGGGCTGAGGAAGAGGTTTGCTAAAGATTAAATAGACGGAACATAGTGACTTCAGTTGGTCTTTGAGTTCCAACATCCCTCGCTTCGTTTAGACCCTACATTGGCTGAAGCTTGATTTCTCACTGTAAAAATATGACTAAGACACTCCTATCTATACACTGTGCTATGACCAGATATGTGGGACCAACAATGAGAAAAGGGGTTATCTGTTTCCTTGTTTTCACAAAGTGGTGTTCCAAAGGACATTTCCTCTTTAATAAGAAAAGTTGTCCAAACCCTCACTTCCAAGATATCAATTTGGTTAACTCTAATTATGTCTGTAATGCATAGAAAGGATGTTGTATGAATAGTTGGCTCTTTAGTTTCTAGGTCTTTCCATCTTTATCATTTAACTGCATGAATGTCTTCGGCAATGACTTTGTCTTGAAGGATATAGAATTCATCTTTGGCATGAGGTTTGATTATCTTCTCTGTCATCAGTTGAAGGAATGGCAAAGTAAAATGCCCAGCTCATGGCAGTTGAGCTCAACAAATTCTCTTTGGTTACCAACTTTTTATGTGCCAGATACCAGACAAGATAAAAAAGATACCAACTGTAGTCTTACTGGAGAGGCAGGAAATTTCACAATAACTAGCTAAAAAGCCTGATATACAATGGTCATATTGTATATGACAGCCTCTGCAGGTTTCAAGGACTTTCATGAGTCTTTGTGTAGACTGATCCCCACATAGTAAGATTTCAATACATATTGAGCAATTTTTTTTTAATTTGGCCAAGCTGATAATTATTACATATACTCTTTCAATTCACAGAACTAGATTCTGTGTCTTTAGAGAATGGTTTTGTAATGTCTATGGGAGGGGTGCCTGGGTGGCTCAGTCATTAAGCGTCTGCCTTCAGCTCGGGTCATGATCTCAGGGTCCTGGGATCGAGCCCCACATTCGGGCTCCCTGCTCAGTGGGAAGCCTGCTTCTCCCTCTCATACTCCCCTTGCTTGTGTTCCCTCTCTCGCTCTCTCTGTCAAATAAGTAAATAAAATCTTTAAAAAAAAGAAAAAGAAGTGTCTATGGGAGCCTGGGTGGCTCAGTTCGTTAAGTGTCAGACTCTTGATTTCAGTCATGATCTTGGGGTCGTGAGGTTGAGCCCTGTGTCAGGCTCTGCACTCAGCAGGGAGTTTACTTGAGTTTCTCTCCCTCTGCCCCCACCCCAGCTTGTGCACTCATGCTCTCTCTCTCTCTCTCTCAAATAAATAAAATCTTTAAAAAAAGAAGTGTCTTAGAATATTTTCAGCTTTCTTTTTTTTTTTTAATTTTCAGCTTTCTTTTTAGAAAGGTAATTTTATTTATTTATTTTTAAATATTTTATTTATTTATTTGACAGAGAGAGACACAGCAAGAGAGGGGACACAGGCAGAGGGAGTGGGAGAGGGAGAAGCAGGCTTCCCACTGAGCAGGGAGCCCGATGTGGGGCTCGATCCCAGGACCCTGGGATCATGACCTGAGCCGAAGGCAGACGCTTAATGACTGAGCCACCCAGGCGCCCCTAGAAAGGTAATTTTAGAGATAAAGCATGTTATATTCTATCATGCATTCTAATGCCTCCATCAGTCCTAAAGCAGAAATTGAATTATGGAAATTATACAGTGATTTTAAGAGTTTGTATTTTTAGAATTACTAGAGTTATATTTCAGTAAGTTTACCAGTATAAGACAATACTTCTTCCCTACTAACTGCCTTTCTTCAATTCAAGTCACCATAATTCTCTCTACCATGAGCTCTGGTCTGTACCTTGAAAGGACAGAGATATAAACTAAATTCTTTGACCTTAAGGAGTTTACATTTTAACAGTGCTTATAATGTACAGAGTTATGTGATCTACACATGCATAGCAGATAACATTATAGAAACATACCTAATGAAACTTGTAAGTGGCAGATTATGGGATTTATGTATTTATAATTGGCTGTATAAATTAAGAAAGCTTTCCTGAAAAAGGAGTTTGGATTGAGCCCTGAAATTCCAGTAGTAATTAAAGTGAAAGAGTTAAAAGGAATGTGTGACTATCATAAAATCCCAAAACAGGAATGCAAATGAGCATGGTACTATAGGGTCAGAAGGGCAGGTTGGAATTTAAGTATTCTTCGACAAGTTCCTCGTAATTGCACAGAATAAAGACAGAGCTTCCAAGCCAGGAATTCGAATACCTTCAAAATATGAATTTATCCTGCCTTTCCTGTTTCGTTTCTACAGTCTTTGATGACTAAGCCTGTATTGGACTTCCCAATCTCTATGTGGTATATACACTTTCCCCTTCTCTTGGAATGACAGACTAATTTCTACTTTCTATTTCATTTCTATAAAACAATAATAATTTATCTGTATTAGCACTGATATGAAGGGTTCTTATTCTCCTCTGAGCTCAGTTATCATTTGTTGCCTGTATATTAATTTTTATTTTCGCATACATTACAATTGATATTTTAATTTCTTCCTCAAAACCACTCCAAATCAGAATTGTAAACATCTCTAGGCAGGTGGACTTCTTTTTTTTTTTTTAAGATTTTATTTATGTATTTATTTTAGTGAGAGAGAGCATGTGAGCAGGGGAAGGAACAGAGGAGGAAGGAGAAGGAGGGGAAACAAATCTCAAACAGACTGCACGCTGAGCACAGAGCCTGAAGGAAAGCTTGATCTCATGACCCTGAGATCATGACTTGAGTTGAAACCAAGAGTCAGACCTTAACTGACTGAACCACCCAGGCCACCTAGGCAGGTGAACTTCTAAAAGAAGTTCATACCCAAAATTTGACCATATACTCTTACACATTCTAACCATTCAATCAATAGTCATGATAATGAATTTCGTAGCAGACAAAGGGACATATGGAAGGCAAACATCCTTTTCAGCATCTCTGAAATCTTATAAAATTTATCTTCTGACACTGTTTCAAGTCCCACACTGGTTTCTCATCCTGATTCTACCATAATCTCACTATGGGACCTCCACCATTCACTTAAGCTCTTGGGTCTTCAGAGTCTTCATTTGCAAATAGTTAATAAGAGTTACCTTGCTGTGTTTTTCTGAAGGAAGATGTAAATACTGAACCACTGCTTCAGAATTTCTCTCAAATTTCCAAAGCTAACACTATGGGCAAAAGAGTACATTTTCTTTGATGCAAATACAGGCAGACAAGGGAGCTGAGAAAATGGACCTCAGTAAGGGAGGGAGCAGAGACAAGAAGGCAATCTTATCATATGAAACATTTAAGTGGCTGCAATATTGTTCCTCTTGGCAGCTGGGACTTGATGCAACTGAGTAATGCTGAAGGCTACTTAACTTAAAATAATTCATCCTCCAGAGTGGATGTGATCTTCCAGAGCAGATATCATTTTTCAGTTTTTTATGAACTGAATTTGGACATGACCCATCCCCTAGAACTCTAATCCCTTCTCATTATTATAAGGCTTTTGTGATCATATTCTTAGAGACCTAGTGTGAGAATCCCTGCAGCCATGGAAATGGCTGAGTGGCTAGCCCTAGAGATAACTAAGTTCAACCAAGGAAATGAAGTTTGCAGCCCACAAGTTGGAGTCAGAACTTTTTTCCTATGCCTGTGGCTGACTGTGGACACCAGTGTCCCATGCCAAGACAGCATTTAAATACCAGGGGATGAGATACATCACTGCACAGGCATGATGCCTGGCACCCACGCTATCTCCAGATGGCTTGATGTGCATAAATAGCCTTTGGGATCAAACTCAATGTGGTGAAGTCCAAACTCGTGATCTGTCCCTCAGGGCTTCTCTGTAGTACAAGTCCCCTCTGCTGCTTAGAGGCACACCTCACAGTCTGTTAGGGTGCAGTCGAATATCATAAATTATCCTCCTCACCAACAGCACAAACATTTATTGAGGTCCTACCATCTGTAGAACACTAAGCATTTAGAATATAGAGGAGTATGGCATGATCATTGCCCACAACTGCTTCCAGTCCAATACAGGACAAAGGCATAGACAAGAAAATCTAAACATCTATATGAATTTGCATAATAATGACATATAATTGATGAATGGTGAAGGTGAGGTAGAATTTTCAAAGCAGGGACCTACATCTTGAATTCTACAGTGAAGCACCCAAAAGACAAACTTCATAGATGTTAATACCAGAAATTATTTTCTAGGGCAATGCTAAGAAAACTTTCTGTGATGATGAAAATGTTCTGTTCTGCACTGTCCAATATGATAACCATTAGCCACATATGGCTATGAGCACATGTAATGAGCTAGTGTGACTGGGAAACTGAATTTTAAATTTTAGTATTAATTTAATTTTAATAGCCACATAAGGCTAGTGACTTTCCTATTGTACGATGCATTTCTTGAATATCTATCAGTTATCTAGCACATGGAAACGTGGACATAGAGATTTTGAATTTGCTATATTCAAGGAAGGGGTAAATTATTTAGAAGCTGTCCTAATTCCTGGTCCAGGAAGATCTTGACCATGACCTTATATTGGCTCTTACCAGGAAGAAAAGCACCATTTTCCCTACATGGAATAGGCGCAGTTGCTCTCAAATGTTGTCTCTATAAGAAACTGAGGGTCGGTAGACTGCACATTCCATGAGGGCAGGGGCATCATCTCTCTTGTTCACTCCTATATCTACAGCATTTAGAAGAGTACATGGCACCTAATAAGTGAACAGTAAATATATAAATGAATTAGTAAATAGATGAATGGATAAAATATTCTATGTATTATTCTAAATATTTTGACTCAGTGAATGGAGCTAACATTTGTGGTAAACATTCTGTTATCTGGATGAGAGCTGCTGCTCACCTGCAGGATGGGCATGAATCAGGCTGCTTCTGGCATGGGCCTGGCACATTTCAAGTGCTCGGTCAATATTTATTGAACAAACTTGCTATGTTTGTTTCTGTAATTGCTTCTCCCAGTTAACCATTTGTAACAGGAATTTTGTCTGCTTATTTTTTTCTTATCCCATGGAATGCCTATTACAGGAATTTAGCACCTCTGAGGTTATCTAAACTTTAATTGAATTATATGGGCAGGCAAAGGCATATTTGAGCAGACATTGCTCTTTCAGAGGTAACAAGGTGGAAGGGACTGGACATTGTTTACTGATTTTCATAGCGTCATTTCTTATGGAGATTTAGCAGTAGTCACTTTTCAAGATATAGCACATAAATATCTACCTTGCACAGTGAGAATTTGGGGGTAAGCGGTGTGAAGTTCCTGTTTCTATTTTTATAAATTATAACGTGCCATTTCTGCCTCACCTGTCCTCCTGTCTTTCTACCACTTCTCTGTTAGTGTAATAACTTCTCACATACATCTTTTATATAGATAAGTCAAAATGTATTTCTGTGAAAACCAAGGAAAAGAAGAAGAGAAAAGCTTTCTGCAATCCTGGTGCTTGTGATATGAACACACATTGATACACTTGATCTCTCCCAGTGGAACGGGCACGGGAATTAACCCACACACTGGCACATGAACTTCTTGTTCCTGCCAAATGTGTCAGCTGAGATGGGTTTGCTAATTTATTTATGGGGACATATGTCAATGTCACTCTGAGAAAATGGTTCCAGGACACACGAAAAAACTGACTGCTGTCAGGACTGACCTTATGTGTAGGTGGAATAGCCACCTGCTCACTCACTTCTTGGGAGATAAGGGGATCCAGAGAGCCCTGCCTCATCTCAGTCCTTGCTCAAAGAGTCTTTCTAGCTGAACGTCCCATGGCTTCCATCTGAGTAAATCAGTTCCCCTAGGAAAGAAGTGTGCCCTACTCTGCTCCTGTAGTTATTCTCCACTAAGTATAATCAGAGCACAGGTCTTGACAAGGGTTGGAAGCAGGTATGAGAATAAAGGGGATACTTAACACCAGGTCATAGGTGGAAGGGAGGGGTATAAAATAATGAGGCTGGAGGCCATAAAACTTCATTGTCTCTAGAGATTTCTGAGACACAACAATGAAGTGTGAGCAGTGTAAAAGGTGCATCTATTCACATCTTAATTCCAAATCTCAGATGCATCGTCCAATATAAAGTTAGTCATTTTGCAGCACTAACCTCAGTAAAACAATTTCCACATCTCTGTTTTATGTTCCATGAGGGGCACAGTTTTCCTGCGGGTATCTGAGATCCTTCTAACTTTCTTTAACACCTAGGATCCAAAGCTGCTCACACTCAGCAGGCAACAAAAGAGGTACCTGTCCTAGAATCTTTGTTTGCCTTCATGTCTCCCGTTCAATAGAACCATTGTCACTGCCTCTGTGATCACGGAGTCTCTGGACCCTGACTGTTTGGGCTTTTGATGTCTACCTGCCTAGCTGACTTCCCTGGAAAGTGGCCTCTGACCTGCCAACTTCCTGTACCTTCCAGCCCCCACTTGTGTGACCAAGCCCCCAGCCCTGTCTCCTCCTGGTCTGCCTGAAACTGTCGCTGTCCTCTCCTCAGCATGGCACCCAGGGTCCTGCCTGAAACAACAAAAGGACATCAAAGCTTTACTACAAGGCTGAGACAACTGCTAGGATTGCTATCTTCCCCGATAGTCTGGTGGCAGTGGTCCTTGTGGGAAAGGAGGTAGAAATAGTGGCAGAAAGGCAGAATCTAGTCTCTGCTATTGTCAGCTGCATGACCTTGGGTGATAGACTTAAACTCTTTGAGCTTCAGTTTCCCCATCTATAATTGGGTGATACTAATATCCACCTTGATGGCTCTTGGGAGAATTAAGTGTTTGAAAGTGCCCAGGACAAGTCTTGGCACATAGTAGGTAATCAATATGAGGGGGATTTTTTTCTTCCTTCCTTAAAATAACTAAGCATGAGCCCAAGGTGAAAGTTGAGATTAGCTGATATCAATTTACTCCTTTGTGTTAGGACCTCCACTTTTTATACCTCAATTCTATAGGCATTGCCTTTCTGTGTCAGAGGTTCTCCTTACCTTACACAGTTTGGGCAGAGGATCTGTGAAGATCTTTGTTGCCTGACAACCCAAACATTGGATTCCCAGAATTTCCCTCCCTGAATTCAGGAATCTCAATAGATGCATTCATTAGTTCACAACTGACGATACAGCATCAGAGAAGAGAGATGTGACTGGAGGGAGATAAAGCAGTCATGAGAAAAACAAACAAGGTATAGGGGGATGTATGTTAAAGGCCATGAAGATAAGGAGAAATATGGGGGAAAGAAATATTAAAAGCCAGGGATTAGTGGAAGGAGGGAGGGAGGGAGGGAGGGAGGAAGGAAGGAAGGAAGGAAGGAAGGAAGGAAGGAAGGAAGGAAGGAAGGAAGGTAGGTAGGTTACATTAGGAAGGTTACATTAGGAAGGAAAGGAAAATGGGAAGAATGTGAAAAACTCAGAGAAGATAGAGGTTCCTGATAGGATTAGGGAGGTTACCAGATACTGGTAATTTAGCTCCGAGGTCTCTCCTTGCAATGATTTTTGTAATGGAAATGACAATGAAAATAAGAATCTAAAATAAAAAGTGAAGTCAATTCTCACTTCTTTCAAGAACCTATTTTTTATCTTTCTGTTCACAGTCATTTTGTCTTTTCTGAACTTTTTAAAGGCTTACCTTTTAGCTTCCAAGGCAACACCAGAGTCTAACCTTGTGTTGCATTTGGTTTCAAATGCCTTATCCAGTCTCCTTGTATAGAAATAAAACTATCTAAGCCCAAAGACTACATGTTTGTTGTACCCTGCTGTGGATGTAGTTAGTTAGTGGTTAACAAACCAGGCAGAGTGTTAGCTCTTCATTCAAGCACCCACGTATCCTCTGGGATAGTTCATGAGTGATACCAGCAACTTTTCAAAAAGGCTAGTTTGCATATGGTAGCTTTGGTGTGACGCACAACTTTCTTTGGGACTGGGGAAGCCACACACAATGGAAAGGAGAATCTAAATAAATAGGATGAAGACTATCTAGCCTGTCATCCAAGAACAGTTTCAGTGTTCCAGATACTTCTCTTATAATCCTCACAACTGAGTTCATGTCTCTGAAGATGTGTTTGTTGTTATTGTTTGTTTGTTTGTTTTTATTCAGAAGCTTCTTTCCTTGGGAAGATGCTCATACAATCAGAAAAATCAGGCTAGTGTTCCTTAAAGTAAAGTAGTCAGTAGTTTAAAAAGCCTACTTCCTCATCTGCCATCTTGAAATTCTGATGCATTCTGTTTTAAGAAAACTCTCATGGCAAAGGGAACACAGTAATTTATAGTATTAGGACAGGAATTTAAAATTGACTGTCTTTAATTTCCATGCTTCTTGTAAAGAATCAAATGGCAAGAATGGAATGAACAGTGGATTAAAAGGCCTATCTATGTGAATTTAGATAAATTGGGTAACCTTGCCAAGCTTCAGTTTTCTCATCAGCAAGATGGCAAGCATTGTGTGAGCTAACAAATTTAAAATCACAAAACACAGCGCCAAGTTCATGATAAAAGCTCTGTGAATGTTCATTTGTACATGCTGGATTGTGTATGCGTTCTTTGTCTCGTAGGTGTTATTAAACATGGCATTGTTGGGACTGACTTGTTATCTATTCAGTGGTGGTGGTGATGGTGGTGAGGGATACAAGGAAAAACATCTAAGCACACCAAATAAGATTTTCCAGTGAAGCAGAATTTGTGTATCTTTTCATCTGGAAAAGAAGCAAGACTTTATTTTTTTTAAGATTGTATTTATTTATTTATTTAGTTGAGAGAGAGAGCATGAGCCAGGGTAGGGGCAGAGAAGCAGATTCTCCACTGAGCAAGGAGCCCAAGGTGGGACTCAATCCCAGGACCCTGGGATCATGACCTAAGCTGAAGGAAGACACTTAACTGACTGAACCACCAAGGTGCCCAGAAGCAAGACTTTAAATAAATATTAGAGATAGAAAGTCTTGGGGTGCCTGGGTGGCTCAATGGGTTAAAGCCTCTGCCTTTGGCTCAGGTTGTGATCTCAGGGTCCTGGGATCGGGCCCTGCATCGGGCTCTCTGCTCAGCAGGGAGCCTGCTTCCCCCTCTCTCTCTGTCTGCCTCTCTGCCTACGTGTGATCTCTCTCCTCTCTGTCAAATAAATAAATAAGAATCTTTAAAAAAAAAAAAAAGAGATAGAAAGTCTTCCTCTTTATCCATAGATAAAGTGACTATATTATTAACTTATTAACTCATTATTCCCTTAAAGCCCTTCATTTTGTTAAAACCTTTCCCAATTATTATGTGATATAATAAAAGAAAACTAGACTTGATTCAGGAGGTCTGGATTTTAATCCCATCTCTGACATTTACTAGTGAGTTGAACTTTGTCTGTTGACCTAACAACCTGGTCTGTTGTCTAAGTCTCAGATTCCTCACGTGTAATATGAGAGCCCTCTGCTGAAGGATCATGGTTAAAGACAGATGAGGTTGACCTATCTGGATACCTTGTGTGTTGCCACCAATACATGATTGTCTATGGAAAAACCAATAGTAATCTCTATGAGGAAAGGGAGGCCAGTGGGATTCTTTCCATTTTCAGATGACAAAAATAAGGATCAGTGAGGTTAAGTCTCACAGATTAATGGCAGATCATGACTGGCCCTCAGGATGCCTGATGTCTAATTTAGAGCTGTCACTTCTTAATAACATATGGTACAATATTCATTATTTTGTGAGTAGGCATATTGGAATTGTGGAGGTCCAGTGTCTAAACAATGGGACAATCCCTATTCTGGGCAATTAAATGCACTCATTCATTTTCAACTTAAATCTCTTATCCCCACCATTGCATCAGCCCCAGAGGGCACAGTAAAGTCATCCCCAATCACACACCTATCTTAGGAATGACCTCCACTTGCCTGCTAAACTTGCTAGACCACTAGACCCCTGGTTTTACACCACTTACATCCGGTTTTACACCATCCCTGACTACAGATTCATTTCCTATTTCCATATTTTCACAGAAAACAAAATACATTTGTCCCATCACATTTTATACTTCTGAGATCATAAAATAACAGTAATTACTATTAGTCAGGTGTCTATCATAACATCATCATTGGGTGAGCATACCCATCATAACTTACAGAATGAGTTACAGCAGTTAAAAATTTTTTTGGAGGCAATACTAGAGCACCCTTTAAGTAATGCTGACTCATCACTTCTCTTCAAGGCACAGAGGACTATATTGTTTGCAAATGCATGAGCATTAATGTCCTAGTAGAGAAGTATTGAGAAAAGTCAGACCTAGAATAGCATCAGAAGCCTCTAAAACCAGTGTATATTACCTATGCTTTCTTTTCTGTGTATATACAACAGAGATTTTCATAAAAACCTATGTTTAAATAAGTCTAAAAAAATTTTTTCAATTAAACTGAAAATAAGTAAACAACAATTTTTGTTTCTTTTTCATTCATAAAATATTTGTTCCTCTTACATCTTACAATAGATGTCTTCCAACATGACATGATGTTTGGTGTCTTCTACTAGCAATTCATTCAGACTTCCTCTTCCAGCACCTGCCTTGAACACACTCTGAAGTGTTGATTCTTCCTACAAATATCATGGCAGTGCCCTTTGTAATTTGGGGTGAGAGAGCCTTTTCCACTACTTTTCCTCACATATGTCTAGTTAGATCAGCCCTCTGTCCCAGGGTAGGGCATTTATATAGACTATATGCAAAATTGACTTTGTAATTCCTTCTTCAAATACATTAGATTTATTTTACATTGTTGCTATAAAGAAAAAAAAATGTAGACAAAATAATTTTAGAGCCAAGTTCCTTGGATTTCTCATCTATAAAAATGAGTTTTAAAATGTTTTGATTTGTGGGCATGCTCAAAAGTTTATGTAGAATAATTCACATGAATATACTTATTAAAAATTTAAAAAATTGTACACTCAAAATTTACTTTTCAATCTTACTGTTTTGCTTTCTTATTTGTATCTGAAGATATTTTCACTAAAAGTTCTAACACCAAAATAAGACTAGTAGAATTTAAAATCAGTTAAATCAAATAAAAACTTGGTGAAAACAGCAGGCCAAGGTGCCTTTGCTAAACTGGAAAGTTATGGGGAAAGTATAATGAGATTATATGGAGAACACAGCCCCTCACCCCAGCCCCCCTTAGCTTCCATGTTTGAGTGACCACAATCTCATATAGATGGCATCCAACTCTATTTGAACTTGCAAGGACTAAGGAGAAAGGAAACTCAAAACCTCAGTCATGGACTGCCAAGATTTTGAAATATTATTAGACCTTAGATCATGAATTTGAAGGCAAAAATGAATCAATCAATTCAATCTTTATGTGCAAATCACTCTGCTAAAACCAACAAAAAATATCTTGATCTTTATACATCAAGACAAATGATTGAGAGGTAATATGATTGGAAGTAGACATAATAAAAACAATGCCTTATGTTTATGTAGCTCCCTAAAATTCACAAAGGAATTTCACACACAGTCTTATTTTGTCCTCACAATAATTTGTGGAGGAGGCATTATTCCCATGATAGATGAGAGAGATTAATCATTTCCTCAAAGTCACACAGACTAGTTAGGTGGCAGAAGATAGGGATTATGGATAATTCGCTGGTGCATCTCCAATACCTAGCTTTAGTGTGATATGTATTTTATGTGACAAAGGGGTATTTCAAAGAACATGAGGTAGTGTAATTCTTTTTTTTTTTTAGATTTATTTATTTATTTTGAGAGAGAGTGCACAAGTGTGTGCACATGTGCGTGAGTTGGAGGAGGGTCAGAAGGAGAGGGAGAGAATCCCAAGAAGACTCCCCACAGAACACAGAGCCCCACTGGGGGCTTCATACCATGACCCATAAGATCATGAGCCAAACAGAAGCCAAGAGTGGGACATCCAAACTACTGCATCACCCAGGTGCCCAGAGGTAGTATAGTTCTGATGAATAAAATAACTCTGTAGGCTACTTGGGAATGCTTCATGCTTCATGGAAGTCACAGAGCTTACTTAGGGACAGAGAGGGTGGGAAAAATTCCGTGTGGAGCATAGTGGCATATAGATATTCCATATCCATAGTGGCTTAGAGATATTCCTGGTAGAAGGAATTAAGAAAACAAAAGCAAAAGAAGCAAGAAATTGTGTAGAATATTCCAGTGGATTCATATATTGGGCCCATGGCTTGAGCTCCACTGATCAAATCCATGCATGACCCTTGACTTTTATAACTTCAGAATGAATCATTGACTTGACCAGGAAGCAAGTGGTTCAACCATCTGAGTCACAGGGGGCCAGAATGAATTGGTGACATTGCAAGTAGGGACATATCTTTGGATGCAGTGGTATAGCTGTAATACCTCATGGGTAGAAGTGAAATTAATAAGCAGGATGTACAAACTACTTAGTCTGTAGAAAAAGGAAGTAATGAAACTGGGGACCCTGAATATGCCAAACTAGTGCAGGGCTGTGGGGCTTGGCACCTGCCTGCCCCTGCTGTACATATCTAGCCATCAGCTTCCACAGCTAATAAGCAAGCAGAGGGAATGACAGGATTTACCTAATGAAAATGGCAGCTATCAGTCTGTGACTCAAAAGGTCTGGCTCCAATTCCTCTTACAGTTGATGATTTGATCCTTGTCGAATTAGTGGGGTTGTAACAAGGAGGCTGTATGTGAAAGCTGCCAAATGTTCCTTTTAAATCCTCTCCAACTTTTCCTTTTCATGCTTTTCCACAGAAAATTGTGGCTACTTGTAACAGTTTGTGTTTCTTACTTTATCTCCCAGGGAAAAGTGTCATTCTTTACTGAATACCTATTACCAATACCAGCATCAACTTACTATTAGAAAATTTCAAAAATGTCTAATTGGGTCAGTATGTGACTCAAGAATGTAATGATTTTTGCCAATGATCTCATTTACCTTTAAATTTTGTTTATCATCTAGATGCAAAATCACAATGTGTGCTCATCATTTATGGTCTCATTGTACCCCATGTGGCTTCTAGCTCTGACCTGATTGGTACTGAAATAAATTTAGCCTCAGATGGTTCCCTTCCACAACATATAGGGCTTGGAGAGCAAGAATGAACAGCCACTTAACTAATATGACTTAGATGGGACAGCATAGAGTTTCAGTTATAAATTACTCACATGCTCTGAAATGAACTGACTCTACTGGCCACACCCCAGACCCCTCCTCCTCACTGTCAGAACCTCTCCCGTTTTCCCATCTCTAGTTCTCACAATTGGAAACATATGTTTTTAACAATTAATGTATATTTTTCAATATTTTAGCAGATTCCTCAAGATTTTCAACAGAAGTAGGTAGAAGAGGAATGTTCATCTTATTTTAGAGATGCAACGTTTAAAAAGACATTTGGAGACCAGATGTCTCTACCTGGCTCTGAGTCCAGTCCTCTTCCAATCACTAATATTCTATGATTCTTTTCTGTAATTCCATGACTTAAAATCTGGTCAGAGAAAGCTATAAAGGAAAGGAACATCAGAGATCCCATATAAAAATAAATTGGGGCCACAGCAGTTTCCCAAAAAGCCCACAGCTAGTAAACCAAGGAAAAAAGCATCATAGTTCAGGACTTTCGAATTTAAGTGCAATGAGGTGGACTTCCTATTCGCTATAGTGCCTGATCAGAAACCAGTAAGAAAATAGGGTCGCCTTAAGTCACACCCCATGCAGACATTTAAGAGTAACCCAGCAGTAGTCAGATGACCAGCAGTGGAATGGTCAGCTTATCCACTCTGGATTCTTGAACAACAGCTTCCGCTTGAAACAAACAGCACAAACATTAAGCGCTTACAAAGAAATCAAATCAAATCAAATCAAATCAAAGCAGCATTTGACTCCTTACGGAAATGTTCTCAGAGACAGCAGCCAGCATGGCTGTCATGTTGGGATGTGTGGCGTGCAGGCAGCCCTCCATTCAGGCCACTGGCTACCAACAGCTGACTCTAGGAGTAGTATTTGAATCTACCCTGAGGGGGCCCAGAGCCCACAGACAGCTGGGCCATCTGTTCCGATAATACCACATTACTCTCTACACTCAGTAATGAAGGCTCCTGAGTAATCTTTCATCAGAATGACTTCACAGCATTAAAAATGTATTTCAATACATAGCTTGTTTAAATATTTAACCCTCTTCGGCTTTGAGAGATTGATTCAGAGCTGCAGTGTTTATATGGGCAGGAAACATTGATTTTCATATGCATGCATGCATTAATTCAGGAAGACTTGGGCACACACCAAAGGTTTTGATAAATGGATCTTTAAATCTCGGACTTTAATGGAGAATATTGGTTTGCCGCCCAGATCCATCCCTCTGCCAGTATTTAAATATTTTCAATTCTCATTTCCCGATGGCGAGGGGGGAGAGTGAGTAGATGAACAGATTTTAGAGAATTATTTGGGGTAAAGTTTGTTTACACAACACACACACATGCACACTCACGGAGATATTATTCATTTTGCTGGCCTGCAGTGGGAGCTATTTGTGCACAAGGCTGTCCAACTTTTATTAGATCTGTCGGCAGCTCACCTTTTGCTGATATCTTGTCAATAAATCTGAAGACTGCAGTGTATATTCAGCACATGCACGGCCCAGGGACAGAAAACCCTCTTATGAATTTCTTTATAAGGTGACATCATTTAAACTAATTCCAGTACCCAGACTTACCTTATTTATTGTACCTTCCCCCCTCACTGTATCGAGCCTCCCATGCTGGGAGTTGTGGTTAACTCTGACCATCTTTGTGAACTTAACCATTTTGCTAGATTTGAAAGGCCAGCCTTGATGTTCAGGAAGAACTATAAGATGTGAAAGATTTCCTTCGCTTTCACCTAGGTGCTAGATAGGTAATCATTATAACATCACACATGCAATCCCTTCACCTGTATAGATTGTTTCTCCATATTACCACCTTCATCTTCCCTTCAGATATTAGCAACAGTCCCATGAGATGTTTAGCTAGCATTATCACCACTGAGTAAGTGAAAACACAAGCCTCAGAGAGTTTAAACAACTTTTCCAAGTGCAACGAGCTGGTGAATAAGTAAGCTGGAGCTATGATTGGCTTTTTAAATTGTCCACCATGTGGGTAAACACGGTTCAGTCTTTCAAAATACATATCCGTGGATTAACACTCTTAAACCAAGGTCTATTGGTCACATATTAAATACCAGACAAACTTTTGGCACTAGAAATACAGTGGTAAATGGGATAGAGTCCCTCTTTGAAGGAAACTGGAGATAGAGTAAAGGCTTTGGAGCAAAGACTTAGAAAGTGTTTGTATGAACAGAGTGATAGAGATACAGTGTATATAAGAGAGACACTCTCAGAGATGATCAAAAAATGAATTAAGTCTTAACAAACCCCAAGTGCCAACTTTCTCCACCTATTCAGCAAGAGAGATCCAGTCCTGATGACCTAAGGTATCTAATGAATGTGCTAAATTAATTTAACTTGTCTCCCATGCATCTAAAATGGTGCTACCTATGTACCATTCTTGGAAGAAGTAAAAAATGGTTGCCCATCATCTTCTTTGTTTTTTGGTTGACTCTAGGAGATAATTAGTGAACTGGATCATGAAAAGCTTTCTAAAAGAAAGAAGAACTGAGTTCTTTACATTTATCTACATAATGCATACACATAGTTTAAAAAACCAGATAGTTATTAATGGCAATCTCACGCCCCAGTACACCCCTTCTACAACCACTCTTGCTATGTCTTCTGACAATCACACCCATGTCTGTAAATAAATGCATATTGTGCTATATATCTTGTATTGATTTTAGACATTATTCCTCATACAACATCTGCACCTCATCTTCTACATACATCAAAAGTAGTCTATTAGTTAACATGATGATATTTATACTAATAGTATTCACTACAGAGTCTAATAATATATTGTTATTACCTTCTCTTTCTTTACAGCAGTTTACTTTCCATCAGCTTTCTATTTGCCGTTCCTTTTCTCTCTTGCTCTGTCCAGTAAACATGAATCCTATATTTTTCCTAAACCTTCTACTATATCCGATATTCTGTTATCTCTCTATCCCATGAAAACTTCCAGACCTCTCTATCTTCTGACTACCATCTAGACCTACACCCTATCTCTAAGAATGTCTTTTCATTATAGTCCAAGGAATTCTCTTAAATCCTCTCCTGATATGATTACATTTGTTCCTGGATGTGATGTCTTATTTTTTCCTGGTTGACTAACTGTGTATTTCCAGAGCACATCTTTATGTTGCTTCTCACATAACAGTGACTGGTTGGTAATTTTTTCCAGAACCTTGTTTGTTTTCATTTTGTCCTCATATTTAATTGATAGCTTGGCTGGCTACTTAATTCTAGGTTGAAAATAATATTTATTCAGATTTCTGAAGATATTAATTTCTAGCATTCATCCTTGCTATTTTGAAAATATAATCCATATGAATTATTACTTTGCATGTAACTAATAATTCTATCAGTGCTCCCTGTTCTGAAACATCATGATGATTTGTCTTAGGGTGATTATATTATTCTTCATTATGCTGAGCACCAGGTGGACATTCTTCTTGCAAGGCAGAGTTCTATACCCTTAAATTTTTAAAAAATTACCTGTTATTATTTCTCTGATATAGCTATTTCTTGTTCTTATACTTCCTTATGCTCTGGACTATATCTGCTGTTTAGGCTCTGGATGAGCCTAATAGTTTTCTATTATAGTTTTCATTTCCACTGTTTTTGTGTTATACTTTATGGAGAATTTGACTTTATCCTCCAACTTCACTTTGTTTCTAAAAAATAATATTTTACTTTTGAAAAAACTTATTTTTATATTAAATTTTGTTTTATTTATCTATTTTAATTGAAGTACAGTTGATATACAATATTGTATTCGTTTCAGGTGTGCAACATAGTGACTCAACATTTATATACATTATAAAGTGACCACCAGCATAAGTGTAGCTACCACCTGTCAGCATACAAAATTGTTACAATATTATTAACTATATTCCCTATGTTGTACATTGCATCTCCTTGTTTTATTTCTTTTATAGCTAGAAGTCTGGGCCTTTTAATCCCCTTCCCCTATTTTGCCCATTCTCTCACCCTCCTCTTTTCTGGAAACCACCAGATTGTTCTCCATATCTGTGAGCCTATTTCTGTTTTATTTTGTTTGTTCATTTGTTTGTTTTTAGATACCACATATAAGTAAAATTATAATGTATTTGTCTTTCTCTGTCTAATGTATTTCACTTGGCATAATATTCTCTAGCTCTATCCATTTTGTCATAGATGTCAAGATTTCATTCTTTTTTATGATATATACATGTTCTTTATCCATTCATCTTATCAATGGACATTTAGGTTGCCACCATATATTGGCTGTTGTAAATAATGCTACAGTAAACATAGGTGTGCTTATACCTTTTTGAATTAGTGTTTTCATTTTCTTCAGATAAATACCCAGAAGTAGAATTGCTGGATTGTATGGTAGTTCTATTTTTAATTTTTTGAGGATCCTTCATACTGTTTTTCCATAGTGGCTGCACCATTTTGCATTCCCATCAACAGTGTATGAAGGTTCCCTTTTCTCCATATCCTCACCAACATTTATTTCTTGTCATTTTGAGAATAGCCATTTTGATAGATGTGAAGCAATGTCTCGTTGTGGTTTTGATTTGCATTTCCCTGATGATTTGTGATGTTGAGCATCTTTTCATGTATTTGATGGCCATCAAATGTCTTCTTTGGAGAAATGTCTGTTCAGATCATCTGCCCACTTTTTAGTAGGATTTTTTTTTTTTATATTGAGTCGTGTATGTTCTTTATATATATTGGATATTAACTCCTTATTAGTTCTAATAAATATTCAACTTTAATTGTTTTAACTATGGATTTTGTTCTTAGTATATCTGAAGATAATAATGATGAGAGTGTTAATTTTTTTGTGGTTCCCTATATTATCTATCTCCATCAGGCTAATATTTTTTTTTTCTTTGAATTCTTCTAATATATTTTGGTGATCCTTCAGCTTCCAACCAGTTTTAGGCATGAGGCATACTAAGAGTGACAATTGAAAATTAAGGTCTTCCAATACATATGACAGCGTAATTTCTTTCAGTAAATTCCCTCCATCTCAAATGTGTGAGATGACTAATAAAATAACTTTTTTTAAAATAACTTTTAAAAAGAAAAATACAGTTTAATTAAAAACAACATAAATATCTCTGTGAACCAAAAGGTGTTAAAAAAAATGCTACAATAAGTGAAGCTAAAGTTCTGATTTCTGAGTATGTGTACAGGATGTAGCAAGTCATGTGGGTGAAGGGGAAAGAGAAATGTCCATGTATATGAACCTAGGTCTGAAGGTTGGGTAGGCTCCCTCATTCATAAGAAAAAGAAACTGAGAGAAATTCTGTCAAGTATTTAAAAATTTGTAGCTCAGCCTCCTGACCAGGAATTGAACAAATATGTTAGTCGTGTCTGCACAAGCAGTGGTAACTTTGACTTCTCCATGGGAAAAGAGATCCAGACTGACATTTTAAGACTCAGTATTGGGTCTTAAACTGGAGCTGTAGGACTGGTTAGGTGTAGCTGCAGAATCTCTATGATGAGGAGGATCACTAAAAGGGTGGGAAAAAGAGAGAGAGGAAAAAAAAACTAAATAAATCTACAATAGAAATACAGAAATATAAAGTGAACCTAATCCTATGACTGCCAAAAAAACACAAAAAATCAACAGAGTAAACTCCAGATGAAATCACTACTGTAGAACAGTATGGCAAAACTTTATAAATAAATACGATTGCAGTGCTCAGAGAAAATGGGAGGGACTACATCCATTAAAACATGTTCACAAGATACTATGAAAACAAAGCATGAGTGAAAAAAATATTGGTAGATTTTTTTAAGTGCTCAGAAATCTTAGAAAATTAGGAAATTAAATCAAATTTTATAATGAGATAAATTTTATATTAAATAAAGTCCAAGAAAGAATTAATGAATATGAAAGTAGTACTGAGGAATTAATTCAGAAAAAAGTTGAAAGATATAGGAAACAGAACTGAGAGATTCTGGACTGTCTTGAAGTTCTAGAAAATTAAGTGAAGTAAATAGGAGAGGAGCATATTAGAAAGATAGGGGCTAAAAGTTTTATAGGATTAAAAAAATGGGTAATTCTCCAATCAAAAGTTTGCTCTGTGTAGTGATTTTTTATTGTAGTGAAATTTCAAAACTGGGACCCAGACTAAGTAGAAAATCTTAAAAGCTACTAGAGAAAAGAGGGATGAGTTAACTTGAAAGCATGTGTAACTTACTTCTTTGCAACTTAAATTTCTGTCTGCTTGGTTTATAATGATGTTTGAAACTGAATCTTGAAGTGTCTTATAACATACAGCCAAGAAAGTATTCCAAGCAGTCATTGAATGTAGGCCAAGTTTGTCTTCAGATGCCTTTCTCTTTATCCTCTCTGCTTGGGCTGGCCCAACTTTCTCTTGTACTTATCTCTGAAAAGAATGCTGAGTTATCTGATGTTTCTTCCTCATGCTTTTTTGTAGACAACCGTCCCATTGGGAGGTATGAATGAATTCATGGAACAGTCTTAATGTAGGCATCCTTTCCCAAAGTGAGATCTACAAGAAGTGACCTGTGACCAAAAAAGGGGGCTCTGTCCTCTCCTGTCAGTTTGAGAAGTATTGCATACTATATATCTTACTCTTAGAGATACACAATTCATACAAGCATATTAAAGGCTATGTAAAATCCTTCATTAACAAAGCCACATAACTTTATCTTTTTTCCAAAAGTTTTGGACATAGGACTCCATTTTCAAATATACTATATACTGTTGCCCATGCCCCGTAACATATGTATTTTTAAAAAAGATAATGCCTTGGGGCACCTGGGTGGCTCAATGGGTTGAGTGTCCCACTCTTGATTTGGGCTCAGGTCATGATCTTAGAGACTGAGCCCCACATCAGGTTCTGCCCTGGACATGGAGCCTGCTTAGCATTCTCTCTCTCCCCCTGCTCTCCCTGTGCTCATGGGTTCTCTCTCTCTCTCTCTTAAGAAAAAAAAAGAAAGAAAGAAAGAAAGAAAGAAAATGCCATAGTACACCAAGAAAATACTGTTGTGATACAGTAAAAAATATTTTTTTAAAACCCAGTTGGGAATGATAAAACTGAGATTTTAATCTGCGTTCTGCCACAAAACCATGTGTTACTTCTTTTTATTAATTTTTATGAATAAAACATACTATTTCAATGACATGTATTTTTTTTTCAATGACATATGTTAAGAGTGGCTGATCCTTTAGTGGAGGGTGAAGAAGTTCTTTCTCTGTTCTCTGCAAGTGGCACATGCTGGCAAACACCCTTTTGGCTTCCAGATAGGCTGGACTTTATGCTCACATTTGACCAGGCAAAGCATGAGAGGACTCAGGTTTCAGAAGGGAATAATGGAGGGAAGCAATCTTGTTTGATGGGGACCTTTTTGCTTCTTTCTTTGTTTTGCTTTGTTTTTGTTTTTGTTTTTAAATCGAGAAAGCCTGTGCTGAAGGGCAGCATTCAAGATGGTTGTTCTCACAAAGTCTCTAAAGTCTGTATGAAACTGACAAACCTCAAAGTAGACCCAGGCTTTGTTTCCACAAAAAAAAGAAAAAGAAAAGAAAACAGGAGTCCCCTGAATCTTGAGAACCCTTTAGGAAAAATTAAGTTTCCTGTTTGTGTCATTGAGAAGTAGTAACAAAGGTGATAGTTCTTGGACCTAGGACTTGGCATTTGAATGAACACAATCTAAGGTCTATATATAGATTGGCTCTTGAAGCAAAGCAACTTAATTATTACCAACAGGGGAAAAGCCATGGCAGGGCACATGCCAAATTGTGGAAGAGAGTAGATTAATTGTAGTATTCAACAGAGCAAGCTGAGTACAGTATCCTAGAAAGGTGTGCTCCAATCTCAAGTCACACTTTAAATAAGTAATGGATATGGCACAGGTTGAAGTAAAGGGGATTTCCACAAGTGCATGGAGCACAAAAATGGTCTAAGATTCAAATTAACAAGAAGAGCAATCAGGGACTACTCACTGGATCAGAGATAAAGTCTCTTAAGTTTTGGTTCATAGAAATGCTCCACTGGACATTTGTGCACACCATCCCAGGTCAGAGTTGCAGAAACAGTATAAGATGCTGAAGTAGAATTATCAAGTGTTGGAAGTATCAGACGGGAAAGACAGTGTGAATCCAGTGAATACTCCAAGCATTAAGCTAATTTAAAGCAGTCAGATGCCATCTGAAGATCCTGGCATCTATCTTCCTTCATGATCTGCTCTTTATGCATTGTTTTATGCTTTACAGTTTGAAGATCATTCTTCCTGATAGATAAAACGGAAGTAAAATAAGAGATGAATGATCATTCTGCCTTTTCTGTCATTTTTAACAGTACCTTATCTACTCTAAGCCATGTTCTTCTTCCTGCTTTGTACAAAGCAAAAGTCATTATTTTCCTGAATCCAGTATTTTTTCTGGCTCTTCGCCTCCTTCTGGTTTTTGACTTCCCATATGAACTTTGAAAGGTGCAAGGGCCTCTTTCTCATATCTCTTTGTTTGAATGTCCCTCTTTCTATCTTTAGTTCGTGTCCTTTAGAACATGAGTTCATCAGATAACTCCCATTGTAGTTACTCTGCCCCAGCAGGGAAAAATTGAAAATACAGAGAGGAAGTAGGAATATATGTAATAAAACTAGTGCTTTCCCCTTCCAGGAGATGAATACATATATCAAGCATCAGGAAAACGTATGTACAAATTAGCCAGTATGACCACTGCTATCGAGGTCAGTATGGAACTGAGGAACGTAAAAATAAATTTTATTTTCATTGCTGCCTCTAGGAACATTTCTGGAAACACACCTGATAACAAATAGGAGGCATAGGGAAGGAACCAGACAAAGTCTACACAGAAAACCATAGTGTCCATATTACATGCTTGTTGGTACCCTCACCAGACAGATTAGGGGAACTAGGTTAACCATTAAAGAGGCCATGTTTCTTCCTCAAAGTTATTAATTCCAAGATGACATGGTCATTTTTCCCTTAAGTTCCTGTCACTGTAACCATCCTGAACAAGATTTCCTGTTTGTCATAATCAATTATATGGAATCTTATTGTTTCCTCATCCTTATGAAAGGCAAATTTATTAGCAAGAAGAGTCAGGAAAATGCTATACTGGCTTTTGAAGGTATAAACCTCTAATAGTTTAATTTATGCATTTATTTATTATTTCAGTTACCCAACAAGTGATGTACATGTCTTAATTTCTTCAGAGTGCTAGATTGACAATTTCATTGCCCTCATGTAGGTTGTACTCTAAGAAGGAGTATAAAAAGTACACAAATACTTACATGATGAATTGCAGTTGTGATAAGGACTTTGGGGAAAAGGTAATTATTCTATGATTACATTTGATAGGAGGATTTAAGCTTATCTGAGGGATGTTTTAGCAGACCCAGCTGATGGATGAGTAGAGTTGGCAGGGATAAGGGAAGGGAGAGCACTATAATAAGAAAGAGTGGTTATGAGAAGGTCCAAAAGCAGGAGGGAGTGTGGAATATTCCAGGATTGATGGAAATCTCCTGCAGTTGTAGAATAAGGATGAGTTGTAGAGCAAGGCATGAGAAAAGGCTTAAAAATAGTGTAACATATGGAGATGTGTTGAATCACTATGTTGTATACCTGAAACTAATGTAACTCTGTGTGCCAACTATACTCAAATTTTAAAAATCTTAAAAAATAAAATTTATCACCAAAGGGGAAAAAAAAAAAGAAAGAAAAGCCTCAAACATCAGGAAGGTGTCATATCCTGTAAAGCTTTTTGGCCTGTGTGAAAGCATTTGGAATTTACTCTAACCCCAATTGAAAGGTATTTAAGAGTTTTAAGCAAGAAAGTATCTTGAATGGATTTATGTCAAAAAAAAATGTTGCATAGATTACTGTGCAAAGAAAGATGTGGGAGAGAGCAATTAAGAAGCAATTAATTGCAAGAGGCCAGAGGAGATACAATGCTATGATGTAGACAGGATGGTTACAATGGAAACTGTTTATATTTAGACTGTAGTGTTGCAGTAGGGATAGAATAGCTGTCCTTGGCATGTGAGTAAGAAGGAGAACTGAGAAGACCTTAGACCTGCTTAATTGTATTTACATTGAGTACACTAAAGAGCTACTGGTAGAAGAAAGAAGAATAGAAACAAAAAATGTCATTAGGCAGGGAATAGTTAATGTGGATTGGGAAAAAGAAAAGAAAAAGGTTGAGAAAATCTAGAGACAGATGAAAGAACAATATTGAGTTAAGCACCACCTCTCTCTCTTTCTCTCTCCCCTCCCCTACACACACACACACATTCTCACAAATCTCTCTCCCCCACACCTTATATGCACACACACAGGATGAGCATAATTCATTAAGATTTTTTATATTTTGTCATGTTTTTTGTGTGGTTTTGAGAATAAAACTTGAAGTCTTAAAGTGACTGATTTTTTTTTTAATGAAAAACTGGACTGTATAGGCAAATCAGTTTTATTCAGATTACAGGTAGCACCAAGCAATTGATTTGATGTGATTTTTAAGGGAGAGGAAATTGTGTACTATAATACTCAGATTTTTTACTTAAACAATTACAAAAACTGTGGTATCTTTTGTTGAAAAAAATATGAAAATATTTGAGAAGTTGTCTATATGCCTTTCACTCTACACTTTAGCTTCCTTGTGTATCATTTTTGTGGTCTGTATTAGAAAACTGATAACCATATATTTTATCTAGTGATTTTCGGTATAGCATCATCTCACAATGATATCACTCTGGTTTTCTTTTTTACTTAATCACCAAAGTGCTTTCCACTCTACGACATCAGATGAGTTTGAGGATTTCTGTTCAGGAATATAATAGTTTCTTTGATTGCAGTGCAGTTGTGTTTTTTTTTTTCCCATGTCCTTTACTTAAACAGCTTTTTTTCTTTTTAAAGGCACAATCTTCATTTGTCATCATCTAATCATTTGCCTGACCTCACAAAATTTCAGTAACACTTTCATCACTACATGTACATCCTTATGTCAAATTTCAAATTCATTCTTTGGATAACAAGAATTCAGCACATTGATATAGATGATCACTCTTTCTCTGTTCCTTTTTTTTCTTTCATTTCTTCCTCTTCTTTCAACAAAATCTACTGAGTGTCTGCTTTGTACTAGACATTGTCTAATCACTAGTACTATAAAAATGAACAAAGCTTGTTTGCATAAGTCAGCATTCTAGTCAGAAGGAAAGAGAAAGAAAATAAACATGAAGAGAGTACATGAAGATATATGCTATTTGGATAAATAAAATAGGATGATATCAGAGTGACTTGGAAGCTACTTTAGATTGTTTGGGAGGTGATATTTAAGATGAGAATATTGGGGCACCTGGGTAGCTCAGTCGTTAAGTGGCTGCCTTTGGCTTGGGTCATGAGCCCAGGGTCATGGGATCGAGCATCACATTGGGCTCCCTGCTCAGGGGAAGCCTGCTTCTCCGTCTCCCACTCCGCCTGTTTGTGTTCCCTCTCTCGCTGTGTCTCTCTCTCTGTCAAATAAATAAATAAAATATTTTTTTAAAAAAGAGAGAGGGGGGCACCTGGGTGTCTCAGTGGGTTAAGCCTCTGCCTTCGGCTCAGGTCATGGTCTCAGGGTCCTGGGATCAAGCCCCACGTCGGGCTCTCTACTTGGCAGGGAGCCCGCTTCCCCCTCTCTCTCTACCGGTCTCTCTTGTGATCTCTGTCTGTCAAATAAATAAATAAAATCATTAAAAAAAATTTTTTTAATTAAACTTAATTAAAAAAATAAAAATAAAAAAAGAGAATGAAGCAGTAGGCCAGAGAAAATCCTGTGAAGGTCATAATGGAGAGCATTCCAGGCAGGGGAGATAAATATGAGAAAGGTCTAAGGCAAAAATGACCTTGGATTGTACAAAGAGAAAAGGAACCAATATAACTGAACGCTACGAGGCAGGGGAAGAGTGGTTGATCTCTAACTCAGGGTCATCATATGGAGAGCTTTCTGTGCCAGGATCAGGGGTTTAAGTGTTTACCCACTTGGGATGGCACATCCTGAGACTGCTTTGAGCAAATGAATGGCATGATCCGATTTACTCTTTTACTCTTTTACGAAGTCTGTTTGCTGGCCTTTTTGAGGGTAACTGGAACATGGACATGTGGAGAAGAGTAGATTTTGATTTTGGGAGAGGTAAGAGGCTATTAAGTCTTGAATTAGGATATAATGGAGATTTAAAGGAGGGAACCAATTTAAGAAATGTTTGGAGGAACAGTTGGTAAGACTCATTAGAGGAAACATGGTAGGTAGAGTCAAAGAGAAGCAACAAGGATAATCTCTAGTTTCTCGACTAATACGATGGAATAGAATTTTTTTTTTTTTTTTTTAAAGATGGGGAAGGCTTGGTTTGGGGAAGAATTTTTTCTTGAAGAATTAGGAGTTGCCTTTTTCTGTTTGGGCCAGGTAAAGTTTGAGATGGCTATTAGACATTCATGTAGAATTTTTAAAGATCAGTTGGATAATCTAGTCTGGAGTGTAGGGAAAGCCTAGGGCAGAGATGATATTTTTGAAGATTGTTATAGAGATGCAAAGTAATCTTTTTGAGAATAGATACAGCCAGTCATCCAGATCACCTAAAGGAGAGTGAATGGAGATGAGGAGAGAGCCAAGGAAAGATCCTGGAGCACACCAGGGTTTCAGTATCTAGAAGAGGCCCAGAAGCCTGGGGAGACAGAAGCTTAATGAGGTGAGTGAAAATCCTGGGTAGGAGGACAATGTTGTCTCCATTGTGGAAGCTGAAGAAAGAAATGGTATTTCAAGGAGGAGATATCTTTCAATATTTGATTGATGGTGATAAATTAAATCACACAAAAACAGAAACGTAAGCATCAGCACATGTCTCATGGGACATTAGTGATGTTCTAAATAGATCATCTTGTGTTTTTATGGGAAAATTGTTCAGCATATCCTCATCTATACTAAATACCTTTTTCCTTGTCTCAAAGTCTCTTCCATTGGTGGTTTCATTAATCACCTTTTGTTGTTGTTGTTGTTGTTGTTGTTCATTAAAATCAACTACAAAATAATCCTAAAGATAGTAATTCTCCTCAGGATAGGAATGATCTCTTCCAGTTTCTCCCATTTCTTTGATTTGTACTGCTAGGTATATTTACGAAAATGAAGAGAGGCTGATAGTATTGACAAGTCAGTATGGGTTTATTTTCTGCTTAGACTTCATGGAAAACATAGCACTTAGGATCACAAGATTTGAAGTCAGACCGAATCAGTATTAAATCCCATTTCTGACACTTATTGTGAGCCCTGGGGTTAAACTAGTAGCTTAAACTACCTCTCTAAGTTAACATCCTCAAATGTGAAATAGGGTCAACAAAATGTACCTCACAGGGCACATTTGAAGATAAAGTGAGATAATAAATGCTAAATGCTTAGCACAGTGCCTGGCACATGGTAAGTGCTTCATAAATGTCAACTACTACCAATAAAAACGATGACTCCAACTTCAAAACTGGCTAGAGAAAGGTGGGGAGAATAGGAATCAGAGCAGAAAAGCATGAAGGTACTATGGGAGGTGGAATAGCATGGACAGATACAGGGAGATCAGAAGAGAGGAGTCCATTTTAACTGGAACAGACATTACTCAAAGAACAGACTTTAGAAATCATATTTCATTATATCTTTGTTTCTCGGTGAAGCCACAGAAGAGGCATGGGCTTGCCTCCAAACCTTCAGAACAAAACTCCTGGTAAAACTCATTTTTCGTGGGATTAAAGAATGCCTACTCGATAATGAGCCCCTCCCTGAGTTGTCGGTGTCATATTTACAGGTCAGCAGCGGCTCTCAGAATTCTCTCACAGTGTGTCCCACACGCAGTTTTAATTTAGCTCTTTCCTTTCTCCTCCTTTTTCTCTCCACGTTGTCTAAGTGCTAATAATAATAATTCAATTTAATAACATCCATCCTCACAGAGTACTCAAGCCCATCCAGTCCTCAAGGACACCTAACCCTTCCCGGGCTCACCTCTCAGCTTCTTTATCACACTTGAAGCACATCATAAACTACATCTTCCCCAGACCTTGTCATAAAGGGTGAGGCCGACATTGCAGGAATGAAGTCAGGGAAGTACAACCTTGAACTGTTTTATCTCCTCTCCTCCCTGCCCTTCTCCCTGCCCCCCCCCGCCCCCGCCTTTCCCTCTTCTCTTTGACCAGTACTTTTCCTTAGCAGCCAGAGAAAGATAAAAACTTTAAACTCTTGTTCCCAAAGGGGCTTCCTGGAATGGTTCACTTTCTGTTCGGCAATTGAAGCCCAATCTAATATGAATGATACTCAGCATTGATAGCTGCCTCAACAGTCATTAATTTGCTAATAGAAATTGCTTTTTGATGATGCAGGTCAGGATGATGGCCTCTGGTTTGTGGGTAAAGAAATTGAAACATGAAATGTTAAATGTTTTCTACGTAGTAACAGTGCTGAGAATTATTCAGGGAAAGGACCCACTGGTCTGGCATTCAGTTTTTTAAAAACTTTAGCTTCCTGGAGTATAGGAAAAGTAAAAGTTAAACATATTTATAAACAGCCAAAATAATTATAATAAAATGTGCTTGGAAATACTCATGCACTTGATTCACATAATTGTGCTGGATTCCTTTATTCTTAGTTGACACACATATACAGTATTATCTATTTTGCTTCCTGGTACATTAAAAAAAAACCTTAAAGATAATTGTCTTAAATGATAGTTGAAAATTAAACACAAATTATAAGATGGACATTATTATTGTTAAATATTTATTTTTATCATTTGAATCCTATTTTTGGCTACATTATGGGCAAGAAACCTAAGACTCTGAGAAGCTGCATTGTGTAAACAAGATCACACAATGGGTTCAAGGAAGAAACAATGTAACTTCTGTGTATCTAACTCCTTGTTCTGTATGTCTGAAAAAACAAGGATAATATCCACTACATGAAATTGCTTTGAGATCACGTGTGAATGTATAATAAAGAACTATAGAAAGGTAAATAGAAAAGATCTTAGTTTTGCAGAAATTCCTAGGAAAGGAGTACAACATAAGGTGTGATTAGTACCTTAATAAGGATTTATCGACAGCCAGTGGGAGATTGGCCAGACTGGGCAGAGAACTGTGTGCTAATGCAGGCTGTGTTCCTAACCACCATGTAGTGCAAAAGTCTTTGCTCTAAGGTGGCATATTTTCATTAATTCTGTTTATCAGGGTCCAATCTGTAATACTAGATTGTAGACATTAGACTGTATAAGACTCCTTGTCACCATCTTTTGGCATACTTCTGCAGCATTTCACAGTTTTCTGTGCCCACTGATGGATGCACCCTGGCCAACCTAGGACCGTACAGAAACATGATCCTTCCAGGGATTTGGAAGAGATACGGCATCTGGGTGTCAAATTGGGAAATAGCTACTGAAGCCTTTCGTACTTTCATATTTTATTCTCTCATTTGCAGTATCTATTAGAGTTTTCTACTTTCAGAGAGCTTAAGCTATTTTGCTTTCTACCATTATACCTTATATTGACTACACATCTGACAACTTGCTGGGAACTTACCATTTCTCATTGAAATGGAACTGATCTTAATTCACTTTTAAGAGCAGAGAGCAAAGGGGCACCTGAGTGGCTCGGTCAGTTGAGCATCCAACTCTTGGTTTCAGCTCAGGTCATGATTTCAGGGCCCTGAGATGGAGCCCTGCATCAGGTTCCATGCTTAGCAGGGAGTCTGCTCAAGATTCTCTCTCTCCCTCTCCCTCTGCCCTTCCCCTTGTTCTCTCTCTCTCTCTAAAATAAATTGTTAAAAAGAAAAAAAAAAAAAGGAACAGGGAGCAAAATATCCATATATCTTGTAATGGATGCTGTGGAACTGTGGTACATGGCTCAGATCCTCTCATCTCCTTTGGGAAAGCACTCCTTCTTTCTGGTCATGGGAATGGTGGTGGCTGACAGCTCTCAGATTAACTATTTAGCGGGAATTGCCTCAACCTGAAGAGGGTCACCTTGGCCAAGGTCCCATCCCTTCCCAAGAGCATCACACATCCAATAACCTGTCCATATGAGTGTATATGATCCTGGTTCCCTCGTTCACATATGGGAGAATTCTGAAAGGCTATTCCAGGTCAAGAGCTCTCATAGAATTGTCCTAATGCCTTTGTTGTATATGTATCAAAGTTAACTTTACCCTGTACCTAGTTCTGCATCTTTTAATCTCTCTTAAAAGTGGTCCCTCAAAGACTAGAATTAAAATATATTCAAATATGGGTTTGCTTTTCTTGCCTGGCAGACTTGATTCATCACATGTATTTCAAAACTTGCTTCCCACATTGTTTTCATACAACAACAAGGGACTGTATCCTGCATAACACTGTATTTTACCCAGGGAGCCTCTTTACAACAGAGAAGGTATGGCAGTATACACACGATTATAGATGGGATCTACTGGTTCTGTCATAGTCCATACCACCCAAAAGATGCCACACCAACAGAGCAAGTTGCAACTGAGGCACTAGCTTGGTGATGGTGCCCTGTGAAGAAGAAGTGCCATCTTCCAGGACACATCAAGGATTCTAACAGCTAATATCATGTGTCTGGATCCAAGAGGTAGAAGTAGGAGGGGACCACTTACTATCAGTTTCAGTGACTCACTTAGGAACTGTGTGAGATCCCAAATTTTGTGCTGTGCAAGATTACAGGTCCTCAGAAAGGGAAGTCTTCCAACAGGAGAACATAAATGAATACCATTGAACTTTAAGCTATAGCTTCCTCTCCATCACTTCAACTTCATTGTTCCAAGAGACCAGCAGGAAGGCGATGCAAGGTTCTGGACCCTGACCATCAGGAAGAGGTAGGATACTGTTATACTATGTGGTCAGAGAAGAATATGTTGGATATGCAGGTCATTCACTTGGGAACTTCTTGGTGTCACTTGGCTCAATTTTGATGAATATCGATTGTAGTCTAAAGACTACAGTAACAGGAGCTCTAGTTAATCCCACTAAACTTTATCTTATAATTGCACAGGAATAGAGGCCTGTGAGAATCCTGGAGGATCTTATTATACAAAGTGTATCTGAGTGTAACAAGGGGTTAATTGGGGAAAATTATAGCAGATGTTCTCATGTGCTGTGCAGATGCCTACCCTTTAAGATAGAGGCACTCATTTCTCTAGCTGCTGGGGGGGTAGGCTGTTGACAGTCTTCACCTTAGTTGCTCTCTGAGAATTTCCCACTACTGAACAAAACCACCTCATGCAAAGGCACGCTTTCTCCTCAGAGACATATCTAGTGATGAGTTGATGTACATTCCCCCACAACTATCTCCTGAGAACATTTCCCAGTAAATTTGATGCATGCCAATCTTTGCCTCACAGTTTGTCCTCAACATACCTATATATCTACTTATCCAGGGAGGCTTGAATCAAAACAAAACCAAATGAAACAAAACAAACAAACAGAAAACAATACTTTTGTCCTCCAAATAAAAGTTTCAACACAGGAGGAGTTTCCAGGTGTTTCAAGGAAAAATATTTGGGGAAGGGGATACTTTCAGGAGGACATTAAATCATACTTATGCTTTACTATTCTAAGTGTAATGCAAGAACTAGTAGCATCGGGGCGCCTGGGTGGCTCAGTGGGTTAAGCCTCTGCCTTCGGCTCAGGTCATGATCTCAGGGTCCTGGGATCGAGCCCCACATCGGGCTCTCTGCTCAGCAGGGAGCCTGCTTCCCCCTCTCTTTGCCTATTTGTGATCTCTCTCCTCTCTGTCAAATAAATAAAAATAAAATCTTTAAAAAAAAAAAAAAGTAGCATCATTACCTGGGAGTTTGTTAGAAATGCAAACTTTCTAACCATATCCCAGACCTACTGAATCTCAATACGCATTTTACAAAATCCTCAGACAGCTTATGTGCATATTAACATTTCAGAAGACTTTCTCTAGAAGAGTGTTCTTTAATTTTTTTTAATTGCACAGTCCTATCATTTAAAACATGAGCATGCACTCATACTATTTATAATATTATATATAATAATATAACATAGCATTTATTAATATATATTTACCAATTATTACATGTGAAATATATAATACAAAATTGATATAATAGCTATCATTTATAATGACATTGTATACAATGACACTAATATGTCATAAATGTTAAAAAATTGCAAATATAGTGTCTAAAAAGAATAAAGCAAAAATAGTAAGGGCAGTTTTCATAGTTTATCCTCAGTCCTCAGTAGATCATCCCATTAACTCCACCTTGGATGTGCGTATTCTGTGTTGGAGATTGCTGCTCTATATACAGAGATACCTCAATTCCGTGCATTAGTTAAGGACTTACGAGAGAGATTAATGGAAATCTCAGGATAAGAAATAGTAAGGGATTGCTTTCTCTGTGAACTGGGAGTGGAAAGAAAATTAGAGTGGTAACAGCAACCCAAAATGCCACCATTTCCAGTAACTCCACAGGTTCAGGGGATAGGGAGAACTTCTTCTTTTTTCTCCATTCTGTATGATTCCAGTCCAAGATGTTCACCAAACTTGTCCATTTTTCACATGGGATGCTTGCTATTTGCAGGTATCTCATTGAATTTTCAGCAGCTGCTTAGCAGGTCATTTCATTTGTCAGGTAGATGAAGGTAATGAGAATTTATCAGCCCCCAGTTCAGATTCACAGCTGATCTGTCACCATGCATTTCTATAAATACTGCTCTTATTTACTCAGGATGCATTTCAAATTAGCAGGAGATTATACACACACATATTTTATGCACATATATATACATACATATATTTTTTATACACACACATACATTATATATCTAGAGAAGGGCTTGTAACTCCATTCCTAATTTTTCTGGCATGCCAAAATGAACCAATATAGTGAGCCTGTGAGTGCCTGAATTGACAACTTCAATGATAATTCCATTAATGCTGAGGCTTAGGAGGTTGGTATGGAATCAGTTCAGGACCCCTGGTGTGGGAGCAGAGCTCCATTGTTCTACAAAGAAGAAAGCACCCTATAATTTCACTGAAAGCGGAAGGGCAGCAAAATGATATTGTTTAGAAACTGCTCAAAGTAATAGCCACTGTGTCAGCTGCCTTGTCAGCCTTTCTGTCAGCAATGGAATGTTGCATGAGAATGTTGTTCTCTCCAAATGTGAGACAATTAAAATATTTGAGTGATTCAGGAACATGGAGTCTAAGGAAGGAAAGCGAGAAGCTTTGTTTTCCGACAAAGGAAGTGATGCAGGAACTGATACCGGCAATACTCCAAATGGTTCAATATTCTGTGTGGGTGGTCAGAGGACATTGTTCTGGAATGTCTGAATTAGATGGTCCAGTGAACAGTCATGAGTAAAACGTTTCCTCAAAAGAGGTTTTCATCCTGAACCCTATTAGGGATATGTAGAGGGAATAAAAAGTATTTCCATTCTTGATGGTTCCTCAAGTTCACTCTTTGTCAGTCCTCAACTCCTTACACAGGCAATAATACTACAAAAAGAGAATCTATGAGGAAAAAAATGAAAAGTTCTTAGTCAAATGTCCCTTCAGGCCTACTGGTTCTAATGACAGAAACAAAATATGGTATCTAGGAGCTCAACTGCCATGGGGTAAAAGGGGCCAGAGTGCTGTCCTCAGGTTTGGGTCTGGATTCATTCTTAGCACTGGAAGCTAGGGCTATGTTGATATTTCCTCCCTTACAGAGAGATAAAAAAAATCAATTCCCAGGGGCGCCTGGGTGGCTCAGTGGGTTAAAGCCTCTGCCTTTGGCTCAGGTCATGATCTCAGGGTCCCGGGATCGAGCCCCGCATCGGGTTCTCTGCTCAGCAGGGAGCCTGCTTCCCCCTCTCTCTCTGCCTGCTGCCTACTTGTGATCTGTCTCTTTCTGTCAAATGAATAAGTAAAATCTTTTAAAAAAAAATCAATTCCCAAACTTCTTCATGGAATTATTCTTTCACTAAAAACTACAGGACTAGGAAGGTGGGAGAAAGGAATAGTCTCATGATGCTGAACTGAATTGAACTGACTTTTGGCTCTGTGAGTGAATGTGTAATATAGCCAACACCCCTACAAAGCAGAACGCCTGAAATACCTGTGAAATATGTCATTTAGAGTAAGACACTTAAGGTATAAATTCACCCAAATAACCACAAACTTCTTGTCAGGGAAAGATTGTACAATACAAAATTGAGCTTAAACAAACCAGAACTTCCACTCAAATGAATATGTAAATCAAAATTTCAAAAACATTGAAAATTCTACCAGTAAACATGCCAGCCAGCACAAATAATATTACAAAAATATTCATTCCAGATTAAATTTTACTATTTGACAAAAACTTAAGATAATGACAGTGTAACATTTATTTGAAAAAATTATGAAAGTACACAGAAAGAAAATAAGATCAAAGGCATCAGAAAAAGATCCAATTCATAAGTTTGGAAATGAAAAGTATCAGCATTTAAATAAAAAATGTAACTGATGTGATAACTGTAGCCTAGACATAGTAGAAGAAAAAATTGATGGCTTGGAAAATAGCACCAAGGACACCTTACAGCATGCAGGATAAGAAAATATATTATGATAAATTATATGAAAGAGGAGTTAGGAAAAAATCTTTGTGGGTAATAAGCAAAGTTCTTACACTGACACCAAATGCACATTCCATAAAAGAAAAAAAAAAGAGAGTGGGTTTCATTACATTTCCAACTTTTCTTTGGTAAAAAGACACATAAGAGAATGACAAAACAAAGACTAAGAGAAAATATTTGAAAATTTCATGTACAAAGAGGACTTGTATTCAGAATATATAAAGAGCTGTCAAAAACCCCAATAAAAACTGGATTTGAAGCAGACCCTTTACCAAAGAGTGTATAGGCAAATAACCACATGAAAAGGTATCAACATCAATGACTGTTAGAGAAATGTAAATTAATGCCATGATGAGATACCATTGCACATCTATAAGGATGGTTTCAATAAAAAATACTGGTAATAGCAAGAGCTGAAAAGAATATGAAGAAACTGGCAGTTGTTATGTACTGCTGGGGGAATGCAAAATAGTACAGGACTCTGGAAAACCATTTGGCAGCTTATTTAAAATTAAATATATATGTATACTTTTTCACAATGCTTAAAACTGTAATGTACTATAGAAATTATATTCACAGTATATAATAAGATTACAATTTACTAGTAGCCTGTTTTTTCAGAAACAAAGAATTTTATTATTCTAGACACAAGAACCGTGAACATCTACATATTAGTATCAGTTCATGTTTTGCCCAAGTCCCACCTGGCAATGTGGATGGACCCAGATGATTGCACACAGAGTTTTGCATTAGAGAATAGGAACCCTGAACTTAGGAACCTAAATCTTTTTATTTTTTTAATGGGATGCTACAAAGGCAGATGTTAGAGTGAAATTTATGCTATAAAATGCTTATATTAAGAAAAAAGTTCAAATAACCAACATTACACTACAATGAACTAGGAAAAGAAGAAACTTAGCTGAAATTTAGTAGAGGAAATAAAGAAAAATCAGAAATAAAATAGAGACTGGAATAAACAATAACATAACATTGAAAGTAATGACCAGTTTTTCAAAAAAATAAATAAATAAACAAAATTGGCAGTGCTTTAACTCTGTTAACTAAGAAAAAAAGGGAAGACTCAAAAACCAAAATGAGAAATAGAAGAGAAAACAATACAACAGATACCACAGAAATACATAGTGTGATAAAAGATTACTATAAATAAGTATATACCAACAAATCAGATAACTTAGGGGGAAAAAAACAGATAATTCCTTAAAATGTACAAGTTACCAAGATTGGCTCATGAATCTTGAATCCAAGAAATAGGAAATCTGTGTAGACCAATTGCGAGAATGGAAGTTGAATTAGAAATAAAAAATCTGGGATTCCTGGGTGGCTCAGTTGGTTAAGCATCTACCTTTGGCTTGGGTCATGGTCCCACTGGGGGCCTGGGATCGAGTCCCACATCAGGCTCCTTGCTCAGCAGAGAGCCTGCTTCTCCCTCTGCCTGCTTCTCTTTCTCTCTCTCTCTCTGTGGCAAATATATGAATACAATCTTGAAAGAAAGGAAGGAAGGAAGGGAGGCAGGATCCCCCAGCATAAAAAAGCCCAAGACTACATGGTTTCATTGGTGAATTCCACCAGACATTTTTAAAAAAGTAATTAGTGATAGTCTTTATCAAAATCTTACAAATATTGGAATACAGGGAACATATTCAGAATCATTCTATGATTCTATGATAAAAAAATTAAACATATACTTACCATATGATCCAACTATCCACTCCAGAGTATTTAATCTAGAGAAATAAAAACAGTGCTTGAGCATTTATAGCAACATTATTCATAATCAGCAAACCACTCAAATGTCCTTCAGTAAGTTAACGGATAAGCCAAATGTGGTATCATCATTAAAAAAGAACAAACTATTAATATATTTAATAGCTTGGACACATCTCAAAGGCATCACGCTGAATAAAATAATCCAATCTCAAAAGGTTACATAGTATATAATTCCATTTATATGACATTCTTAAATAGAAAAGACTATAGTAACAGAGAACAGAGCAATGACTACCAGGAGTTACAGATTTGGAGAAGACATGATAACAAAGGGATAGCATGTAACTATTCTGTATCCTGATAGTGGCTGTGGCTACATGAATCTCCACTTTGCTTAAAATCATAGAGTTGAACACCAAATCATAAAGTTGAACACTAAATTTATGGTATGTTAAATTGAAAAATGAAGTTAAAATATCAGCAAAGTTAATGACATAGATATGTATGTGTATATGTATTTGAAAATGATGGATAAAATGTATGCACAGAATATTTGAAACCATTGACCCAACTATTCAGTCACACAAAAATGGCTCATATAGAGAAGGGGATTCAAAGATACCAACTTCCAATTATAAATAAATAATACAAGGGAATACAATGTACAGGATGGGGATTATAGTTAATAATATGTAACAACTTCATATGGTAACAGATAGTTCCTAGATTTTTCATGGTGATCACTTTGTAATGTATGTAAGTATTGTATCACTATGTTTTACACCTGAAACTAATATAATATTGTGTATCAGCTCACTTCAACTTAAAAACGGGCTCAAAATGTTCCAAAGAATCAATATTATGCAAGTTACAGCCTTTGTCCAAGAGATAACTTAACTATAAATAAGGAGAAAGTGCACTTTGGCCAAAGCCTGTATTTTCTACTTAGAAATGAATTCCTAAATAACTTAATGGAATAAAAAAGGAAGTGAAAATTACAAAATATTTAGAAATGAATGACAATGTAAGTTTAACGGATCTTCTAAAATGAGCAAGTATAAATAAATCACTTAAGCACTTAACTCATTTAACTGAGAATACTAAGAGGGCAGACGTAAGTGAGTAGAGAGAAGAAATAAATATGAGTCTAAGAAACAATAGAGCGTGTCAATAAACTCTAAAGCTCTTCCTTTGGAAAATTTTTTTAAATATGCAAACCTTTAACAAGAATGATGAAGTGGAGGAAAAGCAAAACAAATGTACAAATATACAATATTGATATGAATAAATGGGGCATAATTACATTGAACATGTTTAAATATTAAGAGAATAGTATGAAAAACATTGTGCACCTGAGTTTAAAAGCTTAAATAAAATGAATAATTTTCTGAAAAAATATTAATAAGCCAGAATGACTCGAAAAGAAATAGGAAATCTTGATAAATCGTTAACAATTATTGAAATTAAGTGTAGCAATATGTTTTTCCCCCTAAAGTTAATATAGTCTCAGATGTTTTACAGATGAAGCAAATTTGGCAGAATATTAATAACCTGAAAAAAATTGGTATTTTAGATCACAAGTTCATATTGTGTTATTCTCCTCACTTTTCTGTTTGACATATTTCAAAATTAAAGTTAAAAATGAACTAAGAAAGGGCACTGTAGTTAGAGCAGAAGTCATGCATTCAGGTTGTAGATCTGTCTGTCTTCCTCACAGAGATATAAGACATTGCACATGTCTGAAGCTGTTTTTCATTTTTATTGTGAAGAGAATATATAATATATATGACTGTGCCTAACATATGCATGATACATGTTCAATGATGTTTCTGAATCTGATCTGATCACTCCACTCAAGAGGCTTAGACTCTAATAATGGAAACAACCAGTATTGTAAGGATGTACCAAATCATTTTTTTTATATCAGTTGAGAAGTATATGTGGAGTATGAATAAGGCAAGATGAGAAATAGTTCAATGTTCCTAGAATATGAGCAAATAATAAATTCTGAAACTTATGAAACTCAAATATCAAAATTTTTTAGTATGCATGCTTTAACAGAAATGGCACATTTAGAAAGGAGGATAATAGTCAAAGGATCTCAATCTTTCCAACACTTCTATTAGTTCAACAACTTCTTACAATTTACATTTTAGCAGATGAGAAATTTCAGAAACAGAAAAATTAAGTAATTTAGCTAAGGTCACATAGCAGGTTGGAGGTGACAGAACCAAGACTGAATCCTGATGATCTAATCTCATTATCCACACCAGCCCTTCTTTGAGCCACCAAAGCACTGACTAGGGGAATTCATTCATTTAGTAATTGTCTGCCATTTATTGATAGTCACATAGACTGCGATTTCTATCCGATGAGTCTACAATATACACTTCTGTTGCCTGGCTCCATATCCAAAAGTGAAAAGGCAATCACAAACCAATATTTTGTTGGTGTGAATTCTGTGCCTTTTCTTTATAGTGTCAGTAGATTTACCATGCTGGTTATGTTTCATTCTGGGATGATCCTAAAAACACTTTGCATGGTCATCTGTGGAATGGCAGGTGCTGGTCTAGCAGCATCCTAGAACAAAAAAGATACATGATAAGAACTGTAATCCTCAAAGTCTATATAAGTGCAAATCAGTTAGCTAAAGAGTCTCACTGTGTGTTGGAGACAGTAGTGCACCTGGGACCCAAAAGCCCTGAACTCACCGAAACCCTAAGATTTTCTCTTAACTCTGCCTCTCTGCATTCAGAAATCGATTTCTCAGCAGAGTCTTTCTTCATTTTCCACACCTTGGTGTTCTTGTGCCTGTAGCTACTGCCTCTGGTGCAGAGCTTGTTCCCTCCTCCTCCAGGCAGCTCCTGGTCTTGATGAGAGTGTATACATTTACATCACCCACCCAGGCATTTCTGTTCTCTCTCACCACTGTTTTGTTATTTTAAGTGAAGTTGCTAGGAAAAGAGTATACAGCCTTTGCAAATGGTAGGAATATGGGTGAAACCTTTCCTGACTCTACCTGTGTGACCTTCAGCAGAATTGCATATGTTATGAAATCTGACAGATCTGGTCCAAATCTGAGATCTTTTACTTATTTGTTGTGGAAACTTGGGAAGATGTCTTATCTCTCTAAAACTTACTTTCCTCAACTGCAAATGGGTATAATGCTAATTGCATTCATTATACCGTAGGGCCAAATGAAATATCGTACACATAGTTTGTAGGAGAGTAGGTAGCATGTATTTAAGTGTTTGAAAAATGATAGCTTTTACTGTTAAAATTTATGTAAAGTGCCTAACCCAGAGTCCAACACTTAGTGAATATCCTGTCAACTTCATTTCATATCCTCTTTCTTAAAACATATTTGAGTATTTTTAGGGGGCGCCTGGGTCGCACAGTTGGTTAGGCGTGTGACTCTTGGTTTCAGCTCAGGTCGTGTTCTCAGAGTCATGGGATTGGGCTCTGCATCGGGTCCTCAGCACAGAGTCTGCTTGGAATTCTCCTTCTCCCTCTGTCCCTCTGTGCATTTGTTTTTTTCTCACTCTCTCTCCCTCGCTTTCTCAAATAAATAAATAAATAAATCTTTAAAAAAAAAAAAAACATTATTTGAGAATTTTCTTAACCATACGGCTTCGGCCCTAATTCTGGCACTGTGGTCACTGCTGCAGTGGGCTTCCATGGCCAGCCCCTGACTAGGTCAGTATCTTAGGCCTCTGCCTGCCGCCATCATTTTTCTAGCTCTATCTCCCCTAGTGAGCTAGTAACTTAAAGACATGCCTCACCTCATCCCAATATTTGACCCACAGGTAGCCATACAAGACTTTTTTCCTTGCATTAATTTGGTGGCTGATGTTGAGAAGTTTTGGGAATTCTATATTAAAAAAATTAATCCTCATACTGGTTCTATTAGTTTCCCAGGGCTTCCATAACAAATTGCCATGAATTTGGTGGCTTAAAACAACATAAATGTATTCTCTCACCGTTCTGGAGGCCAAAAGTCTGAAGTCAAGGTGTTGACAAGGTGTGAAGGTTCTAGAATCCTTTCTGGTCTCTTCCAGCTTCCATTTGCCCTAGACAGCCCTTAGCTTCCTTGGCTCCATCCCTCGAATCTGTCTCCATGGTGACAGTGCTTCCTCCTCTTCATCTGTCTTAGTGCCTTCTTTTCTGTATATTCTAAGAGCACGTGTTATTGGATTTAGGACACATCCAGATGATACAGGATGATGTCCTCAACTTAAGATCCTTAACTTAATTGCCTCAGCAAACACGTTTTTCCAAATAAGGTCACATTTATTGGTTCTGGTTTTCAGGAAGAAGACATTATTTTAGGGGTACCAGTCCACTGGTACCACACTAGGGAGGAAAAAAATGGAGAAGAAATGAACATAGATCATCCACACTGGAGATTCGTACATTACCATAGCCCCAAAACAACAATATCACCAACCACCACAAACACCACAAGCAGCCAGGACACACCTTCCTCTCTCATCCGTCAGATTTGACTCTGGAACAATCAGCTTGTGGATGGGGCCATCTAAAGAGCTGCAGAGAATCACCTCTTAAATGGAATAATCAACGTCTTAATTGATTGACCTCTCTGTTGATTTTTTTTCTTCTAAGAATACTTCACACAAGTACTTGCTTTTCTGGTTTAAGGACATCGATCCTCATTTGCCCATGGTCCAGTCACCTGAAATACTTCTTTTCCATACTTCTCACCTATTCTTAGTATTTATGTTCAGTTATCATATCCCCCACCCACTGCCATAATGGCTCCAGGCTGGATGTATGAAGCTCTTTTCATAATCTTTCTCTGTAGGTCATATCCTCTAATCCTTTTATCATTTTTGGATCCTCTCCAATTTATTAATGTCTCCTTCTAAAGCAAGCAACCAAAATGCTACAAGAAGTGTTGTGCACCTTGCTTTGTTATGTTTGTTTGTGTGTGTGGGGGGGGGGTGTTTTGTTTTGTTTTAGCAGAGAGATAATGGATATTCACAAAGAAGTCAGGGGATTTTCAGAAACACATTCTGGAATTAAACCACATGTATTAAGTCAGCCTTTCCCAGTGCTTTATGCACTCCTCCACTGCTTCAGCAACTGCATTAACTTCTTCCAACCATCAGGGTAAAACAGACAGTTCTGGGCGGATCAGTTATGTCTGAAAAGAATAGTAGCTGCCATTTATCCCGTGTTCACCATGTGCCATTACATGTGCTTCGCATGTGTTTGTTACCTCGTTTAACTCTATAGTCTCTCAGTCGCGCAAATGAGAAAACATAGGTTCTGAGAAAGTAGAAACTGTACCTACCTCTATACAGTTGTTCAGTTTTGATGCTGGAATCCAATCACAGGCTTGGTTACAGTCTGTGCTCCATGATACACCTCAGGAAAACACTGGGTCATATTTTAAACTCTAGTGAATCCCTAAGAATACTACTTCATTTAAAGAGTATTTAACTAAATATTCAGTTCACTGGCTGGATTCAGCTATTTTATTTTCTCCAAAATGGTTTGCTTGTCTAGATTTGGCCTTTGAATCAAGACTAACCTTTCTAAAGGGTCGTTACCTTAAAAGGTTACTTAATCTATACCCATGCCTTGGGGGTGCCATTCAGGAAGGTAATTCTTCATTGTCATTGTCAATAAAGAGTTCTCTGTGCAACTTTCACTGTTTCTTTTAAAAAGTGTCTTACATGTATGCAAGTATGCAGGAGATCCACTTACAATGGGCTTCAATAAATATAAATCAACTATTCTATGCAATCCTGATCTAAGTTCCACAAGTTTTATAAGAAAAAAAGTAAGAATATATAACTTTTGTTAAGGAACTCAGTTTTAGGGAAGATAAATATCAGGCTCAAGAAAATATGGATAGGAAATACTCAAGATAGTCTATCAGTGAGGGTAACACTTTGTGGCATAGACTAAAGTTTGTAAACCTGTTTAACCAGAAATACCTGAGAAGTTTAAAAATTACATTCCATAATGCATCCCAGAACAACTGGATCAGGTACTTGAAGGTGAGGTCTGGGGCTTGGTAGTTTAATACACAAAAATAAAAAACCTTTAGTTAGTTACTACCAATCAGGTTTGTGACTTTAGACTTTTGGCAGACTCTATATTCAAAGAAAGGATATCAGTGTTAGTAATAATAAGGATAGTATCTTAGTGCTATTTAGTATTCTTGAGTCAAAGTAATTTACCACTAACTATTTAATTTGACCTTTGCAGTAACCCAAAATGTTGTTCTGTGGACCAGTTGCTGTAGTGAAGTGTAGCATATGATGACACTAAAGCTCAAAGTACTAAATCCCTATTCAGCACTACCCTAAGTCACAGATGTAGTAAGTGGCAGCACTGGTCTGGAGCCCAGACCTCTGAATACTCAGTCCAGTCCTTCTTCCAGCACTAATTTATGCAGCCTTCATGGAGGAAAGATGTAAGCTAGTAAGGAAAGAATCCCATTTAGGAAGAAATAAAGAACCCTGGATTGGACTCCATCCTGCTTCTCACTTCTTACATCTTTCTAGACCTTAGAGTGTTAAAAGCATAGGCTCTGGAATCACACCATCCTTGGTCCAACACTAGTTGTAGTGTAATAATAGCTGAGGGATTACGGACAAGTTACTTAATTTCTCTGTGCCTTGGCATCCTCATCTGGAGAATGGGCTACTATGAAAATTGAAAAGGTGAATATGTGTAATATATGTGTGTGTATATGTCTATGTAAAGACCTAGAACAGTTTTTATTAAAGTACTTTCATTCCATTAAGTACTAGCACAGGGAATTTAAGCAGATGAGCACAAATTTTTTATTTAATACTGACTCTTAAAAGAAAACCTTAGACAGTAAGATCACATATCATGGACAGTTTATAAATAAGAAGTTCTGATAATAATCATTATTTCTCTACTTTTAAGAAAAATATATTAAATGAAATTTGGTATTTATTGGGTACATAATGTGTGCCAAACACTGTGCCAAATGTCTAACCTGCATTATCTTTAATCTTCAACACAGCCCCATGACCTGTGAACACATTTCCTTCCTCATTTTACAGATAAGGAAATAGAAGCTTAGGGAAGCTAAGTAAATTGTCCAAAGTCACAGAGCTTGTAAGTGGCCAGGATTAGTTCACAGGCCACTTGGCTCCAGACCCTGTGTCTTCACTACTCTTACCGCTGCTGTCTGGGCAGTACCAGCAAAATTTCCAAATGCAAGAAGTTTATCCTTCCTACATTCCATTTCTTCCTCCGATTCCCTGTCATCATCTCCTGTGCTTTTTATTCCCTCCCAAATCCCTTCCTTCACCCACACTCACCAACAGTCTTTAGTACTATCTTTCAGCTACACAAATTCTATCATATCGACCCCCTTCTCAGACCAGCCCTTACTAGAATTGATCCACATGCCAAAAATCACTTCCCCCTTCACAATGAAATTGTCGTTTTCTGTTCTCTGCCAGGTAATGAATGCAGAGAAATCTGAGTATGTAATTCACAGCAAAGAATATTCTCAGCAAGAAAGATAATCTTTATATTTCTGTGGGAATTTATTTTCCAAAAAGCATTGGCTAACTGAATGACATCTTTACTTGGTGATGTGTTAGACTGTGAAAGGATGAAATAGAGGATCTGGCCTGGACTGGGGAGATACTGCAAGGTAAAAGGGCCCTACAGAGCCTTTGACAGAGCTGTGGGTACAGGCTTAAAAGGTAGACCACAGCCACATTCCAAGGATTCACACATTTGAAAGTGAAAAAAGTGAATGTGCCCACGTAAGACTGGCATTTGGGGGACAAAGACGCTCTTTCATCATTTTATTAAAGAAACTACAATGTGATGGCAGGATTGCGTGTCCTTTCTTTGGAGCAGCCTGCCCAAACCCCTTCCTGTTTTATTAAATCCAAGAAAGAAGCATTGTCCTTTGGTTGACAGTAAACTGCCATACAACATTGACTCCGTCTCCTCCTGAAGCCATTGCTAAGGTGTTCTCTATAGCATGATATTTACAGACTAGAGAAGGATGACATTTCCAGGATAAGACAGCAGCCCTCTGATAGGATCAGCTGTCAGGAAACTCACTTCAGTTAGAAACGGCTGTTTTTCCAGTTGTCCCGTCACCTGTTTTTCTGCATAAAAGGTTTTTCCTTTTTGGAGAAATCTACAGATTCACTTTAAAGTACCCTGTACCACACAAACATAGCAAGCCTGGCAGGGAGCCTGAAAAGAAGGGAGAGGTTCTCCTATTTAACACAACATCCTGGCGGTTTGGGGAAGAGAAAGAACCCTGGGTGTCTTGATGTCTCTGCACACTGGCTGGCTGTCTTCCAGCAATATCTTTGAGAATCTCCTCTGTGAAGCCAGCTGCTGTGGGAGAGTCAGAGTTGGCTCTGACCTCAAGAAGCTGATGTCTATAAGTAAATACAAAGAAAGGAAACTAACAGTCCAAGAGTCAAGTAGTGAAACATAACAATAAACTCCATATCGAAAGGCAGAATATGATAATGAATACAGATGGTAACAACAGCAGGAATAACACTACCTTGATTGTTTTCTGCCAAACAACGTAAGTATGTATGTGAATGTGTGGTATGTACATGTGTGTATATGTGAGTATGCATATGATTTACATATATATACAATATCTGCATATATATTTAATTAATATCCTTAACTACAATACAAATTGTTCCTATTAGCACCTAAGGATATGAGGACTAAGGAGGACTTTCCCAAGGGCATTTAGCTAGTAAGTCATGGAGAAATTCCCAGACCCAGCTTTGTCAGACTTCAGAGCACATGCTTTTGATCCGTGTAATACTCCTTTCTAATAGTACAGTAAATACAATAAGGGTTTAAAGAAAAAAAAAATCACTAGAGGCTGCAGTGATGTGTGGAAATTAAAAGGTCCTTGCAAAATGGGTAGGGTCAAGATGGAAAGGCAGCAGGAGGCCTACATTATGATGGATTAAATAGTATGAACAAATGTACCCAGATGATGGGAGGGACAATGGGAAGATTTTGATTAGAACATGATCTTAGGGTCGAGATTTCATCCTGAGGGCATTGGGGAGTCACAGAATATTCTTGAGTAAGATACATGGCACAATATTCTTTCCTAATAGGAAACTGTCTCCTGAAGGCTTCTTTTAAATGTGGTCATCTATTGCGGTTGTGTTAAAAATAAACACAGAAAAAGAGTCCTTATATTTTGGAGACATATATTGAAATATTTAAGGATGAAATGGCACAAGGTTTAGTGTTTGCTTTAAGAAAATCCAGTGTGTGTATTGAGGGAAAGGGGGTGGGAGAGAAATTGCTAAAAAACTGGTTCATGAGTACATGGAAGTTCATGATACTGTTCTCCCTACTTTCACATATTTTAAAAAATTTCCATAATAATAAGTTAAATAAGAATCATTAGCAATTCAAGTACTGCTTTAAATGGTGATTATAAAATAAAATAGGAAATAATAAAGTTACCTGTGAATTTTTAATAGTTACTGTAAAATAAAATATCAATGAATTTTTCTAAAAAAAAGTGAGTTTGTTATTAGGATCAGCTCCCAAGTCATTTCCCATTAAATTATTTACTTAGAAAAGTAAATCTGATAATAATACCTTGCATATATATAACCCTTTGCTATAAAGTATTTCACATGCATAATTTCATGTGATCTTCATAGGAATCCTGAGTAGCTGAGCTCCAGCATAAATTTGTCCCACTTGGCATCTAGCGAGACACTTCTGGTGGAGACTTAAATATCTTACTCTGACTTCTGAATTTTTCATAACAGTTGAAAATTTAGCAGAGATAGATAGTAATGATAAAATAATGGTGATTGTCATTGGTGTCAAGGGAGGTGTAAAGATCCAAACACATCAGCAAAAGTCTGAAAATTATGATCCCAGCCTCTATTTTGTACACAGAGACCTTCAATAAATATTCTTTGATGAGTGAATGATCCATTTCCATGTCCACATATGATTAAAATAGCCATCTACGGGGTCTAAAATTTGGTCGCATTTAGATATTTTCACATATGAGTTTTATATATTTTCTAAATGCCTATCAAAGGGTAAATTTTAATCTCTTTCTGATAATTTCAAAAAGGTTATGGGGGTTTTTTTGTTTGTGTTTTGATCTTAGCTTGCCCATGCTGGACTTGTATGAGGAAGAAGGTGAAAAGTGGAACAGGCAATAAGCCCATCCAGCATAGTAGGTCTAGAAAGAAAGTCTTTGAGAACTGTGAATCTGGAAACTTGTTTTGCCTTACACATTTTCTACCAGTTTGCCCTTCTTCATCCTTTCACTTTCCAGACCCATTTTCTTATGGGTACTTACAGATAATAAGAGATAGTATAAAATGCTGAAAAGAACAAGGATTTTAATTCACTGAACTTAATACTGATGCCAGCAATTTTTTCCTTGGAAAACTGTCTCTGCGTTTTATTTTCCTAATATGCCTTGCCCACTTCACATTAGATATTGCTACAATTACTCTAAAATGATGTAAGTTACCACTCATATGTGGGGAGCTAGTATAGATCTAAATAGTAGTTTTTAAGAATCAAACAAATGAAACTGCCCTGGTAGAATTAGAAGACCATGTTTGATATTCTAGGCCAGGGTAACCTATCATGTGTTCTTCTATTTGTATTCCCATATGTTGCAACCTGTTCTGCCCAGTTATAAGGCTGATAGACTAGGAAGGCATCAGTGGAATGAGAAGTCAAAATTAAAACATAGCTCAGTCATTAAGCTGTCCTATTGGCAAAACTGCAGGCCTCTTTTCATGCATTACCAACCATTACTTTGGTGTTTTAGAGGTTTGGTCATTAGGTCATTAAATGCTTTGAGCTCCATTTTCTTTCTCTATAAAAACAGTATGACACTGATGACTAGTGGGCTGTTATATTTATGTCAGCATGAATGATGTAGTAAAAGTAATAACAATCATATAATGATCATATTTTATATGATAGTTACTTACCATGGTATAATTAATGTATTCTATCTTCATTATTTAATATGGGCCTCCTGCCTTGTTTCATGTAGACAGCTGTTTATGTGGGGACACAGCTGCTGACAGTATCTTGCCTGCCATAGCTGAAGAGAGAGGTGAGAAAGGGAGGGAGCCATCCAGCTAATAAATTCCTAATGCTTTCTCTTTCCCCTGCAGTTGATTTCTAGGACTCTATGCTTTGGAATAGGGCTGGCCACAGATTCTGCAAAATATGATTGACAGCCCATGACAAATGTGTTATGTGCCAGATACATTTCCACATTTCGTGGAGTGTGTACTGATATTTTACAAGAAAGGTGTTCAGGCTTGGGACTTATTTGCCTCTCAAGACCGAGCCAGAATGTGACAGAAGCAATACTGGGTCAGACTCACTCCATGCCTGGGCCCTTTTCACATTCCACCATTTTCCATGGTCAGGAAAGTACCTTGGTAGGAGGCCAAGCAAGAGAAATGAATTTCATAAGTAAAGTAGGCTAAGTAGCATGGTCCATCATTATACTTGGAGCCTTCAATTAGTTTTCATTTTGTGGTGCAAAATTCAAAGGCAAGTGATTTAAGGGGAAAAAAAAAAAGCAAAACAAAAAGCATGGCAACATAGAGAAGGTTGTTTAATACAGCAGTGTGGCTATCTGGGGAACTGCATCCTTGCACTTTGCAGGGTGCATGGTGCATCCTCCTGACCTTCACGGAGCTCCGCCTCTGATGGACACTCTGTCAGCCCTGCTGATGAGGGGCTCACTTCTCCTTTGAAAATGGTGAGCTGTCACCTTAGCCGACTGTACCCCATCCTGATTCTGACCTGCCTGCTCCCTTCTGGTCATTGTGTGCGTTAATCCGTGAATAAGCTGACCTGTCAATATAATGGGCCTGCTGAGATTATGGCACAGGAAAAAATTGGGCTGTTTGTTTTAGAACTTCCTTTCTGTTTCCATTTTTGATTAAGTTCTGGCTTTGGGTATCAAAAAAAAAAAATGTAGTTTCCTTGGCAGCAGATCTGTGTGGCAGTTTCTAATGAGGCTAACCACAGTGAGTCTTCTTTCTGGGAGGATGTGTGGGAATGAGCAAGTCTTACACTGCTCCTCAAGTGATGCGGTTGCCCAAATCTGTCCCCTTAGCTCCACTTTACAGATTTATAGAATAATACTGCTCTCCATTAAGCATTTTGGGGGAGGATCATAGTTGGTAAACAAAAGGTATTAGGAGTAATTGGGTCAGGGGTTCAGAGAGACAAGCTGAGGAGTAGACAGTATCAGTGGAACATCTCAAACCTAAGGGAATTTGCTAAATACTAGTACTCTACGTTCGCCCACGCTCAAGCTTCTACTCTCTGTATGTATGTGTACATGGCAGGGAATAGGGACAATGGCCAGGTGGATAATGGAATGGTAGAAGAGACCAAGCACACCATTTGGAATGCTCTTTTAGGTGAACGCCAAGTTGTTTGGGAGGGAGGATAGTTAGAGATGTAACAAGCAAGGTTCTTAGTTATAACAAATATAAACTAGCTTCAGTAGTTTAAGGCCTGTATTAAAGAATATTGGATAGCTCACAGAGTCTCCAGCTATGCAGCCTAGAACAATGTCCAAAGCCATACCACAGAACTGGCCCCAGGGGAGACAATCTGGTACCTCTGCCAGGTACAGATGTTATGGAAGCCAGCCCTGGATGCTTCTGCAAGAACCTTAGCTACCACTGCCCATGGAAATTGGATATACCTCCCACTACCAGCTCCCAAAAGGATTCTATGTGGGACCTAACTTCTTTAAAATTATTAATCTTCTAATTCACAGTCCATCCATTGAATCTGATTAACAGGCTGTGGGTCATATAAGTGTGCCTCAGCTTCAAAGGAGGCTGGGGAATTGAGTACATGGCTCCAAACAAGAGTCAAAAAATAGGAAATAAATTACTTCCACTTAAAAAGGGTGTTCAAAGTTGCTGGAAGGCCTCAAAATTGACAAATATCTGTTGTAATAGGAATCTGTGCAAGGGAAATGGCAAGAAGAGAATGAAATTAAAAGGAACTAGTTGACAAGTAAACCCCAGAGAACTGAAATGAACTAATAGGGAATGAGAAGGGCATCAGGGACTATGATTAGAAGTCAAGTAAGACAGGTTGATGACTCATTTTGGGGATCAAGGAGACTGCTGGGTTATGTTAAAACAAGTGTCCAGGGATGTTGGGAAATATGCTAGGAGCAGCTAGCTAATTAAGGTCCCACTATATTGGATATTAAATCCCTAGGCCAGGCCCTTCTTGATTTAGGGGCAGAGTGGATCTGTGGTTTTTGGTTTTGCTTTGGTTTTACAATGTTTTGCTCTGGCTTTCATAGGGGCCAACAGGAACGGATAGATCTTATATTAATTTATTCAAAAAAACTATTGTGCATAAGCACATGGTCTAGGTACTAGGGATATAGAGAGGAGCAAAATACCATCCCTACCTTCAATATACGTACAATCTGTGGAGAGCAGATGCAGAATGGTGGGATAAGTCAAGATGGACTGGGAAAGCTTTATGAAGAAGCCATTGTTATTCTCTTGTCCAAGCTTTCTGTCCATCATAAGTTTTATCCCATGTATTTGGTTATTTATTTGTTTTGATCTCTCTCTCCCATTAGAATGTAATGGAAATGATGGCAAAAATTTCTGTTTATCCTTCTATATCCCTTGACTGGTGTAAAGTAAATATGTGTTAAAAGAGTGAATTAGTAGATGAAGATGAACTGTGAAGTGAGTCTTCCTAAAAGAGTGTTTCCAGGTAGAAATTAGATGATGGAGAGACAGAGGAAATTCTAGAAAGAGCACCCGGTATCACCAGGAGTGTGGGGTGAAGGACAGCTAGGTAAAGACCAGAATCTGCAAATCACTTGGTACTATTGAAATATAAAGGTTGAGGCCAGTTAAGATGACTGATAAAGCTGGAAATCAATAGAAGTCAGGCATGAAAGGCCTTTGTATTGGTTTCGTCTGGCCTCTATAACATATCACCATAAACTTAAACCTTGAAACAATGCATATATATTCTCTCATAGTGTCTATTGGTCAAGAATCTAGGCATGGCTAAGTTGATACCCATACTCAGGGTCTTACAAGGCTACAGTCAAGGTATGACTGGGGCTAGGGTCTCATCTAGGTCTTCGGGTACTCTTCCAAGCATATTTGGTTGTGGGCAACATTCACTTCCTGCCAGCTATAAAACTCATGATGGTTTCCTTCTTTGAGGACAAAAGAAGAGTATTTTATCAGGAAGAGCCAGTCTCTTTTTTAAAGGCTTTTACCTAATTAAGACAGGCACATCCAATATAGCCTCATCCAGCATAACTTAATCATGGGAGTGACATCTATCATATTCACAGGTCCCAAGCACATTCAAGGGGAGGGGATTAACAGGCTAACTACACCAGGGCATGGAAGTATGGAATCCATCTTAGAATTCTACCTACCATATCATTGAACATTAGATAAAGGAGCTTGTTATCTCTCCTAAGTAACAGGGAGTTACTGAAAGGTTATGAGAGGAATGCCTGGGTGGCTCAGTCAATTAATCATCTGCCTTCAGCTCAGGTCATGATCCCAGGGTCCTGGGATAGAGTCCCACATCCAGCTCCTTGCTCAGCGGGGAGCCTGCTTCTCCCTCTGCCTGCTGTCCCCCTTGCTTGTGTACACTCTCTCTCTGACAAATAAATAAACAAAAAGTCTTGAAAAAAAGAAAGGTTGTGAGAAGTGGAATAATGAGAGCATTGTTTTCTCTATGAATTACCCTGGCAGCTATGTGGATAACAGTTTTTAGAGGGCCTGCAGTTTGGTGGACAAGATATTGGACTGTGGCAGAGACCTAAGTAAAAGATGATGATGTGGGAGTGAGAGTGATTGGTACCACTGCCCACCTGTCATTCAGATCAGAAACCTAGACCTCCCCCTGATTTCTCTGACATCCCGTATCCAATCCATCACCAAGTTATATCAACTGTAACTCCCAAATATCCAGAGAAAATGTAACTTCTCTCCACAGCTATCACCTAGCCCAAGCCGCCGTCATCTCTATTGTTCAATATTCATATCTTTTAAAATAGAATTTAGGTTTATATTACTATCCTTCCCAGACCCTTCAGTGACTTCTCATAGCATTTACAATGGATCAAAACTCTTTACCGCAGCTCACTAGGTCCTTTCCTCTGCTTATCTTCCAACCATAATGTTAGTCTATGAAACCACAATCCCACTCTGCTCCAGCCAAAGGCACTTTGTTCTGTGTTAAATAAGTAGACTGTTTATTACACAGAGCCTTTGCACCTGCTGTTCCCCCAGCTTGGACTGTTCTTCCTCCAGATGTTTGTGTAGCTTGCTCTTCACATCATGTAGGTCTCAGTTTAAATCTCACTAAGTTAGAGAGGACAAGCAGGTCACTCTCAATCATAATATCTCATTTTATCATCTTCGCGAGCTATCTATATATAGAATTATCTTGTTTATTTATCATTTGCTTCTCCCACTAAAAGGGAGTTCCAAGATAGCATCACCCTTTTCTCTCAGTATCTTTAATGTACAGACATGTGGCTGAAACATATCAAATTGTTTAACAGGTATTTATTGAATCAATACATGCATTTGTGAAAAATTTTGATTTGGACTTGATGATTAACTAAATGTGATTGGCAATGCAAATGAAACGTGAAAGGTTCCTGGCTTTTTAATTTGGATCACCGAGATAAAAAGTAGAGAGAAAGAGTGGGATTTGAACAGAAAATGAAGGGCATATAAGGGAAACAGAAAGACATAATGAAAAAAGATGAGACATGTAAGAAAACCTTGTAAAGAGCTTTATGAAATTTAAGAAGCAAACCAATCAGCACTATATTATGATTCAGTGATTGGACTATAACAAAACCATTCCATTTAGTATGAAGAACCTGCTGGTGTCCTTAGGAAGAGGGGTTTCCTTGTCATCTTTGGGATCAAGTTGAAGGCTGGGAAAACTTCAAGTATCCCAAATACTAGTGATCTAATGAAATATCGTCGACTATGAATGCTCTGTGAGACCAGAGCAGTGCAGAATTTGGTGTTGGAGAGATACACCTCTACCTATAAGAACAAACACCTTTAAATTATTCTCATTGGTTTAACAAAGGAGTGATTCTGACTCAGGGATGGTGGTGTGATTCCTGTTCTTGCTCGGGATGGGTAGATATTTCATCTGAAATTCTCATGCCCGGCATGTTTCGCTCTAAACGTTTTTCTTGCTTTTCTGAAAGGCCATGTTTATTTAAAGGAAAATCTAATCTGTCTGTGCCTGATGCTTTTCCTTTTAGCTCAGCCAAATGTTTCTTTCCTAAGAATTATGTGCTGATCAAGTGATGTCGTTGCTTGTCAGAAGTGAAAGTCACACTTGCACCATGAAAATCTCCTGACCCCACCTGAAAGCATGAATTCAGTTTGAGTTGCTCCACTCTGGGGAGTCTGCCATGGGTTGTAAGCTTAAGAGAAGTGAAAACAGCCTCACATGTCATCTTACTGGAGGCCAGCTCTGAAAATGAGAGAGCGCTGATCAACCCTATAGCAGGTTTCTGTTGTATTTCCTGGTTCACCCTCTCTGGTAGTGAGTCCTTGCAAGTCTGTGTGCTTCAACTTTTCTTCCTCAGTGAGTAACCACTGAGCTACTGACCTCCTGGGGTGTTGAGAAAGAGGAAACATTAGTGGAGTGTTTAGATCAGGTTATAGGTGTTCCCCATCTCCCCCCCAACTTGAATCTACTCCCAGCACATTAAGGAGAATCCTGTGCTGAAGATGAGGCTGCCTGGAGCCCGGTTTAAATGGAAACTAGGAATGTGGATTTGGATGATTTTTTTTTGCTGTTGTTTGTTTTGGTTTTCTATCTTGACTTCTCGCTGAGAATGATATCATTGAAGGGAAATAGCAACTAACCCCTTTTGTGACTGCCCCTGAACTTTGCCAGAAGTTGGAAGATGCTTATGCCCTGCCCTCCCTGTCAGAGAGGATTTCCAAGATGTGCCAGTGGTGGCTTGAGCAAAAGAGATGCAGCTCTTCTTCCAGTGGACTCTTCCTGTGACGTTCATCTCTGTGCAGTGGCTACCCAGCTCAACATCCCAATCTTTACTTGTTTCATTCTCCACCCTCCAACATCAGAATGAATTCATACCATCTTGCCCAATTTCTACTCTCTGTTCCTCCCATCTTACTGCTTCTCCTTGTGGAAGATTGTCCATACCAAATGATCAGAAGGTGGTGTAGGCATAGATTAATAGGCCAGGGAGATCGTTTACAGATTGTTTTTCTTAGTGGCATTGTGAGTGCTTCACATTTATTTATAGTTTGCAAATACCTATTTTACTTACAAATTAGAAAGAATTAAGATTACCCCTTTAATAGCTTCACACTTTCCCCGGGGCTCCTATATGCTTTATTGAGTGGGAAAGAAAGGGCTGAACTTTAGCTGGTCCTAGGAATGAGAACTGAACATAAGACTTTGGCTTCCAGGGGGCATGTGTCATACACATGAACATAATTAGTCCTGGCTTCGGAGAAAGTGATGGATACCTGGGGAATAATCCAGCCACTCTTTAGGATGATCCTGGGTCTCCTGGCTACAAGGGCTCTCTTCCGTTCACCATACCACAGGTGTTCAGTTAGCAGCTATTAAGGGCATGGAATTGTATTTGCCCAATAAACATCAGCAAGTGCCCACAGAAGTAAACCATATTCTTATGAAATCAACTCCTCTCAACCCTCCCATGCCCTAATTCCCTACTTCTGACTACATGTCTTCCAGTTAAATTTATGAGTCCTTCCAGGTGCTCTTCACATGTGTTTAAAAACAATTCCCCATCTCCTTCTGCTTTTAAGCATCCATACTATTGTCATGACACAGCCCTCTTCTGTGCTGTCCACAGGAGATCAACACCCTGCTGAGAATTAAGGAAATATTGCAACCTCTGCTCTTGCCTAGAAGGTGCTTCCCAAGTTTCCCTAAGCCTCACTGTAAATTGCCCCACTTCCAAAACAGCCAAGGCTAGGCTGCTACCTTTGATAAGAGTTTACTGAATGTTGAAATCTAGACCTAAAGATGAATTATGCATGACAACTAAATGCCAAGGATCATGGAGCCCATGGGTTTGGGCCAATCCATAGGATCCCCCTCCATGTGTCAGGAGCAGCTGCATACAATGCTTGGAGTTGTGCTCAAGCCCCTCTGCCTCTGAGTTCAGACCTAACTTCCAAGAGACTAAAAGAAAAGAAGGAATTTTTGCTTTCCCTCTGGTTTAATGCCTGCTTCACCATCACTCATTCCCTAATCTAAAATAGGCCTTATGTCAGGGTAATTGACAGGAAGAACAGAGCCTTTCAATCTAAGGAAGACTGCTCCCATGTACAGGGAATGATCTTACGGTATGGCCTCCAGAGAAGAGTTTAATCAAAATGTCATAGCTTCAAATTGGTGTGTTCTGAGCTACGCGTTCACAAATATAAAAGCATATTCATTCATTCATTCTTCCATTCAATCATCAAAACAATATTCATCGAGCACCTAATACCTACACCCCATCCCCATGGCTGGCACATAGGAGCTGCTCTATAGATATTGGTTTATTGAATGAATGGGTGAGCCTAGAACTTTCATTTAGGTAAGCTGGTGGTTTGTTAAGAGAACTCTCTTTAGAGTCAGATAACATGAGTTCATACCATGATTTTATCTTCTTATGAGTGACCTTGGGAAAGTTATCTAACTGCTCTAAGCCACAATTGCCTTATTGGAAAAAAGGATAATGGTGATGGTGATGATCTTGATAATGATTATAAAATTAATGCCTTTCTTATAGGTTTGTTGTGAAGCATTGAAGTTAGGGTGAGATAATATTAGGATATTAGAGGCCGCAGCATAATCATGAGATCTGGAATTAATCTTGTGATTTCCCGAGTCTCATGTGCCTGGGACGTTGCAGGTAGCCCATAACCCTCGTCATGATGAGGTTATTCTTCTGCTAAGCCTCCTGTCTCAGTGTTCCATGTACTATTCTGGATGTCTGTGTAGATATCCCTCTCTGAATAGGGGCTCTCTTGGTTGAGACCCTGACACCTGCCTGACACTTTGCTTACATACAGAACAGAATCCTTATAGTTTAGTTTCTGCCTAAAGATCCATCTTGAATCCACTCACTGCCTGGAATTTCAATAGAGGGCATGCCTAGTCTCCAGTGTTGCCTGCCTCCATGACCACCAAACAGAATAAACCACTTTGATTATTGACACTTACCAAGCCTAGCCTCACCTGATAGTTGTTGCTTTTTAGGAATAAAACTAAAATCTACATCAGGGGTTTATCTTAACAATTACATGAGAAAAGGCACATGAAATCATGTATCCCAATAATTATACTGAAAGGATTCAGTGAATTACAGCTTTTATAATAATCATGTGTTGTCATCATTCCCTTCCATTTTCCATTCATTCTTTTCCTTGCCTCTTTCTACCTTCCATTCAGTGACACAAAATAGCTGCATCTGCATGGATTAATTGGTAGATGTAGCCTTCAGTTCCTGAAATTCCAAAAGAGCAAAAGGGTACCCAGAACCACAGTTATGGTGATACTGGGCATAAAATTAATGCCTATAGTATCCTCTGGGCTAATTTATCTTACCTTGCCTTATTTTTAATGTAAGACTCATTGAACTATAAGGGTCTCCCACTGCTCCAGGAAATGCTTGACTATAAATTTAAATTTCTTCCTAGAATCTATCAGGTGTCAACATTTTAATATTTTATGTACTCCAACCATACCTTCAGGACACACAATTTGTTTACATAGCAAATGAGCTATTGGGAATTCCTTTCAGGAGAAGTTTTCATTCTTTGAATAATTCTAATGATGGCTGAATTTCTGGAAAATCTTCTTGAAGTTTTGTATTATTCATGGAAGGAATCATGCCTCCCAATTTATTGAACACCTAGATTTATTGCATGTAAACTCACAGTGAGTTGTTGGTGTAAAAAATATGGCCTTTTGCAATCAAACTAGATATTTTTTATACTAAGTAGGTTTATCTAGGTTTTAATAGTATAAAAATAGAGATCTAGCAGATGAACTTAAAATAAGGAAAACAAAATTCATGGTCTGTTTTTTCCTCTGAAAAAAAGTACATTTGTGGATTGTGTTCTGCATATATTGGGAAATAGAGAGCTGAACCCCCTCCTCCTGTATTCCGAATGCCCTGACCACCCCGCATTATGTATTTTTGGAGCAACAGACTTTTATATAGTCTTGTGTCCTTCAAAGTACCCATCCCAGTGACTTTTACAATACTGGCACCAAGAGTTTGTTAATACATTAATCAATCAATAACTAGTCATATAAGGGCCTTTCTTTCTTTCTTTCTCTCTTTCTTTATCAGGTTAAAAGAAATAAAAGGAAGCAAATGGAGAGAAGAAAAGTGAAGGGGTGTGGAGAAAATATCAGGAGGTATAGGAGTGTCTATACTTCCTCTCAGACCTCTAGAAAGGAGTAAAGCCAGTAAAATCTTAATAATCAGCAGCATTATCATCATCTTTTTTGTTTGATAAATATTTAAATATCTAACCTGTCAGTTGAGTTGGGAGTTTCTGTTTCTATTTTTAACTTGTGCCCTGCTTATCTGCTTTCTACTCTCATGCTTAAGTTTCACAGAAATGCAGTAAGATGCTCTAATTATTTCTATTTAGACTCCCTGCCAAGGATCCTCATCAGACTTCCCTCCATAGTGAGTTGAAGTGGGCACAAAAGCAATCTCAAAAACTCCAGTTATACCTTTATTTGAAAGTGCAGCCTGCCCTACCTAAAGAAGCCTCCGCTCTTTTCCTGAGGCTATTTTGCCACTCCTAGCAAAGTAAAGCCATCTTCCAAAATGAAAGCATATCCAGACCCACATTTCAACCCAAAATGCTGCATGGATCCCTTCCCATTCTTTCTCGCTGCTATTTGCTATTACTTCTGAGACTATTGATGAGTGAGTGTATGTCATAACCATCACCTCAAGAAGATGTCAGATTTGTACTGATTCTCAAACTTTTCAGGTAATGGTTGCTCTTGAAAAATGACTCCATTATAGTTATTAGAGGTCTCAAAGGTCCCTCCCCTAATGAAGTTAAAGTTAAGAGGAAGAGATTTTACATGGAAATAACATTCTTATCCCTCAGTTACCTGCAAGGAAATCAAGAAGTTATAAGGAATAAGCTGAGGGGAAAAGACACATGTCAAAAATCCAATGCCTTAAAATTTATTCAATTATTTCTTGCTGTGAGTTACGTTCAAATAATAGATCATAGTTTACATTTTCTACCATTATACAAATACTGGATTTCACAAAACATTTACACTTGCCACATGTGAACAAAATATTTTCAATGATATTTTCTATTCCATTGTATTTATTTAAATAACAAAAATGAATCCTGACCACTAAATTGATTTCCCAACTCATTAATGGATCATGATCCACAGCTGAAAAGCCCTTTCTCAAAAACTCACACTCTGTGAATTTCTATTTCAAAATAATTAATAACTTTAATGATTAATCTCAACATACAGAAACCAAAAACAGCCAATTGCACAGTTAAGCAAGATTGATAGATATAAGAATGAAAGCAAAGAAGTGAATACTTCCAGCAAGACATAGGAAGGAACAAAAACAACTCCCAAACTGCTCAAATGGGGACTACTTAGTGCTAGAGCGAATAGCTCCTCATACTTCACCAGAGAGCCTGAAGAGACAGCTGCATTATAGCTCCAGTCAACAAGGATGTTGATTATGATAACCCCAAGTCACCAAGAAAACTAATCGGTGCTCCTCATAACATATTTAAAACAATTCAGCAAATTATTGAGCAACTCCTTTACTAAAAGCATTGCATTTGAATAATGTACAGACTATTTTAGAATTATTTTCAAGAAAAATATTTATTCCCAACATTAAAAAAAAGGAATTTGGTGGTTTTAAAACAACATGGCTGGTGTGAAAGGCTTCCAGATTGCGGGGATTGCCTACTCTATAAACCATCTCAGTAACAGAGCTTCCCAGCACACTAACAATTAACAACAGTCTGAAAACTGGACCTGTTAGGATCTACTATTTTTATTATTTTTCATATCACTCCCCAACTGACAGAAACAAGTCTGCATTTCTGGTAGAGTGGCTAATGCTGAATCCTTACCTCCTAATTCTCCACGTGACCCTCCCCTGACATAGTTGGGTACTTCACAACTCAGCCTCACCATCTTCTTTCTGAACCACCAGCTCCTTCATCTCCGCTCAGGCAGTAAGATCCCTGTTCAGCTATATCAGCCCATTGTGAAATGATAGTGTTTCTTCTCTCTGATAATTCTGTCTTTTCTTGAAATCTTTGTATTCTCTTGCAGGACATTTTCTAACTTTCTCTTCTTTCTTCTAGGTTAGATGTTCTCCGTTATCTCAGCAACATACATCCCATCTTTGTTTTCCTATTTTAAATTAAAGAGTCTTATTAATTCTCCACAAAGAAGCTAGGGAGGGGGAAGAGTGAAAGAGAGATGGAGACAAGCTAAGATTTCCTTTTTGATATGGGACTCTGGAGTTCTTTGAAATCTGTGGACCTCTTAAAAGAAACCTTCGGCTGTCTAAAATATAAATTTATGCAGAACAGTTTTTTTTTTTCCTCCAAATGATGCCATAAAAGTACTTCCTCTGTTTTACGTGAATAAAGTTCTCATACTGCTTTGCTGGTAGAATTTTAGAACATCTGGTGGAACATGTGATTTTTCCCACACCTTGATAGAATGCATCAGCCTAGGTATGACTGAAGAGAAAGGATTTTACAGACTCTGAGCTCCAGAGTGCTTGGACTCTTAGTGCTTTGAAAATGTGTATTTTCCCAACCCAAATCCCAGTAAGTTATTTTGTGGAGATTGACAACTGTTTCTAAAGTTCATATGAAAAGGCAAAAGACCCAAAAGAGCCACAGTAATATTGAAGGAAAAGAACAAAGACAGGAGAACAGATACTACACAAAGTCAAAACTTACTGTAAGGTATAATAATCAAGGCAATGTGATACTGGCGAAAGAATACACAAATAGATCAGTGAAACAGATTAGAGAGCCCAGGAATAGATACCTACCAATACAGTCAACTGATCTTTGACAAAGGAACAAAGATCATTTGATGGGAAAGGAAAGGTAATTTGATAGAAAAGAATAGTCTTTTCAAACGCATGACACTGGAACAAGTGAACATCCACATACAAAAAAGAAGGAAGGAAAGAAGAAAGGAAAGGAGAAAAAGAAAGAATCTAGACATAGACCTTTCAAAAATATTAATTCAAAATGGATCCTAGACCTTTGGGGCACCTGGGTGGCTCAGTCAGTTAAGCGTCCAACCCTTGATTTTGGCACAGGTCATGATCTCAGTTCTCAGGCTGAGGATGGAGCCTATTTAAGATTCTTTCTCTCCCTCTCCTTCTACCCCTCCCCCACTACTCACAGGCACCTTCTCTCTCTCCCTCAAAAAAAAAAAGAACAACAAAAAACAAAACAAAGACACAAAATGAATCCTAGATCTAAATATAATACATAATACTATAAAACTTCTAGAAGATAGCATAGAATTAAATCTAGATGACCTTGGCAGTGATGATGACTTTTTAGATACAACACCAAAGGCATTACTTTAGTTATATGTCACAAATTTGGTATAAAATTCTTATCTTTCAGTATTTAACATATTTATGTGTTCCATTATAATTTCTTCCTTGTAACTGTAGGTTATTTAGAGGTATATTCTTTTATTTTCAAACAAAAAAGTTTTAGGGTTAGTTTTTTGGATATTACAGCTTAATTTTAATTATGGTCAGTGGATATGCTCTGCTTTTGAAATCTGTTAAGAATTGATTAATGACCCACTATATGGTAAATTTTACTAACAGTTTCATGAAAGCTTGAAAATAATGTGTGTTCTACGTTGTTAGGTTAAGGGATTCTTTGAGTCATGTTTGTTCATTAAGTCAAATTGGTTAAGAATGTTGTTCAAATTTTCCCTATTATCGAGGATTTTTTGCCCACAAGGTCTAACAATTACTAAGAGAAGTTTTAAAATCTACCATATATTTTTAGATATATCTATGTCTCTTTGTGCATCTATCTTTGTGCATCTATCAAGTTTCTTTATATATTTTCAGTCAATGTCATTAGGTACATATACTTTTAACATTGTCACATTTTTCTGGTTAATTAAATCTTAATATTAGGAAATAATTCTTTCACTTTTGTCATTTTTCCTTAAAGCTTCTTTGATATTAATATTATAATATTTTACATATGACATATTTTTATTTATATTATATTTAATTTATGCATTTATTATTATGTTTATATTATATATGCTATATTATACATAATTCCCTCACTTTCCACATCCTTTTAAATGTGTTTCTTGGGGCACCTGGGTGGCTCAGTGGGTTAAGCCTCTGCTTTCCGCTCAGGTCATGATGTCAGGGTCCTGGAATCCAGCCCTGCATTGGGCTCTCTGCTCAGCGAGGGAGCCTGCTTCCCCTCTCTCTCTCTCTGCTTGCCTCTCTGCCTACTTGTGATCTCTCTCTCTGTCAAATAAATAAAAAAAATCTTAAAAAATAATAAAAAAATAAAATAAAAATAAATCTGTTTCTTTTCAAAAATATATTGCTGGTTTCCTATTATTTTATTTGAGTCAACATATTTTATGTTTTAATTGGCTTATTTAATTTTAATGTACAATTTTTATTTAATGTAATTCTGACCTAATGTTTATATCATCTTATTTTATAATTTGTCTTCTTATGTTTTATTTCTTTACATCTTCTCATTCTCTCTTCTTCTGTATTAACTAATATTCTTTCCTATTCCATTTTTCTCTCTACCAGTAAGAAAATTTCTTGTTCTATTTTTATAGTGGTTGCTCTAAAAATTAAAACAAGCATTTTTCCATTATCAATGTCTGAAGTTATTAATACATTGTTTTCTGATTTATTTTGTCACTATTAAGAAATCAGTTGAACCTGTAATGGTTGCTTTTTTGAAAAAAAACTTTTTAAGATCTTATTTATGTCTTTTGTATTCTGCAGTTTCACTATAATTTGAATGGATGTAGATTTCTTTTTATCTTTATTCATATAGATCTTCTCAAATTGGTGTCTTTTATCATATCTGAAAAATTATTATCTCAAGTAAATTTCAAAATTGATCTGCTACATTTTCTCTGTTCTCTCTTTTTATTCTGTATTCTCAGTTTTCAACCTGTCATCTTAGTCCTGTCTCTATGTTGCATCTGTATAATTCTTCCTGATCGTATTTTTTAGTTTACTTAAAATCTTTTACAAAATTTTCTACAAAATCTTTTACTGAATATATTTTATATTTTACTAATTTTGTAGTCAACTAATCTATTAAATCTTAACTGAGTTTTTTTCTTTCAATTATTTATTTTTAATATTTATGAGTTCTGTTTTCTCAAACCTATTTCAAACTCAGAATGTGGTGGTTTTTTTTTAAGATTTTATTTATTTATTTGACAGAGAGATCACAAGTAGGCAGAGAGGCACACAGAGAGAGAGGGGGAAGTAGGCTCCCCGCCGAGCAGAGAGCCTGATGCGGGGCTGGATACCAGGACCCCGAGATCATGACCAGAGCCAAAGACAGAGGCTTTAACCCACTGAGCCACCCAGGTGCCCCTCAGTAGGTGTTTTTAAGCTACTGAGTAGCTATGTGTGGTTTCTTATCCTTTTATTTTCAAAACTTGGTTTCTTTATTTAAATACAGTTAGTATAGTGTTTAAAAGTTTATCTTATAATTAAAATATTAAAAGTGGGTTTTTGTTTGTTTTGTTTTGTTTTGTTTTGTTTTATCTGTTACTACTGGATTTTCTTCCCGGTACAGTTTTCTTGTCTTCTTTTTTTCTAGATTTTTTTTTCTTCTGTTTTTGTTGTTGTTAATTTAAACCAGTTTATTAGATGGAAAATTCGTGAGTAATTTTTTTCATCACTAATTTGTTTGCTTAGTGATAATTATAAAGCCACCACAAAAATTTAGAAATAATGATGTAAGCCAGACCAGGATGCCCTCCATGTGCCCCCACATCAATCACAGACCCTAACACTCTTCCAAAATATAACCATTAACTGGACTTTTATAGTAATTGCTTCCTTTTGTTTCTTTATGATTTTATCACTTAATTTGCATTCCTAAACACTATAGTTTAATCCTGACCATTTTTATTTAAATCCTTACCATTTTTAATTTTTTTCTTACCATTTTTTAAACATGGTATGTTTTGTAGCTATATTTTAAGTTTACATGTTCCTCTTCTATCTCTCTTTCAAGATAGCTTATCTGTTGACTATTTCAAAATATTTGACTTGTAGAATTCCCAACATTTTTTAATTGGCTGATTTCTTATTCTTGGTATAGGTCTATATGTATCTTTGTCCAATTGAATTCAGAGGCTTGGCATGTTTGGGTTTTATTTTTTATTTAATTTTTGTATTTTAGCAGGTGTTGGTGCTCAGTGCCTAGGTGTATAAGTTAATTCAACATGCAAAATGGTGATATATATACATATACAGACATTAATTTGAATAAATTTACGGATACTTTCCTCATATACTACTCAGTTACCCAGTTGTACAGTTCATATAGAAAATACAAGTTAATGCTTAATTTATCCCTCTCATTTATCCAGATTTTATAATATACTGATTCCTTTTCATCCTCAGAAGATGACAAATTATATTTTATAAAATATATATCATTAATAACTCATGGATTTCAACTTATTTTACTAGTATTTATTGAAATTGTTTCTCTATTGAAGTTCAAATTTTCCTATTTTAGGCCTGTGGGAATACATAAAAGTTGTTTTCTGAGTCTTTTGGGCATAATCCTAGAAGCTTTTCGTGGCTTTCTCGTTATGTGGAATGACAAGATATTGCAGACTAGACATCCCAAATTCAGCTGTTTCTCCATGAAGTTCTGATTTCTTTCAATGGGAGATAGTATTTCAAGACCACAGTCTGAATTTCAGAAGTGCTAGGTACTGGACTATAAATATCTTTTAAAATAATACTGGTATTTCTACTTATATTACATTATGTATTCTTTTTTCCATACCAATGACTTTTTAATCATTTAGGCTGTCTGAAACTTGATGTCTAGTAAATTCCTTAGGAAAGATCAAGGTAACAATATTCTCTGAGTTTTTGCATGGTGATAATAAATTATATGTGACTTTTAGTCATGTATCACTTTTATTGGATATAAAACATTGACCCACATTTTCTTCTCTTTAATATTATAAATATGTTACTAACTTTTTGGCTCAAAACATTGCTATAAAAAATGTGTAATAGTAATCTAATTTTCTTTTCCTTATAATTTGTACACCCTGTTTACTGAGATGTTCAAAGTATTTTTCTTTTTCTTTAAAGACTGATATTGTAACTAGAACACATCTTGCTGCTAGTAATTCTGGGTTAGTATTATCAAATGCATGTTATTTTCTTTCAATAGGTATTTAATTATTTTTATTTTAAAAACTTTTGAGCAATAGGTTTTGATTTTTTTTTTCTCTTTTCTTGCTTTGGTTTGCTTTTCAGGGTCCCTCATTATACACTTTGGAGCTCCTTTGCCTATCTTCAATTTCTCACTTTCTTGAAAAAAAATTTTTTTATCTTACTTTTAATTTCTTTAATTTTTTTCTCTAAAAATGGTATTTATTCTTTGTTTTACTTTTGTATTCCTCCTAGTTTAGTCTTAATTTCTAAACTAACATTTGCTTCTATTTTTAATTCTTGAATTCTGTCACTAAATTCTGATTTTTTTTCATTCTGACTTATATTCTTCTTTCATGTCTTACTTAATTTTGTCAGTATATTTTAGATAATTGTAAAATAGCACATTATAGTTTTTTATCTATGTATTGGATATATCATTCTGGCATTGTTTCACTCATTGGGGAGACGCTATATTCCCATCTCTTTTTCTTCATAATAACTTTGTTTGACAGAGCAAGAGAGGGAGAGAGAGTGTGCAAGTAGGGGGAGTAGGAGAGGGAGAGGGAGAAGCAGACATCCTGCTGAGCAGGGATACTGATGAGGGGCTCTATCCCCAGACCCTGAGATCATGACCTGAGCTGAAGGCAGATAACTGACTGAGCTACCCAGTAGTAACTTTATGTGGCATTTTGCCTCAATGTTTTCCTGTTGCACAATCATATATATAGAATTACATATCCTGAACTTGCAAATGGAGGCTTGATTCAAATAGCTTTACTAACTTTAAAAAGTTCAATTTTGTGTTGTTTTAGTATACTGTTAGCCAAAATATGGTGACTTGCTTTCTAGGATATCCTGGCTCTGTTTCCCTGCGCCTTACATCTCCTCTTTATCTTTTTTCCTATCATGTTCAATTTTTTTAAAATATTTTATTCATTTATTTTAGAGACAGAGTGTGTGTGAACAAGGGGAGGGGCAGAGGGAGAGGGAGAGAGAAAATCCTCAAGCAGACTCCCCGCTGAGTGCAGAGCCCAACTTGGGCTAAATCCCAGTATCCTAAGATCATGACCTGAGCCAGAATCAAGAGTTGGCTGCTTACCTGACTGAGCAACCCAGGCGCGGTAATGCTCAATTTTTATTTTATGCCTGCAGTCTTCTCCTTAGTCTTATGTCCTGTCTGGAAGACAGTCCTGGCTGCTTATTTTAAAAAGCTAATAAGAGCCAGAGTTCTCTCAGCCCTTTAGGTCTTATCTCAGAACCCTTGCACTTAGTTACTACTGGAGCATACAGAACTCTTTTCATTTTTAGCTAGTGTTCTTAAACTGGCCTGCCAATCTTTTTTTTTTTTTTTTTAAGACTTATTTATTTTAGAGAGAGCAGGGGGAGAGACAGAGAGAGAGGGAGATAAATCCTCAAGCAGACTCCCTGCTGAGCACAGAGCCCATTGTGGGACTTGATCCCAGGACCCCGAGATCATGACTTGAGCCAAAACCAAGAGTCAGACGCTCAACTGACTGAGCCACCCAGGTACCCCTGGCCTGCCAGTCTTCCCAGTGAATGTCTTTTACCTTTGGGAATTCATTTGTTCTCAAGTTGGTCAGATACTCCATCAATTCCTTTTACATATTTTGTCATAGACTCTAGTACTGTCCAGATCATGTAGCTGCCGCTTGTTTGCCTCTAGAGGCTTGTAATTTGGAGTATATAAGAAACTTTATTGCATAACTTTCACGTAGTTTTCATCCATGAGTTTTTCTTTTGCTGGCTTATTTCTCTGTTCTTAGGTGAGATAAAGGAAAATTTAGACACTAAGGTGAGGACCTTCACGTGCTGTCATTAATAGAATATGTGAGTGGAGAAGAGGAGCTAGTGAAAAGGATTCTTTAAACCCATGTATAAAATTTTAGGCAAAACACTAAGCATCCCATGGTGAAATAAACCAGAATCAATACATCAAGAGTTTTGAGAAATGACCTACAGTATGGAATACTACCCAAGTTTCAGATTAGCATCTGGATATCATACAAATGGGCAGACCAGAAGCTCTACATGATTTTGAAAACTCAATTAATACTTGAACCACATTATATGAAAGTGTGACAGATTATGCATCCTAGACTTAAATAAGCTGATTGCCTGCTTAGATATAATATTAAAATAGAAACTATATTTTCATACATGATACTAAAAATGTCCAGAATAAAATCCAAGTTTATTTGCCATATCAAAAACCAGGAAAATTTTAACTCAATTGAGAAAAGACAATCAACAGATGCCAACATAGAGGTGATACAGATGTTTGAATTATTTTAAAAAACTTTAAAGCAGCTATCAAAATATTCCATGTGATTACAAACATGCTTGAAAAAATGGAAAGCAATATCTTAGCCAAGAATTAGAAGAGATAAAAAAGAACAGAGAATTTTAGAATAAGAGAATACTTGCTGAATTGGTTCAAAAATAAGAATGGAAATGATAGGGGCCTGGGTAGCTCAGTCGTTAAGCGTCTTCCTTCAGTTTGTGTCATGATCCCAGGGTCCTAGGATCGAGCCCCGCATCAGGCTCCATCCCAGAGTCCTGGGATTGAGCCCTACAACGGTCTCCCTGTCAGCGGGAAGCCTGCTTCTCCCTCTCCTGTTTGTATTCCCTCTTTCACTGTCTCTCTCTCTCTGTCAAATAAGTAAATAAAATCTTAAAAAAAAAAAAAAGAAGGGAGATGATAGAAGAAAGTATCAGTGAACTTGAATGTAGATAAATAGAAATTTTCCAATCTAAGCATCAGAGAGAGAATGACTTGGCAAGAAAGAAGAGAAACCTAAAGACCTGAAACATTAATAAAATGTCTAACTTACAGGTTATTGAAATCCCAGGAGAGGAGAAAGAGTTTGGAGATGATAAAATATTTGAAGAAATTGTAATCTAAAAGCTTCCCAAATTTTGAGAAACACATAAACACACAGTCTAAGAAGCTCAGTGACTCCAAAAGATTATAAACTAATAATAATGCTAATAATTAATTTTAAAATTATGCCAGATACAAATAAGATTTCTGAAAACTAAAGATAAAAATAATACCTTGAAAGCAGCCAGAGAGAAATGTTGCATTAACCATAAAGGAACAATTAAACAAGTAACTGCAGATTTATAGCTTCAACACAGTCTCTATCAAAATTTCTGTAGATATTGGGGGGGTGGGAATTGACAAACTTTAAGCAGATGATAAAATCTGTATGGAAATGCAAAAATTATTGAACAAAAAGATAAAAGAGAGGACTTTATTGACTTTAAAACAATATAAAGCAATAATTATCAAGACAGTGTGATAATTGGCATAAGAAGAAACAACATATAGATGAAGGGACAGAGTTATGAGTACATGAATAAATCATTTTATGTATGGTCAAGTGATTTTTTGCAAAGATGCTAAGGCAATTCAATGAAAGAAAAGATTATTTTCCTTCATAAATTGTGCTAGAGCAATTGGATATCCACTTAATAGTAGCCTGAGTCCAGAGGTAGGAATTGACTGCCATGGAGTCTGAAGGTTTATTTTGGGGTGATGGAAATGTTCTAAAATTGAATGTAATGACAGTTGTGAAATTCTATAAATGTACTAATAAGTACCATTGAGCTTAAAATGGGTGACTCTTAGGGGCCTGGGTGGCTCGACTCTTGGTTTCATTTTGGGTTGTGATCTCAGGGTCATGAGATCAAGCCCCATGTCAGGCTCTGCTTGGGATTCTCGCTCTCCTTCTCCCTCTGCCCTTCCCCTTGCTTGCTCTCTTTTTCTCTCTCTCTCTCTCTAAATAAATCTAAAAAAAATGGGTGACTTTTATGGCTTTTAAATCATGTCACAAACTGTTAGAAAGAGAGATAAGAAGAGAAGAAAAAGTGGATGATCCACACTAGATGTTCAGTATTTAGCTGTCTGGGTTTTAAAATGAGAAAATAGAAAAATGCAAAGGAAAAATTAAACAAAGAAACAATTTTAAATAATTTCCCCAAATTGAAAAATAAGGTGATAAATGGAATCTAAATAAATAAATGAATAAAACCTACACTTGACATCATAATTAAAGGTAAAGACTGAACTCTTGTCATCTGTGATCAGAAGAAGATAAAATGTTCACTCTTACTACTCTTAATACTCCTACTCATCATCATACTTGAGATTCTAAACAGTGTAATAAGGCAGAAAAAAGAATAATAATTATATAGGTTGGAGGGGGTAAAATAAAACGTTTTTATTTAGAGATCTAGACAATCCCAAAAGATATACAAGAAAGCTGATAGAACTAAGCAGTGAATTTAGTGAGATCATATGATAGAGTCAACATACAAAAATCATTTTTGTTTTTATAGATTAACAATGACAAACTGAAAATTAAAGTTAATTGATGCCATTTATTATAGCTCCAAAAATTGTAAGCTATAAAATATTATGTATAGACATTGTGAGATATGTGAAAGATCTGTGTTTTGGCAACTAAAACATTGATGGCAAATCTAAAACCTTAATAATTATGGAGATATACCATGTTTAATAATTAGAAGACCCAACATTATCAAGATGTCTGTTTCTTCCCAAATAATCTATATATTTAATGAAATCCTAATCAAAACTCTTGTAGAAATTTTTTGTAAAAATTTACAGGATGACTCTAAAATACATACGGAAACAGAGGAAAATGTCTCTATAAATGGTGTCAGTCATCAGAGAAAGGAATACCTGAAATCTTAGCAACAAAAATAAATATGGAGGAAATCCATAGGGTAATGCTAGAGATTCCAGGAAGACAGCTGTGAAGCTGGTTCAGAAAACAGTCATTTCAGATAGTATCGGTTAAACACAGGGTTCCAGAAGGGAAAACTCCAAGGAAACTTGCACTATTTTATTTTTTATGACAAGTTAACCTTGATGAGACTGAAATTAAAGACTTTTTACATCTCTGATAGAGAACTCAGGGAGAGATTAATAATTAAGAGAAAATAAAAGAAAAAAAAGGAAAAAAAGCCACAATTGTGTATCTAAGGAGGAAAATACAATACAAAAGAAATACAATTTGTGTGTGTGTGTGTGCGCACATGCATGCATCCATATGTGATGGTGGTACCATAAGTGCTAAAACTTTTTGTGACAGAGTAAGAAGTCCAAAGAAGGGATTCTTAAAAATCAAGATATAAGAGTATAAATTTGTTATTTTAAAACATAGTTAAACAGCTGAAGACACACAAATTCTTGGTGGGATAGAATGGAGCAGGAGACTGCTGTTTATTGTAATAGGTTAACTGTAGTATGTGTATATTTTATAATGTTTTCACCATTTACTTGCGATATTTCTTAAATATATATTAAAGTATAGCATATGTGTAAAAAATATATATTACTGGTGTATAACTTAATTAATTGTCAAAGAGTGAAACAATACCTTCTCAATTTTCAAAGCCCATGAATCTTCTTACCTCTAGAGCCCTCATCGTCTCACCATTTATGTTAGGCACCATTATTGCTACTGCTCACCTTAAGTCCACAGCTGACTTGTATGACCTTTCAAATACTATATATATGTGTGTTACTTCCAGAAAAAAATTTAAGTCCTCTGAAGTTATAGTATCAAGGAGAAACAGTTATTGAAGCAGGCCAGCCAGCCAGCTGCCTGGATCACTTATGCAATGTGTTCAGTAATGACTGGGACCAAGGTTTTGGTCCAAGATAGTGGCACAGGAAGATCCAGAACTTACCTCTCACAGACATATCAAATCTATAGTTATATATGGATCAATTTTCTCTGGGGAGAAAAAAAAACGAAAAGTTGTCAGAATGACCCCTTCACATCAGGAAGATGAGAGGGAAACCTCATCAAGGAAGGAAGGAAAGGCTGAGACACAATCTCACCATAAACTCCACACCCAGCAGGATGACCCATAATCAGGAGGAAGGGAACTCAAAATCTAAAGCTTCTCCCTGAGAAGTGAAAAGTTCATACCCCCCACTGGGCATCACAGCTTTTAAGACCAACACCTGAAAGGTGTGCTCCCAAAACATGAGGCATTGAAGACCAACAGGGCTCATGCCAACAAGACCCACATGGCTATGGTAAATTGAGAAACATCTCTTATAAGGACCTGCACACAGACTCATCTGCCCCAGTGGCCATCAAAAGAAGCAGCCCTTTGAAAAGTGCCCAGACTTTGTGTGTAAGAGACTAATTTCCTAGTTTTAAAGTATAGGTCTAAGGGATAAGAGCCTGCAAATGATACCTGCCAGGAATGGAGGCTGAGAAGCACCATCTTCCTTCTTTCTCTGTCCCTTGCTAAACCTGGCAAACACCATCTTTTTTTTTTCTTTCCTTTTCCATGGGTGCCATCTTTATACTCTAGCCGGTAGGGGTCATTTTTGTGCTATATCTCTGCCACACTCCAAATCATCAGTACCTACCAGAGGGGAGCCTCTACACATGTCTGTTTCCCTGGTTTTATATCTGGTAACCTAGATTTTGCAGCTGCTACCCTGGACATGTCCCTTTATCACTGGGCTCTAGAAGCCAAGGGAGCCTTGCATCCCTGGGTTCCTTGGGACTGTAATAGTCAGAGAGAATTCTTGGCAAAATATCACTCCCAGGGCACTGCACAGAAAGCAGACTGAAAAACACCCTCAGTTTTTCTGAGAAAGAGGCCTATTTGTTTGTCCAGTAGCTTGGCCTGAGGGGCAGGCTTCTGACTTGGCACATTTACGGCCCTGTGGAAGGACTCTCAGGGAGTAGAGGCTGGTGAATACACTTTTTGTGCTCATTCTCTGTCTTAATCTGGCTCATGTATATCTTACAGAAAGGAGCTAATACCCTTCTCTGGTGACCTGATTTTGGTAACTACTCGCAAGGGACACCTCTCCATGGCCTGTCTCTTGTTGCCATCAGGGTTAGTCTTGTGAGTCCCACAGGACTATAACCAAAGGAGAAAGAGTTCTTAATAAGCTGCGACCCCCAAGGCACAGCAAAAAACAACAGACCCAGAAGCTCAATCTTTCTGGAAAGATGCCTGTTAGCTTATCACAGCTGCAGCCTGAGAACAGACCTCTAATTAAACACACTTCTAAAGGCTGACTGTAAACCTGTACTGAAACCTCAGAGAGGGGACACTGTCTGCATGCTATCCCTCTGCTGTGCTTCAGAGCTCCCACATCTTTCAGGGGGAAGCTCTTATATGCATTTAATACCCCAGTTTTTGCAACTGATGCCATGGTTTTTGCACTTGATGCCCACAGGATATTTCTTGATCACTTGGTTCTAGTCGTCAGGGGGCTTGTGTTCCTAGGTCCCATAAGATTGTAACAATTAGAGAGACAGTTCATAGAAGGCTGCCATCCCAGGACACTACACAGACAGAAACACAGTTTGGACAATCACAAAGGTTTAAGAGACAGCAAAAAACTAGGAAGGGGTTGAATGATGAACTTCATCTCCTATACAAGGCCAACCCTTTAAAACTGGGAAAGAAGGCTGTTTCCTCTAGCATGTAGAAACTAACACAGAGAGTCAAGCAAATGAATAAACAGAAGAATATGTTCCAAGAAAAAGAACAAGATAAAACCTCAAGAAAAAAGCCTTAATGAAATAGAAATAAGTAATTTACTTGATAAAGAGTTCAAAGTTACTGTCATAGAGTTGCTCATAGAACTTGGAAGAAGAATGGATCACCACAGTACTTCAACAAAGAGATAGAAGATATAAGAAAGTTCCAAACAGAAGTCATAGGGCAGAAGAATAATAACCAAAAGGAAAAGTAGGCTAGAGGGTCTCGACAACAGACTAGATGAAGCAGAAGAAAGAATTGGTGAGTTAGAAGATAGTACAGAGGAAAGCACCCAATCAGAGCAGCAAAAAGAAAAAAAAGAGGGCACCTCAGAGGCTCAGTTGTTATCTGCCTTTGGCTCAGGTCATGATCCCGAGGTCCTGGGATCAAGCCCCTCATTGGGCTCCCTGCTCAGCGGGAAGCCTGCTTCTCCCTTTGCCACTCCCCCTGCTTGTGTTCCCTCTCTCACTGTGTCTTTCTCTGTCAAATAAATAAATAAAATCTTAAGAAAAAAAAAAGAAAGAAAAGAAAAGAAGAGTTTTTAAAAGGGGAAGAAGATAGCTTAAGGGACTTATAGGACAACGTGAAGCAGATTAACATTTGCATTATAAGAGTCCCAGAAAGAGAAGAGAAGGCGCAAAAGGGCAGAAAACTTATTTGAAGAGATAATGGCTAAGAGTTTTCCTAACCTGGAGAAAGAAACAAGCCTCCAGATATAAGAAGCCTAGCGAGTTCCAAATAAAGAGACCCACAACAAACACATTATAGTCAAAATGTCAAAATTTAAAGACAAGGAAAGAATCTTAAAAGCAGCAAAAGAAAACAACTTGTTATAAACTAGAGAATCCTCATAAGACTATCAGCAGGTTTTTTTGGGCGTAGGGCATTGGGGTTTTTTTTGTTTTGTTTTTGGGGGTTTTTTTAGCAGAAACTTTGCAGCCCAGAAGGGAATGGCAATCCCAAATAGCCAAAGCAATCCTGAAAAAGAAGAACAAAGCTGGAGGTATCATGCTCCCTGATTTCAAACTATATTACAAAGCTATAGTAATCTAAACAATATAATATTGACATAAAAAAGGACACATAGATCAATGGAACAGAATAGAGAGCCCAAAAATAAACTCACACGTATACAGCCAATTAATTGACAACAAAAAAGCCAAAAATATACAATGGGGAAAGGACTGTCTCTTCAAAAAATGATGTTGAGAAAACTGGACAGCCACATGGAAAAGAATGAACCTTGACCATTATCCTATACCTTACACAAAAACTGACTCAAAATGAATTAAGGGCTTGAATGTAAGACCTGAAACCATAAAACTCCTAGAAGAAAATATAAGTAGTAAGCTCCTTGACACCAGTCTTGGTGATGATTTTTGGACTTGACACCAAGAGCAAAAGCAACAAAAGCAAAAATAAACAAGTGGAACTATATCATATTAAAATGAAAAGGCAGTCTACTGAATGGAAGAAAATACTTGCAATTCATATACCTGATAAAGGGTTAATATCCAAAATACAAAAAGAACATGTCACTCAATAGCAGAAAAACAAATAATCCAATTAAAAACTGGACAGAGGTTCTGAATAACAAAGAAGACATACAGATAGCCAACAGACACATGAAAAATTGGTCAACATTACTAGCAATCAGGGAAATTCAAATCAAAACCACATCACCTACACCTGTTAGAATGGCTAGTGTCAAAAAGAAAGAAATAACAAGTGTTGGCTAGGATGTAGAGAAAAGGGAATCTTTCCTTTTACACTGTTGATGGGAATGTAAGTTGGTCCAGCCATTTTGGAAAACGATGTGGAGGTTCCTCAAAAAAAAAAAAAAAAAAATTACCATATTATCCAGAAGTTCCACTTCTGGGTATTTATCTGAAGAAAATAAAAATACTAACTGGAAAAGATATACACCCCCATGTTCATTGTAGAATTATTTACGATAGCAAAGATATGGAAATAACCTAAGTATCCATGGATAGATAATGGATAGAGAAAATATGGTGTGTGTGTATATATATATAAAATATTATATTTATATACATTTATACATATATAAATATGGTATATATGTGTGAATATATAAATATAATATTTTATATATAATATATAACTATATATATTCTTAAGCCATAAAAAGAATGAAATCTTGCCATTTGCAACAATATGATGGACTTTGAGGGTATTATACTAAGTGGACTAAGACAGAGAACAATGAATACTGTATGATCTCACTTGTATGTGGAATCTTTAAAAAAAAAAAAAAAAAAAGACAACAAACAAACCAAACTCATAGATACAGAGAACAGATTGGTGGTTGCCAAAGAGGACAAATGAGTGAAACAGGTCAAAAAGTACAAACTTCCAGTTATAAAATAAATCATGGGGTGTAACATACAACATGGCAACTATAGTTAATAATACTGCATTGCATATTCGAAAGGTGCTAAAAGAGTAAATCTTAAAAGTTCACATCATAAGAAAAAATCTATAACTATGTGTGGTGACAGATGTTAACTGGACTTACTGTGGTGAACATTTTGCAATATATAAAAATAACGAATTGTACATCAAGTAATATAATGTTGTATGCCAGTTATACCTTAACAAAAAGATTTTTAAAATAATAAGATAATGGAAAAAATAAGATAATGATCGGGACAAATCTGAACTATGTTGTTAGTTAACTCAGGTTTCATTATGCAGATCTCTGTGTTTTTGTGTTAAACCGTTTGAATATAAAAATACAAATTGTTGGGGCGCCTGGGTGGCTCAGTGTGTTAAAGCCTCTGCCTTCAGCTTGGGTCATGATCTTAGGGTCCTGGGATCGAGCCCCACATCGGGCTCTCTGCTCATCAGGGAGCCTGCTTCCCCCTCTCTCTACCTGCCCCTCTGCCTACTTGTGATCTCTCTCTCTGTGTCAAATAAATAAATAAAATCTTAAAAAAAAAAAAAAAAATACAGGGCTCCTAGGTGGCTCAGTTGGTTAAGCGACTACTTTCAGCTCAGGTCATGATCCCGGAGTCCTGGGATCAAGTCCCACATCGGGCTCCCAGCTCTACGGGGAGTCTGCTTCTCCCTCTGACTTTCTCCCCTCTCATGCTCTCTCTCACTGTCTCTCTCTCAAATAAATAAATAAAATCTTTAAAAAAAAATACAAATTGTTCTTACTAGTACTCAGTCAAGTAAAATACTGTTATCCTTTACTTAATTAAAAAAATTTTTCTTACAATCCTGCCTTTTTTCTAAAAGGGTTGAGTCCTAGCTACTGTCAGATCCTGTTTGCTAATTACAAACAAAATCTACATCCTAGAAATAATGTTTTCCGTATTGTTTTTTTTAAAGATTTTTAAAATTATTTATTTATTCATGGTAGACACAAAGAGAGAGGCAGAGGCAGAGGGAGAAGCAGGCTCCCCACAGAACAAGGAGCCTAACTCCGGACTCGATCCAAGGACCCTGGGATCATGACCTGAGCCAAAGGTTCTTAACCATCTGAGCCACTCAGGTACCCTGTTTTCCACATTCTTAAATATACTTAGAGGGTAGGGCTACATAAATTTGGAGAAAGAAGTAATGCAAAAGATGACTGTTTCACACAAATAAGGGAGAATTGGAGTGGTAATCTTAAGAAGGTACTGGTCCTGAAAAAATACGGAAAGAGGAGTACACAAAACGAAGTTGCTGCATGAGCAAAAGAAACTTAGACAAAATAACGTGTGATTTTATTTTTCAGTGAAACGCAATATAAACCCCTTCCACTATTCTCCCACCAATGAAGTGTTCAGTAAATTCCCCAACATTTATTAATTTTCTTTTGAAAATGAAAATTTACTTTGTGGAGCACAGATAAAAAGATAAGAAGATAGTAAGTATAAGAGCTACAAACCCTTGAAAAGATACATATATATGTGTATATATACATATATATGTGTGTTTGTATATATATATATATATGTATATATATATGATGAGCTTATTTCCATCTCCACTGAATCAATATTGGACATATATTCAAATCATGAGTTTTAAGAGGAACCAAAGTATTAGACTAAAGTGACACTACATGTATCTGTTTGACACTGAATTTTTCTATTGAATAAAGTTTATTCTAATGTCTTCACCCCCTCTTCCCCAAATATTTATTACAGGCTTTGCTTTGGGTGACTAATTAAACTGGTTTGCCTGGAACTTCCCTGGTTTTAGCACTGGAAATGCTTCTGAAAACCCATCAGTCCAGAGCAAACTGGGAATTTTGGTCACCCTAGAACTCTAAGATCACGTGGCTCCCCGTTAGCCCTGGGGATTTCTATAGGGAATCATGGACTGAATTGAAGAGATGAAGGGATGAAGAAGTGTCAAGGAATCTATGCTGCTTCAATTTTGAGGTCAGCTTAGGTTGAGGGAGGGAGTGGATCACTTGAAACTCTCTCAGGAAGCTACACAAAACCACAACACGGGATTATAGGCAAAAAGTTTGCTGTCACATTTGCTGTTTTATCCGGCTTGTCTGACTTTGCTCTGAATCCTGTCTTAAAAGCAGCATGCTTGCATTCTCAAGAAAACCTGAACTTAAGTGACAGAACATAAATAGCTGGAGAGAAAAATCTAGTTCAATATAGGCCAGAGAAAATCCAAACCCTCACAAATCCCCACCCTTAAGTCCTCAAGCTGGAGGAGTTAAGAGCATTACATCACCAGCGACTGTTCCCATTGGTTGATGGTACCTGAAGGATCAAAATACCTGCTCCTTGGACTAACTCTTTCCTTCCCTTGCAAAGCATCAGAAACGTGGGTATCATAGACTAGAACAAAGGCCCTGAGAAAGAACAGCCTTTCAGAGGGGCATACCCTGCTGGATCACTTCTTCACCATGTGTGTCAGTGTGCGCATGTCTGCGGGCAGGACACAGTGAGCCCAGGCGAGTACTGTCCTCCTTAGGAAGCCTTAGGAAGATGCTAGCCTGACTGGGAGTTGAAAGAGATCTCCAGTGAACTAAATGTGTTTGCTTTCTTCTCCCACTAGGGCTATTGGAAAAGATTCTCATTCTAATAAGTTTTGACAAGAGCTGGCAAGGGGAGCAGGTGCCAATGAATCCAACTAGTCGGAGGCATTAGAGACTTCGTGGGCACCAGAGGATAGAGGTGTTGCCATGGGAACCAAGTGAAAGGTGTTTGGTGGTGGCTGGTTAGGAGGTTTGTTTTCATGTTTAAGACAGAGCTGAACAGCTGCAAGTCATGCTCTCTGTTTTCTACTTTAGCATCAGTGGGTAAATCCCCCTGCTCTCCCCCCCCCCCATTCCCAGCCTTAAATAGGATTTGAGGAATTTAATTTCTCTGCTAACATGAATAATGCTTAAATATGAGGCACACCAAAATCCTTTGAAAAAGGTATTTTCAGCAAATCAGGACAGTTCTAATCACAGAACTCTTTATGTTGGAGAGAAAATTGTTGCTTCAGGGTCAGAGTAGTGTTGTTGTTTTTTTGTTTTGTTTTGTTTTGTTTTTTCCAGTGGGATTTGAAGACATCATTTTGAGTTGCAAAGCCCTTACCCTAGATTGCATAAACATCTTCCCATCATGCATTCTTTGGCATTCATACTTCTAGTTTTTAGGACTCATATACCCTGGAAATGACTGAAAAACAGGACTGCTTAAAGAAGAGGATGGCATCTCTGAATTTTGCAGGTCTCTTTGAAGTGTTTTAAAGATATAAGAGAAAGAGAAGAGGAATGTCAAGAGTTTAAAAATAATACTTACCCAACAACAAGTTTTATATTCAGGACCACCTTAACATCTTCTAAGAGCTATGGAAGACACAAGAAGAAGATCAAAATTAGGACTTTTGTGACCTGCTGGACTGAGTGAGCAATAGACTTCTCTAGGCCAGAAAGACAGAGGAACAGTGGAGAGGACATGGAAACTCTAAGCTACAGGAAACTGGACAAATAAGTCACATGGGTAAAGTGCTCATATCCTGATAGTGGGTGGAAAGCCTCTGGTCACTCAAGCAAGGCTCAAGGAAGATACTGCAGATGCTGTAAGTTTAGTCACAGCAGTGCCTAGCAAGTATAACCATCACAGCAAGCATGGAAGAACTGTGACACTGAATAGTTAAAACAGGAACCTGGGTGCTGAAATTAGAGTCCAAAGTACAAGCTTAGTCATAGGAATCAAGACTAACACTTGCTGCCAGTGTCCATGCATAAGATTTTAAAAAGGATGAGCAACCCATGTTTGCACAACTCTGGAAATTTGTTAAAAATTATTAAATTGTAAACTTAAAATTGATGAATTTTATGGTATGTAAATGATACCTCAATAAAGATGTTAAAAAAGAAAGACTTGCTACCAACTGTGAGAAAATATTTGCTAATCACATATCTGATGGAGGATTTGTATCCAGAGTATGTAAATAACTCTCAAACTAATAAAATAAGAAAACAAATAACATGATTAATAAATGGGCTAAAGATATGAGAAGACAATTCACCAAAAAGATACATGAATGGAAAATAAAGACATAAAAGGTGTTCGGTATTATTAGTCATTAGAGAAATACAAATTAAACCCATAATGAGACACTGCCACACATTTACTAGAATGGCTGAAACAAAATTTACTGGGGTTGATACTTGAACACTCAGTTTACTTGAGCTCTATGTTTTCTCCCTTTTCCCACAGAAGAATTCCTGGGCCAAGGGCATATGTCTAAGCACCATGAGTCATGGTCCTGGGGGAAGAGTAATATGGGTAAATTGAAATTGTCCTTTCAGTGTGTCTTCTCCTGTGTGTCTTATGAACACACAGTGCTCTATCCAGATGCTATAATTTCTCACCTGGGTTCCAGAGCTCTTGTGAAGGTATGGTTGTCCACAGATAATTGTCAAATCAGTGTTTCTGCGGGGGACTAGGGTTGGAACCTCCTATTCTGCTATATTGCTGATACCACTCTCACATGGGCTTCTGTTAGACATGTTTTCCCAGAAGAGATAAGATTGTCATAGTTCTCCATAAGCCAAGTAGTTTTGGATTGTATCCTGGACATCTTGCATATTACATTATGAGACTCTTAGTCTCATTTAAATCCTTTGGGGAAATGTTGATGTTTCTGTTTTGGGGTCAATTTGATACCACCTCTCAAGAGTCATTGAAGGCTCTTAGATTTGGATGGAGTTAATTTGCCAGCATTTATGGGCTTTAGGCAGAGAAATCATGACCTTTCTAGGTTCCAGAGAAGCCCTCACTCAGAGACACAAATATCAGATGAACAATTGGAAGTTGGCCAGCATACTTTGAAATTGTGGAGACCATGGGTTCTGATGGACTCCAAAAATGTCTGCCCTGCCTTGACAGTATTTTGAAGTATTAATCTATATCCATCCTTATTTAGCCTCTGCTGTTCAAGTGATTCAACCCATCTGTCAATTCTGGCAAGGGAAAGACTGTAGGGTGAGTGACAGAGAAAGGCAGAGATGAGAAAGATGTCTGTGGAACCCAAGAACAGGGAGAGCCAAGTACACATATTGCACATGTCCTAGAGACAAACAAAGGTACCCAAAGAGCAGGGGCCTCCATAAGGTTGATCTACAAGGTTCAAGGCAGAGAGCAGCCATATCTGAGAGGCCATTCAGATGAACGACCATGTGTGCAGATAATATATGAAACGTTTTTAAAGCTTTAAATTGTTTTAAAAGAGGATGATTTTTGATCAGAGCCTTGAGCATTTCTTTGATTCAAAATTTCAATCTTCTGAATAACTGAGTATATTTCAATATGTAAAGAATTCATACTCTGAATTTCACGAAATATTTAACATTATACTAAAATTGCCTGTTGCTTAATACTTAAAAATAGCACAGCAAAATAGAAAACTAGAATACCAAAGATTAATACTGCATTTTTTATATATGATCTATGATAATTTGTTTCTTCCTTATGAATTGTTCTATTTCTTATTTAATTACATCTTGTAGAAACTACAGAACAATATAAGGGGAGAAAAGCACTATTAAATAGTATATTTCAATGTTCCAAAATTTTAAGAGAATGTTTTTGATATTTCATTACATAAACCATTGCTGTGGTTTCTTAGAGTGACCCTTGCCTAGCTAAAGAAGTCTCATTTTAGTCGTAGTTTGCTGAGTGGTTTTGCTGTGAGCGAGTCTTGAATTTTATTGATGCTTTTTCTCCATTTATTAAGATCAATTAATATGAGCATATTCTTTTCACTTTTAATTTGTTAATGCTATAGGTTATTTTAATAGAATTTCTAATGTTCAACCATCATAATATTTCTAGAATAAACTCAGCCTGGTCATGAATTGTTTTTATATTTCTGGATACAGTTTGTTCATATTTAATTTAAGAACTTGAGACTATTTTAAAATTTCACTTTGTGTTGTGATTTATTCTGGTTGTGTTATCAAGGTTTTACCAGATCAGAAATGGAGGTGGCAATGATCCAAATCTTTCCATCACCTGGGGAAAAAATGTGTATAAAACATGGAGTATTGGGCGCCTGGGTGGCTCAGTGGGTTGAAGCCTCTGCCTTCGGCTCAGGTCATGATCTCAGGGTCCTGGGATCGAGCCCCGCATCGGGCTCTCTGCTCAGCGGGGAGCCTGCTTCCCCCTCTCTCTCTGCCTGCGCCTCTGCCTACTTGTGATCTCTCTCTCTCTGTGTCAAATAAATAAATAAAATCTTTAAAAAAAAAAACCAAGCAAACAAAAACAAAAACAAAAAAACATGGAGTATTCTATAGAGAATTGTAAAAAGGCATCAGGAAAACCATCTGGGACTGGTAGTATGGAGAACATATAAGTTTTTAATTTATTGTTACAAAGTTATTTATAACATTGATTTTTTGGGGGGTTTGTAGCAGATCCACATATGTGTTCTTTTTATTCCTAAAATTACTTATTTGTGCTTTTTTTTTTGGAGTGAATATTGCAGAGTTTTTTCTAATTTATTAAGCTCTATAAGGCTTATTTCTTTGTTTATAAATCTGTTGGTTATGTCGATCCTTTATATTTTATCTTTGTTTTATACTTTATTACTTTCTACTCTTATCTCCATTATTCACTCTCTTCTTTCTTTGAATTTACTATTTTTTTTTCTAATTCTGTAGTCAAAAGCATCTACCATTAATTTTCCATTTTTATCTCTAAGGCTACAAATATATATTCTGGCATCTCTTTGGATATTCATCTAGTTTTAGTATATATTATTGTTTTTTTATCATTCCATTAAGTTTATTTTCTAATTATCAGTATGTTTTTTTGATTTATGGTATATTTAGGGAGAGGCTTAAATTCATGAATGGCATTTTTAGCTTTTCATTTTGTTCACTCACAATTTGAATTCATCATGTCCCAGAAAATATAGTTTGTATGTTAATGATTATTAGGTATTTGTTGAGAAGTCTGTTTCTATTTTTGTAAATGTTCCATACATGCTTGAAATATAAATACATATACATGTATAAAACCAGATAATTAAGTATAAATATATATATAGTTGTGCATGTATATGTATGTATATGTAGATAGATACATGAGTAGATAAATATGTAGATACTTAGATATAGAGATAGAGAAATAGTTTTGTTTGGTTGTGGTATCCGTAAAATCATAAGGAATAGTTTTGTTTGGTTGTGGTATCCATAAAATCATACTTTATTTAATCATTTCATATATTTGTATTTTTTCTAATTGTTCTTATTTCTGGGAAGTATATGTTAAAACTTAGTGTGGTTACGGTTTGACAATGTTTAAAATTTTATCAATCTTTGCTATTTTTGCATTATGTAATTTGAAGCTTATTTTTCGGTTTCCTGATAAATTATTTCTTTTATTCTTATGTAATGAAATTCATGATGCTTTTTGCCTTAAAGTTTCTGCATTGCTCTTTACGTCTTTATCTCTCTATGCTCCGTTCTAAGTAATTTCCTTGGTTTCAACTTCTAGTTTACAAATTCTGTTTTAACACAATTAATTAATCTGTATTTTAACCTATTTACTGAGTTTTTAATTTCATCTGTAGATGATAATTGCACTGTGTTCCATGTCTCAGTGTTACAGATGAGAAGTCCAATGGTAGTCTGATTTCTTTTTCCTTTGTAAATAACATGTTATTTTACCTATGAGTTATAAGATTTTTCTTGTTATCATTAGAATGGTTGAAGAATTTTATAGGATATACCTGAGTGTTTTATTTATTTCTTGTTTGTTTCTTTTTTCTCTTTACTTTAGATTGAACCTTTGTGAGCCTGTCCAATGCTTAATACATTCTTCAGCTCAGGAAAATTTTCTTCTATTATTCTTTAATTATTAATAGTTTCCTTAAACTCACCATTTCTCTCTTTAAAACTACCATTTGAACAGTATACCTCATGTCTCTTTATCTGTTTTTTCATAATATTATCTCCTTTTTCTCTGAATTTTGATGAATTTCTTATCATCATATAGGTCATTAATTGGGGTCTTAATAATGACCATCCTTTCTTTCAATTCACATAATGGATTATTTAGTTGAAAAATCATATTTTATTTTTTTAATTTTTTTTAAAGATTGTATTTATTTATTTGAGACAGAGAGAGGGAGAGCACAAGTGGGGAGAGGAGGGTCAGAGGGAGAGGGAGAAGCAGGAACTCTGCTGAGCAGGGAGCCCGATGGGGCTCCATCCCAGGACCCTGAGATTATGACTGGAGCTGAAGGCAGAAGCTTAAAGAACTGAGACACCAAGGCACCCCTGAAAAATCATATTTTAGCTCTGGAAACATATTTTTGTGCAGCACTTGGAACCTTTATGAACCTTATTTTTTTATTTGCATTTTATTTGACTCATATGATAAGTTTATTTCCATTGGTATTTATTCTGAATTTCTGCCTCCTCTTTCTATATCCTGTATTCTCTCTGAGATGAGATGAGGATTTTTTATTTGGTTTGTATACTGATGTTTAGATCTACTATTTTTAGTTCCCTAACTCTCTTGAATCCTGAAAATTCTGGAAGGTACAAGCATTGTTGTCATCTTAGTTTTCCTGTGTAGTCAGAAATCAGCCCATCTTCTGTTAAGATACCAGGTGGACACTTCTGCTGTCAGATCTCTTTGTGTTTTCTTATCTCAAAGGCGCAGTCCCCTTATGCTGAGATTCCTATTGGAAGCCCATCCAACAAGGCCCACAGATCTCTGGAGACTATTTCTTCTCAGGATCTGTTGCTTTTAGATCTCTGTTTCATGTGTTCTCCAAGTAGAGATAGCCTTGCATCAGTTCCCTCAGCTGGGACCCAAACACAGTCCAAGGTCTTACTTAATCCCAAGTTGCAAAAGTTTCCAGTGATTGGTGGCTCAAGAGAAATAGTTCAGTTAGGATGGAGGAGAAGGAGGCTATGTTGAAGGTAGCTTTTCCCAGAGTCTTCAGATTTCAAATCCTTGAGGAACACCCTCTCTCAGTTTCTCACCCTGTCCAGTCTCCACTTCTCTCTCCTCTCAAAAAGATGGTAACAAGTATCATCATGGACATAGAAAATTTGGAACTCTCATATACTTCAGGTTGAAATGTAAAATGGTACAGCCACTTTGGAAAACAGTCCAACAGTTCCTTGAAAAGATAAATATAGAATTATCATATGACTATGACCCATCAGTTATACTCCTAGATGTATATGAGAAATGAAATAGAAATGAAAACATGTCCACATAAAAATTTGTACACAAATATTTAGAAGCATTATTTATAGAAGCCTAAAGTTGTAAATAACTCAAATGTTCACCAAGTTATGCACTGATAAATAAAATATGGTATATCAATACAACTGAATATTATTTGAATAACCAATACATGCTGCAACATGGATAAATCTTGGAAACATTATGATAAGTGAAAGAAGCCAGCCACAAAAGATTACCTATTGTATGATTCCCTTTTTATGAAATGTGCAGAATCAGCAAATCTATATAGATAGGATGTAGATTAGTGGTTACCTAGAACTGTTGAAACTTCGGTTGGAAGGGGGCGTAATTACTGAAGGGTACAGCATATCTTTTGGGGGTGATAAAAATAATCTAAAATTATGATGGTTACATAATTCTTTGAACATACTAAAAATAATTGAATTGCATACATTAAATGGGTGGATTATATGGCATATGAAGTACATCTCAATAAAACTGTTAATAAAAAAGAAACTACAGATAAAACCAATTGGTTACAGAATGGCTGGGACTAAATAATTTGTTGATTGTAGTAGCAATATTTTCATTTTTTCTACTTCCATGTTGTGTATTCCATTTTGTGTATATAATTTATATATCCATTTTACTGTTGATAGACATTGGTGCTTTTAAAACAAGGCTATTCTGAGGATTGTTAATGCATACCCCTGGCTGCATATGTATAGCAACTCTCTAGGACAGAAAGGTAGGAATGAAATTATTGCATAACATCTTATGCGCATCCTTGATTTTACTAGGTACTATCACAATTTGCTATGAAGTTAATATCTTCACTGAAGTTATATTCAAATAATTATACTGAAATTACTTTTTTATTATATTGCTGGAACTTTATTTGTCCCTCAGTTTGGAGCTATAACCTGAGTCAAAACCTGAAAAACCAGTAACGTTGTGAAAAATGAGGTCTATTGTATACACTAAGGATATTGAGAAATGTATATGTTATTGACCATAAGTATATGCTCAGCTAGTTATTTCTGTGAAATGAGGACAGCAAGCATTAGATTTCAAGGGAACCAGTGAGTAGTTTATGATGAGGGAGTGGATGCTGAAAAAGAAGAATATTTTTAGAATTTAGATTATAAAGAGAAATAGAGATCAAATGGTATTTTGAGGAGCAAAAAGGGTTGAAGCTTTTTATTATATAAAGATTTGCATAATTTAAAGGAAGGGATGGAGAGAGAAAGGCGTTAAGTATGAGAAAGGAATAATTAATGAAGTGAAGTTTCAGTGAAGCACGGAGATAAGAGGAACAAGAATATAGGTAAAAAGGGGAGTAAGCAAAAATGATTGGGGTATGTCTTCTTCTAAATGAGAGAGGAATAGCAAAGAAGGAGTGGAAAAGCAGAGAGATGCTGAAGGAGGAGTTCATGTTCTATAGCATTGTAACTTAGTGAAAGAAAGAGCTACGTGCGCATGTGTGGGGATCAGTATGTAAACATCTTCACAGAAAAGCTCTTGCAAATAAACTTGCAGAATATTAGAATTAAGAATTCTTTTAAGATTTTCCTCAATTGGTTTCATTTATTTTAATAGTCTATCATCTGGTCCAACTCAGAACCACTCCCTACTATGGTGTTTTTGTTCTAATAGCTCAGCACATTTATAGTGAGGATTTGGAGATTTTAAAATTATGATTTATGTTTAGATTATTCCTTAGTGTTGTATGGCCTTGGACAAGAATCTTCACTTCTCTGATAAGTAATTTTCTTAACTTTACATGGGGATAATAATATCTCACTGAAATGGTTGTGGAATTGATTAATGTGATAACATGAAAGCATTTTGCAAATGCTATAGCACTAAACATGTATGATTTACTTCCTTCTTTTTTGTAAGCTACTGCCTAACCCTCTCTTCCACTTTTCATAAATGAGATCTTGCATTGCTATCCAGTTGTTTCACCCGCATAAATACAGTTTTCCCAACAAGAGGACTGTCTTACAGGTTCAGTAATTAAAGCGAGACTAATGACTTGCTAACAGATTGATTGACTTCACAACAAAGGCAAGGATAGAGCAGAAAGTGTGAAAGCGCAGATTTCTTATGTGGTACTTAAGCAGCCTGTATGCTATAGACATCCAAACTGTTGCACTGAGTGTGGACAGGTCTTTAAAATCCACTGTAGTGTGCCATTATCAAATAATACAAATGGCATTAAAAAGAACCTGCATTTTAATTGGAGAGGAAAACATATGCCGATGTAAACATATAAATAAAAATATAAGTGCCACATAATTGTAGAAAGAACCTTCAGAGGAAGGTGTCTTTGTGGGCTCATTTGAAATAAGTTTTATAGCAGTGGTTCTTCAAATTTTATTTAGACTACCTTACTATTTTCCAACCTACACAGATCATCTCCTGTTGAAGTAAAGGATAAGATCTCAGAGCCCAGGGATTCACTTCCTCCTCACAAATCCTTCTTCCCATTCCCAGCAATCCAATGGGAGACACTGAAGCACCTCTGAAGAAGCTCTGATTCCACTGAGAGTGTGAGAAAGATTGGATTGAGGGGAAAGAGAAGAGAGGTGAGAGAGTTTGCCATATGAAAAAACAAGTAGGGGAAAAACTAGTATGGGTGACACCAGAGGGTTCTTGCTCCCCTGGAGTTATGGGGTGATAGGGTATATATTGGGAGCAGTGGGGGTAAAGAGCATGGAGATCTATGGAAGAGTTACATTATGGAGGGCTGTAAATGTTACGCTTAAAAATCTTGCAAGCTAGGAATCCCTGATAAATAGACCAACAGACCCAAAAGCATGATCTTGACTCATCCCTACAGAACGCCAGATTCTGCATCTCCTTCTTTCACTTAATTACGTTGCTATGTTTTACCACATATTTCTGAGGTGGTGGGCTCTGTATGGATAATGGGTGCACATGCAACTTATAGACATTATTTCAGAATCCTATCCATAGTCATGGAGATATTTCACTGATTCAGAGCTATAAAAATTAGCTATTCATTGCAAAGACTTTGAAACCCCTTCTATAAGCATTGAAGAGTTATTCAGGTTTCTTGAGTAGAGGAATAATACTGAAAAAGTAACTTAATAGAACCTCTCTGATAGGAGGCAGGGAGGAATTCTTTATAGTTTTTGTAGGCAGGAATTTTTGTGTGTGGCTATAGGTGTTTGCACGTTGGCACATCTTTGTGTTTTATATTTTAAAAGAGCTGTAAAAGGGGTTCTCTGCATGGAGTTTCAGCCTCCCAGGTTAACAATCTAATCCACTGGAAGTAAATAGGATAATTTGGAAAGTTTTATTGCCTTTCAAAAGAGATAAGATTGAGTTAATTATGATGTCAGATCATCACAAGAGCTGACACAATGTCTTCAAGCACTTATTCTACTCACTAATTTTAGCTGGAGGCTGATAAAAATTTAGCTCATAGTGAATTTAGGGTATGTGAATATACAAACTCAGGTAATACTATACATACATGCATACTCGAACATACAGTCTCACTGCGATTCCTACACATAAGGCTGGCAATTTGGAGGTTTCTGAGAAGTAGCAACACATTTGCCCCAATACTGGTGGAAAAATAAAACTATACCAGCCCACAGTGGAAAGTAAGTGAACTTTGCCTAAAAGGATATAAAATGTTGGCAGAATAAACATTATACACAAACACACAAAGAAAAGGAAAATTAAGCTAAGAGCTCATTATTTCTCAGCCCTGTGATTTTAAAGAAAATTCTGAAATTCTCAGCATAAACCCCCCCATGGGTTTCCCTATTGGAATAAAACAAATGGTAATAGCTGGCATTATTTTGTCCTTGGAAGATGGAAGTGAGGAAAATCTTAATGAGCCTTAATTGTGGGTGATGATGGTGAGAGGTGAGTAGCAGAGACCTTGCCTGTGAAGTCGCTCCTCCGGCTAGAAAACCTATATGTGAGAGCAAAAACTGAAGAGACTATTTTTGTTTATTCTAGACAGTTAATTAAAAAAGGAAGTAAATCTTGTTTTAAAAGACACATAACCAAAATTTTCTCTAGTTAGCGGGGGAGTAGAATCATGCTAAGGTGAATAGAGACTCATCAGTACCTTTCTCTTTCAAATTCCAGAAGAAGAGGTCAAAATCTTCCAATGTTTCTTCGAAATGTCAAAACTCAACCTTAATAATACTGGGCTCATGCAGGCAGCTCTGCATACAAAAAGAGGCTCGAAAGCTGCCAGTCAGGTTTACTTCTCTCTGAATGAATGAATGCACACAAGGGCAGGCAGAGCTTCTTTGTCGGGAGTGGAAGATGGAATTTAAAATATCTTCACTTATTTAAACTAACAGAAGAGGAACAGTTGTGTGAATTAGTGATTAGTGTAAATTATTGAACAATCTTTTGAAAATTTTATTCCAGAATCTCTATTCACACTAGGGTTAGATGGGCACTAAAAGACATGCTCTTTTATAAAGCAGGATCATGGATTTACTATGGATATTTTTTAAAGAATGTATTTTATTACATTAAAGTAAATATTGGAGCATGAGCTCACTAATCAAATGACTGTCCTTTGGAGACCTAGTTTATAAATAAATAGGTAATAGTCATTTTGGGGGAATGTACCAATTGAGCATTTGTTGATTGGCATAAATCATAAGCTTCTCTAGACATAAAAAGCACTTTCTGAGGCTCCTCGGTGGTGGAGTAAGGTTAAGCGGCCAACTCTAGGTTTCCACTCAGATCATGATCTCAGTCAGGGTTACAAGATCTAGCCCTGCATCTAGCCCTGCATCAGGCTCTGTGCTCAGTGAGGAATCTGCCTAAGACTCTCTCTCTCTTTCTCCCTCCTTCTCTCTCTCTCTCTCTCTCTCAAATAAATAAATAAATTTTTTTTAAAAGGCACTTTCTAAATCTTGAGTGTTTCGTACATGATATGGGCTTAATTGTACCCCACCCCCATTAACATGTTCAAGTCCTAACTCCCAGAACCTCAGAATGTGACTGTATTTGGAAATACGGTCTTTAAAGAGGTAATTAAGTTAAAATGAGGTCAGTACTGTTGTCCCTAACCCTATGACTAATCCAACGTAAATGGTATCTTTATTTTTTTTAAGATTTTATTTATTTATTTGACAGAGAGAAAGAGATCACAAGTAGGAAGAGAGGGAGACAGAGAGAAAGGGGGAAGCAGGCTCCCCGCTGAGCAGAGAGCCAGATGTGGGGCTCAATCCCAGGACCCTGAGATCATGACCTGAGCCGAAGGCAGAGGCTTTAACCCACTGAGCCACCCAGGCGACCCAAGTGGTATCTTTATAAGAAAAGAAAATTAAACATAGACACATCCAAAAGGAAGACCCCATGTGAAGATACTGGGAGAAGATAGCCATCTATAAGCCAAAGAGAGAGAGAGAGAGAGCTTGAAAGAAGCCAACCCTACTAATACTTGATCTCAAGACTTCTAGCCTATTTATGTTGTTTAAGCTACCCAGTCTCTGATAATTTGTAATAGCAGCCTGTTATGGACTGAATATTTATGTCCCCTCGAAATTCAGATATTTCAACCCTAATCCCCAAGGTGGCTGTATTTGGTGATGGTTCCTCTAAGGAAGCAGTTAGGGTTAAATGAGATCATAACAATGGAGTCCTGATCCAATAATATTAATGTACTTATAAGAAGAGACATCAAAGAGCTCTCTCTTGCTTTGTCTTTCTGAGCACACACAAAGAGGTCATGTTAGCACAAAACATGATGGTTGCCACCTACAAGCCAAGAGAAGAGTCCTCAGAATTAACCTACCTTGCCAGTACCTTTATCTTGGACTTCCCAGACTACAGAAATGTGAGAAATGAATTTCTGTTGTTTAAGCCACCTAGTCCATTGTGTGTTGTAATGGCAGCCTGAGCAGACTAATACACAGCCCTAGTAAACTAATACAAACCATATATGCAAAACTTATGCTTTTGCCTTAGGTCCAGTCCTAGTCTTCTCCCAAAAATCAAGAACTGGATATTACATAAATGTATTAATAATAATAAGATTTTTTGTAAAAAGAAAATTAAAAAGATAACTAGGGGCACGTGGGTGGCTCAGTCAGTTAAGCATCTGACTCTGGATTTTAGTTCAGGTCATGATCTCAGAGTTGTGAGATTGAGCCCCATGTCGGTCTCCATGCTGGGCACGGAGCATGCTTGAAATTCTCTCTCTCCCTCTCCCTTTGCCCCCCCCTAAAAAGAAAAAAAAAAAAGTTGATTAATCACTGAGTACCTATGTTTCGAATAGTTGTATGTTTTCCGTAACATTTGATTCCAAAAATTCTTGCTATATTGTCCCAATTCTTTTGAATTTTCAATAATTTAATCATTATTTTAATCACTATACATATATTTAACTTTATCTCGTATTTATAATTGTTACTAATATCAACGCATATTATAATATATTTATATTTTTATGAACTTTTCAAAGCACTTGTATATGTTAGTTATCTCATTTACAGATGCAGAACACAGTGTCTACATTTTACCTGTGGGAACTTAAAGTAGGGGCAGCTAAGTAACCTGCCCAAAGTCTTAGGGGCAGAAAGAGAGTACACCTACTGGTCACCCCAGTTATATTGAAGGAAGATGGCAAACTTGATGGAAATTAGGACTTTAGTCATCCCCATAAGGTTTAGAATCTTTTCAGGATGATCTTCTTTAGTTATTGTTTATATAATTATAACATCAAAAGTAGTTATTTAAAACAACATAATCATAAAAGTGAATATGAAAACAAAGAGTGGATCCAGCTTCTTGAACTCCAGACATCATTGAATATCATACATTCAGTAGCTCAATCCAAGTCTCCTTTGCTCTCTCCAAGGTGGCACTGGCAACATTTTTAACCTGACTCTGAACATGGAAGGACCTTCCTCTCAACATCTCCCTAAGGATAATCATTGAACAGGCATATGGTCATCATGAAGAAAATGGGGACTCTTGGTTCCCATTGGTACAAATACTGCTTTGGAGAATATAATAAGAAGAAGACTAGAATAACTAGAGTACTCCAACTGGCCACTTTCTGGGAGATAGGAGATATCTTTCTGTTCTATAGCAATGTGATAAGGGAAGAAGATTTACTCAATACACTTCCACACAAATTTTCTAAATTCCAAGGAATTCACACTCTTAATAAGCCACAGTGGGGAGGGCACAATCCCTGTTCTCAAGAGTTTCACCATATAGTTACAGTAACAAGATTAACACATTGTCAGAGATGATTTGCAATCCAAGCAACATTGAATGCATGCCTAAGAAAGGTATAGGTGTTTATTGGACTTCAGTTTTCAGCCTTTAATGGACTACCAATAGCAGCGTACATGAGAAGGAAAGAAGAGAGTAGAGTAGGTAATTATTCTTAGGTAGGGTGTTAGCGCCTGAGATTTGTAACTGTGCTGTGGATCAGAGGATTTACAACTGGTTCCCAAATATAGCTGCAAATTAAAATCAATAGGGGGGCTTTGAAGAAATTCAGGTTCCAGAATTCTGGACAAAAATAAAGGTATTTTGGACTCAGATACAATACCATCCACATGGTATCATGAATGAGGAAAACGCTTTCAAAAAAGGAAAAACCGTGACCAAAGAAAAATAAATCAGAATAAAAGTCTGAGGGAAAACAAAAGTCTCAACATAAGAATGAACACTGAGCTATGCATAATAAATCTAAGTGAATATAGATAATATGAAAGATAATTGTACTAGAAGGTTTAAGGAAAGATTCCTGAAGTGACTCAAGAAGAGTATGAAACTAAAAATTCTAAACTGTCAAAATAATAATACTGTAAGAGAAGTATGAAAAAGTAGAATGTATTTTGAACGTCTCTTTCACAGTGATGGTGAAAAAAGGGGCAAAAAAGGTGAAAATAGAGATTCCAAAGTCTAACCACACACATTATGCAACAGATTTCTTGCAAAAAGATCCATGAATCTGAGCTTTTTTTTTTTTTTAAAAGATTTTATTTATTTATTTGTCAGAGAGAGAGAGAGAGAGATCACAAGTAGGCAGAGAGGCAGGCGGAGAGAGAGGAGGAAGCAGGCTCCCCGCCGAGCAAGGAGCCCGATGTGGGACTCAATCCCAGGACCCTGGGATCATGACCTGAGCTGAAGGCAGCTGCTTAACCAACTGAGCCACCCAGGCGTCCCATGCAAGAATCTGAGCTTTTGTTAAGTTTGCAGATGATTCTCCTGAGACTAATCAGCAGGCAGGCTTTTGGAACCATGGATTTAGAGGATTGTTCCAGAAGCTAGAAATAAGCAGCAAGCTGTATGTCACTTCTATGCCCACATTTTCTAGAGCAATTCTAGATAACTGGATGAAAAGACACTTCTCTGCCTTCATGCCAGTTCCATTCTCTGCCTTCATGTTCATGGAACACAATAAAAAAGATTTCTGATAGATTGACTCTAAAGATTTTATATCTTGGACTTTGATTTTTTAATGAAAAATATGAATTGTATTAGATGAGCTGTAATATCATTTGCAGTTTCAAATTTAAATGAATTTATAAAGCATTATAAGTTATATTTAGGAATGGTATTTAGAGGAATTACAGAATACTATTCAGGAAATAATCAGAAGCCCATCCTCTAGATAATGAGACAAAGGCAATCTGGTTTGAGGGCAGGAGGCATGATATTATTTCTCCAAGTCCCTCCTATTCCTATAATGCTTTGTTCACCTAGACACATAATAAATATATGTATTTTTAAATAAATTAGTGAGTCAATGAAAACAAAGTTCCTTGGGTATACCTTGGGAAATACAAGATGAAATCAAATCAGAAATGGAATAATTTAGTGCCACTATAGGCTGGTAACCACTGACTGAGAGGTCAAATCTTAAATTTGAATGTCTAGAATAAATGAATCGAAACGGATTTCTCAGAAGACTTGCCGAAAACAAAATAGAAAGGAAACAGTGACAAGGGGAACAGAGGGCAGAATGAATAAAAAATGGAGGTGAAGTTTTATGATAATTTTGTAGTCATAAAGTCATCAAATCTCAGGTTTGGCAGGAACCCCAAAGGTCATTCCTGCCAATCACACATCTAATGCTTGAAAACCCTAATTTTGCTCCCCTCCAGTGCGATGACTCAGAAGATAATTCTCTCACAGAAAAAGCAAAATCAAATAGAATTGGGGAAGTTCTACTTTGCCTCCAATTTCCATCCATATTTCATGATGAAAACTAAGCTGTATATGTACACATGTATCCATCTATCTATATCTATATCTATATTCCTGAAAAGCTTTGCTAGTACTTGAATTTCTTGATCCAAACAGATTTTTTGGAGTTTGGTTCGTCTCAGTCTTTATGGAAAAATTGTCTTAAGAACTGGTGAAATAACCACAGAATTGCTTTTCTGACTACATCTCCTGTGAGGTGAATTCAGGGCAACATCTAATTCATTACTCAATCACGTCTGACAGAAGGATTTCAGTGGCTTACTAGGTCCCTGGGGACTATAGTTAGTTCAGAACAAGTGATTCCAAACACCCAAAGGGCCTGGGGGTTTCCCTTTTCCCAATCGATGTCTATTTGTTAAAGATTATCTTGGGGAAAGTTAGGAAGAAGATTAAAGTGTGACACTTCTTCAAAGGAACTTAGCCTTACTTCAGTTCAAGAAGCTCTGAGTCTGGGGCACTTGGGTGGCTCAGGGGGTTAAAGCCTCTGCCTTCAGCTCAGGTCATGATCTCAGGGTCCTGGGATCGAGCCTCTCATCGGCTCTCTGCTCGGCAGGGAGCCTGCTTCCCCCCTTCTCTCTCTGCCTGCCTCTCTGCCTACTTGTGATCTGTCTCTCTCTGTCAAATAAATAAATAAATAAATCTTTAAAAAAAAAAAAAAAAAAAGAAGAAGCTCTGGGTCTGTGAACTGACTCAGGACTGAATATTGGATAAGGAGCCATACTCTCTACCATGTGAGCTCAATGAAGGATTCTGTTCACCAGACATAGAAGTTTTTGTTTACACAGATTTTCTTAGTTCTGGCTGCTATAACAAAATACCATAAACCAGGTGGCTAACACAACAGATATTTATTTCTCACAATTCTAGAGGCCGGAAGTCCCCTATCACAGTGCCAGCAGATGTGGTATCTGGTGAGAGCCTGCTTCCTGATTCACTGATTATGATCTCATTGTGTCCTTATGTGGCAGATAGCAGAGAGCGGAAGCAAGCTTTCTTATGACTCTTATAAGGGCATTAACCCCAGTCATGAGGGCTCTATCTTCATGACCCTGTCTAACCCTAATCACCTCCAAAGGCCCAGTCTCCCAATACCATCACATTGGGGGATTGGGTTTCAAGATAGGAATTTGGGAGACATAAACATTCCGTCCATAACACAAATCAAGTAGGGATTAAGTGGCATGCCCATTTATTTTTGCTTTGGGAACTTTATCAGTTAGCCATTGTGAAAAGATCATTCTTGCTTTGATAACCTCTTCCTGCCAGTGACCTTTTTTATTAACCATGCCCACCTGGTGCTGTCACTTGGTCTCAGCCAATCAGGGTTCCCTCAGATTCACTGAAGTAACTGAGCTCAAATCAATGGCCATATTTCTCACATTCACCCTCAGTCTACAACAAGTAGTTACTTGTTGATTTGCAACCTGAGGAATTTCCCAGGTAAAATCTGAAATTGGCCCCCATACATGGAGGGCGAGGAGAAACCAAGGAAAGAGGCAGACCACTACAGATTGGCAGATGGCAGGTTTAATAAGCAAGTTAACTTACATACAAGGCTGTCTTGGGTGGCTTCAAGATGAGTAGATATCCTCACCCGCTCACTAGAATCTTAAAAGTCTGTATAGAGGGCTTCACTGGGTTCAGTCACATGTTGTGTCCAGATGGTCCCAACACACTGCTCTCTTAAGGTTGTGTTCTGAAAACACTTCCTCCTGCTATGGGAGCGGTGGGCAGAACATACACTCCAAGGACAAGGGAGAGGGTCAGGAGCTTCTGACTGCTCAGGTCCAACTCTTGGTTCAACCAGCAGTCACATCCTCTCAATGACCTCTTCCAACACTACTCCAGTCATTTCACTGATGCTAAGCCTTCTTTTTGAGGTATTTTCCAATACCATGGTGAAGAGAACACAGTCTGGGTTGTCTTAGAGAAGTAATCAGAAGGATGGTCACACGTTATAAAATCTGTCTACCCAAATCTTCAGATTTCTTCCTCTGAATTAAATGAAGAAATACATGTGTATCATATTAATTTACTTGAGGCCACCAAATTTTAAACCAACTGAGAAAAGAAAAGGGGGGTTACATTTTGCAGCTGTTTGTGCTCACATATTCCTCAGAATCTCTGCTAAGAATATTCACATCAGTAAATTTGTCCTTACCATGTCCTTCTTTCCTGGATGTATACTACCCTTGGCACTTTCCCCCCCCACACACCTTCCTTAAGTAGCATAAATTAGCAAAACTAGGATTTATTTTGGATTAAGCTGTCTCCTCTCAAGTTTGACCTTGTAACTGGCAGCCTGGGCATGTAGGGATCTGTCCCTAGTAATGTGTCTTCTTCATTGGGAGGGTGATGGGGGCTCTAAAAGATGCAGGCAACCCCATGAAAAGTAACTAAATAAGACAATGTAGTTATAAGACCTATTATATCAGAAAGGGCAGAAGAGAGTGATTCTGATTCAGCTAGCCGTGGGAACTCAGTGGGGTTTGGGGGTTGATAATAAAAATCATATAAATCCTTTCAAACAGTCCTTTCCAGTATTTAGATTTATACTCTTTTTCTAATCAATTTCTTGGCTTTCATGTAGGAAATCTAACAAAAATATGAATTTAAATCTTGTAACACTGAAAAAATAAAAGTATTTGGGGAAAAAAAAACTCAAAAAAAAAAAAAAGAATATGAATTTAACTTGGATTATAATTCAGCAACCCAAAATAATGTTTATGAAGGTTTTGGTTTTTGTTTTTTGTTTTTTTTGCCATATCAGCCAAAATATGAGGCAACACTTCAGGAGAGAAAAATTTTAGTTTGTTTTGTTTTAGAATAATGATAGCAACTTATTTTCAAATTTATTTCAGCCATTCTAGTTCCTTTGCTATTAATAAAAAATTTAATATAAATTTGTGAATTTCTCCACAAAGCCTGCTGAGACTACAGTTGGGATTGCATTAAACATAGAAATCAATTTTGGAAGAATTGACATATTTGCCATTTGAACCTGGCAGACAATAAGCTTAATTATCTCTGTTTATTTAGGTCTTAATTTTTCTTATCAGTGTTCTGTAGTTTTCATTATAGAAATACTAGGGCACCTGGGTGGCTCAGTCCAGTTACCCATCTGCTTTTGGCTCAGGTCATGATCCTAGGGTCCTGGGACTGAGCCCCATATCAGGCTCCCTGCTTAGCAGGGAGCCTGCTTCACCCTCTCCCTCTGCCTTTCCCCCTGCTTGTGCTCATTCTCTCTCTCTGTCAAATAAATAAATAAAACCTTAAAAAAAGAAATACTGCACATATTTTGCTAAATTCATCCTTAACTAGGTCATGTTGCTATTAAAAATAGTACTAACTTTTTTCAAAAATTGTTTTTTGACAGTATAAACAGAAAAATTTATATATATGTTACATATATAATGTATATATTCACACACACATATGTACACACACATCCTTCTTGCCTGTACCTTGCTAAACCTGCTTATTAGATACAGTGGTTTTTTTGGTAGATACTGGAGGATTATCTATTTAGATAATCATGTCCGCAAATAAAGATCATTTTATTTATTTTTCTCCAATCAATACACCTTTTATTTCTTTTTCTTGCCTTTTTGCACAGACAAGAACCTCCACATTTTGAATTAGAGTGATGTGGATAGACATTTTTGCTCTGTTCCTTATCTTAAGAAGAAAGAATCAGTTTTTCAACATTAAGTATGAGGCTTAGCAACAGGGTTTATGGAGATGCCTTGAGAAAATTCCCCATAATTCCTGATATTTGCTGATACTCTTTCATCATAAATGTTATATTTATGAAATGTTTTTTTCTGCCTCTAAGATGACTTTGTGTTTTCTTGTTATTATACTGATGATATGGAAAATTGCATTGATTAATTTTGGTCTAACATTGCATTTCCATGTTAAAAACCACTCAACTATGATAAATTATTATTTTTATATATTACTGGATTCTATTCGCTAATGTTTTGTTAGTGTTTTGGGGGTTATGTTTATGAGTTCCCTTTTCTTGTGGTATCATTAGGCATCAGAAGAAGGCAGAACCTCATAAAATGAGTTGAGAAATTTCCCTTTTTATATTTCTGGAAGAATTTGTGTAGAACTGATTTTATGTTTTCCTTAAGTGTTTTATAAAATTTCTAAGCAAATCTGTGTGAGCTTAGATTTTTCTTTGTGATTAGATGTTTTATTATAAATTCAATTTTTAAAATAGATATGGGAATATAAAGTTTATTTCTTCTTGATTGCAATTCAGTAATTTATTTCAAGGAATCTATTTCAATCAAGTTTAAATGTATTGGCTTAAATTTGATAATGTTTCCTTTTAAATCTTTAAGATCTCTAATGACTCCTCTCTTATTCCTGATATTGGTCATCTGTGCCTTTTCTTTATTTCCTGGTTATTTTTATATAATTTCATCAATTTAAGTGATTTTTTTAAAAAAACAGATTTTGGTTTCATTTCTAGTTTTCCCCATTTTCTTTTCCTTTCTTTTTTTTTGGTGTTTATTAATTTTGATTCTTATTGTTATTTATCTCCTCTGCTTACTTTTGTTTAATTTGTTCTTTGTTCGTTAAAGTCAGTGCTTAAAATACTGATTTGAGACCTTTACTGCATTTAATATAAACATTTACTGGTATAAATTATCCTGTAAACACTATTTTAGCCATACTCAACACATTTTAATAAACTGTGATTTGTCTTATAACCAAAAAAAATATTTTCTAGAGTTCTACTTCAAGGTCAGGGGGAATTAGAAAGCTCTACTCTTTTTTTTTTTCTCACTGAATATGACTATAAAGTATATACATAACATAAAGAGCAGTTTTTTGAAGATGATGTTAACATTGTTTCTGCTCAACATTGTTCCTGCTCATATCCCTTCTTACTTTTCCATGAATATATGACTTTTTCTTTCTCTGAAATTGAATGGTGCCTAAACTTAGTGTCTGTCAATCAGCACTTACCACCTATACACGTGTGTTTTACTTTTTCATGTGTAACTTTAACATTGATGTGGACTACATATTCTCTGGTAACAGAAACCATTTATACTTTTAATAGCCCTCCCCATGCTCACTTATAATAAGAGTAGACTCACAGTTAATAACTAGAAACTGTTTTGAATTGACGTAGATTTTTGGACAAAGCTCATCAGAGTAGGCATTGTGGCTAATACGCCGCTTTCTTTCTCTTCACTACCATCAGGCTTTCTCACAGAATTAGATTTTAAAGATGACTGAATAGGATTTATGGTATTTGTATTCTGCCCCATGTTCTGGGTGAGAGGGTTGGGCTATGGTTAGGAGTAGAGGGTCATTCTCTCTCCTTGCTGGTGCCTTACAGCACAGATTAGAGCTCCATCAGTAACTTGGCCTGAAGTCCTCTTTTGTCTGTTTATTGCCTTATTGTCTTTATTGTAAGGATACCTGTGTTAGCACTGTGATCTGTGGTTGGAATTGAGACCTGACTCTTTTTTGGTGCCCACAGAAAATAGCAAATTCAGATTATCGGCTGAGGCATTGACCCTGTTATATGTAATATTCAATAACCCAGAGCTCTAACCAAAAGAGTAAAGCTTCCCAAATAGATCACCAGAACACCACTAATGTGTCAACCCGGAGAACACAGCAGCATGCTCACAGTTGGAGGCCAAATGGGCTCTCCAATAAGCTTTCCAATTGAAGAACACTTTTAGCTTTAAGCCATCAAATTCAGGTGATTAAAAATGAAAAATCTATGTATTTATAGTTTGACTCTTCATAAGTTTTGTGTGTGTGTATAAAAGAGAAAGAGAAAAATGGGGCAGGGAAGAGAGAACCCAGAAAAAAATAACATAGCAAATAACCTTGCTTTTACTTGTTTCTCAAATGAGGGCCTCAATTAATACATCTTAAATTGCCTTAAGACAGTGCCAGAAAAAAATTGTTGCAACCGTGGTGCATTCTACCTTTTATTTCAATTGTGTGACAGAAGTCTTGCAAAGTTGAAAAGCTGCTAATTTAGTAGTCAACAGTGTCAAATAAAATTTCTAAACTGTATGTCTATAAAAGAACATCTTAGCAATAAGGCACAGCAAATATGCTTCAAAACAGTGCAGTCAGCAAATCTGTTTCAGGTTTTGAAATATCTAGCAATGACATTTATTAGAAAGAAACTATAATATATCAGTGATATAAAAAGCTGTCTCTTCATCAGCATTGCTTTATTATAGGCACTAATTTTGTGCAAAATCCTTTAGATTCTTTGCAAAACACCTGCTGAACTTAAAGAAATATGGTGAGTGCTTGCACAGAGACAGATGCAGCTTAATCACATAATACTGAATTTGACTTTGTGGTGCTTAACAATAAATGAACGGAGAGCATACTAGTACGGAAGGCTTAAATCTTCCTCAAATTTGTATAAAGTTTTCAATGAATATACTGTTTGTGCTGATTCTTTCTTCATCAAGTTTGAGGCTATAAACAAATAGCGATTATAAGAATCCCATTAAGGCTGAGTTTTTAAAATTAAATTAAATCACATTGATGACTATGATCTGAAACCGCACTCCCTTCTCCCACCTCCCATCCTCCCACCTATTTCAATCTTCCTAGCTGGCTGGTTTCTGACTACTTCTCCCTTTGTAGTTTCCATCCATTCATCCATTCATCATACCCTGTTTATTCTATCAGATTATTTGAAAATTTCATGTTATAGATGAATCTGCTTCAAGGTCAGATATGATGGCATTATGGCTCAGTAAAAGATGGAAATAGAATAAGAAAGACCATTTTCTCATTCTCTCTTCTGCTGCACACGATTAGTTTTATATGTTGATTGATTTTTGGTGGTAGGTTAAGTCGATTTCAATGAATCTCACTCACCCAGTGTTGACCAGATAAAGATCCAAAATTGTTTACCCATATCACTTTTTCTTTTCTTTCTTCTCAATCTTCTAATTTATATGTTGGAAAGACACTTTATTTGTACATATATGATATAGTCTCTACGTGTGCCTACATGTATTCACATTCACATGTATTCACATTCCCTAGTGAATTAACTATTCTTTCTTCATTGATTCTTATTTGCATTGTAATGTTAAATAATGGTACTTTAATTTTACTTCTTCAGATAAGCTGTGTGCTTGAGAAAACCATAAAACAATGAAACCTCATGAATATTTATATCAATGACTACACAGCATTATAGTCATAATCTCTGGAACTAGTTCTCACAAGTTCAGAATTAATTATCAAGTTCAGTTTTAATTGCATTCTTCTAAATTACAACCCCTCCCCCCCTAAAAAAAAAGACGTAATGAATTATCTGGTAAGTACTTTACTGGGACTAATACATCTAGGAGAGCTTCCTAAAATCCCATTCTTAATGTCTAATAACCAAATGAAGGCATATGATCCCAAACCAGTGTTCTAATCCTTGTTATCCAATGTATTATACATTTGTGGCTGCTTCTGGGGTTTAATATATTTCATTTTCCCTCAAATGAAATTTGCTATTTTCACTCAGTAAGAATTTAATTGAGTTTGGGGAACTTTTTTATTAAAAATTAAACCCTAAACACTCGTTGTTTTGCTTTCTTATCCTTATGAGTATGAAACAGCATACAGAGAGGAGTATTTGATGGGGTAACCTCTGGAAAACTGTTGTCCCTTAATTTAAAAAAATTAAAAGACATGCTTAGCACTAAGACATAAAGATGTGAGTAAGTAAGAGTATTGATATATTTCATTTTGATGTAAATGAGCTCTACCCAAAAAATTTCTCATCAGAATGCTGAATTTTAAGAAAAATAGAAAAGAATAACTGTGACATTCTTAGAATAAAATGTGGAAAATTACTCAAAATAATATAAAATTTTAAATGTAAGGTCTTATGAAAACTTTAATGAATAAAACTTTGAGAGATATGTTTATTTCTTTAGGTAATATATATTCTATTATGTCTGAAAACATTTTTGCATGTACGTTTAAATGAAAACATCTGAAGACCAGTACTGCATTTGTGTATATTGGAAGGACAGAGATGAAGTTGAATAGGTGATAATTTGACAGCATTTATTCTCAGAACTTTCCTCAGATTCAGGAGGAAGAAAAGGAAGATAAGAAATATAATTTCAGTTGGAAACCTAAGTTCCCAGATAGATATCACTGCAGCAACCAAGCAACATTGATTTACCCAGTAGAGTTGCTTGATTTAACCAAAGGTTGAGTCAAGTTTTCCTGAAGATTTGGTCTTGACTATGTGCAAGATATGAACCCAGGAATGTCAGGAGAAAGATGGGCAAATAGAAACTTTCATAACATTAGTGGCAGAAATGGGTTAGCCAAAAGAAAGAATGTAATTATCTGCCCCCCACTCCCGAAAAAATGGGGACAATGAGCACAAGTAGTCACTTTGGAGTCAATATCAAGGAATGAATGTAGAGACTAGAATACAATCTATAGAAAGCTCTAGAAGGGCTTGCTTAAAAAAAAATTAGCTTCTGCTTTAAGCAGAGGCTCAGTAACCATATTCTGAAAATAATTTTTGAATGTACTTATGGACACATGAAAGCACAAATAGATTTATATATTCATACAAAAGAAATGCCACAGTCTTGATGGCCAAATTCTAAGAACTAAGACTTTTTCCAGAAATGAGGAATTTTGGTTAAAAGTACAACTAGATCACTGGTGTCTTTACAGGGCCTAGTATAATGCTTACAACACAGAAGGCACTGAATACATATTTGGTGAATGAATGAAGAAATGAAACTTCAAGAGTTGTTCCAAATCAGAAGATAGAAATACATTTGTCTAGAAATCAGACGGAAGATAAATATTATCATCCAAGTGTATCTTATTTCATCTTTTATTACAGATTTGTTCCTAAAATGTTCATTATGTTTTTACATCTTTAGAAGAATTTAATGAAGCCACTGAGAGTGACACATGCCATCCCTTGGCTTAATGAGGTTCCCCCATGGCTTCCTTATGGGGTGGTCTGCCCATCCTGTATCAGCCCAAGAATTCATGTGGGTGGCTATACCAACAGGGCAGGCTCTTCCCTTTATGTAGCAACAATTTTTAGTCACAGATTCGATTTTTTAAGAAAATCTGCTTTCTGCTCTCTGACCAACAAACGGTGACACTAGCCTATTTGATCAATGTAACTCCATTTGATCAATGTAAACTCCAGTTTAGGCAGAGTGAGCTACGAAAATGGCAGAGAATCAGATTAACATTTTTTAATTCTTTTTCTAAAGGGAGAAAATATCCCAATTGCATGATTTTCATCATCTGCTACTTGAATTCTGTTGCTTCCCAAATCAGACACAAACAGCAGCATCTGAGCTCTATGATCTGTCTCTTTTAAAATAAAGTTTTAGAGCATACCACTGGTTTTTGACACATTTATTCTATAATATATTAGACACAGTGGAGCTTTAGTCATTATTAAACATCTTACAAATGTCCAATTAGGAATACATCACATATAACATATGACACAGCATGTGTTTTTATCACACTGCATTAGAATCATTACTAAAGGAACAGGGTAGATGTGGCATGCTGTTTTTATAGTACACTGACAATGTGGCAACAAAGATCGCTGCAATAAAAATGGCCTAAATATATACATGCATTGTCTTCTATGGACCTTAATGCAAATAACTTCTATTTAAAACACGTTTTTCCAATTAGTTCCCTTCCCATTACCTATGACCTTCATTCATATTCTGATATGGCCCGCACGTGGAAGCTATTCCATGGGAAAACTGCCATGCCTATCTTTGAATGATCAGATGAGCACTGCCCACAATTGTAGAACAATTCTGTACCTTTCAGAAATGGTAGAAATGGAAATTTAAAAGCATACAGGATTTAAATGCAGAATTAGAATTAAAAGAGGGTACAAAAGAATTCAAAATAAAAACTTAAAAATAGATGAGTGCAAAAGATAAGGAGCAAGAAAATAAAGCCAGTGGCTTCCCAGACAGTGATTTGTTTTGTTTTACTCAAAAGTGAAAATTCTTAAAAAAAAAAAATTGAAAAATTCTTTTATCATATTTGAAAATTCTTAAGTATGTTTTTCCCCCCAAGAATGTTGGCAGGCTATTTAATCTGAAAATGAGTATGCTTTTTATTTATTTATAAAAGTTTACATATAGTAAATACTATTGACTTCCTTTTTTTTTTAAAGATTTTATTTATTTATTTGACAGAGAGATCACAAGTAGGCAGAGAAGCAGGCAGAGAGAGGGGGGGAAAAGCAGGCTCCCTGCTGAGCAGGGAGCCCGATGCAGGGCTCGATCCCAGGACCCTGAGATCATGACCTGAGCTGAAGGCAGAGGCTTTAACCTACTGAGCCACCCAGGCGCCCCAGTATTGACTTCTTTATGTACAGTTCTATGAGTTTTAACATGTGTACATATTCTTGTAACTACCACCACAAACAGAATATACAGAACAGTTCCCAATACCCTGCAGAAGTCCTTCTTGCTGACCTTTTGTAGTCACCCCCCATCCCTTCATACCCCTAACAAAATGATACAGCTACTCTGGAAACAATCTGGCAGTTTCTCACATTTTAATTCGACCTATAAATTATTACCATATTTACAGAATTCTCTAGGATGAAAATGTGACTTTAACATATTGGATATTGATTTACCATAGAGTGCACCACAGAAAGAGCCCCAAAAGTCAAAAAGTTAACATTTTTCATGCTGATAAAAACTGGAGTCTATAAAGAAAACCATCCCGCAGGTTATCCACTGTCGACACATACCTATGAGAAAGTGAATGATGAAAAAACTGGAGCTCAGAAGTCCGTGAAATCATCTTCTTTATGTATTCTCTTATAGGGGCTATCTCTCATAACCTGGTGTCTTTAGCTTGAGTTCAATCCACATGTCACCTTACGTGGATATATGATTCCCCCAGCTCTGTGTAATGCTCTTTCCTGATGTACACCAGAGCAATCATTCAGGATGAGTAAACTGGGCATTGATTTGGGAATAATAAACTCCCCTACCCCATGCACACTCTGTAGCTGTGCCACCAATCCAAACTCTTGTATCCTCACTTTTACTTTTTTCTACATTCTTTTCTGTTTCTTTAGTCTCTTTGGAGCTTACTGGTCTGTGTACACTCCTCATACAGAGTTAGAAGCTAATTTCTTGAAGTAGAAGAACCACACATGGTCTGTTTCCCTTGCAACTGAAAGTGAAGTTTCCACAAGCTGGTTACATCCACTGAGTTAGAAGAGAATAGAGAAAAACATCATTAAGAGAGTGGTGACTACAAAAGATAGCTTCGTCCATGAGATGAAAGGTTGGACCACATGACCTCTGTGGTATTTTCCAAGCCTTAATGACCATTCCTGGAATCCATGTAATCCATGAGAAGATATGTAAATTTACTGACTGAATTATGCTGTGCCACCTTCCCACATCACTTGGCCTGTGTAGACTGAACCCTAGTGACTTTAACAAGCGTTTAGCTGCTTGTTAAAATCAAGCTTCTGGAACTTTAATTAACGATTGACTTGTCACTAGTTTTATTTTATTTGAGACTCTGACTTTTCATTTGAGGTCAAATCATGCTCATCATTTGGCAAAACCTCAGTGTGGTTATCTGACAGCAGCTTGTGAAGTGGCACAGTTTTCTGTCACATCACATTGACATGGTGTTCACTGCCACATGACTTTGTACACTTAAACTTCAGTATTTATACTTTCCACTGGCTTCTTCCCACTTAATATAAAACATATAGTAATTCAGGAAGTATAAATTGAGGAAAAAACGCAGAACTTTTGGTTAAATATGTAAATGTAAAGAGTGAGGTGAGTACAGGATAGTAACAGAGAAAAGGATTATCATATGGCCTGACTACATCGCACAGGGGCCCATAGATAGGTTGCCATTCAGAGACCTGTGACAACACACACTCATGCACATACACACGTGTAAATACACATTGTACTAAATGAAGGTTTGATTAAAGTGTTTCCTTTAAAATCAAGAAAAATAAATATGTCTGCTATACCCACCTCTAGCTGATATTATCCTAGAAGGACTAACTAGTACAAAAATACAAGAAAAAAAATGTATGAAGTTTTCAAAGGAGCAAACACGCCTAGAATTGTTTGAACAGAATATAACTGAATACATAGAAAACTAAAAAAAGTCTTCAATAAATTATTGAGTTCATAAGAAAGTTTATAAGCATTGCTAGAATCAGAAGTAATACTCTATGGTTGGTTGCACTTGTACATGACAGCAATGAACACCTAGAAAAAATATAATTAAAATGTCATTTGTTAAATGTGTTATTTAATAAATAAGTTATAAATAAAGCTTAAAAGACTATATGCAAGATTTTTTTAGCCTTATTGAAAGACATCAGAAAGAAACTATAAATAGGAAGACATTTTTTCCCATGAATGGAATGTGAATTTGCATTCTAAAACCAAGAAACTGGATTAAGATTGTTGCCACTCTTACCTGAAAAAACAATTTCTAAAATCTATCAATTTAATAATAATGCATTCAGTCCAAAGAGAAGGAATACATACTCAGATAAAAACATGCAAGTGACTGATAATTCTCCAGTATTTTTTAAAAAATGAAACAAACGGACAGATATATCTATTCATGGATTGGAAGCTTTAATATTTCAAATAGTTCACCCCCATTGATGTATAAATGTATAGAGTTAATGTAATCCCAATCAAAGTCCCAATAGAATGTTGCATGGAGTTTTACATGCTGGTTCTAAAGTTTACATAAAAAAGCAATGATAAAGAATAGCTAAATCACACTGGAAGAATAGAAGGTAGAAAAATGTGCTTTTCTAAATATCAAGACAGAGATAGGGTAATTAAGACTGTGAGACAGTTACAGAGATAGACAAATATTTCAATAAAAATTTGAGAAAAGTGGAAATTCAAAATAATAGGAAAAGAGGAAATAGCCAATAAATTATAAATTACCCCTGTAGAGAATAATGAAATTTCGCACCAATTCCAAAAATCCATTTTCCGTAGGGTTCTAATAATGAAATACAAAACTATAAAAGAATTAGAATACAATATAAGAGAATGCCTTTCATATCATAGAATAGGAAATGATTTCTCATGAAAGACACAAAAGTATTAACCAAAAGGGAAAATATTAATATATTCAATTATAAGCAAGAATTTCCATGAACCAAAATGTATGTTAAAGACAATGAAAAAACAATTCAAGTGTTGGAAGAATTAATTTATAACACATGTAAACTACAAAAAGTTTAGGATCTAGGACAAATAAAGTAGTTATAAACAAAAACCAAATCATAAAATTGGAAAAAAACAAGCTCTATATAAAAGAGTAAAACAGTGGGGCGCCTGGGTAGCTCAGTCAGTTAAGCATCAGACTCTTGGTTTAGGCTCAGGTCATGATCTCAGGGTCCTGAGATGCAGCCCCATTTGGGGCTCTGTGCCTAGCAGGGAGTCTGCTCCTCTCCTTCTCCTTCTACTTCTGCCCCTGCCCTGCTCAATCACATGCGCAAGTGCTCTCTCCAATAAATAAAATAAATCTTTAAAAGAGAAAAACAATAAATATATAAAGTTAATCAATCTTACTAGTTACTAGTGAATTCAAATTAATACCATGAGATACCATTTCATACCTATCACATTGGCAAAAAATTTAAAAGTCTGAAAATAGCAAGCCTTTGTAAGTATATGTCACAACTGATGCAAAATGTTCCACTTAAAACTGCAGAGACTTTGGGACACCCTATCTACTGCTGTTGGTTTTATACATTCCTAACATCACTCTATAAAATTACCAGAAATATCTGTTAGTTTAAGAAGACTTGACACTACAGGCTTGCAATTCTACCTCTTGAATATATGATTTAAAAACTCATTGCGTCAAAAGACATACTAATGAAATTCTTAGCAGCAATTCTAGTAACAGCAAAATTTTGGAAAATTTAGGAATGTATCAATAGAAAAGTGTGATATTTTCATACAACACAATACTGTATCCTACACTGTACACATACTATAGTATAGCACTGACAAAGAATGAGCTATAGCTATAGACATCACCATAGATAAATTTCATGATATCATATTGAATTTGAAAAGAAAATGGGAATTTACTACATAAATATTGCCATTAAGCATATTTTAAATAAGAATGACCAACAGATGTGCGTGAGTGTGCCTGTATGTGAATGTGTGTATGTGTACATACTTTGAAACAAGTTTTATAGAAACATTACAGGGATTAGGGAGGGATTCTCCCTGACACTGTTATAGTTTGATACCCCACCATCTATGTCTCACACATACATAGCTATTAATATGGTTAAGGTAAAAGTGTAATATTTGTATATAAAAATCTGTTCTTAGGAAATATATTGCAATTAAGTACTTTGTACTTTAATATGAAATTTATTTTCTTCCCTCTTTGTGGTATTTATATTTTAAACCTTATTTCTAAATGCTTAGTGCTTTACAATTTAAACTCACATTTCACAGTTGATCATTACTTCCCTTGACGTACTGGCATTATAGAATATAGGAAACAGGATCATAAATATGCAGTGACAGTAAGAGCACACAGCTAGTATGTGGGATAACAGGAAAACCTCATAGATCACCGAATGACACATTTCCAAACTCTTCAACACCAGCACTATCTTTTCTATGAAATCTATCTATCTAATCATTATCATTCATTTCCTGTCCATCACTAAGCTGTAAGGACACTTGAACTTTCAAAGCATGTACAAGCCAGAGCCATTTTCTTGTCTTCTTTCAGCCTTACAATGACCCTAGATACTACTATTTTCAGATATCATGATTCCCATTTTCTTGGGAAATTGAGACTGGCTCCATGGTCCTTGATCTGCTCAGACACAAGCAGCGAATCCAACAAATGGCATATAGCCATATTCATGGCAATAGCCTTTCCCCCAGACCTTCCAGCAAGTCCCGAGACACACATACCATCCTGATCCTGAATGGCCAGAAGAATGACACTCAGCACTATTTGTATCTTTCGTGGCTTCACACAAGAGAGACCCCAATACTGTATGTTTTAGGACATCATTTACTGGCTTTTCCTGGTAGCTCTCCTTACAGCGTATAAATCTCCCAACAAGTAGCTTAAATTTTCCTGTTTTGTACATTTATATAAATGAAATCATATCTTTCTGGGCTCTGTTTGGTTTACTTGTTTTGCACAATATTTGTAAGATTAAAAAAAAAAAAGAAAGAAACTATTACTATTGTCACTCTGCTACTGATTCCTCCATAAAGGTGAAACCATGGGCACCAATACCTCTGACCTTTCATCACTACTCCTGTGGCCCTGAAATCTCCCCAAGAGGAGACTTAGTGGTTCCTGGAAATAGCCAAAAGATATATTTTCTCCAGTCTGGCTGACATGTCCATAGGTGTAATGAGAGGTATAACCTGAATAAGAAGGCGGACTAGTGCGCTATCATCCATATCTGGTCATATATTTCACATTCTCTCCTCCCATTTCAAATGAGGCAACTGGAAACTGGTGCCAATAAGGGAAATGTTACACAGTGAGTAGCAAAATCATGACAAATTTCCTATTCTTCCCAGTCTCATGTCAATATTTTTTAAGATTTTATTTATTTATTTGAGAGAGAGAGAGCTAGAGACCATAAGCTGAGGGGAAGGGTTTTGGCACAGAGGGAAGCAGACTCCTCTCTCAGTCTGATGTGGGACTTGATCCCAGGACCCTGGGATCATGACCTGAGCCGAAGGCAGACATTTAACCAACTGAGCCACCCAGCGCCCCAGTATTTCTTAATACTAGTACCTTACTAAGAGTTTTAGAAAGGCCCCTTATTCAAAGAGTTTGTTGCATCCCATTGTTTTTGAAATAATAGCCAACTCTTTGGGCAGCATGGATGATTCCTTCAAGGACCATCATAAGTGATTGGTTAGGAGATTCCTTTTGAGCTGGGAGGATAGAAATCAACCTAAATAAAATACTGTCTCTCTGAACTCGAGCACAGTAGAATTTGTTCTCATGAATGTTCTTTATTTGCAAGTGTTGGACAAGGCAACACTCTCCAGCAGACAGACAGATTAACTCCCAGTGGTAGCTACAATTTTCTTAATGATAAACCCTTTGGGGGCTAATTTATACATCATCTGTTTTTTGGCACTGGAATCCTCTCTAAACATTTCAAAGGGCGTGCTCATACTAACACAACACCTGAAGCAATATTTTGCATATTTATCTAGTATTCAGTAAAACAATCATTATATTGAATTAAATGCAAGTCCTGGCCATATGCATTGAGAAAGCAAGCAACAAATATTTATTAAGCACTGTTTGAGTATTCAGGCTAATTTTAGAGTCCTTTGTAAAAACTGAAGAAGAAAATGTTATAACCCTTCCAAGTTAGTTTGAAAAAAAATGACTAATATATGAAGAATTTTTCTAAGTTGAGTTTGGAGTGCTTGGCATAGATGTTGTGCACTGCAGGGACATGGCTAAGAAGAGTGTGAATAAGAGATAAACGCAATGAGAAAGTAGGCTCTGAAGGGGACCTTGAATGAACAATTCAATAGATGAAAGCTGAAGGGGTAGGGGCATCATGAGCAATTGTGCTGAGGTAAGGTGACCCTAAATTATCTCGATCTGTTTCTGCTACCTTTATTGAACATCTCCCATAAGTGAGGTGCTGAAGAATAAAAGAATAAGGACAATTTCCCTCTTTCAGAATCTCTCTCCCTTAATAAGGAGATCGCAAAAGAAATAATTATTCAACGTTTTAAAATACAAGAAAGGAATAGTGGTATTACTGGCCATAATTCACAATCGCTGAAGATTTGTTCATAAAATTAGATACCTTAGGCTCACACAGGAGTTTCTAATTCAGTGTCATTGGGATTGATCCAGAGTCTAGTTAGAAGGCTGCCTATAGAAATATCCAGCTATAGTAGGAAGCTAACATGTACCAAGAAGAAGACAGCAAAATGAATGGCAAGAGGAAGGCAAACATGAAAAGCATGAAGGAAAAATGGACACACTGTATGTCTGACAGAAATTAAAAAAAAAAAAAGCCAATCTCATTAATTGAAATCCTAAGATATAGGATACCAATGAGGCAGTTGTTAGGCAGTTAAGAGGTGGAGCTGATCTCAGAAGGGGTGGGGCAATGAGAGATGTTCTCTGACATGTTAGAGTTTGAGGAAACCAGGTTTCCAGGGTAATCATCACATGACCCCATTCCACAATATCTTTGTAGACACAGAATTAGAAAAGAAGAGAAAAAGATTCAGTATGAAACCCAAGAGGAAGAGAATGAGCAAAGAAATTCGAAAATTTTTGCTAAAGTTGGATGGAGACTCTGAAATAAGTTTAGTCCAAGCAGGAATCAATAAAGGCAATCATGTACAATCAACACTCATGTGGATTTAGGTCATGTGATTCAAGAGCTCAAAATAGAGTTGAATTAGACCAGATGGCAGCTTTCAGAGCAACAGCCTAGGTGCAAGAATGCTTTACTTTAAGGAGATCTCACTGAGGTGTACTGACAGAGCATTTTACAGCAAGCGAGGCAGGATTCAGAGTAAATCACAGCTGAAGGCAGAAGTGGGCGTAATATAAGCATGCTTTACAGAGACGTCTAAGTGCTTCTACTTATGTATATGCAGCATTGAAGAGCCAAAAAAAAAAAAAAAATGCTTGGAGGTTTTCTGTCAGACTGTGCTCCTCTTTTTCCCATTCATAGGCAATTTGCTTTTGAGCTGAATCTTGAAAAGAACATCTTGACATCTAGAAAAGGGGTTAACCTTTTAGGAAGCTTTTCAATATTTGTACCTGAGAACACTTGATAACTTTTCCTCTTGCAGGATGAATCCTGTATATGCACCTAGAAGCCTTTTACAACACTGTCCTGACTCACATCTGTGTGTTGCCTTATAGATTTGCTTCTTTTCACCCTCCCTTCTGTTGTTTGGGGAATTTCACATGGTTTTGGCCCCATTGCACAGGCAGAAGACCCAAATTAAGAGACTTTGATTGAAATTTCATTGAATAGTTAGTTTGGGAAGAATTGACATCTCAGTGTTGAGTTCTCTGACCCAGGAAAAGAGTGTAACTTTCCATTTAGGTGGATCTTTTTAAGTTTCCCTCAGAAATGTCTTGTAGTTTTCAATGTTCGGGTTCAGGAAATTTTCTGTCGCATTTATGATTATTTCATATGTAATACTTTTGTAAATGGTACTTTTTGTTTAATTTCTGATTGTGCATTGCTAGTATACAGAACTACAGTTGATTTTTGTAGTGATCTTGTGTACCACAAATTTCTTAAGCTCACTTCTTACTGGCTTTTTGTAGATTCCACAAAATTTTCTAAATAGGTGATCATGACACCTGCAAATCAAGATTTTCTTGTTTTTCAATTTGGATTTCAGTTACCAGTTGCGCCGGCTAAAATCTTAAGTATTACACTAAATAAAAATGATAATAGTGGACATTCTTGCCTGCTGCTTTTCTTAAGTGAAATGCAATCAGTCTTTCATCAGGTATGAAGTTAGCTGTAGAATTTTCATAGATGTGTTCTGTCAGGTTGAGGAAACTCCCTTTTACTCATTTGGAAGAATTTGTGTAGAATTTGTTTTATTGCTTAGTTAAGAGTTTGGTATAATTCACACTGAAGCCACCTGGGCCTGAATGTATTCATATAATCTATTTCCTCTTTAGTAACATTTTGTGATTTATGTTTTATAAGGAATCTGTCCATTTCTCCTAAATTGTAGAATTTATTGACATAAAATTGCTAGTATTCTTTCTCCCATTTCTGATATTAATAATTTGCCTTTCTTTTTTAATTATTAATATGACTAAATATGTCAATTTTTAATCTTATTTATAAGAACCAGCTTTTGATTACATTTTTTCTCTCTCTTTTGTTTTCCATTTCATTGATTTTAGCTGTGATATTTATTATTTTTATTATTATTCCTTCTTATCTTTTTTTGGCTTGAATTTATTATTCTCTTTCAATTTTCTTCAGACAGAAGCTGAGGTCATTCATTTAAGAACTTATTTATTTTTTAAATGCATTTAGTGACATATGTTTTCCTGTAGGTACTGCTTTAGCTGAATTTAAACAATGATGTTTTCACTCAGTTTAAAATACTTTATAATTTTAGAATGCTTATTTTCTAAATATTTACATATTTTCTAGACATTTCTTTTATTAACTTCAAATTTAATTCCATTTTGTTCATACAACATAATTTGTATGATTTATGTCCTTTCGAATTTACCCAATCTTTAAATTTATCAAAAATTTTTTGTGCCCCAAACAATCTGTTTTGATAAATGTTCTGTGTGTGCTTGAAAAGGATGTCTATTCTCCTTTTGTTAGTGAATGTTCTATAAATATCAATTATATTGAAGCAATTGATAATACTGATAAGATCTTCCATATTAATACTAGTTTTCTATTGTTCATTCAGTTTGAGAGATGGGTGCTGAAATTTTTACCAAAATTGTGAATTTGCTAATTTTCTTATGTCCTTGCAGTTCTATTTTTTTTTACACATACTTTGAGGCTCTTTCACTAGGCTCATAAACGTTTATGATTGTTGTGTTCTTTTGTTGAACTGACCATTTTATTATTGTGAAGTGAATCTCTTTGTTCTTGGTGATATTTTTACCCTGAAATTAAGTTTATCTACTACTATTATGATAGTAGCTTTCATGTTTAAAAAATTCACATTAGCAAGAGATATATCCTTTACCATCTTTTTGCTTGTAATCTCTTTGTGTTTTTTATTAAAATAGGTTCCTTGCAGGGCCCCTGGGTTGCCCCTCAGTGGCTCAGTTATCTGCCTTCCTCTCAGGTCATGATCCCAGGCTCCTGGGATTGAGCCCTGAGTGGGGCTCTCTGCTTCTCCATCCCCCTGTGCCCCTCCCCACTGCTTATGCTCTCTCTCACGTGTGCACTTTCTCTCAAATATATAAAATATTAAAAAAAAAAAAAAAGATTCCTTGCAAACAGCATATAGTTGGGTTTTGTTTTTAATACCATGTGGTCAACCATGTTTTCATTAGGGTGTTTAGACCATTTATATTTAACATTATTATTATGATGTAGTTAAGTTCAAATCTATAATCTTGTTACTGGTTTTCTGTTTGCTTTATCCATCTTGTTTTCAGTATTTCTCCTTGTTATGTATTATTTTGAATTGCATAAGTATTTATGATTCTATCTTACCTCTTTTCTTTGTTTATTAGATATAACTTTTTGGTTTGTTCTTTTAATATTTGCTTTTGGAGCTATAGATTACAATTTTACTTACTAAAATTTACCTTCAAGGGATAATTATACCACTTCACATACAGTGTCCAAACCTTACAGTAATATACTTCTATTTCTTCTTTATTGGCCTTTATTCTAGTGCTGTTATATCTTTTATATTTGCATAAGTTATAAACCCTCAGTATGTTGTTATTATGTTTGCTTTAGCCAATTATCTTTTTGGGGGTTTTAAATAACAAAAAGAAAATAGTGTAAAAATAAAATAAAAAGTGTAAATATATGGGTAATATAAATAAATATTGGCCAAGTCAAAAATAATTATAATGCTATACAGAATAAAATTTGTTACATTTAACCATAGTACTTAGATCATATATGTGTTAAGAGTACAATGATATGAGATACAATGTGCTACAGTTCTTGTATTTTTAAGAAAGAAGATGCTAATATTTGTAAGTTTTAGACTCAGACCTAAAGAACTTCTAAATTTTCCATCAAAAATATATAAAGAATATAATTATAGTGCATAATTTCCAAAAATTTGGAGCAAAATAATCAATACTTAAAAATACATACTAAAAACGAGAGAGAATAATATAGAAATTATAAGATAAACAGGAAACAAAAGTAAATATATATATTTTTTTATTTCAATTCAAACTGTAAAACATTGTCTATTTGTATTTATTCAAATGAAATGAAAATCTATTTATATGTAAAACAGACACTCACAAATTATAAAGGGAAAGAGAAAGTTAAAGGAGGAAAATATAGTGTGTCAGTTATAGTATCCAACAGTATCTATGTATAGGCAAAGAGATAAAAGGATTCATACATAATGGAAATATCATCAATTCACGAGAGAAGGAAAAAATTATAAACATTTATGAATGTAGAAACTAAGAGTAAAAACATACTGGTAGAATAGTCTTCCATAATGATAGGAAAATTTAACACAACATTCTCAGTAATTAATAGATAAATCAAAAAGTATACAGAGTATTTGAACTATACTTTGGCAAGATTGATCTAATGGGTATATATAGATCAGCACACCCAGCAACCACAGAAAACACATACTTCTCAAGTATATATGGAACATTTATAAACATTAACCACATACTTGCTATGAAGCAAGTTTCAACAAATTTAGAATGATTGATATAATAAAAATTGCATTCATTGCCAAATGCAATTGACGTGGAAATCAATAACAAACTAAACAGAAAAATGATATGCATTTAGAAATTAAGAAACATACTTAAGGTAACCCAGATGTAAAACAAAACAAAACAAAAGGAATAATGATAGACTCTGGAAAATGTTTATAGCTTATCCATATCCTAAAATTGTGGGATACAATTATTAATACAAATTAGTGCCTATATGGAAATGCACAGCCTTAAATGCTTATCTTGAAAGGAAGAAAGGCTAAAATGTTAAGACAAGCATACATGTTAAAAGGAAAATCTCTAAAGAAAGATGTGATTTTTAAAAACAAACAGAAGTTAATTAAATGGAAAACAATGCTGCAGTAGGGAGGGCCCAAAAAGCTGTGTGTGTGTTTGTTTGTGTGTGTGTGTGTGTGTGTGTGTGTGTTTAAAGACAACAAACTAGACATATCTAATGGCACTGATCAAGAAAAAAGAGCAAACAGTAATAATATTATAAGTAGTAACTATAATAAATAATATTCCATCTTTTAAGTGGCTTGTAGGATTAAAAGTGAATAAAAGAATATAATGAATAGTTCTTCGCTTAAAAACTTGAAGATGGATCAATTTTCAGAAAAATAAAACATCAAAACAGGCTCAAAAAAATAAATAAAGGGAAAAACTATCCTATAATCATTGAAAATAATCAGCAGATAAAAATCTTCCTATAGGAGCGGCTGGGTGGCTCAGTGGGTTAAAGCCTCTGCCTTCGGCTCAGGTCATGATCTCAGGGTCCTGGGATCGAGCCCCGCATCGGGCTCTCTGCTCAGCAGGGAGCCTGCTTCCCCTTCTCTCTCTGCCTGCCTCTCTGCCTACTTGTGATCTCTCTCTCTCTCTCTGTGTCAAATAAATAAATAAAATCTTTAAAAAAAAAAAAAATCTTCCTATAAAGAAAGATCAGACTAAGATGGTTTACTAACAAAAAACTATTTCAGAGTAGGGAGAAACAGGGAAAGAATACAAATTTATATTTTTATCTTGAAAAAATTTTAGATTTACAGAAGATTTGTAAAGATAGTCTAGAAAATTCCCATATGTCCTCTACCCAGCTCTCACATATGTTAGTATCTTATCTAACCATGGTATATTTATTAAATCTAAGAAATTAACATTTGTAAAGTTGTTTTAACGAAATCACATTATTCATATGTCACCAGTTTATACACTAACATCCCTTTTTTTTATTTTATGATCCAATACAGGATACCACATTGCGTGTAGTGATCAGGTAGCTTTAATAACTTCTTATTTGACAATTTCTTAGTTTTTCCTTGGTTTTCATGACCTTCACGCTTTTGGACTATCTCTCACTTTTAGTTTGTCTGATGTTTCTCTTAGGTCATGGATATTAAGGAAGAATACGATGGCGGCGAAATGCCCTCCCATCACATCAAAGGGGCATGATATCACTCATGGTGTTAAACTTGATCACTTGGCTAAGGAGATGTCCATCACTGTGAAATTCTCCACTGGAAAGTTAGAATTTTTCTCCTTCCAAACAGCATTCATTTAAAATACATCACTTAGTCTAGCCAATACAAGCAGAGGATAATTAAACTCCCCCTCCTAGAGGGAGGGGTATCAAATAATCTGTGGACCCATGTTAAAACCATGCCATAAAATAATAAATATGTTTGTGGAGATATTTTGTAGCTACACGATTCTCCTGTTCTTACTTAAAATTTCACCCATTAAGTTTACCAATGGATTGTCCCTGTAGCAGTTGTTACTGTGGTACTCAAATGGTGATGTTTTATTTCCCTTGCTCCTCTTAGGAATTCTCCAAGAATGATTTGTCCAGGGGCACCTGGGTGGCTCAGTCCGTTAAGCGTCTGCCTTCAGCTCAGGTCATGATCTCAGGGTCCTGGGATTGAGTCCCCACATTGGGCTCCCTGCTCAGCAGGGAGCTTACTTCTCCCTCTGCCTGCTGCTCCCCCTGCTTGTGCTCTCTCTCTCTGACAGATAAATAAATAAAATCTTAAAAAAAAAAAAGAATGACTTGTCCATTCTACTCCCTATATGTATGCATCCAATAATGTATTTATATATGTACATATTGTATATTATTATATATTTATTATTATTTACTCATACTTTAAGATTTTATTTATTTATTTGTAAGAGAAAGATAACACAAGCAGGGGGGTAGCAGCAGGTGGAGGGAGAAGCAGGCTCCCCTCTGAGCAAGAAGCCCAATGTGGGGCTTGATCCCAGGACCCTGAGGTCATGACCTGAGCCGAAGGCAGACGCTAACCGACTGACCACTCAGGCATCCCTACTCATACCTTAATTCATACTTCAAGTTATATACAATACTATTGTTACTGTTGTTCCAATGGTTTCTGCTTTGGCCTTCAGCAGCTCCTTCAGGTTAGCTCCTGTAGCCTTTTGATATGCTTCCATCCCTTTTTTCCCTCTTACTTTCTTATCTTCTGGCATTACAAAATACTCCAGGAACATCTGTATTTTCCATAGTCCAGACATGGAGTCAGCCATTTCTCCAAGGACTCCTGGATTCCTTTACAGAGAAGGTTGTTTAAAAAGGAGTGCTAAGTGTGCTTGCTGCTGCTGTGTGCAGTGCTTCTGGGGGGTGGTGGAATACACACACACACACATACACACACACACATATGTGTATATATACGTATATGTATATATAGGCATACACACACACATACACACACTAACCAATGTATAGACACTTACCTATGCTTATTTCAGAATGTATCTGTATATGTAGGTATCTATCTGTGCCTGTGTATATATGCATACATATATGTGATGCATACACTTACACATACACGCACACACACGGGCACACACACACACACACACCCCTAGTATCTCCCAGCTGATTCAGGGGATCAGAGCTCATTCTAGTCTTCTTCCTTGCTTATTTGTAGCTTCTTACTCTGTCAGTGAGAAAGTTGGCCCTCATTAGCTACACTTTATTGGTTCAACCATAGTATCCATGTAAAGTAGTTTAAGAATTGCTAAGTCATGCTCCCATACTCCTGTAAGAAACAAAGTTACCAACTAAAATACAATGTTTGTAAAGAGTTTTTCTTTTCAGCCTATGATATTTAGCAAATCACTGTTTTTCAAAGTTACTTAGGTCAGTTCTCCACCTACCCCTTTCAATTATGTTATGCTATACATTTATAATACAGCTACATTCATTTGTCACAGTCTACATTTCATTCTAGGATCACTGGATAACCTAGATAATTTTTTTCAATTTTCATGAAGTTCAGTCTTTGATATGTACAGTTCTATAGATTTTGACAAATGTTTAGAGTCATATGTCTGCCACCACAGTGGTGGATATATTTTTTAAAAACAGTCCATCACCTTAAAATGTCATATACAATCCTTTTTTAAAAAAGTCTCCCCTCTACCAACCACTGGCAACAACTTATCTAATTTCTGGTCCTGAAGTTTTACATTTTTCCGGAATGTCATGTAAATTGAATCATGAAATATGGATTCTATGTATTTGTCCTATTTCACCTAACAAAACACTCAAGATTCATCCATATTGTTACATAAATCGATAGTTTGTCCTGTTAAATTGCTGAGTTGTATTCAATTTTATGGATGTAACACATTTGTTTAAATCTTAATCTGTTGAAGGACATCTGGATTGTTTCCAGGTTTTGGTAATTATGAATAAAGTTGTTATACACATTAACATACAGGGTTTTGCATGAACATAAGCTTTCAATTCACTTCAGTAAATATCTAGGAATGCGATTATTGGGTCACATGATAAATGTACGTTTAACTACCAAACTGTCACGAGCAATTGAATGAGATTTTTATTGCTCAAGCATTTGGTGTATCTGTATTTTTTATATTATTACAATTACTCTAAAGGTGTAGTATTATCTCCTTGTGATTATAAATTATGTTTCCTTGATGACTAATGATGTTGAGCATCTTTAAATAAATGTCTTTGCCATATGTTTATCTTCTTCGGTGAAATGTCTGGTCAGATCTTTTGCCCAATTTTTTTATTGGATTATTTAGATTCTCACTTTTGAGTTTCAACAGTTCTTTATGTGTTCTTGGTATAAGTCCTTTATATGTTCTTGATGTAAGCACATATATAGCTTTAAAATTGTATTCTGACAATCTTTGTCTTGCTTTTTCATTCCTTTAACAATGTCTTCCTAAAGCAACATCTTTAGATGTCTTGATGTCATATGAATAAACTCATCGCCAAACCCAAGGTTACATAAATTCTGTTTTCATCTAGAATTATTAGTGTTATACAATATATATTTACGTCTCTGATCTGTTGGAATTTTTTCAGATATGTGTAAGATATGTTCCTTTTTTTTCTGTGAATGTTCAATTGCTAACAACACCATTTATTGAAAGGATTATATTTTATGAACTAAAATACCTTCGAACCTTTATCAAAGAATGGGCTTTTATGATTTTCTATTCTATTCCATTGATTTTTGTCTAGCCTTTCAACAAAAACAGAATGTCTCAATAATTGTGTCTTGAAATCATGTAATGTGGGTCTTCCAACTTTATTTTTCTTTTTCTGAATTTTTACTATTCTAAGTATTTATTTGCCTTTCCACATAAATACAAAAAAGAATCTTGATGGTATTTAGAACAAATTTAAGAGAACCAGCATCTTCCCAGTATCTTCCAATCAATGAACATGATAAATCTTTCCACTTGTTTAGATCTTAAATCTTTAACTTTTTTTCAATAGAGTTTTGTAGTTTTCAGCATATTTAGCCTGCATGTACTTTGTTAGATTTATATATAAATGCTTCTTTTAGGGAGATAGTACCATATTGCAGTTTTTTTATTTTCAGATTCCAAATATTCATTATTGGCATATAGGAAGCTGATTGACGTTTGGTTATTGACCTTGTATTAGGCACACTTACTAGTATCACTTAATTATGCTATGATGTGGTTGCTGTTATTGTAGCATGTAGATCCTTTAGGATTTTCTATATAGAAAATTACATCATCTATGAATATGAAACTTTTTTTTTCTTTCTTCCCAGTCTTTATGGGGTTTTTTTGTTGTTCTTGGTGGTGGTGGTGGTGGTGGTGGTTTTGGGTTTGGGTTTTTTGGGGGGTTTTTTGGTGTTTTGTTGTTGTTGTTGTTGTTGTTTTATCTTTTACTTCTTATCCTTTGGTTTTGGTCTTTGACTAAAAGCAGTCTGTCTTCATTAAGTATGATGTTAGTTGAAGGCTTTTTGTAGATTCCCTTTAAAAGGTGCAGGAAGTTCCAATCCATTTCTAATTTGCTATGTTTTAAGTCATAAATGGATGCTGAATTTTATTAATTTTTTTTCTGCACTTACTGGAATCGTATTTTTTTCTTACTTAATTTATTTGTGTGACAAACCAAATTGACCGCTTTTCAAATATTGAATGAACTATGCATTCCTGGGATGAAACTTCCTGGATCATAATATATTATCCATGTTATATTACGATAGATTTTATTTTCAAATATTTTGTTGACAATTTTGTGTCAATGTTTATGATGGACATGCTCTGTATTCCTCTTTTTATAATTTCTTGCTGTAATTTTAAGTGTAGGTTATTAATAGCCTGAAAATTTAAGTTGGGAAGTGTTCTCTTTATATTATCTGGAAGACTATATGCCAAATAGGTTTTATTACTCCTTTAAATATCTGGAAGAATTGGGGCACCTGAGTGGCTCAGTCGGCTAAGCATCTGCCTTAAGGTCACGTCATGATCTCAGGGTCCTGGGATAGAGCCCCTGCATGGAGTGGGAGTGGGGGACTGCTTCTCCCTCTCCTGCTGCTCACCCTGCTTGTGTTCTCTTGCTCTCTCTCACTCTCAGGTTAAAAAATAAAATCTTTTAAAAATATATCTAGAAGAATTTACTGTTAAAATCATCTGGGCTTGGAGTTATCTTTTTTGGAAAGTTTTAACTACAAATTCAATTTCTTAAATAAATACAGAACTACTCATATTTTCTAATTCTTTTATACTGATAGTTTATGCCACTCAAGGAGCTCATGTATTCAAGTGTTCAAAGTCATGGACATAATGTCACTCATATTTTCTTATTTTAATGTTTGTGGAATCACCTCTTTCACTCCTAATACTGGTAATTTGTGTCTTTTTTTCCTAGTTATCAATCTTAAAAAAAATTAATGTTGCTAATCTCTTAAAAAGAGTTTTGGTAATTTTGCTTTTCTTTGTTGTTTTTCTCTATTTTATTTATGTTCACTCCAATCATTATTATTTTCTTCCATTTTCTTGGTTTGAATTTGTTTTGCTCTTCTTTAATTTCTTAAGGTAGAAGCTTAGGTTACTGATTTGAGATCTTTCACCTTTTCTAATATAAGCATTTACTATTATAAATATTCCTTTTGGCACTTGTTTAGTTGTAGCCCACAAATTTCGATATGCTGTATTTTTATTTTGAGTCAAAATATTTTTTAAATTCCCTTCAGGCTTTGACCCACAGATTATTTACAGACCTGCTGTTAATTTCCAAACATTTGGCAATTTATTCATTTATTCACAAATTTATTCTTTATCTTTTATTAGTTTAATTATGTTAGGGTAAAGGAACATATTTTGAATTATTTCTAATTTTTACATTTTGTTTGATTTCTATGTTTCTAAATTTGTTAAGGTTTGTTTTATGGTGCAAAATATGATATTTCCTGGTCAATGTTCTATTTGCAATCTAGAAGAATGTGTATTTTACTTTTGTTTTGTGAGTATTCTATAAACCTCAATTAGATTAATTTGGTATATAGTTTTGTTCTGCTCCTTACTGATTTTCTACCTACTGTTCTATGAATCACCAAGAAAGTTTTAGAGCCTGAAATGAAAATTGTAGATTTTTTTATGTCTCTTTTCAGATCTATCTTTTTTTGTTTGTTTGTTTCATTTAGTTTGAAGCAAAACTAATTATAGGATGATTAAATGTCTTTGGAAAATTCACCTCATTCTTATTATAGAATATTAGACTTGATCTCTGATAATATTCCCTGTTCTGAGGTTTACTTTATGTGAAATCAATAAAAAAATAGTGTTTTCATAATTTACTTATACTTATATCCATCTTTTACATTGTAAATGTATTTATATTTAAAGTTGACATCTTACGGACAGAATATTGTTGAATCTTTTTTATCTAATCTGAAATTCTGTTTTGTGACAAGTGTGTTTAAAATATATAGAAAGTGTTATTGATATGGTTGAATTAACATTTGCCATTTTTGCTGCTTTCTGTTTTTGTTTCTCTTGTTACTATATTTCCTCTGAGTTTAATTAAAATTCTTTAAGAATTATTCCATTTTTCTCCTTTATTGGTATATTATTTATATATCTAATTTCAAAGATTTTTAGTGGTCATAGTAGGATTTAAAATATACATTTTAAAATTATCTGAGTCTACTTTCAATCCATAAGTTGTTTCACATGTTATATAAAAGAACTTGTAACCTTATATCACAATTCCTCCTTCCAACACTCATGTCTTCCATATGACTTCAAAGTATCCTGTAAACACACAATAAACAGTCTTTTTTTATTACATGCTCAGTTGTCCTTCCAAACAATATAAATAACATAAATGCCTTACTCTAGCTTCCTTGATACCATGTTGACATCTTCATTTCTTTATTTGGATACAAGTTTCTAACACATGACATGTTTTTTCTTCTTCTTCCTCCTTCTCCTCCTCCTCCTCCTCCTCCTCCTCCTCCTCTTCTTCTTCTTCTTCTTCTTCTTCTTCTTCTTCTTCTTCTTCTTCTTCTTCTTCTAATATTTATTTATTTTAGAGAGCAAGAGTGTGAGACTATGAGGGCAGGGAGGGGCAGAGGGAGAGAGAGTTTTAAGCAGACTCCATGCTGAGCGTGGAGCCCATACAGGGCTGGATCTCACAATCCTGAGATCATGACTTGAGCCAAAATCAAGAATCAGCCAATTAACTGACTGTGCCACCCAGGACCCCCATGACACATTTCTTCTGACTGAGAAACTTCAGTGAATATTTTTCATAGGGTAGGCCTAATGGCTACTGACTCAGTGCCCTCTCTTCAAGGAACATTTATTTCTTTTTCACTTTTGAGGGACATTTTCATTAGGTACAGAATTTGGGGTACAGAAAACATATTTGTTTTCTTTTGCATTTAAATATGCCAATCCCTTGTCTTCTTGCTTGCATGGTTTCTGATGAGAAATCTGCTGTTATTTTTATCCTTGTTTCTCTCAGGTAATATATTTTGTTGTTCGCTATTTGTTTGTTTTTCAATCAAGAGCCATCAAGATTCTCTCTTTTTAGTTTCCAGCAGTTTGAATATAATACACCTAGGAGTTTGGGTATTTTTCTTTTCTAGCATTTATCCTGCTTAATGTCCTCTGAGCTTCCTGGATCTGTAATTTTATGTCTGTCATTAGTTTTGGAAAAATTTCAGCCATCTTGTCTTCAAATACTTTTTCTGCTCTCTTTGTTCTTTGAGTGAATTCGAATTATATGTAATTTAGATTGGTTAATATTATCCAACAGCTCTTGATTGCTTTGTTCTTTCTAAAAATCATTTTTAATTTTTATTACAACTGAATTTTTATAATTTCTGTTGATCTGTTTTCAAGTTCACTGAATCTTTTTCAATTTGATTTAATATGCCAATAAGCTCATCAGTATTATCCTTCACTTTTTACTATTTCTTTAATGATTTACCATTTTAATTTTTTTTTTCCCAAATACTTTTATTTTATTTTTTCAGTGTTACAAGATTCATTGTTCATGTAACACACCCCGTGCTCCATGCAATACATGCCCTCCTCAATACCCACCTTAGCCATCAGGGAGATTCAAATCAAAACCACACTGAGATATCACCTCACACCAGTTAGAATGGCCAAAATCAACAAGACAGTAAAGAACAAATGTTGGAGAGGATGTGGAGAAAGGGGAACCCTCTTACACTGTTGGTGAGAATGCAAGTTGGTGCAACCACTTTGGAAAACAGTGTGGAGATTCCTCAAGAAATTAAAAAGAGAGCTACCCCATGACCCTGCAATTGCACTACTGGGTATTTACTCCAAAGATGCAGATGCAGTACATTTTAATTTATTTATTATAGTTTCCATTTATTTTGCTGAAGTTATCTCTCTGAATTGCTGTAGTGTATATTTTTTTTCCACCAGGGCCTTTAACATACTAACATATTAGCCATTTTAAATTTCCTGTCTGATAATTCCAAAATCTATGTCATATCTGAGTCTTTTTTCTAGTGACTGCTTTGTCTTGTCAAACTGTGGAGGTTTTTTCTATGTCTCCTAATTTTTTTGTTGGTAAGTAGACCTATTGTATAGGACAGTGGATACGGAACAATAATTTTTAATGCTTGGATATAAACTCATCTTTTCTTCTGCTAGGCCTATTTGTGTTAATATAATCAGGAAGTAGTCTGGGTTTGATGTTAGCTGTTGTTATGATTACCCACAATTCAATAGAGACTTCAGATTCTCTAGGAATACCTCATTTTTATATGCAGGCTAAAATTTCTGTTTTTATCTTCATGTTTAATCATATTTGTCTTAGAGTATTCCTTCCTGCCTTTAGGTCTTCCCTTTACATCATTTCACATAGAGTTTCCTTCTCTTGTTCTCCCAGTTGAATTCTTTTGTTATTTTTCACTCAACGCTTACTAGCAATTTTATTTCTAGAAATTCAGTTTGGTTTCTTTCTCCATTGTATTATTATAGTATTTTTATTTCTAATAATTTTCCCAACATTTCGCTTATTATTGAAATCACAGTATTCTCAATTTTTATTGGGTATATTTTAATTACAATATCTGAGGTCTTCTAATGTCTTATTCTGATGTTTGTTATTTCTGCTGACTCTTACTCATGACGTTATCTTTTCTGATTTTCTTTTCTACTGCCATTCCATATTAATTTGAGCTTTTTCTGTGGAGATTCTTAAAAACCTGGGTTGGTATTTTGTTCCTCTAGATAGGATTATTTTTTTAACCTGTTAGGAGCCTGGAGACGCTACCAAAACAGAACCTCTTTATGTTCTCAGCCTGAGGTTTTGTTTGTTTTACAGTTACAGAGGTTCTTTGCTTTTGGACTGAAAAAGTGAAAAGATTAGATTTTTGTTAGTAATTCATCAAAAAACCACTACCCAAACTCTATGATAATTTTAGACTGACAATTTTCTTTTCATGAAGCAATCATATAAATTACCAGTTGTATAATTTTCTACACTTTCTTTCCAATTTTATACATTTTTGTTTGTTTTTCTACTGCTTGTACAAATTTGTTGACTTCGGGTATGATTTTGGATGCAAACATTTCTTGCCTTGTTCCTGAATTTAATGAGAACACTTTTAAAGTCTCACTTAGGTAAAACTTTAATATTTATAATATTTTGTTTTGTTTCAGGGCAATACATTCTACCTGATTTTAAAGATCTATTCCATTTCTACTTTACTGAGCATTTTTAATAAGTAAAATTTTTAATTTTTTTACTGCATTGTTTATCTTTCCATTTCTGATAACAGTGTTATTAAAGTTCAAAATAAGTCATGTGTATTTCCCTAATTTCAAATCTCTGAACTATTGAGTATTTAGACAGTAATTATTTGCTCCTTCAGGGTTGGTAAAATTTACTTTTAAAATTATCATAGCTTTTTGTTTTTTAAAGAAAAAGTATTTAGATTGTATGCAAATATCTCTAAACATTTTTATTTTATTCAATTTTATGTACCTTCTTAAGTTGTTTTTATTTTGGGGAGAAGCATTTATTTCATCTAAGTTGTTACACAAAATGATTAAAAATTTGTCATTTGTAGATCTTCAGTTGTCTCATTTTAATATTTAAAATTATCTTCATGACTTTTGCATGATTTTTCTTAGTCTTAACAGAGATATTTTTATTATACTTTTTCCACAACAGGATTTTAAAAAATTAACAGACTTTATATTTTAGAGCAATTTTAGGTTGACAGAAAAATTAAGCAGACAGAATAAAGTACTCTCCCTGTGCTCCCATACAATCTCCCCTATTATTAACATTTTGTATTAATATGGTACATTTATTACAATTAATGGACAAATATTGGTGTATTATATATTATTATTTCCTAAAGTCCATAGATTCACTCTTCTGTTGTACAATTTTATCAGTTTTAAACCAATGTTTAATGTTGTGTATATGGCAATGAATATGCATTATGTCAATACATATGACAATTATAATGCCATATCTATCATTAGAATGTTATACAGAAAAATTTCACTTCCCCCCCAAATCCCCTGCCCTCTTCATCCCTCCTTCCCACCCTCAAACCCCTGGCATTGGTGATCTTTTTTACTTTCTCTATGGATTTGTTTTTCTTCAGTGTCATATAGCTGGAATCATACAGTGTGTAGCCTTTTCAAACTGGCTTTTTAAACTTAGCAATATGCATTTAAAGTTTCTTCATGTCTTTTTGTAGCTTCATAGGTCTTTTTTTTTTAATCACTGAGTAATATTTTATTCTAACTTAGTTGTTTTAAATTTTGGGCAATTATAAATAAAGCTGCTATAAAGATTCATGTCCAGGTTTTTCTGTGGACATGTTTTCAACTTGTTTAGGTAAATAAATAGGGCAACCCCTGGGTCATATGGTAAGACTATGTTTATCTTTGTAAGAAACCACCAAACTGTCTTCCAAAGTGTGTGCATCATTTTGCATTCCCACCAGTAATGAATGAGAGTTCCTAGCCAGCATTTGGTGTTGTTAATGTTATGCATTTTAGCCATTATAGTGGGTGTGTAATCATATCTCACTGTCTTGATTTGTAATTCCCTAATAACATACGATGTTGAGCATCTTTCTTTCATCTGGTTGCTTGTCAAGACAGGATTTTTAGTTTTGCTTGTTGTTATTGTTTTCTTGTATTCCATTCGAATGATTTTTTTTTCATCTAACTGATTTTTTTTTTTTTTTTGGTATTTCGTTTCTTAGCTTCTTGAGTTGGATTCTTTACTCGTTTGCATCATATTTATTTCTTTAATGATGGAATATATTTTAATATCCAGTAGGTTTGTTGTGAGGCTTTGGCTAAGCTCTGAACAGGCTTGATGAAGGAAAGCCAGAGAAGTCAGAATGGATGTACTAGGTACTGCACAGGAGTGATTCCATAAGTATTGTGGTGGATATTAGATATACCTGTTCACCCAGTAGAGAGAATCAGATGGAAAGTTGTAGTAAAATCAAGCACAAAATGAAATAAAGATCTTAGCTAAATATCTAACACCCTCATCAAACTCTGAGCAGAAGGCAGAAATATAAAAAGATAAGTAATGGACAAAGAAATTCTTAGATCATATTGCATATGCCATAAAATAGAAAATTTCTTTTTACTACAAATAAGATCTTAATTCATTGTCATATTGTTCTTCATCTATACAGTGAATTTTGCCTCATCCTAGAGATCTGTTATTAATATTTAGAGCTAGAAGAGCAAAATATATTAGACTAAACAGAAAGACCTTAGGAGAAACATGATGGTTGTCTTTCAAAAAATTAAATAGGAACACCTAAATAGGAGGAAAAACCAAGTGTTTTTCTTAATGTCAACTAGAAATAATTGGTGGAAGTTATAAAGAAAGAGATTAAAGAACTGGAGGGTTTTATAATAATTTCTTTTCCCAATAAAATAAAAATTGTTTAAGTGAAATACAGTCCTGTCACTAATCCTGCCAAAGATTAATGAGCATAGTCCAGTCCTCTGACAGTTCATTCTAAATCTGAGTATCTGTTTTCCTATGTGTGTATATGTTTCTGAATGTGTATGTGTGTGCTTTTGTGCAAGTGTGTATATATGAAAAAATACATGTGGGGATGTGTATGCCCACAAGAATACTTTTGATTGAATTTTCTATAAAGCATATCCCAATTTCATATGTAAGAACACTGTGGTTTTCAAGACCTATGTTTAGCAAATTTGTGAAGTGGAACAAGACTTTCTTTTACAAAATTTGTAGCTTTTTTTTTTTCACCAAATTCATTTTCCCTCTTTTTACCTTCCTCACAAATTCTTATCCCTAATCTTTCAAAGTTTTCTTAGAAAGGATTTTAAATACAAGACACCGGTTTTATACTATAGATTCATGACAGTGTCTTTGCTCTTCCAGGCGTAGTTGCTCAAATCTCTTCTGTAATTGAGGAATTAAAGTGTGTCCTATCCTAAAAAGTTCCTGCCATAGATGATTAAATAGAGAACACAGTTATACATTGAGGAGAGCTTTATTATGGCATCCTTAAAATCCTGAGATTAAGCTGATACTTTGACTAAAAATTAAACCAGAAATGTAGAGGCAGAAATTAAAATCAAGTGTTTTGGGTTTCTCTGTCCAAATGCTGTGAACCTAGAGAAGCAACATCTGAAATGTCGAATGGATCTATTCAATCCCCTTATCCCAATCACATCCCAGTGCAGGTGGGAAGGAGTGTTATTGATGGAAAATGGCTCATTTTCCCTCTTGAATGTTATCTCCCCTTAGTCACAGGACTGCCAAAGGATGCAACTTTCTAAGGCAAGTTGGGGACATTGGGAGGCAACACAGCCTCTTTATTTAACAAGTCTTGATGGATTTTTTTCCTGCCCCAGCCCCAGTATTCATATATGAATTATTAGGGGATGAATGAGTTTCAGAAAATGAAAATTAAACTCAGAAAGTCAAAGGAAATCAGAGTCAGGCAGAAGGGTCCTCAGAGAAAGAGAACAAAGGCAAAAGAGACAAAGAGAAAAGAAAGGCAAAGTGAAGAAAAGGCAGGGAAATAGGAAAAAACATAGAAGGCCCCAGAAGGGCATGAGCAAGAATGGAAAATGTCATTCTGCATGGGCTTCTCGTCTTAGGAGACCCCAGAGATAGGGGAGCATATATGAGAAGACTCCCTACCAAGAAAGCTATTTTGTGATATGAAATTCCACTGAGGTTCAATATCTAAATGAAATTACAGCACATGATCATCTTTTATCATACATTGACCAAAGGTAGGACACAGCCACTTCTTGAAAGCCAGAATCAGTTCTAAAAATTGGAAGATGATGAAACCCAAATATATATTGTCTAGGAGTCCCGTCAAGTCACCCAGACTCTCATAATCCATTTTAGTTCTTATTCTTAACTTCCAGCCTAGCCTGTGAATGCCCTATGGGCAAAGACTATATTATGTTGCCTTTTCCTTAGGTTCTCTCCTTGCATAAGGCTAGGAAATATCTCTGTGCTATTTAAGTTCAAAGTCGATAAATGTCAGATATCCCAGTATAGACAAAAAGTGCCGTGGAAGAAGTATAGTGAGTTTGGTTTCAAATGACTGACAATATACGAATAAACATAGAAGAAAGAGGAAGGTTTACTAATGGTATGATATGTCCATCAATTAGCTAATAGTACGAATTATTCCAGAAATAGCATAGAAAAAAAAATGAACAAAAAAGCCAGTGGATAAATTAATCAATAGCAGAGCCATATATTAATCTAAATAGAAGCCTCAATATATTCAACTTTGGGGGTTATGATGAGGAGGAGTAGGCCACCTTATAGCAATCTCTATGGAGCTTAGTTGTCAACAGCTCACTGGGCTAAAAGGGGCTAACTTTTGGAAGGTATTCTTTATCTCTTAATTAGAGAAAGAAAGTAAAACCCAGAGATGAGACTGGTGTAAGTATGATGTACGTGGGAGTAAAGATTGTGTGTGTGTGTGTGTGTGTGTGTGTGTGTGTGTGTGTGTGTGTAGCAGGGGGTGATCGCTGGAACATAATTCTTTTCTCCTTGTCTGAGCCTTTTGTGGGATATGCTACTGGAACTTTGTTGCCTCCAGAACTTTCCTTTTGATCACCCTCTGTTCAGAGACACCAGATCTTTATATATACCCAAGTCCAGTCGGTTAATATTTTACCAAGGGGCTCTACCTGTGGTTATCGGTCCATCTGCTACATGTTTTGGAATTGATTTCCTTTGCTAGAGCTTGGTTGGTATTTCTTTAAATACACTGAGATCTACAGCTTGATCTTCTGATCCTTATCAGTCATGTTAGCAAATCCTATGATTTTCCCATCATGATGTCCCCTGTGGCAGGAGAACCAGCAGGGATGAAACAGCAATGATGTCGGTAGTCACCTCGAGGTCTCCAAAAGCTGGTGTGCATTTCATGAGGCCAGGATATGCCTCTTAAGTGGAAGATTCAAGTGATATCAACCGTCCAGCTATCCAGGGCTGAATCACAGCAACATTGCCACACTAAAGATGAAGCTGTTAATGCTTTCCAATTATCTCCTACAGTGTACCAATACAGTTTTTGGTATGAGAGATTTCCACATTTATATTTCCAGTTTCAACCTTGTTTTATAAGATTTTGAGATTCTTTTGACAGTGGGAAACAAAACAAAAACCCTTGGATATATAGAAGGCTTAACCATTTGTTTTTTACAGATACAAATGAGAAAAGGTTGCCATGCAGGGCCACACAGGACCTTGCAACTGGGGACAAGGTAACAGCAAGCTGAAGCTGGAGAAGTCTTATTTATAGCAAGTATGATGGGATTAGTTAGGTTTCCTAAGCTTCCTGGTGATTGGGTATTTTGAATGATTCTCTAGGCCCAAGAAAGAGGGGATAGTCCATGTAAATAAAAATTACATATCTAGGGACTTCCTGAGGTTGGAAAAGTATGTGTTGTATCCCAGAAGTGTTAAAACTTGATAAGGGAAGTAGTTGGCGTGGAGGCTTAATAAAATGCCTACAAAGTGGATTTGGGAATTTTTAGCCAGGACTTTAGAACTGGGTGAAGACAGCACTTGGGAAATATTTTCTTACAGATCTGCCTCCTAAACTCCTATCTCAAATATTTAACTGCCTTTCAGGTGTTTCCACATGTATGTCTAAAAGGCATCTCAAATTCAAAATGTCCAAAATTAAACTTTTCATCTTCTTTGACCACACTTGCTCTTTCTAAATCCTCCTTCATCTCAGTTGCTATCAGGTAGCCTTTTACCTTGTGGAGTGT